>OX276349.1:10763698-11963698 GCA_946251885.1 Cosmia pyralina | reverse complement strand
TTAAGTTCATACATACTATAATGCGAAAAGACTTTTTCCCCAACCTAATATGATCAGTAACGGGTACGGATAGAGCCCCATTTTTTTTTGTACTAATTAAAAATAGTAGTGTATAAAGGAAGTTCATCTCCACTAAGTCCATATCAACCAAAGGACGTTCAGTACTGGATGTAGGCTATCGGCAGCTGATTAAGATAATAAAATCATTACGAAATAATTATAACATTAGTTATTGATAGATGATTATACAAGGTGTAATTTAAATAGCGCACAACCTCTTAAGGGGTCTTTGTACTTATCATTATGAACAAATTATCCTGTTCGTAATGATGAGTACAAGTCTCCTTAAGAGGTTGTGCGTTATTTAAATTAGTTTATCTTTCATGGGTAATTTTTAAGCGGTATTAAAAGTCAGCATAAGAATCAAAAAGCTACTTCCGCAAAATTAACAGTATTAGCTTACCGTTCCTGTCCTTTGTCCACAGCACTGAAAAGTTGACCGGGAAAATTTTAGCCCCCTGCCTGGTTGACTCTGAAGTGCCGTGCTTGACCGATGCGGTGAACGCCTGGAAAGCGGCTTGCCCGGATACAGATCGGCCCGTAAACCCATCTTCCCAGAGACAGTGGGATGAGCCGCTCTGCAGGTTGGTACGGAATAATCTTATCAATACGTCCATCAATACTGCTGAGCGTGCCCGCTTACTGGCTGTGGGTGAGTGGGAGTCGGGCCTCTGGCTTCAAGTACTACCGTCACCCAACATAGGTACTATGATGGGTAACATCACTTTCCGGCTCGCTACTTGTCTGTGTCTGGGCGCTCCTTGCGGGGCTCCGCATCGCTGCCAGTGCGGTGAAGCTGTCGACTGCTTCGGACATCATGGCCTATCTTGCAGTAAGAGTGCAGGCCGGATAGCACGGCACGCTAGCATTAATGATATCATCCGTCGTGCTCTTGTCACCGCCGGGGTGCCAGCTGTTTTAGAACCCAACGGCTTGGCACGCGATGATGGAAAGAGACCTGACGGAATGGCCATAATGCCTTGGAAGTTAGGCCGGCCTTTGGTATGGGATGCAACATGTGTCGATACCCTTGCGCCATCCCACCTTCCTGGCACAGTGGGCTGTGCTGGTGCGGCACCTGTAGGTGCGGAAAACCTCAAACGGCGAAAATATTCAAATATTTTTGGGAGTTATATTTTCGAGCCGTTTGGGGTTGAAACACTAGGGCCATGGGGTCCGAGTGCACACTTGGTTTTTCAAGGGATCGCTAAACGGTTGGTCGACTCCTCACGTGACCAGAGGGCTGGCCTATTTTTTGGCCAAAGAATCAGTATTGCCATACAACGTGGCAATGCTGCCAGCCTTTTGGGCACTTTTCCTGTTGACAGCGATGCGGACGAATTTTTTGATGCCCTATGATCCTTTCCCCTCCTTTTTTACATACCATGTACATATCATTATTTTAAATCTGTTAGTTTATTTATTATGTACATACTTACAAATAAATATTTTTGAGTATAAAACACAAAAAAAAGCTACTTCAATGTTCAAGCTATAAGTAGGTACCATCGAAAAACACTAGGCCTTTCGAATTTTGAAACAATATTGCTTCCAAACTGCAATTTTACTTATGATAAAGTAAAACAAAAGACCATAGGTGTTTTCAATTAATCAGTGTATACAAAAAGCAACTTTAAGGTGTAAAGGCGTCCAGTTTGTCGATTGTACTTTGCAAAGTAGTAACGAACCACAAATGTTTCACGATACTGTTAGTACCTACTTAATTGTGAATAGGAGCCGCGGCGCCGCGGGCTACTGAAACTCAATATTTATTTTGGATCAAACGTTGTTAGAACCTACTTGACTGTAAACAGAAGCCCGCTGTAACTTAATCCCAAAAGGGGTTTTTGTATCAATAGCAATTTGCATTCATATTTAATAGATGTTGTTGTAGGCCAGGCTACGGCAGATCGAAACAAAAAACAGAGATTAACTCGATGATGCTAATGGTTCCCTACGTCAATGCGCTCATTCAACCTTGTTCAATGTTGCGCGAATTATTAACGTTTTTGTTGGATTTATACAAGACCATACTTTTGTACTGGCGTTTGTAAAGAAAGACGGTGCAATCTTTATACCGCTGCGGCTTTAATTTAACAAAAAAAACTTGAGACGAGGGATATAAGACGCCAATCTATCTTCTCTCTTTACTGACGCAGGCAAAGAAAAGATATATGACTCGGTGAAGTTTAAATGTGAATTTTCGTAGCATCATCCATTGTGGGGATTCGTTTTGTAAACGGTGACAGCTTCTCGCGAAATTTCGTTTATATATACTTCTATGATTACAATTGTACTCCACTCTGTTATGATAAGGCCATCAATTTGTGTCGAACAAAGCTAAGTGAGTTGATACAATTTGAATCTAACGAGCGCTTTTGATATGGTATTCATATTCTGGAGCTGAATGAAATTGTTAACTTGCGTTTCACAATTGAGGTTGGATTAGTGTACAGTGTAAGCACGAAATAACGTGGTAAGTGTTAGTTGAAATATTCACGGGAGTATTTCTGAAGTATTTGATTACAGGTTCAAAGCCAGTACCAATTTGAATTGAGTTGAGTTAATCGAAGGCCCGTATTTATGAGCAAATCTCAACATGGAAAGCGAGAGCTCTAAAAAAAATAGAGTGCTTTCAGCTTTTGAGAAAACATTCAAATGGACACGAAAATGACCGTCCTCAATGAACTGAATGAACTGAATGAAGGGTTCAATGATACTGGCGTAGGATTACCGTTGGCATAAAATAAACGATAAACAATTATACCTACCTACCTTTGTGAGTGGAATCAACAAGTAATAAGACAACATGATGATCAATGCTCGGTTCTTCTCTACTTTACAAGTGAACCGCGACAATGCAACATGATATACCTACAACTATTAAACTAATATTAATATACTACTACTGATATACCTGTGACGGACGATCATTAGTCAATCCACCTAGCCTTTTCCCAACTATGTTGGGGTTGGCTTCCAGTCTAACCGGATGCAGCTGAATACCAGTATTTTACATGAAGCGACTCACATCTGACCTCCACAATCCAGTTACTGGGTAACACGATACCCTTTGGTAAGACTGGTTTTCAGACTTTCGGGCTTCTGACGACCCGTAACGACTATCAAATCCAAGAATGACAGCCGCGACCAATGACTTAACGCGCTTTCCGATTCCGAGGCACGGAGGGGTCTCAGTATGTAAAGATGATCACCCATCCACGGACCGACAGCGGCAAGTGTACCTTAACCTGATCGATCAAGACGTGTGGCTGTTATTACTTAGTCACGAGCCCCTCAAGATCGTTACTGAGGCGGACATATTATACTAGTAGGTAATTATCTGTCCAGTAAACTGGATGACAACAGTATCACAATCAGCCCGTATGTGACAATCATGTCAGTACCTAAACTGGTAGCTTTAATAATTTCATACATATTACATAGCTAATCTGTAGCTAAGTAGGTACATATATGTATAGTAGGTACTACAAACACACATTCATTACCACGCAGGCGACACACGGAAACACGTAATTCGATAGATCACCGTCTAACCTAAAAAGGTTAGTAATTAATTGTAGACGGTCTGTAATAGAAAAAATAAAGAGACAATTAGCCTTTTTATACCACATTTAATTCGAATAAGTACTCATCTACTTAATTTGACGTAATTTATTATTTCTTCCGGTTTTCTGTATTTAAATAGTAACTAATATATAGCACAGTAAATAAATATATTTACTGTGTATATAGCGACCCGGCCCTGCTTCTCACGGTTTCTACAACTTGAAAAAACATCGAGATTTCTTTATTTTAAGTACGTTTAATAATAGGTATTTACCTATGAAATTGCAGTTTTGTATGAAAAAATTGAAACGAATTTTTTTTCATGCATTTTTTATTTGTATTAATCGAAGTAATCACCCATGCAATCAATGCATCTTTGCCAACACAGTGGCAGTTTATTGATGCCCTTCTTAAAGAAATCAGCTGGACGGGAGGCAACAAATTCTTCAAAGGCATTTTGTACCTACTGCCTCTCGGGTATTGAATTTTTTTCCCGCCAAGAAGTTATCCAAATTCTGGAAAAAGTAGTAGTCTGTAGGCGCAAGGTCTGGTGAGTAGGGCGGATGACGGAGAGCTTCCAACCTCAGTTCTTGCAACTTGGAGACCGTCTGCTGTGCAGTATGAGGTCGCGCGTTGTCGTGCAGGAGCAGCGGAGACGAGCGATTGACCAATGCTGGTTGGAGATGTGCCAGCTTCTCCATCATTGTGTTCAGTTCTTCACAGTACACATCTGAAGTAATGCTCACCCCGTTTGGTAAGAAGCTGTGATGAATCACACCGGCGCTAGACCACCAAACAGTGACCATCACTTTTCTAGGGGTAAGTTTTCGTTTAGGGCATTGTTTAGGTGCTGAACCAGGATCCAACCAACTTGCTGAGCACTTGCGGTTATGAAACAGAATCCATTTTTCATTGCAGGTAACAATGCGGTTCAAAATTCCTTCATTTGTGTGTCTGTTGAGCAGTGCAAGGCACGTCTCGACGCGTACTTCGCGCTAGCGATCATTGAGTTCGTGGGGCACCCATTTGTCAAGCTTTTTTACCTTGCCAATTTGACGCAAATGGACCAATATTGTTTTGACGCTAACGTCGAAAGCTGCTGCTAATTCAGCCGTAGATTGTGTATCATCAGCTTCCACAATCGCCTTTAATTCGTCATTGTCGACCAAAGTCTTCGGACGACCGCGAGGTTCATTTTTCTGGTCGAAATTTCCAGAACGGAAGCGAGCAAACCAATAACAAGTGGTGCGTTGGTTTGTAGTGTTAGCTCCGTAAACGTCGTTGATGTTGCGTGCCGCTTGTGCCGCGTTGCTGCCACGACGGTACTCATATTCCATAATTACTCGAATTTTTAACGTATCCATGATGACGAAAAATATTGAAATGCGATGAAAATGTAACACTAATCAATAAACAAATGACTACTTTTGGAAAAAAAAAATCCATGTTTTTAAAATAAAATTAATTTGAAATTAGAATTCTTAGCCAAACAAAAATTATTTTGATTTTAAATGGCCAGTACTGCAGAACGGCAATTTCATAGGTAAAGACCTAATATTTAAAAATATATATTAAACATACATACATATATTTATAGTACACGTTCATACTGATTTCATGAAATCATGACATTTCACACCAATTCTAAATTAGAGAGATGTATTGATGAGTCTTATGGTTTTAGTTATGTAAATACACATTTGTTATTGTCGCGATGGTCGCGACTAAACAATTTACTACCTGACACTGACCTGCAAATTGCAAAAAACGTAAAAAAAAAATGTATCTCTCGGTCTACCTTTTAGCATCCACCTTAATAAAACTTTAATTGCTGACTAGAGACACAGAATAATAAAGCTACAGTAGTTTATCTGGGCAGTGACCTTGAATTAATAACCTACGGCCGCTCGGTAGATAAATACGTGTCCGTCCGTGCGTAACTGCTGCGCGCTCGATCTGTTGCGTACTGACACTGACTGAGATTTCAATGCACGTCGTTTCGGCCGTTTTCTATGAAGACAACTGTACACATTATAAACAAAACTAAGAACGGGTCTTCTCGCGATATTACGCCGGTCGTCCGACGAGGTCCGCCAGTGTGTAGACGTCATTAGTGTTGTGTGTAGAAGTACCGACAGTGACAATAATAAAAATTGTGAAGACCAAGTGAGGGTAGATGTCCATACCCGCACTTTACGAAGACGTCGCTGAGCTGTCATCAGTCCTCCCGTGACCACGATCGCTGCAAGGCGGTCGAAACGTCGGGAAACAAGTAGGTACTTGTTTACCTCGTAAAAAGGAGTATCGCGAGAAGACCCGTTCTTAGATTTGTTTATAATGTGTACAAATCGCGAAAGATTAAAAAGTTTAATTACAAACTACTGTATCATTATTATACTATGCAGAGGTGCATAAACTATAATATTCAGGTTGAACATAACAGCGATAGGTATATCATTAATTAGTGACGCATACTAAGAAATTCAAGCAGGTGATGAACTAAAAAAATTAGACAGAGAAAGAAAAGTACTATTGACAAGAACTCGAACTTCAAGGTTTGTAGGGTAAGTACCTACTTACCTTAGTTTTAATTAATTGATAATGTGCCCGAACTTGTTCTATGTAAATTCCCTTCTTCGAACAAATTCGGCTCGTAGCCATAACAAAGGCGTTGTAAATTCAGTGAGTGTCCAAGTTCCCTCGTTAGCAGAGCTTGAAACAGCGTACTGCGTAAGGGCATGGTGCTAAACAGCCGTAGCAATGTGTCGAGAGCAAACAAGCCGTTTGACTCGTTTATAGCGGCTGTTTGCAGGCTCGTTATCTATCTTGTCTCTCAATTCGCGGCGAGACATTTCCAAGCCTTCAGAGCGGAAAACTCTTATTCTATTTTTGCCATAGCCGGGGCCACTTTAACGTGAATGAATCAATACTTTCACAGATTTAAGTCAACAGTCTTAATCGACGGGGATGTAGAAATTCAAGTATGCTGGCAATCATTCGTGTCTGGGTTACTTACGCGTACTTCTGTGCCTCAGATTCCAGACTAAATTATTCTGAGCGTGGTTGATTTAGTTTTATATTTTAAAAGCTAATTTTTCAATCGTCAGATAACTTTTATTTATGGAATAAATATGGCAGTTTGACAGCTTTTGTATAGAAAATATGTCAAACTGTCATATTTATTCTTCAGATAAAAGTTATCTAACTATTGAAAATTAACTTCTTATAATTGTTTGCTTGTCCTTTATTGGATGTTAGTACAACAACAAAAACAATATTAGGTACAATTTCCACGTATTTTTTATTTAAATTAAGATCGCTCCTTAACCCACGTCGAATCAATTATAGTATAAATATTATAACGTCAAAATAAGAGAAAATTACCGAAAAATGGCAGGAGCTCGTGTTCGGTAACTTTATCAAGAAATTAGCGGCTAATATCCTATTCCAGTTTAATTTAGACAGTTACGCTATCGTCATTCGCGTTGGGTTCTTCAATTACCCAGTTGTAAATACTTTGCTATAATGTAACGGTTGTGATGATTAACTTAATTAATTAAGACTTAACACACTTTTCTTTTTGTTTTTTTTTTTCCTTTTTAACCAACGAAAAAAAGGAGGAGATTCTCAAGTCGACACGTATATTTGTCTTTATTTTTATGGATGACCACGCTGCATATCTTTTTACAGAGAAGTCCAATTTGAAAAAAAAAACAATTTTTTTTTTCTCAAAGTTGGTCTCATATAAAATTTATTAACATTGCTTGGGTAGTTTTTGAGTTAGCTTCAATAATACTTATTTTTTCCCTACTTTGTATGTGGATGGTGTACTAATTTCTTTTGCAGGTAGTGGTATTAGGATTTGTGCGGGGTAGGCATCACAACTAAAAAGTGAAAAATAAAAACTAATTAACAAAAAAATACAACCGACTTCCAAAAACAACACTACAGAGTGAAAAATAACTTTCATTTCGGAAGTCGGTGGCAAAAAAAAACGAAAATACATTTAACCAGACACCGCGAAATTAAAGTTATTTTTCATTTCTCATACTCGGAAAGTAGTGTTTGTTTGATCCGAGTAGCGGGTAGAAGACGCTGCTCCCCACCCTTGGTCGGGAAAGACTCATAGTAATTGCTTCCCTCTCTATGGCGGGAATGAATTTTATAAATAGAATTAGATTAGGTTAGGTAGTCGGCTACGAAAAATTTTACATAATAAAAAAAATATCGAAAAAAAAAGCTGCGGTCTTGTGAGTGCATAAACAGCCAGTGTGAATATTAAAAAAAAATAACTAGTAAGCGGGACGGCCTGCGGCGGTGACGCGGTGTGTTCCATCTTTCAAATTTAAAAAAGAGGATAATTTGGCGGGATACTAACTCTGTAAGCTGTACCGAAATTCAAAATCTCGGTTCTAAAGACTAATATTTGATTAAAAATGAGTTCAAGCGATTCTGAAAAATTGACCCTAGATTCGGTTAAAGACGAGGCAAATACACTTAATCGAAAATCTTTTGCCAGAAATTTCAAAGGAAAGGTACTTAAATACTTAAAATGACTTTATGAAGTGGCGAGCAAACAAAAAAGTAAAATCATTTTCCGAAAGTGTGTTTCTTACATACTTCAAAGGACTATCTAGCCAAATACAGCCTTCTACGCTATGGAGCAGGTATTCAATGCTCAAGAGTACACTAAGTGTAAAAAACAATGTAGATTTGAAAAAATTCCATAATCTAACATCGTTTTTGAAAAGACAGTCTCAGGGGTTCAAGAGCCTCCCAGACTGGAGCGGGCTGGGGCTGCCTTGAAGCGGCTCCTGCCCAATCTGGGGGGTCCAAACGCCTCCTGCCGGAGGCTTTACACGGGGGTCGTGCGGTCCATGGCCCTTTACGGAGCGCCGGTGTGGGCGCGTTCCCTGAGGCTGCGACCGGCCCGCCGGTTGAACGCGTCCCAGAGGGTCATGGCCATCCGGCTAGTCCGGGGATACCGCACTGTCTCCTGTGAGGCGGCGAGCCTCCTTGCCGGATTACCGCCATGGGACCTGGAGGCAAAAGTCCTCGCGCACGTGTGGGAGTGGCGCGAGGAGACGAAACGCCGGGGCGTAACTCCGCTGCCGCGAGAAATCACGGTACAGCGGACAGAGCTCCGGCGGGATCTCATGGCGGCATGGAGAGTGCGATTGTCGCAACCCAGCGCTGGGCACGCCACAATTGCGGCGATAAGTCCCCTCTTTGAGGAGTGGTTGGAGAGGCGCCACGGCGTCCTCACCTTCCGCCTGACGCAGGTCCTCACCGGACACGGTTGTTTCGGGAGGTTCCTGTTTCGGATAAGGCGGGAGGAAACGCCCGGGTGTCACCATTGTGTGGATCGCCCGGAGGACACGGTGGAGCATACAGTGGAGGTCTGCCCGGCTTGGGCGGAGCACCGCCGTGTTCTCACGGAGGCGATCGGCGGCGGCGATCTCTCGCGTCCAAACCTGGTCCAGGCCATGGTGCGGAGCGAGAGTGCATGGGAGGCTGTCACCTCCTTCTGCGAAGCAGTAATGCTCGCGAAGGAGGAAGCGGAACGCGTGAGGGAGAGGCAACAGCCGCGCCCTCGCGCCCCTAGCCGCCGTAGGAGACGCCCTGGGCGGCGGGAATCGATAGCCGATTCCCGGCCACCGTAGGCGCGGGCTTGCGGACGACGAGTAATGGGCAGCTCGCCGTTCGGTAAGGACCAGGCCCGGGTCGACGGCGCGTTGTGTTCCACGCGCGCCTCAAAGAGATGTCAGCAGTGACGGGGTCAATTGGGCCGATGCCGCCGGGGTCGCGGGTAGTTCGAAAGAGATACCGTGGCCCTGGCACGGGCAGCTGAAGGAACATGGGTGGGTTTTAGTCAGTAAAAGTCTGACACGCCCTCCCGCTCTGCCCAGAGCGGGAGAAGTCATTTGTTGATTTCCCATCCACAAAAAAAAAAAAAAAAAAAAAGGGGTTCAAGAGCAAAAAATCTAAGGTTTTCACCTCTCACGAAGTGGAAACATTTTTAAATGAAGCTCATGACGAGATATATATGGCAGTAAACGTAAGCTATAAACGTTTATCTAGGTAGGGAGAGGTCTTTTACTCTAAATGAACGTTGTTCCCAACGTCTTTACTCTGATATGTGTTATAGATAGGTTTGCATAAAAAGACGCAATGACATTGACCAGCTTGCGTATATTGAGAGTAAAGACGTTGGAACGGCGTCCATTTTAAGTGTAAAAGATCTCTAGGTAGGTTTATTTTACCTACATACCTATAAACACTACTTCAAAAAAAAACAAAATCTCAAAAAATAAAATTTCTAAAATACTGACAAAATTATATGTTTTTCACAGGTGGTATTAATGAGCAGCGCCTGCAGAAGCAGTGTGCTCACAAATCTAACAATTAACGACGTTAAAAATCAAGGCCAGTTATTACTCGTAAAATTGACTAAAACGAAAACAAATATTGAGCGCACGTTACGAGAAGAGTTTACACAAATAGTAAAAAAATATAAAAAAATCAGACCTAATGACATAAAAACGGATAGCTTTTTTCTCAACTACCAAAAGGGAAAATGCTATAAACAAGTGATCGGTAAAAATAAAATCTCAGGTATGTCGAAGCAGATAGCAACATATTTGAATATACCTAACTGTGAGCAGTATACCGGGCATAGAAGAACGTCAGCGACACTGTTAGCCGATTCTGGGGCTAACTTGACAATGTTAAAAAGACATGGAGGATGGAAATCCAGCACAGTCGCGGAAGGCTACATTGAGGATTCTGTCCAAAATAAAACTAAAATTTCAAACAAATTAACTGAGACTACAAATTTACGTCCCAATTCGCCTCAACCAACTACTTCAAGGGAGTCTCTGCCATGAATCAAATACCAGGGTCCCCTACTTTTACAGACATCCAGCAAAGCCAAATTTGTCATAATTTATCAAACATCGTAAATATTCCAAACAAAAATTTAACATTAAATTTCACAAATTCTTCTAACTTCTCAATTAATTTTAAATAGATATTACACATGTATTTTTATTAATAAATATTTTAGAAAAACTGCTATTTTTTACTTTCTTTATATTCGAAATGAAAAGTAGAGTGTTTAACACGGGTGAAAGTCACCAATTCCCTTCCCCCCTTGTATAACAATCTCTCTCTCTCTCTCTCTCTCTTCACTTTGTAGTGTTGTTTTTGGAAGTCGGTTGTATTTTTTTGTAAAAAAAGGAGTTTTGTAGTTTCGTATTGTGTTGGTGTGTAACATTCCAAACGTAGCAGTCCAGACTGCTTGCTTAATCAACGGATATAACATCATCAGGATATAATTCCATAAATTGTACTAGAAAAGAACATGACCTTTCGACTTTAAACGAGGCAAAATATAATGCTTTGATATTTCAAGAAATATACCTTTGATTCTATTAACATAATCTCCAAGCAAAAGTTATTTATAGTTGAATAAATGTAAAAAGGCTAAAGCATATGGCAATTGGATTATGTATAAAGAGAAACTTCTCAAGAGCCAGTAAGGCGCTTAACGTTAAGAAATATAACTTACTTGCTCTCTTGCCTGCGGGTTCGCCCGCGTGGCGGTCGGAAATTATCCCACGGGAAAGTGCTACCGGGATAAAAAGTCCTATGTCCTAATTCAGATCATGGTCCACCCATGTGCCTTTCATCAAAATCCATTCAGCCAAGCCAGCAATCACTTTCGCATTTATAATAATATCGTATTTAAAATATACTCTGTAGCGTTAAAATCTTATATGTCAGCCCATACTGTAAACACCAGTGATTCAAAAGGTGACCCCATTCAATGTTAGGTTTTGTTTAAACATAGTAGTAGAAAATGCATAGGTATATTCTGCAACCCCCACATTATGACACCATAAATAGAATTCCCATGTAATCTCGCCTAGATTCGTTCTGAAGCTTTATTTAAAAAAAAAGGTTCGTCATATTTTTATCCACCTCACTGCATGATTAAGGTTGGAGCTTATTCATAAAATAATCTTTTTATATGACAAGAGCAGACGGTTTTCAATTTTCAGATAGGCTAACCTAAATGGCATGAAACTTACAAAGACCAGATGAAAATATGTCAAAAAGATATCTAAAAAGGATTTAGAGAGGATTTATTTTATTCACTACTCTAAGGTCATTAATTGACTTTGATATCATAGAACCGATGCCTAGTATGTATGTACCTACAAAATATTAAAACCTATCTGCTGATATGTTATTTACATGGTTTCGTAATAGAATTTTTTACTAAGAAATACGTTTGAAATATCGATTTAGAGTCATCTTTGCGATTTTTTTTTTTATCGAGCCAATTAGTAGTAATCATGTTACCGTCTTTAGACAGCGCTTGACTGTATGTTCAATTTTGTTAAAATGATTTTTATTTTGCGCTATATTTACATTTAGTCAAAAAACATGAAAATTACTACAACGTCGCCTTAATGATTGTGATTGGATCATCATTCGAATTTTCCAGATGTAACGAAGAAGTAAGTATGTTGGGTTTTCTCAGAAAGAAACTAAATAAAACATTTGATGTGTGTTGATGGTGGTGTTTGATTCGTTTTTTGAGTGACGTCACTGAGTGTGGAAATTGTGACTACATTGGTGTATTGGGTTCCCACCTGTAAAAACAAATGTAAGTGGTAACAGTAAATAAATAAATAAATAATTTTATGGTCAAAGATAATCTTGTTGCTCTCTATCAGACACCTATACTTGTAAGTATAACCTACTTAACACCTACTTATCACACTCCACATTAATCACACTATTATAAAGGAGAAAGTTTGTGTATGTGTGTGTTTGTACGTTTGTTACTTCTTCACACTCAAACGGCTGGACCGATTGGGATGAAATTTGGTATGTAGACTTATACCCTGGATTTAACACGTAGGCTACTTTTTATCCCGGTCTACGCGGGTGAAACCGCGGGGCGCAGCTAGTAACCAATAAATTACAGATATTCTGTATTTGTTACATAAGGTAGGCAGCTACCTACGTGGAAATTTATTCAGTCATATTGCTGACTTTTCCAGAAGTACTTGAGTGTTACCTAGTAACACTCGGGTAAGTTTCCAATTTCATTTTAGACAGTTGAATATTCATAATGTGACCTCCATTCGATTCTAGCACTTGACAGCCATAAATTAATACCACAAGGGAAGACTAGCAAAACAAATAACCATTAAAACAACAAATTAAATAACAAATGATACTCATGTATGTAATTGGCACGTGTTATAGACAGCCGTGGGACTACATAATTGATCAAGGACGAATATAGAATTAGGACGGGGCGACCCACTAACATGCCCGCTATGTATTCCTACAGTGTGTGTTTTTACCTGACGTAGAGAGAAACGTGAAAAAGCTTTTTATACGACTCAAAACATCGATATCACTTACAACTTCAATATTAAATTACACAGACCCAAAAAATCGCCGTTCCTTTTAAAAATATATCTGAAAATTGTTTTCACTTTGCGATAAAGGGTGCAGTCGACCAAGGAAATAAAAATCCCAAAGTTGACAGCGTCTGGATAAAATGTAGTGACATAGGAAAGGGTGTTGTTGATAAAAGCAACGTTTTCATGGAAATATATTAGAAGGAGCGTTGTTGCTTCGACAACGGTCTCTTGCAGTCTACCTGCACGGCTTTACGTACTTATCGAAGCGAAAAGCCGAAGCGAGAGCTACTCTTACTCTGAAGTGAGCTCTTTCGTACCCGATAAGCACCCTGTATTTAAGATTTGATGTAGCTCGACGACTTACACGCTTATTGACTATGACAAAAAAACGGTAAGTATTACAAAAGTTGGTATAAAAATATCAATGAGATAACCCAACCTAATCCTACTTCATCAACTCAATACTGACAATACCAGCTACTTAACAAAATAGAAAATAATCTATTTAGAAGATTAATAAAAGAATAAAAATAAAAACCTATGACATGACACAAATTACATTATTTATTTATTTATTTATTCAATTGGTCTTACGAGCTAACAGACATACTATCCAAAACGCTCATATGATTAACTAACAATTCAATTGTGGCTACACACACTCGTCTCCTTATACAATAGATTTTCTTAAAATAGCAATAATGCCCATGTCTATAAATAATAATAAAAATTAGATTACAATGAAGAATTAATACAGCAGCAGAATATAATGTCAGTTTAGTGTCAATTATTACAACTACAGTAACAAATCTGAATAAATATCATGTTCGCAAAAGCCACTAATATACCTGGAGTTAAAATTGGAATTGTAGATAAATAATGTCAAATAATGAGATGACTAATAATTATCTATTATGTCAAAGAAGAATGAAAATAAAAAAAAATAATATACAAAAAAAAATAAGCATCGTAATTTGGGAGCAGTTAATAGACACTTATGAGGTACCTACTCGTACCAGGGAAGCCACATGTGCAAAAGGAATTATTGCCAAACTTTTTTGAATTCAACGTAGTCTTTAATCTTATTATATGCTTTTTTGATAAGGACACGTTTAATGTGGGTTTTGAACTTTCCATCACCAAGTTCTGTAACCGAATTTGGCAACTTGTTATAAAAGCGGATACTGTTTATATAAAATGACTTGCTTGTTTGTTAATCTAAATTTGGGCATCACAATTTCATGTTTACTACGTGTACTTACGTATGTTATGGAAATCTCTTCTTATTTTAAAAAGTCCTAAGTTTTTGCGAACATATAAAATGCTTTCTAAGATGTAAAGAGAAGACAGAGTTAGTATATCAATTTCTTTGAATTTGTCTCTAAGGGACTCACGAGGACCCATTTTATATCGTCGATGAGCAGGTTGCATTCCCTTATGCCCTTGGCCAAGCATTTATAATTTACTGGCTACGCCACGCCATTGTTGTGCAAAGTAGGCCACCACATACATTTATAACAACGTGTGTCGTTGCCTTGCTGGACAGGTGTGTACACTCATTACTCAGAGGATCAGTTCGGGAAACCAAACCGACACAGAAAACGTATTTAGAATGAAACCACTAAAAGTTTCTAGCAGTGCACTTAGATTTAACGGAACGCCAAACCTCAAACGTTTATACATTTTGTTTTCCACGTGAAATAGCGACTATCTAAGAACGTGAAATAACTGTGCTTTATATTATTGTGAAGTGATTATATGTGCACTTTTTTCGATAACATGTTCACTCAATTTCCGTTGCTATCAGCAATAAGTATTCACCATATCCAAATAATTTGATGATCGCGATACTGTGCTATCACACTAGGTAGGTACCTCATTGCTGCTGCGCTTATTAGCTGATAATATAATTAATCCTAAATCATTTAACAGCAGTGACCACGTAAAACAATAATGGGGCAGCCTCTGTACACAGCCGACACTAAACAGCGCTAATTATAAATTAAAATCTATGTAACGAAGCCTTTTACAATATTTTCAAAATAACACAAAACCACGCACGATAAGCTCACGTTTAAAAAAAAGAAGACAGCTTTTATGACGTTTCATAACATATTAATCTACCACTATAAACAAGATGCAAAGACCTGCGCCTTTTCCCTGCCTACAGGGAAAAGGCGCCATCGGGAAATTCGGCGTCAGAGATGAAACGTACATAAGTAAAATTGTTAAGATATATTTAGAGCGGGCTGCACTCAGCTGGGCGAGAGCTCAGTTAACAGCAGATTGAATCATAAAGCAACATTGACGTCATCGCTTGCTCCACTGTATCGACTTTCAGGCAAAACGTTAGCGAAAGTGCCACAAGATAAACACGTAGCTAGCCAACTATGAATCGAACACAAATAAGTACCTACTACATACAATAATGGATTTGATTTAATTTATTGACGAAACACACCCACGAATTTGCGTTGTGAACTTGTGAAGGGAATAAACTGATAGAACATATCCTACTACTCGTAATATTACAAATGTGAAAGTTTGTGAAGATGTTTGGATGTTTGTTACTCAATCACGCAAAAACGGCTGAACGGATTTGGATGAAATTTGGCACACAGACAGTTTATAACCTGGATTAACACATAAGATACTTTTTATCCTGGTAGTAGGTTCCCGTTGGATAATTTCCGACATTCACGCGGGCGAAGCCGAGGGCAGCGGCTAGTTACATATAAAAGTAAGTTCAAAAACTAATACCCCTACTGGAACATCACGCTCTAAAAAGTATGAAACAAGAAAATATTCTCATCTGAATTTTGAATAAGTCAGACAAATTAAAAATCCGGAGTAACACGTATATACCTTCATCATAAATAGTAGTACCTAGTTAGTCGTAGGGCATAAATCGGACAGATTACGTGTGACTATGGATTTTGAATTTGTTTGTCTTTAATAATTTAATGGTTTTAGTTTTTGAACTTACTTTTCATTTAAATTATTTTGGTGTTATAATTTCGTGACAAATTATTTGCAGAGCCGCTTTTATTTTATTTTTCTTTTTTTTTTTTACCTAACAATATATTTATACCTATATATTTGAAATGTGCTAATTAAGCCCTTTCATTTGATTCCCAACACGACATCATTAAAAACAATTTTTTTTTAGTTCATTACCTTATGTCCTCTAGAAGGCGCCATATTAAATTTAGTATGACTTCACATACCTAAAACAAGCGGACGAGCTTCCAACGATACCTCACTTGTCAAATTATGATAAGTAGTTTAGAAGTTACGAGGGAACAGATGAACATACATACATACCGGTCAAAATCATAACCCTCCTTTTTGCTTCGCCGTAGTCGGGTAATAACAAACATTATTTTCTTAGAATAGTAAAGTGACTATAGCTTTAAATGACTAACTAACTAAAAAGTACACTTAGGCGTCGAAGTACTCGTCCGCATCGATGTCATCCGGAAACGTGCCCAGAAGACTGGCAGCATTGCCACGTTGAATAGCAATGCTAATTCTTTGGCCAAAGAACGAGGCAGCCCTCTGGTCACGTGAAGACTCGACCAGTCGGCGAGAAATTTCCTTAAAAAGTAGACGCGCACTCGGGCCCCATGACCCGAGCGTTTCGACCCCAAACGGCTCAAAACTGTAGTTACCTATAAGGTTACAGTATTTGCGCCGCTTGAGGGTCTTAGCAGCCGCAGCAGCGGCGCCAGCACAGCACGTCGTGCTTGGAACATGAGATGTCGCAAGGGTGTCGACACAGGTTGCGTCCCACACCAGAGACCTACCCATCTTCCAAGGCAACAACGTCATGCCATCTGGTCTCTTCCCATCGTCACGTACCAAGCTTTAAATAGGTAATATCCCTATAAAAATATCGCACATACCGTGTACGTGAACGTATTAGAAGTTTTTCAGATATAAATATTGCTTCATAAAGCATTGTATAGTATAGGTAGACTAATTATGATTTAATTAAACTTAACACGAAACACTAGAGTCTGTCAAGAGCATTCAAACATGAAGTTAATTTGGTAAAATAGTTTGCCAAACAAACAAGCTCGTAAAGCGGCAAGCAGCGGCCATCGCCTTGCTTTGTATTCGAGTTTATTACTCAAACTTATAATCCAGAATAATCAGATGCGACGCCCTCGCAGCTATACTATTTGTACAAAGCTTTATTATATTTGAATGATAAAGTAATTGAGCTATTATTAAAATAAAATTTCCAGCGTAAGATACTGATGTTTACCCAGAAGAGGAAAGAAATTAATTTAAAAGTCGGTATCCGTAGAGGCGAAGGGGGCCACAAACTCGTAAATAAGGCAATCGTGTTACCCTACAAACGTAGACGGCATTTAATTTTGAATGATTGTACATGTTTTGACACATTCTAATCAAAATAATGTTCTTTGTAAATAAACCGCCACAATAAAAATCACACCGTCACGTTTCTTCAGTAGTCAATCTGCCTAGCCTTTTCCCAACTATGTTGGGGTCGGCTTCCAGTATAACCGGATGCAGCTGAATACCAGTATTTTACATGGAGCGACTGCCTATCTGACCTCCACAACCCAGTAACTGGGTAATACGATACCCCTTAGTAAGACTGGTTGTCACGACTTTCGAGCTTCTGACGACCTGTAACGACTGTCAAAGATCCACGAATAACAGTCGGGACCAACGACTTAACGTGTTTTTCCAGGCACGGAGGAGTCTCGGTATGTAAAGATGGTCACCCATCCACTGACCAACCCCGGCAAGCATAGCTTAACCTGATGGATCGACCCCTGCGGCTGTTATTACTTAGCCACGAGCTCCTCCGTTTCTTCAGTAGTGTCACCAGCGAATCAGGGACCAAAGCACTTAAATAAAACACTACAGGTAAACAAACCAATAAATCCGAAGGCTCCAAGTTTTACGGCAATTAAAAACCCGAATACGGGCTACGACGACGACTACGTAATTAAATATTATTTCGTAACAATGTGTCGGACTGTTCGGACGTGAAAAAGGACTAAGCAAGCTCGGAGAGTCCATGCACGTGTAAACGAAAATCACAACAAGTGCAGATACGCAGGATAGATAGATCGTTGAATACCTAAAAGCGCTGTCAGAACTAGATGTGAACATTGTGGACCGTCCGAACTATTTTGTTAATTCATTATGTGTGGCAGTTGGAGTTCCACACACTTCTATGCCCTTTGATCCCTAAATTACAGTTGAATAAAAGTCTTAGGGAGCTGTTTCTGATGAATTGGAAAACTATAGAGCCCAAAAATCATAACCCTCCTTTTTGCTTCGCCGTAGTCGGGTAAAAATCGTAATCACGTCGTTGATCGATGGCAGTTTATTATTAAATAACACAATCAACATAAGTGTCTATTTAAATAAAAAGAGAAGTCATTACTGACTGACTGGCTGATTGACTGACTCATCAACGCCTAGCCCAAACCCTTGGACCTAGAATGCTGAAATTTTGCACCTCTGTGCAAAATTTCCATTTATGATGTAGACAAGGAATAAGGAAGGAATTTCCGGTAGTACGTTCCCGTGGGATATTTTCTGACATCCACGCGGGCCAAGCCGCTGGCAAAAGCTAGTAATTAATATTTTTCAAGAATTCTGGTTATTTCTTCAAATCTTTGCGTAGGAATAATGGAGGTGTGGGTTCTATGGTATGGAGATTGGAGATGCGACGCCAACATGGCAAGCGATGCCGATATAAATAGATAGGTAAGTGGAGTAATGGTTTGCTCGTGTATCTTGTATCGCTATTTGTTACACGCCCGAATAATAGACATTACAAGTTACAACACCATGAGATAAACAACACCTAATGACGAAAACCACGACTACTTTGAATGGCTGTGTAATAAAAAGAATAGGAAGTGAAAGAAAGAAAAATATTTTATTTGGGACACGCACAGGAAATACAACAGGAAGTGCGACCTTTTATTAATTTAAATATTTCAAACAATATTATAAACTAGCTGACAGATGTTGTACTATCCTCAATAATTCATACAAAATTCCCACAGAAAATGCACTTTCACTTTTCACAAATATTCCAATATTTTTTTCAATTATCTTTTAAAAATTTTCTCTTCATAAGAACCTTCCTCAGACTTCAACGAATATTTGAGAAATAAAATAGCCGAATTGGTCCAGCCGTTCTCGAGTTTTGGACGTAGCAACACATTTAGCCATTAATTTTTACTTATACAGGGTGTCCCGTAATTAATAGATAACCTCTTAAGGAGTCATTGTACTCATCATTATGAACATCTTTTACTATAGGACCAAACATGAAATAGCGAAAAAAAAAATCAACTGTTCCCTACATTTATTTTCGCATAACTCGTCAAAATGTAGGGAACTGCTGATTTTTTTTTTCGTGATTTCAGGTTTGGTCCCATAGTAAAAGTTGTTCATAATGATGAGTACAATGACCCCGTAAGAGGTTATCCATTAATTACGGGACGCCCTGTATAGCTAGATAGATATGCTTTAACAGTTTATAAGTATCGTCAACAGGAACCTAGTCTGAGTATAATGCACATGTCTTTGTTTAGCTAGTTTCCTGTTACTAGGCAGACAGACATGTGTCTGGTCATACAATACGTGTCGAGAGTCGCACTACAGTGCTTGCAGATCGGTCTCTTTGATCAGTGTATTCTGCCTACGATGACAATGCTCCGAGAGAGGTGCGCTCACATGGGACTTGTCCTTGTCACAAACTAAGTTATAATCACTCGAAGAGCCTAGCTAACTAAGGTTAAGTGACTCGTAGATTGAATGTTCCATGATTAGTAACCGTGTTTACAGAAGAGTTGTTTTGCTTCAGAGATTCGGTAAAATATCTAAAGAAGATGTAAGTAACATTTGGGTTTTGAGTGACGATGATAATGCAAGAATAGATAGAAAAATAGAAATAGAAAATAGTTCATTGTCCAGGTAATACAGTAAGCAGGTTTACATGTTGACAGCAAGTTGAGACGACCTGAGTAGCTTAAAATATTACTTACCTATAGCTAGGTTACAAAATATTATTTGCCAGTGAGCCCCAAACTAGACAGTTATAGTATAGTTAAAATCTCGCTGCAGACTTGGTCATAAATCATAATCGGAGTAGGGATATGCGAAAGTTGCGCGCGCTCAAGGCCATTATCGATAACAGAATCATTGTCCAATCATGTCTCCATTGAAAATTGGCAAAAATGTGTGGAACATGCAGAATGGCTGCAACATGAAGACTTAAGAAAAGCACATTTATGCGAAGAGTTCATCATTCATGTGGATGATGATGACGATGACTCAGACGAAGAATTTTAATTTTCTATTTTTAGTTTTATATATACGTTCTTTTGTTTATATATTTAATATGCTTTGTAGTAAATTTGGTAATAAAATAAAAAAAAATGTGTATTTATTTCTATCACCCATTTATAAATATATAAAACTATCGATATCACGCATCGACTGCAGTAATGCACAGGACTACGTGTGGGCGTGGCCTGCCCATAAGGCCCGTGAGTGGAAAAGAGAGCGAAACACTCGAATGATTTATGACCGAGTCTGCAACGAGATTTTAACTATAGTATAGTGTGTATCTTGGGGCTCAGGTGGTAGGAAAGATAGGAAATTAGTCGTTCTGACTTAAGATTATGGAGTACGTAACATAGACACGTAACACAAACAATATGTACCTAGGGATGACCTGTATAAATATGTAATCAACGTATGTAATAATGGCTACTTGGAAAAGTACTGTAAAGTAAGTAGTAGTGTACGATCTCTCATTATTTTCCCGAATGCTATCGTTTTCTTATTATCTTGTTCTAATTATCTTAATCATTGCTTCAATTCTGATATAACTTATACTTTTATATTTTTATCTATATTTATTTCTGTTAGAATGTCCTACTTCCAAGCCGAGGTACGGTAACCAACAGTAAACAGAATTGTAACCGGTATAATTATGTATTCCTCGCATAAATCAGACGCCGTTTCTCGTAGCTACGTTAACAATTTAATTTATTAAACGTTAGGTAGGCTTCCTCCTTCTGCGAAGCAGTAATGCTCGCGAAGGAGGAAGCGGAACGCGTGAGGGAGAGGCAACAGCCGCGCCCTCGCGCTCCTAGCCGCCGTAGGAGACGCCCTGGGCGGCGGGAATCGATTGCCGATTCCCGGCCACCGTAGGCGCGGGCTTGCGGACGACGAGTAATGGGCAGCTCGCCGTCCGGTAAGGACCAGGCCCGGGTCGACGGCGCGTTGTGTTCCACGCGCGCCTCAAAGAGATGTCAGCAGTGACGGGGTCAATTGGGCCGATGCCGCCGGGGTCGCGGGTAGTTCGAAAGAGATACCGTGGCCCTGGCACGGGCAGCTGAAGGAACATGGGTGGGTTTTAGTCAGTAAAAGTCTGACACGCCCTCCCGCCTCTGCCCAGAGCGGGAGAAGTCATTTGATGATTTCCCATCCACAAAAAAAAAAAAAAAAAAAAAAAAAAAAAAAAAAAAAAGGTAGACACAACAATATGCAATGGAATGATTTGTGGCAATTACGGCGGTTCCAACTGAAAGTTACTAGAGGACGCCCGTTTCCAATTCCAAACTGACTTTTCAGTTACGAGAGACACGGGAGAGCTTTCTCGTGTTTATCTTCGAGTGCCTAATAGTGTGAACTATCGGCACGTCGAACAATTACTTATAAATCTCTTCATCTATATCAAGAGTGATCACGAATTGCAACATCATCATTAGATCAGAATTCAAAAAGTGTTGGTCGTTACATTGTTTCATGAGACAGTCTGTAAAAGGTACATTTATGAGTGAATTATTTTATCAAGTCTTGATTATTAAGTGCCTAATATTTAAATTTCGACGTCTGGTAACAAATAATCTTAATTCTCATGAAAATCATTTATATCTATTCTCTATTCGTTTCCATCTCAAAATCACCTTGAATTTTAATTCAAAAATTAAATGTACTAGTACTATTGAAAAATAAATAACTAGCCTAATAACAATAAGATTTCTCATCATTATACACTTCTGGACACATCTATTGGCCCACCTTAGAGTTTAGGTTTCGATGGCCCCTACCGAAATATGATTGCTAGATTGAACAAAAACTGTTGATGCAGTTTTAAACCTGATACATTTTACCATCTTTTTCGATCGTATTGTTTTAAATTTGAATTCAGAATACCATACGACATGGAGCTACGCCTAACAAGTCGGATATGCGCCTTGTTAAAGGCAATTGATTTTTGAATAAAAAACATGTTTTATCAAATAAAGGTTTAATTTAATAACGCATGTTGCCTCCATGGGCATCTACCACAGCTCTCATACGATTAGGCATAGAGTTTATCAACCGCTCTATGAAATTTTGAGGGATCATCTCCCATTCCTCTTCTATGGCAGTTTTCAACTCCTGCATCGTCTGGGCAAGTGGCTGACGAGTCCTAACACGTCTTTTTAGCTCGTCCCACATGTGCTCAATGGGGTTCATGTCTGGGCTTCTGGCTGGCCAGTCCATAACTGTGATGTTCACATCCCGAAGATATTCCCTGACGATGCCGGCCGCATGAGCTCTTGCATTATCATGCATAAAAAGGAAATTTGGGCCCACATAGTCCGCGTATGGTATCACGTGAGGTTCTAAGCACTCACGAATGTACCTTTCAGCATTTAATGTTGGCAGCCGTGGTCCTGTAACAACCTCAAGTTGAGTTTTGCCGCTCGCGGATATACCGCCCCAGACAGTCCATGAGCTACCGCCATAAGCAACCCTCTCTTCAAAGCAGCATTGTGCGAAACGCTCTCCCTTACGTCGGTAGACCTTCTTCCTTCCATCATTGCCATGTAACACAATTTTAGACTCATCAGAAAAGAGTACACGGCTCCAATCTTGCTGTGTCCAATTTAAATGACTGCATGCGAAATGAAGGCGCGCTGTTCGGTGGGCTCGCGTTAGTTTGGGGCCATTAGCTGGCTTGTGTGGTACCATATCGCGTTCTTTTAACCTTCTCCGAACAGTTCGAGCGCTCACAGATACTCCGTGGAAGTCGCGAAGTTGGTTTTGTATCTCAATGGAGGTAAGGTGACGATTTCTCAAGCTGGTCGTCACGATGAATCGATCCTGCCTTTCAGTTGTGACCCGAGATCGTGGCCTTCCTTGGCGACGAACAAAGCCGCCAGTCTCTAGGTACCTCCGATAAACATTTCGGACCGCAGATCGACTTAAATTAAGTTGAGCACTCACGTTTCTTTGGCTGTGTCCGGTCTGAATAAGTGCCACAGCTTGGGCGGCGACTTCAGGTGAAGTATCCAAAGATTATTGATAGAACCTCACCTTAATGTTAAGAATAAGTAATGTTTGTTGCAAAACCAAAGATATCAATCACTTTTTCAAGAATTAAATCCAAGTAAACCAATAAAACCAAGTTTTCTTAGTATTCGATTGTTTGATATCAACAAACAGGCTCCAAATTGTCTTTTGTTTCTTTAAATTCTGTGTTCGAAATTCAAAAAAAGACTATTGAATGAAATTGTGAATGTGCCAGGTTCAAAACTGCATAAAAACTTTTTGCTCGACCTAATATAAAATTTTAGCTAGGACCAAACGAAACTGAAAATACAAGGTGGGCCAAAAGATGTGTCCAGAAGTGTATTATAATATGAGAGACTATGAATATTTGTTGGACTATAATTAAAACATTTAATAGCTGTAGACAGCTAGTATTCAATATATTATATTTATTGCGTCAAGGCTCACCCGGCACGGAAGCGACACGTAGCACGTAGTTCGCATGTTGCGAGGCGGCGGCGGCGCGACTTGTTACGCACGACTCTACCAATGATTGATGGTAAACAAACATTATTCCAAACATCATCGTAGAATGTAGCTATATTTTGATGTGTGTGTCTTCACAACCACGTTCTGACTGATGTTGTAAATTAAATAAGTTTCTTTCAAATGTTTCTCAAACGTAAAGAAGACAGATGCGATCTTATTACAAAACGAGGTTTTTCTTCTGTCATGGTTTAAATCATCGAGTCAGTTTTTGTAATAAGAACCTAGCTGTGATAGAAATACAGTTCTTTATACAAAACTGACAACTTAGTCCGGTATTAAGTTGTCAGTTTTGTAAAACTGACCACTTAATGTTTCGGAGTAAAGTTGAAAATTCAATAAAGGGTCCATCGTTTAAACCTGGGTTTGAAGATGAACCTTGTTTTGTAATAAGACGGTTTATGTTTATTTGTGTTCGTATGAAATCTGGTTATCCGCTTAACGTAAAACTATCTTCGACGTACCTATGTAACTGTGCTGTGACTGAGCGTTGCCCGTGTTGTCATGGTGATGCCCGCTATAATTATTATTGGTTATCCATGGAAACTAATTATTGTCAGGGAGAGATATCATTATAATTTATTGAGATATTTTATAAGTAAACATTTTGAAGATAATGATCAGCTTATATCATGTTTTAAGTTCATTAATTATTTGTTTTTATATCGTAAATAAATGCCTCAATGTATAACTGTATTAACAATTTAGTTTATTAACTTATTGAAATCGTTTTCTGTAGTTTTCGCATTTATTAAATCTTGAATTTCGCAACGTAAATCATAGTAATTAAACGTCGTTTCCTATGACAAGTACCCGCTTAAAGAATATTTTTAATTTAGCCTAGAACGCGTTAACGAACCGGCTCGAGCGGATATCATTTAGCAACTATCCGCCAACTGCTAATGAACGAGGGAAAATTATCCATTCATCACATCAGGCCGTAGGTAACTAAAGTGATTTAATCTTTAGGTGACAGCTATTTTCCCTACAGAAAATGGCTGTTTATAGCCATAATTGAGATGAAAATGGCAGCTTAGCCGTAACATCAATAGATTTTATGAAAGTTAATAATTATTATTATTCCTTAGCAATCAATCTGTCTAGCCTTTTCCCAACTATGTTGGGATCGGCTTCCAGTCTAACCGGATGCAGCTGAATACCAGTATTTTACATGGAGCGACTGCCTATCTGACCTCCACAAACCATTAACTGCCATGGGTAATACGATACCCTTGGTAAGACTGGTTGTCAGACTTTCGGGCTTCTGACGATCCGTAACGACTGTCAAAGATCCACGAATGACAGCCGGGCCCAACGGCTTAGCGTGCTTTCCGAGGCACGGAGGAGTCTCGGTATGAAAAGATGGTCACCCATCCACGGACCGACCCCGGCAAGCGTAGCTCAACCTTATGGATCGACCCGTGCGGCTGTTATTACTTAGCCACAAGCTCCTCATTTCATATAAGACAAGTAATAAATAAGTAGGTAACTAAAAGGTATACTAAACTTTGTCCCATTTACAACACTGGAATTGCAAAAATACTAAGAGAAAAAAAAACCTAGTTCCATTCTCCAGTATCAGTTATCAGTGCACTACTCCCCTGTTAATTAAAAGTTTTTATAATTACGAAGCTAACAACAAAATAAGAGTAGTTTAATTAGATGAATCATAAAATAACAATTTTGATGTAAGCTTTCTTCCGAAAATGGTATAATTTTGACATAATAAAAAAAAGAAATTTAAAAAACTAAAAAACCCGAATGCGGTAATAAACTGAAAAACTAAAAACAAGCCCATTTTAAATTAAATAAAAGTTGGAAGCAGGCGGGACCCATTCGAGTTAGAAAATATAAAAATGGAATGGGTGGAGCCTGCTTCCAATTTTAACTCGTTTAACGTTTTTAACTTTTCAGTTTTTACCGCAGTCGGGTTTTTAGTTTTTTTTTTATTTTTTTTTATTTCCAGCTTTTTAGTTTACAAATGTGAAAGATTTCGCAGACGATTTAGTTCTTGCAAGGAGTTTTAGTCGTGAGAGTAATTTTTTTGGATCAAGTGCACAAAAGTAGCCAAGCCTTTTTTTTACATGTTTTTTTACGATTTGTCACTTGGAATTACTTTTAACCATATGTTTCCATATATTTTTGTAATCACTTTTTAAAACCCTTCATTTTGATATCCCACTCGATAGTGTTAGAAGAAAAAAAAAATCGATTTTCGAAAGAATTTCGATTTTCAATTTGGAATTTCCATATGGCATCCCAAATCCGCCATTTTACTTTGTTTTTTATTTTATTGTAACCAGTTACACCCGCGCTACCAAGACAAATCTAAAGACGTATAATTTATCCAAATCCGTTCATTCGTTTAGAAGTTATGAGGGAACAAAGAAACGGACATACATACTTAAATACATACTTACATACATACAGGTCAAACACGTAACCCTCGTTTTGGGCTTCGCCGCACTCGGTAAAAATTCTGTTGAAGGAATATCAAAAGGTTTTCCTTTCAATCATTAAGCTATATTGTGTGCATAGAATTAGTTTTAGGTCGCTTTGTATGTACTTGGGACAGAACAGTAAGGTATCCTGTTTCTACGACAGAAGCCTGATCTAGTCTTTACAATATCGATGTAACATTACGAAAGCTATTATTGTGTTCTTAGAATTAGTTGTAGGTACCGAAATCGCTTTGTATACTATGAAATTGAGACACAAAACAGTAGGTGTCCTTTTTCTTCGACAAAAGCCTAATCAAGTCTTTACATTATCAATGTAACATTACGAAAGCTAAAATAAACAGGTAAATAAACAAGAAAAATACAACTACAAAATTCTCGACTTATCTTAATACTTACTTACCATTTTGATTTATGAGTTTATAACAAATGTTCTCAAAACATTTCGATTTACCTGGGCATGGCAACATGGAATTTCACCCACAAATTATTCCCGAAATCCGGGGATTACATGGATAAAAACCTAATTGGAGAAGGCTAGTGCGTGACATACTCGTAAGTCGGGCAAATGTGCCGAGCGGGATACGCCAATCGGACCACGATCCAAGCCACACGAGCTTACAACATGGTATTCTATTTTTTAACCGACTCCAAAAAGGAGGAGGTTCTCAATTCGTCGGAACCTTTTTTTTTTATTTTTTTTTTATGTATGTTCCCCGATTACTCGAAGATGGCTGGACTGATTTGGATTGTTTTTATTTTATTCGAGAGGGTATACATCACAGTTGGTCCCATATAAAATTGATTAACTTTGCTTCGGTAGTTTTTGAGTTAGCTTCAATAATACGTATTTTTTCCACACTTTTATATTGATGATGTTCTAGTTTGTTTTGCAGGTAGTGGTATTACAATTTGTGTGGGGTAGGTACACAACTAAAAAGTGAAATAAAAACTTTTTTACAAAAAAATACAACCGACTTCCAAAAACAACACTACAAAGTGAAAAATAACTTTAATTTCGGAAGTCGGTGGCAAAAAACGAAAATACATTTAACTAGACACCGACTTCCGAAATTAAAGTTATTTTTCACTTTGTAGTGTTGTTTTTGGAAGTTGGTTGTATTTTTTTTTGATTTATGAGTTTATAACAAATGTTCTCAAAACATTTCGATTTACCTGGGCATGGCAACATGGAATTTCACCCACAAATTATTCCCGAAATCCGGGGATTACATGGATAAAAACCTAATTGGAGAAGGCTAGTGCGTGACATAAGTCGGGCAAATGTGCCGAGCGGGATACGCCAATCGGAACACGATCCAAGCCACACGAGCTTACAACATGGTATTCTATTTTTATGATATGGTGTTATTATTAAATTCGCTCTTCATTACAAATTGCGCTATTGTGAACCCTTAGTTGTCACATACTCGTATACTCGAAAAGGGTTTCTATTCTAAAATGCTGTTTAGTGGATAGAATTACAAAACAGAATCCAACCAACGTCAAAAGCGATAGTCAGATATTTATGATGTAAGTATATATAATGTCAACTCACTTAAAATATACACCACTTAGTGAATAAGAGAAGGTCATGCCTCATTAACCACCCGACATATTGTTATAATTTCAGATCGTAAAATATAAAAGTGTTGAAAGCGAGCGTATTTAAAGCAATAACAACACATTTTTAGTTTAGCGTAGGTAAATATTTAGTTGAAACGATGCTCGTATTCTTTCCGGTGAATAACTGAGTTATATTCAGGTTTATAGTCGCTTAGTTATAAAACGTATCTCAGCTACATCTGCGATATGAAACAAGAATAGCCATGGGGTCTTTACCTATTGTTAGCGGAGTGTTGAAGATTATCTTGAATTAAACTTTAACACATAAAGCAGTAGAGTTTATATCCCTATCTATAAATAATTAGATAAATTGACTAGCTTTCCGAAGCAGAAATTGTGTAGAAATTAGGAATGTCAACCTGCCTAGTGCCCGCACTTGAATACTTAATTATTAGGTACCTACTTGTCTTGTCAATATTGGTTACGAACATAAACTAGCACTCCTGTGCCACTTTGTGATTTTTTTTTTCTGTCTGTGGCTTTGTTTTTTGTATGTACTAACAATAGGATTATAAGGTTTTTGTGTTACTAACAGTATATGGACTACGTCTGAAATAAATGTCTTTGTATTATTATTATTAAGGCGGATTTGCGTTTGTTGAATTTATTGAAGACATTGAGGATATGGGTTTCGTATTAATGATATTAATAAGGTATTATTCAGCTACTAAAAGGAACAGTACATTGCTTATTTATGCAGTTTTACTATAAGGCAGGCCGAAAATGAGAAGGAGTCCATAAGTTGAAAATTCACGAGTTAGATTGAAGCCCTCGCAGAGGATATCATAATAATAAAAGCTTATAGTACAATAATAGATTAAATACCTACGTCATAACTTTAGGAAGAGTTATTGAAAGAGCCCTTCTCAAAAACCTTGTAAAGGTAATGAATACTTAACCGTCTTCAAATAAAACGGAAGGGTCTTCATTTGTCGCTTTTATATAATTTCGTCTTTACTTGAGTTTTATTACTTTGCTTAAAAGAAGTTTGTAATAATCAAGCTGTCTAGCCTTTTCCCAACTATTTTGGAGTCGGCTTCCAATCTAACCGGATGAAGCTGAATACCAGTATTTTACATGGTGCGACTGCCTATCTGACCTCCACAACCCAGTAAATGGGTAATACGATACCCCTTGGTAAGACTGGTTGTTAGACTTTCGGGCCTCTGACGACCCGTAACGACTGTCAAAGATCCACGAATGACAGCCGGGACCAACGGCTTAACGTGCTTTCCGAGGCACGAAAGAGTCTTGGTATGTAAAGATGATCACCCATCCACGGACCAACCCCGGCAAGCGTAGCTTAACATGATGGATCGACCCGTGCGGCTGTTATTACTTAGCCACGAGCTCCTTGTTTGTAATACTTATCCCGTACCTAAATCAAAACGAAATTCCGAACTTTTACGTCAATCTTAATATAATCAGTGAATTTAAAAGCCAATCTGCCTTGGGGATATGATCAGAGATTTCTTTTAATTTGATTGTGTGACAGACAGAGACAGTGTGTGTGTGAGACAGTAAGATCCTGTCTATTTAAGTCACATAATAAAATTAAATAAGAAATGAAAATAAGAAATCGGTTGTCATGGTATGGGCACATACCATGACAACCGATTTCTTATTTAAAACTTTAATCATGACATTTTTCTAATTCCTCCGCATCACATGATGCGGAGGAATTAGAAAAATGTCATGATTAAAGTTTTGAGTATAAATGTCGAAGGCTATAAGAGTAGGGATAGAAACGATGGATGGACTATGTGAAAGATGATATGGCTAGAAAGGGGGTGACTACCGAGATGACAACTAATAGAGAAGTATGGAAAAAAGGGGCATGTTGCGCCGACCTCAAACAAATTGGGATAAGGGCAGGAGAATAAATGCTATAGAAATATCTCTTAATTCACATCATAACAACGCGAATCAGAACAACAGCGACAAAAAAGGTAATTTACCGAAATTTAAAACAGTTACAAACGGATTTAAGTTGATGAATACAGTTAAGAACATCTTTACACCAATTTTATCACAGTGGCAGTATTAAGATAAAGATAAAAAACTGTCACTTACCAAAACACGTGGAGTTAGAAGCGTGCAAGGTGAGCGGTTAGCCGGCAGCGGCGGTCGCATGGTGACCACCACACATGGCGCACCACCACCAGAACTGTCCGAGCACTACCTACACTCACTGTCCAAATGTTTCGTCCAAATTCGTTTTTCAAAATATTCGCTGGCGGGAACGGTCGGCGAACGGTCGTAAAGCGCGGACGCGAGTGTGTTTACAACAATCGGGGAAACAAGTGTGGCAGCTGGGAGCGAATCGCGCGCCGCCGGTCGGAGGCCGCGAAGCCGACTGGCGGCAGCACGCGCCCGTGCGCGGACCAGGGCGGGCGGCCGCGCCCCCGCCCGCGCCCAATGCCTTCAATTCCTCGCATACCGTCCCACACTTTTAAGCGCACCTAAGTGTTTATCAAAGATTCGAAGCTCACGCTAAAAGATGTCTAATCGCTCTCGACACGTCGGCCGACGTATTTCACGTTCAACACTTCGGCGAATCTATTGCTCCGTATTTCAAAGTAACGATAACACATCGTATAGTTTGAAGAATTATGGGAAAAGCACATTGACCTAGACGATGTGTTTTCTTCGAGTAGAGTTCTTTCAACATGTTTGTTATGTATTTACTTATCCATTACCAAGTTTTGGTTTAGTGAACCTACCCGACGGCTTTATATCGTTTCATTTCAGCATTATACACGAATGAACAGAAAAAGGTACTTTTTCAATTAAAACAATAACGAAGTATTACAAAAGATTTTTCGAACAAGTAGCCAGTAACCAACTTCAACCGCTAACATGCCGCATAACAATTTAAATATAACGCATAATTTTGTTACTCATTTGCAATTAAAATCAACCTGTACAGAAGTCGACACCATAATTAATATCAAAAAACACATTTTCATTTCATGACTAATTAGTTAGAATTATTCATAAAAATAAAGAAAACATCTCGAAAGGTAGCTGCTGTGAATTCTATTATTTACTTGAATATTAAATACGTACTGAGCTCTTTTTAATACCGAGTATTTCATTGTGTCAAAATTGCTTTGCTGCCAATTCATTTTGTATGGCGAGATTTGTGGGTACTTAATCAAGAGTAACGGGATAAAGCCACCAGGTTGTTCTAAATCAGATGGATCTCCGACGAGCCTATTCGTGAATAGCTCGACGACATCAGGATTACAACCGTCTGGAAATACAGACATGCCCGGAATATTCCAGTCCTCAACGGTTCTCATAATAAAAGGGGAAGTAAATTACTTCGTGAGAGTCGAAGGATTGTCAACGACATTGCAATGAAAGCCTGCGTCTGAATGTCAGGTGAAGAAATATGATGTTTTTACATTACAGGCTAAGAAAATAACAAGAAAACCCATTGTTTTCTCAAAGGAATATAATAGTACGACCTGTAATAATGTGTTACAAGTTATTATTAGGTATTGTGTCCATTAGAACTACACAAATCTGTATAGACAAAAACATTACACTTATTTGCACTATGAGTTATAAAATTGACACAGTTACAAAAATGATACAAAAGTCAGTGCTACACTTGCTAAAATATAACAGCATTAGTTTTCATTGTTACATCGAAACTTATTCAGAAACGGCTTAAAAACCTAAAAGGTAGCGATACACACTCCGATTCCGTTTCAAAATACTTGAGTAAATGGTATCGCGTGCCTAATGCTTATACTAAGAGAACGAGGTCCCCCTCAGTCAGCTGATTACAAATAGAGCAATACAAGCAAACCAACTCCAACTTATATCTACATATCCGCCTCGTATTTTATTGACCTCATTTACAACTAAAAGGTTTTCTGTAAACAAAGTTCGAACTTAGTATTTATCTTTCGAACTCAATTAATTCAACATACCCTATTTACAACTTCAGTTTAGTTAAGTAAATTAATTAATTATTATAAGAAAACTGAAATCGTAGTTGGAGCATGTATAGCAAACCAATTTGAACTATTTGACGTGTAGGCTACAGCTACGCATGCCTACAACCTACGCCTCTACGGACTACGAACTCCCGCGTAGCACACATGTCGTAGACTTCGTAGCCGATGCGTAAGATAAGGTAATCGTGATTCGAAGACGGAGGTTTATGATTGTTACCATTTTATTAACTGAGTGTCGTTTTCTATTATGTTGTGCAACAATAACAAGGATTCATGATGTACTGTTATTTTGAGCCCAGAAAAACTTCGTAACGCCTCGCCTGTAACAAATCACTTCACTGATCGTTGTAGAAAACTTCGGGCATAGCTTTGCACATTACGAGTATGTTTGCGAACTTTAACTAAAGTTAAAGATTTGTGTAGGTATGCGTAAAGTAGTCCAAAAATAAACCTCAACAAACTTTGAAAATTATTGTCATTTTAATGAAAATATTGCTTGCTTACCGTATTCAAGACGCCACATCTATTTTACAAACGACTTTCTGAACTTGTTGGAAGTTCGTAAAACACTTACCTGCAAGGAAATGAATACATTACTCATGATAATTATGTCGCTCATTACTTCATTTGTACATGGATTTTTATGAATTACATACATACAAAGCTTAATATATTCCTTTAATCGCATTTTATGATGCTCATGGGTGGAGCCTGGGTCTACTACCCGTTGTCAAATTCAACATGGTATAAAACAAACATAATTAGGTAGGTTGCGGATGTAAAAAATATTTCAATAACATTTTATTATTATTGCGGTACTTTTTCCAAGCAAATTGTTCAAAAGTATTTTAAATTCATTCAAAGGGTTGGTAAATATCTGTAGTTGAAATCAATATTGTGAATAGTGAATGATATAAAAATGTACATGCTATAAAAAATCAATAATATTTTTTGTTCAGACCACTCCAAATAATTTAAAAATCTTTACGAATAGCTTTAATCCACAGTCTTCTAATTTTAGGGTCTCTCGGGAAATGGTGGACTCTAATTTTGGAGTATTTAAGAACACAACAACGCGTCATTTGCGCAAAAATAAAATCATCTCACGCCTTGTATTATTAGCTTGTGTTGGGAACTAGCTACGACAGCGCCATTTTGACATTTGGCTTCCCCATTGATTCTAGTTGCTTCCCAAAATATAGTTTTTAAGGACCTTAAATATAGTACGTACTAATTCCATGGTAGTTTCGTATGGAGAATAATGGGCAAGCAGTTATTGTTTTATAATGTTTTGCATACATTATTTATAATTATAAGTAAAGACGATGTACCCGAAATAAAATTACTACACTACAATGGGTACAACAGGTGCAATAATACTTGAATCGCTGCAAAATAAAACCTTCAAGAATAAAAGCGAGACTACAATAGTCCAAATGCTGAGATTATAAACCCACGGCCCCGGGACTGTTACTCCTTTAATGGACCAGTATTTAAAATGGACTATTTTTCAATGACGTGTTTACATGTCGTCTGCACTTGATGTCACCCCCCCCCCCGTTCTTCCCTTTTCCCCCTTCCCATCCTAGGCTCCTTAGCATTCAACTTAGGTTCTATAAAAAAATCTGATCGTGATGTAGACCTATCCAACTTTATAAAAATATTTAATTTCTTAGCGTGCCACATGCATGCATAATTTGTTCATCAGGAAAGAACTGTGCAATTTTATGAAAACATAAAAACAAATACTTAAGGATACTATTTAATTGTGTTATTAAGAATAACGTTGAATAATTATTCAAACAATACCATGTATATTTTAAAACTTAGTAGGTACAGTCAGCGTCAAAAATATCGGGACGAAAAGAATGTTCAAAATGATCTCAACAACTAAGAAAATAGGAATTCTTCTTTATTTAAACATTATATACAAGTTAACACTATATACACTAGGTACTAAAGTAAATGACTAACTAACTAACTATACAAATAAATACAAAACAAAAGGACACTTAGGCGTCGAAGTACTCGTCCGCATCGATGTCATCCGGAAACGTGCCCAGAAGACTGGCAGCATTGCCACGTTGAATGGCAATGCAAATTCTTTGGCCAAAGAACGAGCCAGCCCTCTGGTCACGTGAAGACTCGACCAGTCGGCGAGAAATTTCCTTAAAAAGTAGACGCGCACTCGGGCCCCTTGACCCGAGCGTTTCGACCCCAAACGGCTCCAAACTGTAGTTACCTATTTACTAAGAAAATTAAACTTCATCTCATTTGGAAAAGTTCATGTCAGAATAACAGTTGTCGTGTACTGTCTTCATTCTGAAAGATTCCTTGTGTCATTGAGTTAATATTTCATTTTCATAGTTGTTTAGATCATTTTTAACAGTCTGTACGCCCCGATATTATTGACGCTGAGTGTACTTTGACAAACTTAACAAAATGTTTCAGAAAAATCTACAACGTGACTTCAAAAGGCGTTTAACAAAGCAAAAGAATAATTATCTTGACACTCCAGAGGTGCTCGGAAAATGGGGCTTCCTAATGTCAATGCGAAGACCTTCTAGTGGATTTATCGGATTAACTATGTACCTACTACCTAACCTACTCAAGAAAGATACAATGCTTATGTAACAAGTAGCTGACATTGACACGATCAGACGACTGTAGATATTATCTAATTGCTGTTCACTTTTTGAACAGACAACTAGGTAACTACACTCCTACCAACTTATCTGTAAAATGGCGAAAATTGGAACACCGGCCGTCATGTTGAAATGTCATTCGATTGTGCCGACGCATGTCATTCGATTGTGTCGACGCATCGACGGTGGCGTCCTTTTTCAGTTCACAGATAAGTTGGTAGGACTGTACATACTTACTATAACTTTATTGTGGCAACGAACATCAAAAACAAAAGAAAACTTAGGGCCTTTAACGCACACTAAAAGTAATGCCTGGCTTCTGAGATATTTAAACGGAGTTTATCCATCCGATAGTGATTATTGGTTTCATATCGTGTTTGTGAACTATACGTTAAGGAAAAACTTAGCTTAGCTTAGTCGAGTGAATTACTATCGAGGGTTTATATGAGAATCTCAAAAACCGAGCACAAGGAAGGAATTCGCTTAAATATACAATTTTGCCGAATCAATTGTTATTGAGAGTTTAAACTCCGTTTAAGAATTCTTCAGAGACCGGGCACTATACCTACACGTATTTCCATTTGCAATCTTTTCACAAACATGCAGTCATTATATCACAAATGGCGTTGCAGCACAAAACATTGTGAAGTGGCTCCAGAGTGCGTGCATTAAGCTCCGTCGTGCATGAGTAATCAGAACTATGAATGGATGATGCAAGCTAGGCTAGTGCGTGCAGATATACGCAGATGCAGAAGAGAGGTGGATATATACAATGCGTCAGAGTGTAATAGGGACAGGGCACATGACGTCACGGGCACCGCGTCGCCGCCAGCTGAGCTGGCTGACTTGGTGCCACAAGGTAACTCACGTTTCTGTTATGACGTCACTCGAGAAATGAACACGGCAGCCCAGTTTGGGATCAATGGCCAATCTACAAAAATAGAAAACATCCAATTCATTATCGCACTTTTCTAAGTGCTTTTTGCTAGTAAACAGACTAGCACTTTTGCTAGTAAACAGACTAGCACTTTTGCTAGTAAACAGACTAGCACTTTTGCTAGTAAACAGACTAGCACTTTTGCTAGTAAACAGACTAGCACTTTTGCTAGTAAACAGACTAGCACTTTTGCTAGTAAACAGACTAGCACTTTTGCTAGTAAACAGACTAGCACTTTTGCTAGTAAACAGACTAGCACTTTTGCTAGTAAACAGACTAGCACTTTTGCTAGTAAACAGACTAGCACTTTTGCTAGTAAACAGACTAGCACTTTTGCCTATTTCATTGTTATCACAATTTTAGTTTTGTATTAGTATTTGATACCCTATTGATAGACGTAATTTTGAAGATTACATTTTAATGAAATTAGCGTTAAATCAACTACGTAAAGGTGAAACTATAAATTAGCTTTTCAACTTAGCTACAGTTCGTAGACACCAAAAAGTACCCGAGCTTTAGTAAACTTTCTACCACAGATTTGCTACGTACCCATCGTCTCCATTCTGGTTAGCCACGTCCGTGGCCTCGGCCTCGGTCTCCACACCATTGCAATGTTCCACCACCACTTCGGGAACCTCACTCATGTCCACTGTCCACAACACTGTCGCCGGCAGCAACTCACCCCGCCGAGCCTCTACGAGCCAATATCGCAGACTACCATTTCGCCCTTGGTAAAAGATTACCATTAGTACAAGTACTATTATTAAATTAAGCGCAGGTAACTTACAGACTACATCTATATCGGTAACGTAATGGTTGAAAATTTTAATTTTATACACAGGGGCATAATATGAGAGATTGTTTGATCAATGAAAGTAACTAATAACGATCATCAGGTTAGAGTATCATCACTCATCAGTCACTTGTTCAAATCGTGAATTTTCCTTCTGTTTGAAAAAGAAACAATAAAGTTTATTTGAAGAATGTTTTTAAAAATAAATTAAAGTTAGAAGGTAATGAAGTCACCACGTAGAGGTAAATCAGGACCAGTCCACCAGGACGGCAGCACTAGTCCTTATGCAACACAATTCCCGAAATAAACAATTTTCTAAAAAGAGTGTGAAACTTGCCGAGTGAAGACACGGACAAAGTTTAGTGTTGTGGTATAAGCATGCGCCGTGGATGGCAAACGGGTCACGAACGCACGGCTAGGGCTTCAGCTAACGTAATCCCTTTAAAGAGAAGTTTACCTTTATTCAGAAACAAATGATCACATAAAATGTAGTCAGTACAGCATAATTAACGTAATAATCATTCTTAGAACATTTTTAGATCATCAGCTCTGTTTTCTAAACCTTTCAGTTTAAAATAAATTGTTAGTATAAAAACTTGCGCACACGTAACGTAATTATAGCCTATAAATTTTTCCAATCTCTATCTATATAAATAAAAAACCGGCCAAGTGCGTGTCGTACCACGCACAATAAAGGGTTCCGTACATTTATTTGAAAAGAATTTATCCCAAAAACAAACTTAACATTGTAATCACAGAATATTTTTTTTTATGTGACAAAAATTACAAATTAACAATTTTCGGACATTTTCCTTTACTTGGGCAGAGGACCTTGCTTCTTGCCTTTCATGATTCTAGGTCAACGCGAATTTAAGTCCTCTATAGGTTTTGATTTACTTGCGAGTATAAAAATAAGTCGCATAAATGGCCGTATTAGGGTTCCGTGCCAAAATGGTAAAAAGGAACCCTTATGGTGCGACTCAGTCGGTTTGTCTGTCGGTCACAGCTGGATATCACTTGAACTACTAATGCTATCAACTTGAAATTTAGAACAGTTTTATATGACTGTTGCCCAACTATTTTGCAAATAAGAACGAAATATTTTTTTTTTTGCAGTATGAGTAATATAGAAAGGGGGTCTTCAAAATTCGAAATGGGGCTACTAGGCCATGTGGGGTATCATATGAAAGATCGCTGTTTGCACATTCTCAAACATTTTTTATTAGGGCGTATAGTTTTCGACTTTTGATGAAAAATGTAAAAAAAAATACCCTTATCTCCGAAGTTTGGATAGAGAAAAATCTGAAATTATTCTATGTGATAGAAGTTTATGTAAAGATTACAGTAAAAATAAAACAATTTCTCTAAACAGCACACTTTTTCAGAAACCGAAACGGAACCCTCGGTGCGCGAGTCCGACTCGCTCTTGACCGTCTTTTTTTTATTGTATTGACTTAGAAACTTGATTTTTTTAGAACTCCAAGGGACCATAGACCTACGTATTTGATATAAATTTCAACTTGATACCTCCACGAGTTCCTGAGAAAAAGGGTTTTGGCAGGCTGACAGACAGACAGACGGGTTCCGCACCTCAAAAGGATAAAATGGAAGGGTTCCATTTTATCCTTTTGAGGTACGGAACCCTAAAATTGAAATGCTGTTCGTTGGAAAATTAAATTTATTTATTTAATAGGTAAAGACCTAATATTACGTCACAGCTGACAGTAAGTAAACAAAATTATTATTCAAAAAATTACGCCAGTTAAATTAATTAAATAAATTTAAAAAAAGCACAGTCATAATTAAAAAAAAAATGCGCAATAAAATGCACAATGCTTAATTAATTATTTAAATGCTTTATTTTTTTTTGCGGTGATAAGGAACCCTAAAAATTAAATGCTGTTCGTTGGAAAATGAAATGATGCGCATAACTTCAGAACGGCTGCACCGAATTGACTATTTTCTGTTTCAAAATATATAAATAGTTCAAATTAGGTTAAAATAGAACGAAAATTTTCCCGAAAGTTTTTCAAATTCGGGAAAAACGAATCGTGCTTTTTTCTTTGGGATTTTTGTATTGGACAGGACGACGTCTGTCGGGTCAGCTAGCTATAAATAAATCACACTCTTAAAAAAGCTATTCGTCGGATGATCTTATGATCTAACAGCTTCGTCATCTAAATTAACACAAACCTATGCTGGTTGGGTGTTTACGTTTTAAACATCTCTTCATTAATATAATACTCCTACGCTTCATACAGAATCTAAACATTTCAGGAATTCTTTTCACTGATTTTTTCAGAATTTAATAATTAGTAATTAGTTTGTTAGAAAAAATATTGCATTCATTTGCCTCAGTGTTTTTGTAACCTTCCTATAGCACTTCTGAAAAGTTGTTCCTCTTGTAATTTGAATGACAACTTAATTTAAAGTACCAATGCAGTAAGTGCATATAAGTCACAGCAGTTACAAAGAACTGCTTCAGACGCACAGAGCAAATAAAATAAGCTGTTCAATAAATCTGAACGGTCGGTTGTCCATATATAAACATTTAATAGATTGCCTTCGATCGTTCTAGTACTTACCGTAATAGCCTTGTGATTGTTTGCTCGCATACGGTATCTATTGGCGTAAGTCACGGTAACTCCTATCATAAAATTACTATGGAGAAATATTGTGCACGTATAGATACTAAACTAACTCTAATTTCTCCAGGGACCGTCCTATCTAAGCACACGCTTAGATAGGACGGTTTATTACCTAACTTCAAGTGCTTGTTACCTTTCTCATGAAGTCTGTCATATTGTACTGACGATACTACTACTGTTGTATTGTATTGTTCTGTTATCTGTTTGTATGTTGTTCAATCAACTCAGCCTATCGCAGTCCACTGCTGGACATAGGCCTCTCCCAGTGTTCGAGTTTTAATCGAACACTCAGCGAAAATGCATAATTGCATCGAACACAAGTATGCACATTCGCTCGAACACCTAATTGTGGGCCAGTTCGCGTTCAGATCTCATTAGAGACACCGCGTGCTCAAAAACCATTACCATTTTACCAATAAGTTAGAGAGTGTTATAGTAGATTCAATATAGCTATTTCCCTTATAATCCAAGACTTTAACTTTTACCATATAATACCATATCCTATCAATACGAGAAAGGTGTGTTAGGTCACCATAGCGCCGACCATACTTTCTACATGGTCCTTCGAGCCGGCTATGCCACAACACACTCCGCCTTCCGCATCCAGTCTGTCCCAGTCACCTTCTTAAGGTTGTGGCTGTTGAAAATAAATATTTATGAGACTCTTAGAAGTCATCTCATAAAATGCAGTTCGACATGTCTTACATTTTACTATTTTAGGAGACCAGTTTTAAATATCCCATACTCACTACACACCCACACACCCTCACATGCATCCACACACACCCTCTCTCTCACACACACACACCCCCACACAATACACCCTGCTAATGCTGTTTAATTAATTATTTGTTATTCCTTATCTTAAATTGTGTTTATCTCAACATTTTCATGAACTGTGACTAGTCTGTGTAGTTTGGAGGCCTGGAGACCTGTAACACAGGTATTCCTAGTACAGGCTCCAGTCTCCACAACATCAATGTATTTTTGTATACACAAATTATGTATTTTGTAGCAAGTTTCATTATGTGGTGGAGAAAATAAACGTTTTTATTATTATTTATTTATTATTATTATTTATAAATTTGCTATCTGGACGCTTCCCCGAAGATGTTGTATGTTTTGGCGATCTTTGCTATTTCAGTTGCACACAACTAAGCAGGCGGACTTTCAATCCTTACTTAAGTACTAATATATATTTTCTATATAATATAATATATAATTCTTTATTCTTCAGACAACAATGATCCAACGTGTTAGTAAACAATATTATAACTTATTACTAGTGTTAGTAGTTAAAATACAATAGAAAAAATAAAACTAAACAAAACAGAATAAATAGGGTTGTGAAAAGGACATCCCCAAATTAATGCTTAGTGATTGTCCTTCTCACAAAACTTATAATAATTGGAGAGTCGATACTCTCTGCCACAGTTTTAAGAATGCTGTTGCCACTCGCCCGCAACCTTGACAACAGCGACGCCGTTTTCTTGCGAATGACGGCGTGGAAGCCGTCAGTTCGGTTTTGTGCAAGCATAGTAGAAGCGCTGCACCATCGTGGCAGTCCCAACAGCATCCTAAAAATATTATTATATTGTACGCGTAGGTCATCCAGCGTTCTTTTGGTATAGTTGACCCAAAGATTCCCCGTGTAAAAGCACTGGCAATATGCCTTAAAAAGTGTTACTTTTAATAATACCTACCTTTTAATACTTCTAATACCTGAAACATTAATTGTCTTAGCTACCCCTTGCATTCCCCACGAGAAAAGCACCTCCGGCTTTATTCCATCGTCCGGAAATTAAATTACAGTTAAAGGCATTTATTTCTCAAAAGAATTACAATCACGTAGAGAGAAAATATAAATATAAGTATGATAGGTTTAAACAATGGTTATGTGCAATTTAGTAGTATCTTATAACTACCATTATAGTAACACTTTGAATAGTTTTGAGTTTGACATACAATCAATCTCTTTTATGTCAAAACTATTCGCAGTGTTGTTATAATAGGTAGGTACTCGTAGGTACTAGTCAAGAAACGAAAAAATAAATTAATATTTACATTAAAATAATGATAAGTCAGAAATAGTTATTTGTGCAACAAGAGAGTAAAGTCGTTTTTTGCTGCGAGTGCTGACTTTGAATCCTGAGTGTGGCGAGGGATTAAAAGGCACGAGATGCAAAAAAACTTTCCTCTCGTCTAACACACATAAATTTTCACTTCAGCAGCGAGAACAATTTAGGAGATAAAATAATAAACAGGAATATATTGAAATAACTATTTATTGTGAATCAAAATAATTAACATTGTAGGTAGAGGTACGTACCAATTCAATAAAATGGAACATTTTAAAAGTTAAAAGTAAAATTACTGCAATTCTGCAAATTAAAAGTAACAGTTTTATTTGGCAACGTTATAGTTGCATTGCGTTGAGTTTGATTATCTGGGGTTAAGGTTTCTGTTTCGGTGGCGGATTGAGAAGTAACAACGGTGAACGTTGGTGACTCTAATCGGCTTTCTGTATAAGTACACTGTGCGTCGTTGGAAGTGGATGGGCGTGGGTGAGACCAAGGATCCGAGGTCGAATTCAGACTTTTTGTTTCCACTATACGCTTACAGATTTTCGACTTATTTTCTATTGAGTCTACAATATAGCTTTCAGCAACCGTATTGGACTTCCACCCGCCGTGACGTTTTAAAGTGGTGAGATCGGCTCCGGAATCAGCCAAGAGCGTTGCGGAAGTTCTCCGAAAGCAGTGACCCGTGTATATAGCTGAGGCTCTTCCAGTTTTAAGAAAGTGGCAATTTCTCGCGGTATAGCACCTATTTTATTTACTCCCATAGGCTGTCTTGAGCATTTATTATTGTGGTATTGTATGAAAAATCGGTCGGTTTTTATATTGGCTGGACGTAAATTTTGGTATTTTTCTACAATAGTTACATATTCTTCGCGTACGACAAAAGACCTGTCAAGGTTCGTCTTCGTATTTTTCAATTTTACTAACAGTAATTTATCTGAATGCTTTTCGATATTATTAACTGTTAGCTGTAACAGCTCGTTATTGCGACACGCTCCACTAATTCCTATGATCAGTACAACCTGTAATGAAAATATTACATGATTAATATGCATAATTTAACATTTACAGCATCTTTTACATATCGTAATAAATATTTTAACAGTATTGCTAAGCCAGACTAGGATTCATTGCGAATCCAAAAATTAGTAGTAGGCAGTAAGTACCTTTATACATAACAGTCTACACACAAATTTTAATAACTAACAACATAGATTCATAGGTACCACTTACTTTAGCGGCAAGAAAATTGCAGTCCGAAGCTTCATTAACAAATTTTTCTATGTTAAGGGCCGTGAAAATTTTGAACTTTTTAGCCTTATGCCCAACTGACATTATTTTTAGAAAAGATACGAGTTTTGCGTATGTTTCAATATGCACGTTATGTTTTGTTTTTAAAGTAGCTTTCAACATTGAGTAAATACTCCACATTGTAGACGTCTGTGATAAATCTAAAAAATAAGATAGCAACACCGTCTCCGAAAAACTGCTTGCGCCCTTTGTAAGTCTCCATTGAAGACATGGTATGCTTTCAGATATTTTTCGCGAGACTTCTCAGGTAGGAAACTTAATTCTGCATTAATAACTTGTTGTTTTAACTCTTCCGGTGTTAAAATACTGTTGTCGTCGCTAGTTTCACTCATATTTTACGATTATTTTAATATTTTATAACTTATTCAACTCTTTACGCCAGCCACGAAATTTTATTCCCGCTCCTTTATTTAAATTAAGGCGTGTTCGGAAATCGCACCCATGCTATTTTATTATTCAAAATATATTACGTAACAAGAAATAAATATTTACAGGTTAAATATCAGTTTTATTTGCAATAAATACTTATTTTCGTTTAAATACAACAGTAAGTTAAAAATTCAATAAATTATATTAAAAGACATTATTATCTTTTTGCAAAATTTCTTTAGTTAGTACGAAATTCCGAACGTGTTTGTCTTTGAGGTCGAATTCAAAATCGGAACTTCGAAAGGGCAGGTCTTTGTCTCTGTCCCTTTCTAATGGCGGGAAAGAGATAGAGTGTGATTGTTTCGAATTGTATGATTAACCCAAGGCTGAATAAGATATTCGCGGCTTTCTGAAAAAAAAAAAATAAAAAGTTACTTGGTCTCACTCAGTGAGCAAAATCGCATTTTGCTCTGATTTCAGGCAGCAAAACCTACATATTTGAGCTACTGAAGTGAAAAAAAAATTATGCATTTTAGAAGCCGACATACTTATTGGCCATCATTTTGGTATCACCATTGTTCCAAATTGAAAAAGAGAAGAAAATCGGAGTTTGGTCGTACATAAAGAAGCAACAGGCTTTGATTAGATTAGAGCATCTATAAAGTCAGTGGTTATTTCGTTATTTGTTTTGTTTTACAAAAAAAGAGTATCAAAATTGTTTTCCTTATTTTTTAACCCATTCTGTCGTTCAAATTATGGATACTGCACCTAAAGTAGCCGCGAAACGTAAGTGCACAACTTCGTGAGTCTCCACTGGCAGCTTCGTGCGCCGTCCAGGAGGACCACGAAACCGGGTCACTACAGCAGAACAAGAACGGTTTATCTTTACCATGGTGCCTTCATAATCGTCATCTGTCCTCAGTACAGGCCCAAGAACAGCTTCGAGACTTTCATGGACTAACTGGTTGCGCTTGAACTGTTAGGATAAGGAGACTTATCCACCTCTTAAGCCAACCAATGGTCCCAAACTCACACGAGCTCACAGAATGGCGCGCCTACAGTTTGCACGCGAACATTTGCATTAGACTCAACGTCAATTAAGTTCTTTTTACAGATGAAACCAAGATTACGTAGGAAACGAAAGGACGTAGGAAAGCCTACCGAAGACAGGGAGAACGTTTATAGAAATGTTGCATTGAAGCGAAGGTGAGTTATGGCGGTGGGATATGGACAGTCTAGAGTGGAATTTCGGTGGAAATTCCACCCTTAGAAAAACTAGCCTTGAGGTTGTGACGACACCAGGACTGCCACCACTATATAGCGATCGATATATTCATCAATGCCTAGAGACTCATGTGATGCCTTATGCTGAGTTTGTGGGCCAGGATTTCAGTTTTAGCATGATAATGCAAAGGCGCACACTGCAAGAATTGTTTGAGAATACCTGCATGACGTTAGTATCACAGTAATGGAATGGCCAGCAAGAAGCCCTGTATGAATCCAATAGAGCACTTATGGGATGAGCTGAAGAGGCGTGTTCGAGTTAACCAACCAGCTCCAGAAACTTTGCAGGAGCTGAAAACTGCCATCTTGGAAGCATGGGGGAACATTACACAGCACGTCATAGTGGCATTAATTAATTCCATGGCGAACCGCATGACGGCCGTCGTAAATGCTCTTGAAGGTGGACATTTGGAGATTTCTGTTTGTAAACAATTGTTTTATTCAAAATTTCCTCGCTAATTTTGCACCTGAGAAACGCAAAAAGAGGACTTATTGTAATAGAAACTGTTTTTTTTTTTTAGTATTCGGATTTCAAAGGAACAATGACAAACGGAAATGATAATGAACGAAGGACTTCAAAACCACATTTATTTATTTTCTGTGTAGGTACTAAAAAGATTATATTATTACTTTTAATCAAAATATGCAGGGTGGCTCTATTCAGGTGTCCGGGAGTGTACCTATTTGTGTATATTTTGATTTGATATTATGTATACTGTATGTATGTATACTGCGTCAGCGTCATGTTCGTGAACGGGCGCCGTCAGTTGGGACTGGTCGTCTCTTAGCTGCCATGGCTTATTTTTAATTTTAATATTTAATTTAGTTGTTTTAGTTATTATCTTTTTATTACGGACGCTTTTTAACGTGCACGTCTTTCTACATTGTTCTCACATGTATATTTTCAACTTGAACGATGTAACCAATATTTTGTAAAAATATTATGATTTAAAAGAGTGTCCGTGGAGTTTCTTGCCCGTTCTTCTCCATAGGGATATACTACGCTTTGGAATGGGCAACTAGCTTCATCTTTCTGACTGACCGACCCATTGACAATTCAAAAGTGCCTGTAACTGGTTTATTTGAAATAAATGCTTTGAGTTTGAGTTTGAGTTTGTAATGTGTAATATTATTTTGATTTTTACTGCAGATTTTTTTATATTGCTCTCAAGGAAAGTCCTGCTCTCAAGAAATCGCAAAAGTGAAGGAAATAGTGACTGAAAATCCTCATTCAAGTTTGAGAGAGATAGCCGCTGAACTTTCTGTGTCTCACGAGTCGATCCATACTATTTTAAATAATCACTTGGTTATGAAACATGTTGCCGCTCGGCTAGTCCCAAAAGATCCGAATTTTCTCCAAAAACTCAATCGCATAAGAGTCGCTGAGGACATGCTAGAATGAGTCAATTCCGACCCAACATTCATGAAACGCATTGTTACTGGTGACGAGACGTGGGTTTACGAGTTTGACATGCAAACTAGTCAAAAAGCTTCGGAGTGGCGATGGCGTGGTGCCTTTACACCTAGTATAGTCATTCATTCCTATGTTTCGTACTCCTATTTAACCCTCCTAACTGACGAAAAAAAAAAGAGGAGGTTCTCAATTCGACACGTATTTTTTTTTTTGATGTATGACCACACAACTTTTTACAGTCGTCCGATTTAAAAAAAAAATTGTTTATTCGAGAGGGTGGGTATACATCAAAGTTGTTCCCATATAAAATTGATTAACTTTGCTTGGGTAGTTTTTGAGTTAGCTTCAATAATACGTATTTTTTCCCCACTTTTATATGGATGATGATGTTCTAGTTTGTTTTGCAGGTAGTGGTATTGGAATTTGTGTGGGGTAGGTACCACAACTAAAATGTGAAAAATATCTTTAATTTCGGAAGTCGGTGGCAAAAAACGAAAATACATTTAACCAGACACCGACTTCCGAAATTAAAGTTATTTTTCACTTTGTAGTGTTGTTTTTGGAAGTCGATTGTATTTTTTTGTAAAAAAGTTTTTTTAATTTATTATTATTGTCTGACTGAGTGACTGCTTCATTTGTCAAGTGACCGCAATCATAAGAATGACCGTTGAGCGCCTTAGTTTCGAATTTTTAAACTCCATGATATTAGACTTTCAAGACCATGGTCAAAGGGTGTCAATGGGAAAAGGCTAGGCAGATTAATTGGTCATAATTAATTAATTGGTTTTAATTAGTATATATAGTTTAAATTGTAAAAAATGTAGTGACATGTTGAATGAATACTTGGCGACATTTAATTACTCAGACACTGAAAAATTGTTAGATGTAATGCAATAAGTTTATTAGTGTTAAGTCAATTTTTATTTAAAATATAATTATGATGTATAAATGCTAGCTCTATGTACAGTAACATATTGTCCACTACAGTTAAGTGATGGCCTGAAACACAGGTTTGAATAAACCTACATCAGGCAGCTCTTTATTGTATTAATTAGACCTTTATCCAATAAATATAAGATTTGCACTAGATTTTAAACATAGTTTAAGATTTTCTTACCAATATTATTATGTAACTTTGTAATGTGTAACTTCTACGTAATTTATTTATTTAATGTGAACTTATGAATAAATATTCTATTCTATTCTATTCTATTCTATTCTAATTATCACATTTACAGCTAATTCTACCTTTACATCTTCAATTAAATTCTAAATAGAAGGAGTATTGTTATATTTCTTCCTACAAGTTGTGATAGGTTGTTAATCCATCGCCCACGGCCGAGGAACACCAAACAACTCATTTATTTTGTCTTGGTAGTCCCAGTTGATTCAGACCAACTTGTGCGGAATAATAAGCAGCCGGCAGTCGGCACGCTCGGTGTATTTCTATCAGATCATCAAAGAAGATGGCGGTACCTTTCAATTTAATACCTACCTATTTTAGAAACTTCTCTTACAAGTGATCAAATGAAGCAATTGAAAATATTACGTAGGTACGGCCGGAAACCCAAAACTAATTAGGTAGGTCAAACACATAATATCTAGACTAAACAGACTTTGAATTGAACACACCATAAAAATTACAGATACAAATGTAATTTCAGTTATCAAATGTATATGTTGTTTTGTGAATAGAATAGAAAACATTGTTTAGAAATAAGTATACAGGGTGTCCCGTAAACTTATTTCTAAACAATGTTTTCTATTCTGGTGTCCCGTAAGCCGCCGGGGTCGCGGGTAGTTCGAAAGAGATACCGTGGCCCTGGCACGGGCAGCTGAAGGAACATGGGTGGGTTTTAGTCAGTAAAAGTCTGACACGCCCTCCCGCCTCTGCCCAGAGCGGGAGAAGTCATTTGATGATTTCCCATCCACAAAAAAAAAAAAAAAAAAAAAAAAAAAAAAAAAAAAAAAGGGTGTCCCGTAAATAATGGATCAAACGTAACGGGTAGGTAGCTTACCTAATTTCCAACAACTAATTTGAATATTAAAAAAAAAACCGTTACAGTAACCAGGATATTAATTTTTTTTCGAATTTTACGATTTTGTCTTCCAGAATTAAGCTTTTTTAATGCTGTCGCTGCAAATGATGACATTTTTAGGTATGATTTTTATTTAACATTTCTAAATAGCTTACTAATGTTATAAGATACCATTTTTTTGAATACCGTTTTATTTGCCTTAGAAAAAAAATCTTGAGTTGAAAAGTTTTTTCTTTACGATGTTAGGACCAAAATTGAAAAAATTCTCCTGTAAAAAAAATGTATGACACCGAAAACCACCATTATTTTAAAAACTTGTACATTTAATAAGGTTTGCAAATTGGTGTAAAACTTACGTCTAGTCTTTATCGTTACAAAGATATTGCTATGAATGTGATGAAGACAGAAAATAAATTAAATTGGTACTATTCCATTTTTTCCTTTTCGTAATGGCTTATGCTTGAATGCTTGTAATCGAAGCAGGTAGTTAAGCGGCTAGCATATTCCGACCCGATGACGTCATCTGTCCGGAATTTGGGACCGCTACCTGTGGCGGAGTTGCACCTCAGTCAGCGTGAAGGGGATAGATAGCGCCGCTTTTGTATTTTTGGTAAATTGGTATGAAGTTGTACATTCTAGTCCTTGTCGTTACAAAGATAATTGCTATGAATCTGAGAGGTGCTCCAAATCAACGTTAATAAAAAAAATAAAAAAGTGTGTACATTTAAACTTTTTCTTTAAAATGTGTAACTGTAGTATTTCAGAGGCAATGTTCATTGAATTATTGAGGCGTATGAAAAGAATTAGGAGGCCGTACTAAAAAAAACAGTTAGTTCAAATAAATCGTTTTATTTGGTTTTTACAATAAATGTTCGAATTGCCTTCCCTCTACAAGAATGCAAAGTCTGCATCTCCTAATAAAGGAAGCTCTTATCCGACGGACAAAACGGCTTTGGTTTATTTCTGATACAGCAGATTGGATGCGCTGTCGTAATTCTTCTTCCGACGTTATTGGATTCTTGTAGACCCTGTCTTTTAAACATCCCCAGTAAAAAAAATCTAGGGGATTTAAATCCGGAGATCGCGGAGGCCACAAAATTGGTCCTAATCGGCCGATCCATCTGTCCGGATAACTTTCATCAAGGTGCGCCCTTACTGCCGTCGCATAGTGAGCGGGGCACCCATCATTTTGCAACCACATTGCTTGCCGTACGTCTTCTGGAACGTTTTCTAATAACCTTGGCAACTCATTCCTTAAAAAATGGAGATAATATTCGGCGTTTAGAGTAGCTGGTAGTTCAAAGGGCCCTATTATTTGCCCATTGATTATTCCCGCCCATAAATTTATTTTAAATTGATGTTGGCTCCTGTCCTCTCGCATCAAATATGGGTTTATCAGCTGCCAACTGTGCAAATTATGCAAATTTAAATATCCATCTCGGCGGCATGAAGACTCGTCACTCCATAAAATCTTGTTAAAAAACTGCGGGTCCGCCCGAATCATTCTAAGCATCCTTTGGCAAAATTCTATTCTTGGCTGGTAATCACGCGACGTCAGCGTTTGAACACGTTGCACGTGATATGGGTGCAATCGGCACCGTTGTAGCACTCGATGCACCGTCGATCTAGAAATTCCTACGCGTCGCGCTATGACGCGAACGGAGACTGACGGATCTTCCTCGATTTCTCGAAGAATGACTTCGTCATTAACTTGTCGCGGTCGTCCTTCACGGGTACCACCAACTCCGGTGCCAAGAATTCTTCCCTCAAGAAGCGCGTTATGCACTCTAATAAAGACGCGATAATCGGGATAACGAACCAGGTTCGGGTATCTTTCACGGTACAATCTTGCAGCCGCCCTGGCATTACCTCTTGCTTCTCCGTAGATAAAATGCATTTCGGCGTACTGCCGTGGCGTGTACTCATAACGAGGCATTGGGCTGAATAAGGTTTCAGCGCTACTGCACACACGTACAAGCACACACAAACGAATGTTTTCGGAGTCCGTAGGATCGCCAAGTCGTTTGTCCAATACGCAAAGAGTTCCAAATCGATAGGCAAAGCAAAGTCCAAAAACACAGCACAAGTCAAATTTTACAGAAGAAAACACCGAGCCACTGACCGGGAGCGAAAGTTGTCTGACGTAGCAACTCGAAGAGAGACTAGTTACAACTAAACTAATAAAATCAAGCAACAATGAAGCCTGTACGAGTGAAGGGCGCAGGAAAGAACAAAAGAACCTGCGCAACTTCATACCGATTTAACCGATTTACCAAAAAGCGGCGCTATCTATCCCTTTCACACTGACTGAGGTGCAACTCCGCCACAGGTAGCGGTCCCAAATTCCGGACAGATGACGTCATCGGGTCGGAATTATGCTATCCGCTTAACTACCTGCTTCGATTACAAGCATTCAAGCATAAGCCATTACGAAAAGGAAAAAATGGAATAGTACCAATTTAATTTATTTTCTGTCTTCTTCATCACATTCATAGCAATATCTTTGTAACGATAAGGACTAGACGTAAGTTTTATACCAATTTGCAAACCTTATTAAATGTACAAGTTTTTAAAATAATGGTAGTCTTCGGTGTCATACATTTTTTTTACAGGAGAATTTTTTCAATTTTGGTCCTAACATCGTAAAGAAAAAACTTTTCAACTCAAGATTTTTTTTCTAAGGCAAATAAAACGGTATTCAAAAAAAATGGTATCTTATAACATTAGTAAGCTATTCAGAAATGTTAAATAAAAATCATACCTAAAAATGTCATCATTTGCAGCGACAGCATTAAAAAAGCTTAATTCTGGAAGACAAAATCGTAAAATTCGAAAAAAAATTAATATCCTGGTTACTGTAACGGTTTTTTTTTTAATATTCAAATTAGTTGTTGAAAATTAGGTAAGCTACCTACCCGTTACGTTTGATCCATTATTTACGGGACACCCTGTATAAATATTATGTCGACAGTGTTTTTCACTTACAAATAGGCAAGGTGAAACTAAAACGTGATACAACAGTAGATAGTTAGGTACTTGCTTGTTATTTTTATATGTACCTACATGATTAGATTATGTTATTAATCTTTATTTATCTATTTTAGGTTGATAGGTACGTACTTCATTGGTAAACTACGAGACGATACCTTGATACATAAGTATACAGGGTGTATTCACAGAAAGGTGTGGTCAAATTTAAGGGTGTGGCACAGACCATCAAACTGAACAACTTTTTCCATGGGACCAACATCGTAATCGAGAAAAAATTATTAGCTGTCCCGTACAAGACTTCAATACCTACTCGACCCAAATGTTAGAAACAGCTGATTATTTTAAAGGGGTAGACAAGCACTAAGGTCAAAAAACTTTTGGCTACGAGATTATTAATTACCTTCTTTTAATGATTAAAAGAAGGTAATAGGTAGGTAGGCATCTACTAGACTAAATTTAATAGAGAAAAGGCTAGGTTCGCTTACGGTGACTCAATCAATATGTAGGTACCGTCATGGCGGGTTACTGTGACTCTAAGGCATAACTTCGGCCCAAATAGAGACAAATGTTTAAACTGCCCGCCGTGTCGCGACCACACTGTAACCGAACGTCGCGTCGCGTCGTATTGCCTTCGGGAACTTCGGTAAGTAACTTAGACCTAAGTACCTACTTGTGGGAACTTGCGGAACTGTTGTATGGATTTAATGACACTAAACATTTGTCTCGATTTGGGCCGAAGTTATGCCTTAGAGTCAAAGTAGCCCGCCATGACGCTAGGTAGGTACTACCATACAGTACCTATTATAAATTAGGTAAAAGTACCTACGTACGGTACTGCGGTAGTTCCGTATAATATTTCCTACTTATCATTTTAGATTTTGTAGTGTCAAATTATATTAATATCATACTAAATTATCGGATCAAGTGACGGTCTTTGGCACTGATAACACGAACTGCTGAACTGGAATTTTATCTAAATGTTGAGTAACGCATAAAACTGGTTTTGCTTATCTTCAATGATGTTAGGTATAAGTAAACTGAGGTTTACCTATCCTTTATTACCTACACTGTCTGCGCCTTTTTTGGTGCGTGGGATTTCGCTCGCATGTATCGACAATAGGAAATAGCCATCATCATAATCCATCTACTTCCAGGGTTGCCAACCGTACTCTAAGGGATCTGATGACCATTCGTCACATTAGCTATTAAATTACGTCGCTATCCCTATTAGGTCACATTCACTAATACGTCACCTTGTGCATGTGGTCAGTTTTCTTAACTCGTTTCATGCTCTATTTCGACTCATTCCCAACTCGTCCGATGCATAAATACAATTAAGCACAAAACAAATATTTTCAGTACTACAAAATTTTATTATATAAATTAGGTACCTACTCGTACAATCTTGTTTTAATTTTTACTAAGTATAAACATAATGACGATAAAGAAACAAAATAAAAATAAACTGAACGCACTCTTTCGTAACATAATAAGTAGGTACCTAACTAGCATTTTGATTTACACAGAATCGCACGATAGATGTTTAAAATTTTTAAAAATATAGGTGCAGTAATTTTACTTCTGCCTTCTTTGATTTCGCTTGTAATAACAGGTTGGGGAAAAAGTTTCTTCGTATTTTTTAAGAAAATTCAAAACATTTTTTAATATACATTATTTACATTTGTCTAGAGTATATAGGTACCATTTTGTTCGATAACTTTTTGCCATCTTGTAGGTAGGGACATGATCCCATTGTTATAGAAATTTTGGGACTTCTGATCAAAATACCGCGACAAGTGGTTTTGGCAGTCCTTTCGTGATGTTAACCTGACACTGCCTAAAGAATTCTGAAGAGACCGAAACAGGTGGAAATCTGAAGGTGCAAGGTCAGGACTATACGGCGGTTGCATTAACACCTCCCAGCCAAACTCTCTTAATTTTTGCTGAGTGGCTAAAGATGTGCGAGGTCTAGCGTTATCGTGATGAAAAACCACACCCCTTCTGTTGATTAATTCCGGCCGCTTTCTCTCAACTTCTTGCTTTAATCTCATCAGTTGTTCGCAGTAGAGTTCAGAATCGATGGTCCTGCCTGGTGGTAACAGCTCATAATGAATAATGCCCTTCCAATCCCACCACACACACAGCATCACCTTGGTGCGAGTTAACCCGTGTTTCGCCACAGTCTGTGAAGCCTGACCGGCCTTTGACCACGACCTTTTTCGCCCGTTCTTGTCGTACGTGATCCACTTTTCATCACCAGTTATCAGCTTCTTCAAAAATGGTTCGGTTTCATTATGTCGTAATAAAGAATCACAAATGAGTGCACGGTTCATTAGGTTTCTTTCAGTGAGCTCGTGAGGTACCCAAATATAGAGCTTTTTGTGTACCCAGTTTTTTTCAAATGCGCCAAAATTGTTTTGTGGTCAATTTCCACTTCTTCAGCTACGTCCTAACTACTGATATGCCGATCTTGCTCCACTTTTTCAAAAATGGGATCCATTTTATCCGTAATAGGGACCAGAGCGTGCATCTTTGACATCAAAATTTCCGGATTGAAAACGCTTAAACCAAATTTGTGCTACTCTCACAGACACTGCACTGGGTCCATAAACATCGCAAATTTTTTTCGCGGCTTGCGTTGCATTTTTACCTTTTTTGTAGTAAAATTTTAAAATGTATCGAATTTCTTAATTAGATTCACTCATCTTGACAGTACGAAAAACAAATGAAAATCACACATTTTCCTAATTTGAATTTGGAATTACCTATGTTCTTTAAAATTTAAACTTTCAATGATACCAAAACCAGCCAGATACAAATAGTATTGCCAAAGAGATTTTATTTTATGTTTATACATACTATAATTCGAAAACACTTTTTACCCAACATAATAGTTAAAATTTCGTAATCTTCTGCATTCTGACATGTCAATAGATGTTCTCGATATTCCTACGGGTTCGAGACTTACGCACACGGGTAGGAAACCGCGGGGCCTAGCTAATACGTTATATTTTTTTTACCTTTTAGCTTCTTCTAAACTATAGTCCACGTCAATAATATTGGGACTGTTCGAAATGATCTAAAAATTATGAACAATATACTTTAACCCAATGACACACGGAATGTTTAAGAATAAACACAAAATATTCCTGTGAGAGCGCAGCTAGTGACAAACGAACATTGTGCGATCGAGTCGTGAGCCGTGCATGCGATTATTGCCTTTGAGGTGATCATGCGGAACTTTGGCCCATAGTACATATGCATCGGACGAGTTGGGAATGGGTCGAAATAGAGCATGAAACGAGTTAAGAAAACTGACCAAATGCACAAGGTGACGTATTAGTGAATGTGACCTAATAGATTTTCACACCACCTGCTCGACAATGTCAAATTATACTATAGGTAAGTCATGCAAACCTAACCTAATGTCATTAAAACCTTGGGGTCTAGCTGCGCACTAATATTCTACTGGATTAATTTCATTAAAACCCGCTGGTTATTAATGTGATTTGAATTTGGAACCTTATTACCTCAAGTAATGCTGCGTACACAACCGGCCCAACGAACGCCATCAAAGGATATTCGGCGTTGGCTACCACAGGTTCGTTGGCCTTCGAAGATACGTCCAAATACAATTAGTGGTGGAGCAAACGATCGGTCGATTGCTTGGATCCCTTTGATGTTACCGCGACGCTGTGGATAGCCGGCACACTTCAACGAACGATTGTTGGCGTTTGTTAAACCGTCCAGGCAGGACCAACGAAGGCCAGCGAATCCATTCGTTGGCGTTGGTTGGGGCGGTGCGTACCTACGCAGCATAAAAAATCGCATGCAAACATTTACCATACCTACTGTTATCGACTTCCGGTCCTGTACCAGCTCGACTTAGTAATTTAAATAATACTTCATAATGTCAATACGAATCAGTCGTTTTGTAATCGTCACTAAGTGCAAAAACCGTAAATGGAATCTCTGTACGATTTTAAAATAATAAACTAATTATAGTACAAGTAGGTACTTACATTGTTTGTTGCGACATCCTGATTCCTGACTGTGCCCACCGTTTCACAGTCAGAAGTGGGATATGTCAGGCCCTTATAAGTAATAAAATAATAAAAAATAATGGGTAATGGTATTGGCGCCAGGAAAAGGCGACACTTTGAATCAGAGTCGTCGGAATGTGACGAAAACAGATTTTTTGACGTGAAAACGTCTTGTCGCTTGATGTACTGGTGGTAAGTTCAATATTTCTGACCGACAAAAACATGTAAGATTTCAACCGCTAATAACTACTAGACTTTTAATGCTAGAGTAATGGTTGAGCATTCAAAAGATAGCTCATATTTATAACAATTTTAAAGCCGAAAAGCCACTACACTTCTGGACACATCTTTTGGCCCACCTTGTATTTTCAGTTTCGTTTGGTCCTAGTTAAAATTTTATATTAGGTCGAGCAAAAAGTTTTTATGCAGTTTTGAACCTGGCACATTCACAATTTCATTCAATAGTCTTTTTTTTAATTTCGAACACAGAATTTAAAGAAACAAAACACAATTTGGAGCCTGTTTGTTGATATCAAACAATCGAATACTAAGAAAACTTGGTTTTATTGGTTTACTTGGATTTAATTCTTGAAAAAGTGATTGATATCTTTGGTTTTGCAACAAACATTACTTATTCTTAACATTAAGGTGAGGTTCTATCAATAATCTATGGATACTTCACCTGAAGTCGCCGCCCAAGCTGTGGCACTTATTCAGGCCGGACACAGCCAAAGAAACGTGAGTGCTCAACTTAATTTAAGTCGATCTGCGGTCCGAAATGTTTATCAGAGGTACCTAAAGACTGGCGGCTTTGCTCGTCGCCAAGGAAGGCCACGATCTCGGGTCACAACTGAAAGGCAGGATCGATTCATCGTGACGACCAGCTTGAGAAATCGTCACCTTACCTCCATTGAGATACAAAACCAACTTCGCGACTTCCACGGAGTATCTGTGAGCGCTCGAACTGTTCGGAGAAGGTTAAAAGAACGCGATATGGTACCACACAAGCCAGCTAATGGCCCCAAACTAACGCGAGCCCACCGAACAGCGCGCCTTCATTTCGCACGCAGTCATTTAAATTGGACACAGCAAGATTGGAGCCGTGTACTCTTTTCTGATGAGTCTAAAATTGTGTTACATGGCAATGATGGAAGGAAGAAGGTCTACCGACGTAAGGGAGAGCGTTTCGCACAATGCTGCTTTGAAGAGAGGGTTGCTTATGGCGGTGGCCATAGAAATATAAAAAACAGTTGAGGTTGTTACAGGACCACGGCTGCCAACATTAAATGCTGAAAGGTACATTCGTGAGTGCTTAGAACCTCACGTGATACCATACGCGGACTATGTGGGCCCAAATTTCCTTTTTATGCATGATAATGCAAGAGCCCATGCGGCCGGCATCGTCAGGGAATATCTTCGGGATGTGAACATCACAGTTATGGACTGGCCAGCCAGAAGCCCAGACATGAACCCCATTGAGCACATGTGGGACGAGCTAAAAAGACGTGTTAGGGCTCGTCAGCCAGTTGCCCAGACGATGCAGGAGTTGAAAACTGCCATAGAAGAGGAATGGGAGATGATCCCTCAAAATTTCATAGAGTGGTTGATAAACTCTATGCCTAATCATATGAGAGCTGTGGTAGATGCCCATGGAGGCAACACGCGTTATTAAATTAAACCTTTATTTGATAAAACATGTTTTTTATTCAAAAATCAGCCTTTAACAAGGCGCATATCCGGCTTGTTAGGCGTAGCTCCATGTCGTATGGTATTCTGAATTCAAATTTAAAACAATACGATCGAAAAAGATGGTAAAATGTATCAGGTTTAAAACTGCATCAACAGTTTTTGTTCAATCTAGCAATCATATTTCGGTAGGGGTCATCGAAACCTAAACTCTAAGGTGGGCCAATAGATGTGTCCAGAAGTGTAATTTGCGTTTGACGTCACACTGCGAGTGCACGAGCATGCGCGACCCTCTACTCGTACTTTTCACTACCTATGTGTAGAAATATCAATTCATAAAGCGCAAAAATGTGTTTAGCTAGTTCACTTATTCTGGTGTCTTTGTCAAGAGTTGACCAGGACCTAAAGAGAAACAACATAAATATTGCAAAAAATAGGGTTAAAAATTAATATGAAGTAGGCCAAAATAATGTCGTAGATGTCGTCTATTATCAGCCGTAAATCTCCTCAGAAATAAAAAAAAACGCAATCGCAGAAAGGTTGCTTCAAAAGGAATGCAATAAGCTAATGAGCTTAAAAAGTCTAGTGCCGAGCAAATACAAAGCTACGGCAGTTTCAGAAACCGTAAGAAAATCTGTTGCAAGTAGCAAAATTCTTTATATATAAAATTCAAAGTCTTGACTTACTGACTGATATATCAACGCACAGCCCAAACCGCTGGACCTAGAAACTTGAAATTTTGCACATAGATTTTACCTTTTACAGTGTAGGCATTCACTAAGGAAGGATTTTTGTGCCCGTGGGGTATTTTCCGACATCCACGCGGGCAAAGCCGCTGGCACTGTTTAATATGTCGTCTAATATCGGCTCAGAACTGTAAAATATCATAATCGGTGAAAGCGTAGGTAGGTACCTACTTTATAAGAAATGCAATGAGCCTACTAAGTCTCAACTCAGCCTATCGCAGTGCACTGCAGGATATACCTACTTAGGCCTCTCCCGGACTGCGCCACATACCCTACTCCGCTTTCCGCATCCAGTCTGCCCCAGCTACTTTCTTAAGGCGTCGGTCATCTAGCTGGAGGGCCTCTCACGCTACGCTTGCCGATACGCGGTCTCCATTCCAGGACCCGTCTGCTCCACCGGCGATCGGTCCTACGGCTTTATCGGAAATCGTAGTACCTACCTACCTAAAATTTCAATCTGTTTTCACGAAAACAAACGGCGCGGACTCGAACTGTGCCTACAATTTTTATTCTTTTTGATGTTTTGTCATGAAAATTATAACCTCACTTTTAAGGAATGGAATATGCATTAGAGACCGCCTTGCCACGTTCTACCGACATGTTGAACTATTTAATAATAGGTACCTACCTAATACTTTATTAATTAGTGACGCTCGCTCGAAAAAGTATCAATGTTAACTAGGTACTCAAGAAATGCAATATTGTCGGTGTGAATTTGCAATTTCATGCATAATGGTTTACCAGTGAAATTATGAGCCAACGCTATCAATGCGAAACCCCGACGCAGCTGTACCTACTATGGATATTTATCATCCCTTGAAAACTAGGTATAAGCAAGTAACTTTAAGCGGCCGACTTCAACATGGAGGAGGCAGATTCTAAAGAAGACGAACTGCTGCCGAAGAAATGCTACGCCTGCAAAAGACAAGGGCACGAGGCAAAATACCGCAGGACTCCACGCTGCGAGGTGTGTCATCGTCCGGGCCGCACTGCCACACAGTGTCCGGCGTAGAACAAGCCAGGTGGACAGAAATAGTTTTTCATGGTTTTGGAACTTTAACTATAAATTAGTTATTTATATAGTAGTATAATATATTTTTTAAAGAAAATGAGTAGGAATTGTGTATAAATATTTTATTTCATGTTTACACGATTATAATACATGAAAAAAAATAAGAATAAAATTATCTTAATCGCTACAAATATCAACGCTAAAAATATATATTTATACAACCTTACACTAACATATTAAATACTTAAATTATAAATCTAACACTAGAGGTAAGTATCTATTTACATTAAAACTAATTCTCAATATCAGAATCATCGGATTCAGAATCCGATAGAAGATTGTCTTCCTGAGTTTGTGGAGGTCTTGGTTGCAGTTGGAGTCGACGCCCTATAGTGGGAGCTATGATGAGATTTAAGACCTCCGCGCACAATTTATTAGACTTTTTTTTCGGTACTTCCCGGAGGCTGTTGATCAGAGGATCAGACGTTAAAATCAACATATTGAGCAAGTCTCTATTCGTGGCAAGACGAGAGCACTTTCTGGTGTTGTGCTCTCTAAATCTCCGGCAATCTTTGTTTCTCGCTTCTTTGGGCTTCCTCTGAAAGCTGCCGTATTGGAACTATTGCCGTCTTAATCACATCTATACTGTGTATAAGCAATTTATTCACAGTAGCCGGCATGTAGTACCACGAGTAGAGACTTTTGAATTCAACAAGATTGCAGAAGCTGGATTTTCGCCAATGTCCTTTAAAACTCTGGCAACGTTTTTATGTCCAGTTGACCGTGCAGCTACTTCTGCAGCAGTCATTAATTCCCCAACTCTCCGCGATTGAACTAGATCAGCAACTCTACGTTTCTTAGTTTTAAAAGACGAATCTTCAAAGACTTTTTTAGGTTTTCTCCGGGTCGAGAAAGGTCAGCGGATGAGGTAGAAGGTTGCGGTTGAGTCAATCACAGGCAGAATTCTATCTTCTCGCCTTCCAGCCACAACTTATTCTTATTCAGGAAACGCTCTTGTGACTTTCCTGAAGACACCCACTTGGTAGCAATTTTCGAAGAAATTCTGGCTAATTTCATCTTAATTTCCCTTTGACATTCTTCAGTGATGTCAGAGAAATCACACTTGGACAAAATAAATTCAAATATACGATCATTTCTTTCGTCTTTTTCGTGCTTAAGCCACTCTTCGAAAAACTCTATTTTACTAATAGAGCAAAGCTTTACTGCAAAAAAAGAAAAAAAACTGTTGTACTCAAGTGTGCTACATAAAATATATGTCATAATCATCTATAGCCATGTAGCTAAAACATATCAAAAATTCAGAGTGGATACAAGAGGATACATGGCTTTTCCAAGCCTGATAAGTTCGAAAACAAAGAAAAACATAGTTTTTTTTTGTGTATTCACAGATGTGAATAGGTACACAAAAAACAACAACTATGTTTTTCTTTGTTAGTAGACTATCTAGTCTACTTTATGAATGTTTATGACACATTAAAGATTCTAATAAGAAAATAATATAGTACATACGAGTACCTTCAGAAGTAAAATCCATCACTAAAACATTCCACAAAATTAGAACTGCCACCGTGAGATGTTAGTGCAAGTGTCGCGAAAATGCAACTGACCTATTTCTTTAACTGCATTTAGCTCATTAGCTTACTTTGATAAACGATGACTCATCAGTATGGAATGTTAGGCGTAAACAATTCCTGGAATTAGAGGTTTAGGGGTGTTGTTTACAGGTAGAAAGTACAAATTTCCGGGAATTTGTAATTGACTTTTGTCCACCTGACTTGTTCAAGGGCGGACACTGTGTGCCGCCATCAGCTGCTGGGTTGCGGACAGATCTTCACAGCAACAGCATCAAAAGGTTAGTTATAACGCTATGTTTAGGTACAGCAAATATTTTCATAGACATGTACAAGCACGCAGTGGTAATTAATAGACATACCTAATCTTATTGCGTACTTGCGTAACTATATCGATACGGGCAGTAAATTCAATATTCTCAGTGTCAGAAGTAGCCAGTATACTATAGTAGTCTATGGTCACAATCTAATAGCTGTTTAAAGTTCAAAAAAATCATGCCTTCTGCAGTTACAATGAAAGGTTAACCTTCTAAATAATTATCAATTGCCGTGCCCCTAGCGCACGGCTACAAATCGATAAAATAATATACCTATAATAAATAAGGATAATAGGACGAAAATAGTAGAACGAAAAATTCATGCATGTTCTCTGTCGCAGAAATACGACACGAATGGTAGGGGCACGGAAATAGGTAGGTATGTGTCGCACAAATGCGACACAAGCGGTCAAAAGGCAAGAATCCTACTAATCGGGACCAGAGATCCCTGATGTCCAGAACCCATGCACGGCCAGGAATGCCGTCAGATCCTTGAGCAGTGTTTTTGACCTGTTTTACTGTCGCTTTCAGTTCTACCTGGGTCACTTCAGACGAGTCGTCATCGTCATTTCCCGTGTTGGGCAAGGTGGTACCTACCTACCTACTTAATTTTCTCATACTTCGTAGGTAGTACCTACTAAAGTACCTATTCTATGTTTCCGTTTGTTACACTTAAACTCATATATTTTCTACTATGTATAAACACATCACAATAATAATGCAAGATAGGTGTTAGTGTATTAGGTATAGATTCCGTGCGATAACATGAAGTAGGTACCTACCTATTTACCGAACATGAGTGGGTTTCATATCAGCAGATATAGGAATAGATAAATTGTGATTTTTTTTTCAAACCTCGCGGTCTGTCGAGTATTGACTTGAATTCTGCTGCGTGGTGAAATTCCGTATCAGCATGACTCACAATCACAAGTACTCCTGTACCTAAGTACTTACTTTCGGCAATATGCGGATTCCCCGCATGTGTTTGGTTTGTGTCCCGCAGTCGTCGGGAGGAAGACGACATTGTTTTGTTGTCGGTGTGATGGATAAAAAGCAGCCTTGCTGACGACAAACCTGAAATAGCGAAAAAAAAATCAGCTGTTCCCTACATTTTGATGAGTTATGCGAGCCTAATGTATGCAACAGCTGATTTTTTTTTTCGCTATTTCAGGTTTGTTCCCATAGTAAATGTCGTTCATAATGATGTGTACAATGACCCCTTGAAATATTGCCCATGAATTCAATTTCACCCTGTATAGGCTGTGATATCGCGTCAACAATGCATGTAGCGTGACGTTGGAACAATAATAGAAATAGTTTATCCTGTTTTAATGTTCGTAGGAGTTTACATTTGGTAGTCCAATTGACACTAATTGCAAACTACAATACGTAACCCACACATACATGTTCTTTGTCCGGCAGTCGAGGTCGCTGTCGGATATTTAGCTCTATTAACTATGTTTCTCAATTTAAACAAACAAAACTTGACAGTATGTTCAAAACCTCATGTAAATAACACAGGCAGCCATCAGGGATTTTAATTTAGATAACACAAAAAAATTCTCGCTAATTAATTAAATATCAGAATTTTTCGGTCACTGGTTCAAAAGTTATAAGGGTTCATAGATGGCTGATCTGGAGAGCGTCTCCCCAGCTTGGCCATATTTATACCTCATAAACTAGGCCACCTAGCGAAGATCTGTTTTCTTCCAAATTTAGTCGCTAATTAGTCGCAAGTTTTCGCCAAGTCACAGATTTAGTCGGGTCGTAGTCTAAAGATATAATGAGTTTAATTTTGAAGTATAGTCTAAGAGCTAGATCAAAGATTTTATCGTAAACTCTTCGATCTAGCTCTTGGACTATACTTAAAAATTTAACTCATTATATCTTTTGAACTAAGACCCGACTAAATCTGTGACAGCGAAAACTTGAGACAAATTTTTTGTTATCAAAATTAAAATCCCTGATGGTGGCCATGCCAGTGTCAGTCACGCCAAAACCTCTACGTAGAGTCCGTCTCACGAAAGAAGTCTCGCAGACGCGGCGCCACAGAAATGCGACTGAATTGTAAATCTTTAAGTACTTTATCTAACTAAAAATCACATTACAGACCCTGGTTTATAAAATGCACAATCTTAAATAGAGAATGGTGTCTAAGGTAAGAGGGTTGTGGTAAAAATGTTGCTAACTTTATAATAATAGGTAATTAGTTCCACTAATTGCGGCGGGACTTCTCTCGTGAGACAGATTCTACTTGGACTTTTAATCGTATTCAGTAACTTGACAGTTGAAGGGATGTTCCTGACAACTAAAAAGGAAATGTGGTGAAAAAAAAAGAATCATCAAAATCGGTTCATAAACGACGAAGTTATCCGCGAACACAAAAAAAATATATAGGTATTATACGGTCGAATTGAGAAACCTCCTTTTTTTGAAGTCGTTTAAAAAGAATTAGCGAAACTACCTTGATGTGCAAATAGTTTTAATTAAAACACGTTATATTCGTTTATACCATAATATAAACGAGTAATTTAATAACGAAAATTATTTTGCTTCCAATTGTCAAGTTACTGAATACGATTAAAAGTCCAAGTTTATCGCTGTATATAGAACCAGGGGTAATTGCGTAACACGCTTAGTTGGAATAGGTTTAATTTTGACAGTTCAACAACAATAAAATTGCGTTATTTACGTTGTTGACAAGACAAATTTTTCGAACTTATGAAGCAATAATAATTGATGGATCTGCAATCTGCTTCAAACTGATTCAGATTCCGATGAATAGTGTGTTACGCAATTAGGGTGCAGGTGTGCTAAACATCAGGGTAGGTAGGTACTTGTACCTATATTACATACTTGTATATTACATACTAGCTTTTGCCCGCGTGGATGTCCGAAAGTATCCCACGGGAACGTACAATCGGGAAATCCTTCCTTATTCCTTGTCTACATTATAAAGGGAACCTCTAGGCAAATTTTCAGTTTTCTAGGTTCAAGGGTTTGGGCTGGGCGTTGATGAGTCAGTCAGGCAGGTCAGTCAGGACTTCTCTTTTTATTTATAAAGATTTTAGTATCGCTACTTGGCTATCGCATTAGGTTAAGACATAGTGGTTAGTTTTAAGGCATTTTTTAAATAAATAAATAAATATTTTTTTACCATTGTCCTTTCAGACAAAATGAAAAAGGTATGGTGAATTACAAAACATCTGAATGCTCGAATTTATTTTACGTATCTAAGTGTTTTTTTTTTATGTACAAAGTGGGATTTAGGTAGGTACCTAATATAATCAAATTTTGATTAAGTTCGCTAACATACATCATTCAACTGCCAATCAATAACATAGAAAATACATAAATACAAAAATACCGAACTAATTTAAGACGTAAATCACTTGTGACTACAATTTACAACGTAAAATCGATGAATCGTTTCAAACTTGGCGAGATATAACAATAATATCTTAACGCCCTGCATGACAGATAAATAAAATTATCAACAACTGACTCAACTATTATCATGACCATAAGGCGCCGAGCAGATGATGGACAATTTGACCGCGGCCAATTTGTCCGCGACGATAGAACGAACTGGTAATCTATGCAATAAAGCACACGTAGGACAAATAGCTCCCAGGATTGTCCACTGACAAATTGTCCATCGTCTGCTCAGCACTTAAAGGGCACATAATGAATTTTGTCATGTACTAATACGATAATTAACGATTACGATAATTGTGTAATTGAATACTTAGACCATCACAATGGGTTGAACAGAGTTGAACCCTGACCTTTTCCTATAAGAAACTAAGTAGACACAGACCCCAATTAACACTGGTAATTACTTGTTCATCTACACTACTACACATTACAACTAGCTATTTATTCATAAATATTTACATGACTAGTCAGATGTGGTGTTTTAAAGCAATTACAATAGTTACAGTTAGGTACATGTTTCACTGAAAAGAACTTAAAATTTATTGGACAGAATACTGTGTGCATCTTACTTTAACTTTAAAAATTCCAACTCGTACAGTGCGGCCGATTTATCTTGGCAAGTCCGAACTTCGCGCAGAAGGCTGCGCAGTAAGACTTTTTAGGAACCAAATGGTGACATGAGGAGAGTGTGATACCCCCGGCCACACTACAACGTCAACGTCAATGCCCATAAACACCGTAACTCTTAAAATGTCGATTGTACACCATGTGTACAGATAACAATAGAATTTCAATTGTGTCTGCTAATTAGCGCGCGACGGGTTAAACATCGCGATAGTTAAATTCGGTCAAGATTCGGTCAAATTATCGCCGTACTGCAGCGGCCACACTATACGGACATCGCCGTTGATTATCGCGTTGAACGGCGATAACCGTAGGTGAAGTCACCACTTACGGCGATAATCTGACCAAATCTTGACCGAATTTAACTATCGCGATGTTTAAAGTGTTTATGGGCATTAACGTTGACGTATAGTGGCCCCGGCATGAGTGGTGGCTACACCTACAGTTATCGCCCTTCAACGCGATAATCAACGGCGATGTCTGCATAATGTGGCCCCGGCATGAGTGAGAGAACATGCGTGAAACTTCTTAGTGCCTATGTTCGGACCTGCCAAGATAAATCGGCCGTAATGTAGGTACCTACTACAATACTACTTAAATAAATTTTAAAATTTTGTAACCTACATTTGTGTCAAACATTTTACTATTTGCTTTAAAATTTTAAATATTGTACATTTCAAACGTCCTCAAGGTTAAACAATTTCAATTCAAATACAAAATATTATGTACTCAGTCATTATGTGGAGGTACTAATAATTTGGAAAAAAACTTAGCTATGCTCCTATTTCAATAAATTAAATTATGTTAGGAATTATGAAAAGACATCACAAAAAATGCAGGAAAAGTAAGATTTCAATAATTTCCTTCGTGAAAATAATTAAAGTAAGTAGTATTCACTTTGTTACATCAGTACTTATGCAACAATAATAGTTCCATTAATACTCCTACTACATATCTATTTAACTACTTCAATAATGTTGGTTAAGTACAGCTAGTGGAAACTGTTGCAATTTGAATCTCGTTATTAAATATAACATTCTTAAGAAAACCTGTACAAGCCACTTCTAAAATAAATATTTTACTTAGAAAATTACGCAATGACAATTATTCCGATATTCCGATGAAGATATAGGTAGTAATAAATTAAACATCTCTTTTTATTTGCGTGCTTTCAGTATCAAACATTTCAGTTAAAACAATTTTAGGAGTGTTTAAAAACAGTCAATGCAGACACTATTTTGTTTGATATTTGTACGAATAGCTTAGTATTTGTTCTAGACTCAAATTAGACTATTTGTTCTTACGTCTTTTATATGTTGTCTAATAGCATAAATTAGTACACATCAGCATACCTACTAACTTCACATTGTGTCATTGAATGTAAACAATTCATATTTTATCTGCTTTGTATGGAGTATTATTAATTATTATGGAGGACAGTGATAAAAATATATAAGCACGGCAAACAATCCAAAGCAGTGACATACTTACTGAATTCTTTGTTTTATACACCTCTACACATATCATAAATAGTTAGTATTATCGGAAATGCGAAATATTTTTAAAAGTACCATAACATTGTAATACAATAATATAAATAATGATTAATTAAATTAATGATTATAAAGCCTATGGTGACTTACTGTATAAATTTACAATATTTTAATACAAACAAAATATTTAACCATTCAGTATGAAACAACAAGGCATCAAAAAATACATCATCTGTAGATAACATATAAAAAGCAAAGCTATCATTATTTACCTTTACATTTAAATATCAATATTGTGCTTAGTATTTAATCAAGAAGTTTCAATTTACAAAAAATGAAAATATTGTAAATTTTGATACTTTGGTAACAAACATTCACACTGACTAACATTTTGGTATGTACCATGTTATCTTTGTGAAAACAATCATAGAATGATTCACTAGGTAGTGTGTGAATGATTCACACTTCAAAATAAGTGCAAGATTGTCCTTTAGGCTTTAAGTATTTTGTGCACTTACTATTGTAAAATCAGTAAAACTTCAAAATGATATGAAATATTGTAGTGAGGAATCATACAGTCACTGGTATCTTAATTTCCTTGTTTACTATATAAAATTTGTGCTTTTTCCCTAACAATCCCCAGATGACGGCAACATTTTCAATAATAATATTGAATGGGATGGTAGCTAAGGCTCCACCAATAAGCAAAAAGAATCTTACCGGACCAAATCTATGAATAGGGAATGATTTAAAGACACCAAAGATATACATATAAATATTGACAGCACCTATGAATCCACATACTATGTCCAAAGCCTGTGGACAAGGTATGGGGCATACAGCAGCTAAGAATACATTACTTGTTGATAATGGCAGAGTTACCCATGAGTAACAAGATACGGCCAAGAAGATTTTATGTAAGACGGGTATTTGTTTTGAGTGTACTACTAAAAGTATTCCTTGAATCCATCTTTTTCTTTGTTGCATGAAATCCCATAGTGTGAATGGTGATTTCTCCCACATTTCTCCTTCAACAAAGTTAAAGGTGTAGCCTTCTTTATAGGCTTTCATAGCAAAATAACAGTCTTCTGCTACTGATCCATCAAGGCCATTGTCAAAAGACACTTTTTTTTCTGCACTTACCTGCAAATAGAAGAACTCATTATATAAGCAGTCCTGTAAATGAAGTTACAGGCTTTAGAATTGAATACTTCAAATATACTCACTTGTGTTACAACATAAGAGCCTTTCCAACTGAACAGTGGCTTGTGAAATAAATAAAACTGCAGCCTCAGTTTCCCCATATCATCTGCAACGCGGAAGCTATCAGCAAGAGTAGTCAGCCAATTAACAATGTGCTCATTGGCATATGTGATCAGTCCTTGACCAAACTGATGCTGGCCATCCTGCACAAAGTTCAATATACCCCTCACACAGTTATCAGTCAGCAATGTTTCTTCATCTAAATGCACAATCCAATCATTTTCAGCAAGTATATTAACATTATCTTCCAAGCAATACTGCAATGCTCTTGATTTAAATAAAGCACCTGATTTAGTCTTATATTCTGCTGGCACAACCACTTCTCTGACTCTTCTGTGCTTTGCTAAATTAACTGCTTTGTCAGTCACAACTTCAATCATGAAATTTTCCACTCCCACATCAACACATGTGTTCATATTTCTTGTTACATTATCTCTTACTAATTTTGGGAAGTCCCCTCTAGTCACAATTCTGATACATATGAAAGGTGCTAGCAAAGGAGAACCTTTGAGCTTCACATTTCCTGGGAAAGCATTGAATAATGTCAATCCTGCAAAATTGCACAGGACTTGAGGTATAGTTAATAGAGTAAAAAGTCTTAATACATATAAAATTATTGAACCGTAAATTCCATATCTTTCCAAAGGATCTATTTTTTCTTTTTCTTTATCATCTAAATTTATTGCTCCAGCAAATACAAGAAAAAGAAAAATAAATGATATGAAAAAAGTGCAGTGTAGTAAATGTTTCACTCTTCCTCTTAGCATTCTGTAACAAATATTTTCAATTTAATCATGCAGTATTTATGTAGTAGTATTTTAATAGATAGTGTATATTGTAATATCATATACTTTTTAAATATTTTCTTAAAATGATACATTCATTTTATTAAGAACTGTACCTTAGTAAATGGCAGCTCAGAAATTAGCTGCGAGAGCAGAACTTGCAGGTGCAGTCAAGTCGACAATAATTTAGGCTCCATTTAGTTAAGCTTGATTAAGTTTCTTTTATTTAAGATTTATGAGTTTTTAAAAACTTAGCTCCATTAGCTTTGAATCGCAAGATACATGCACTCGCAGCTAGTTTGAATCAAACTATTCCTAACTTTGTTAAATAGAGAGAAGTGGGATCAGAGGGTCATTTTAACGAAGGGTGGAAAAAGAGTCGGGAGGCCTTTGCCCTGCTGTGGGACACCACGGGCTTGTAATCAGATAGAGATAGAACTGTGAGATTCAGCTATCACAAAAGCCACAATCATGCAATAGACACAGCAAATTTACACCATAAAATAGTTGTTTCTGTCACAAAAATAACGTAAAAAACTGTCAAGGTATGAGTCAGTTAAATATTGGGATGAGAATACACCCATTTTCCTTATACGCGCCGACGAGACGATAAGATTGCGGTTATACTTCCCCGTTCCCACTACGAAACAGAACTTCAAATGACTTTCATTGGCAATTTTTTTCAGAATATTTTCGTTGACTAATAACAAATCATGATACACAATAATTGCATTTAATGTTAAAAATTACTTACCTTGAATCTTGTGAACAATTTCAATGCAATCCAACGCTGCCAACAAAATTACAAATTGATACTTTGGCAAGGGCAAGAATAATAATTCTATAAATAATATGAACAGTAAAAAAACTACACAATTATCGTTTTATTTAAAAAACTACAAACACACGCCCCGCGTACACCACTGCTTTTGACAAACACAGCAACATTCATTCATTCATTTTCTTCGTAAAATTCTATTTGACAATCATTTCATCAATCGATGGTAATCTTTTTTTTTAACTTGGACGCCGTGTACTTTAAGCCACCAATATTATTTTAATGGTGGGGGACTAAATGGGGGTAGTTCGGGATTGCGCAGTAGTAGCCCGCGAGATTAAAAATTTTCTTCGGTTTTTTGCAATGCATGTCAGTATCAGGTTGTTCTATGTTATAGGATTTGGTTTCCGCACTTAGTCCTTCTTGTGGACCATTGTGCGTGGGCCATGGCGGCCGTCGGGGGTTTATTCCAACCAGCCCACCTCCCTCCAGAATTTAATCAAATCTCCGGGTTTGTTAAGAACATCTGTGAAAGATCGGGATATTCCGAGAGTTTCTGTTCTAATCTGGGTGACGCCTGTGCATTCAAAAAGCACATGCGCAACGGTTTCCTCAGCCTCCATGCAGGCCCTGCACAGAGGACTGTCCGTTATTCCTATTGTGTGGAAGTGTTTGTTTAGTGAGCAGTGTCCAGTGATGGTCCCCGTCACCAGGCGCAGCCCGTTCCTGTCCAGACGTAATAATCGCCTGGTAAGCGTGCCATCCAGGGACGGGATGGCCTCCCTGGACTGCCTGCAACCTGCTGTCGAGGACCACCAACTCTCCGCTTGTGTATGGGTGAACTCCTGTAGCCACCTGCGTAACTGGTTGAAGGGAATGGGTACGATCGGCTCAGATCCACAGACAGACATGCTGGATGCTCTCCTAGCAAGTTCATCCGCTGCGTCATTACCAAGTGATCCGCTATGTCCTTTGATCCATTGCAGTGTCACTGTGTTGCGGTTAGTTACCGCTACTCGTTCGAGTGCATCGTGACATTCTAGTATTAGTCTCGAGGTAAAGTACTTTTTCTGTAGGGATTGGAGCACTGAGGCACTGTCTGAGAGTATTCGTATATAGGTATCCGTAACTCTCCTGGCTTCTATGGCGTAACAGGCTTGTATGATGCCCACACACTCCGCCTGGTAGACAGTGTTGAATACTCCAAGCGGACTGGATATGTTAATGTTAAGGTCGTGTGAGAAGACTCCGACCCCGGTTCCGGAGTCGGTCTTTGATCCATCGGTGTATACTCTCAACTCTTGCGTGCCTGAGTAATCACACCGTTCTTCCGTGAGTATTATGTTATAATGCTTCTGAAAGCAGTGTTGTTTCGGGGCTTTATCGCATGGTGATGCCATCATTGGTTGTCGCCTGATCGCATCCTCCTTTATGCGTATGTGCTTAACTCTAGAGTCCTTGCTCAGTGTTCCCGCTAAACTGAGTCTAAAGGCGGCTAGGGCCGCCTCTTCACGCACGATGAGGTGTAGTGGCGGCAGTCCAAGCATTGCCTGTAGAGCAGCAGTGGGTGTAGTTCTCATGCAGCCAGTTATTGCTACACAAGCGAACCGTTGCAGTTTCTCAAGATCCTTTCGGGCTGTACTCAGGTCTGTCCTGGGCCACCAGACCAGTGAGCCATATGTGATAATTGGTCGGATTACTGTGGTGTATAGCCAGTAGGTGACCTTGGGGCTAATCCCCCAATTCCTGCCGAGCAGTCGCTTGCACTGCCACAGGGATATACTGGCTTTTGTGATGATGTAGTTGGTATGTTTCGCCCAATTCAGCTGTTTGTCCAAAAAGATGCCCAGGTATTTGGTTTCAGTTGATAGGCTTAGGGTAGTTCCAAAGAAACGCGGTAGTTGTAATGTAGTCAGCTTCCTCTTTTTTGTAAAGAGAATCAGCTCGGTTTTTGTAGGGTTCACCGATAGTTGGTGTTTGTTGCACCAGTCTTCTACTATTTTCAAAGCTTGGCGCATGAGATTACATAGGGTATTTTCATGGGTGCCATTTATTACTATGGTTATGTCGTCAGCATAGCCCACAGTAAAGTATCCTTTGTCATTGAGGGTTTTGATGAGGCTGTCTACTACCAGGTTCCATAGTAGTGGAGAGAGGACGCCACCTTGCGGGCAGCCCTTTGCCACGATGGCCCTTGTAGTGTCGTTCACCGTCACTTGCACAGCTCTCATTTTGAGCATGTTGGTGATCCAGCCTCTCAGTGTTGAATCTATGCCATGTCTGTCGAGTGCCATGTTGATACTGTTGAACATGGTTTTGTCAAAGGCGCCTTCTATATCAATGAAGGCGGCCAGTGATGAGCACTTGTAGTCCACCGCGCATTCAATTTTGGAAACTACACTGTGTAGTGCTGATTCCGTTGATCTGCCAGTGGAGTAGGCATGCTGTTGTTTATGTAGAGGTTTTACCCGAAGAGGTCCGTCACGGATGTATCTATCACAGAGTCTCTCAAGGGTTTTCAGTAGAAATGATGTGAGGCTTATAGGCCTGTAAGCCTTGGGTTGTGTATAATCTGGTTTTCCAGGTTTGGGTATGAAAATGACTTTCACTTCCCGCCACGCAAGAGGTATGTATCTGAGTGCTAAGCAGGCTTGATAAATCTCCACCAGCCATGGTGTCAAAAGATCCGCCCCCCACTGCAGCAGGGCTGGAAATATGTCATCCAGCCCTGCGGACTTATATGGCTGAAAGGAGTCTATAGCCCACTTTATTCGGTCTTTTGTTACTATGTTGTGTGCTCTCGACCAGTCCTGCTCCGTTGGGGTCCATCCTGGTTCAGCCTCCCACGTCCGGTCCTCTAAGAGTCTACAGTCTGGAAAGTGAGTCTCAAGAAGGACCTTACTGGTTTCTTGGTCGGTCAGTGTATATGAGTTGTCTGGTTTTTTCAGTGCGCCAAGAGTTCGGTCCTGATCGGTTGACAGGATCTTCCTTACTCTTGCAGCTTCATTGTTTGTCTCGATGGATTCACAGAATTTCCGCCAAGCGGCTCTCCTGGCAGTTCTAATCTGCTTTTTATATGTGTACTGGGTCTCTTTGTATATCTCCCAGTCATCCTGGAGTCTAGTGTTTTTAGCTCTATTAAATTGCTTACGCAATGTATCTCTGAGTTTACCTAGTTCAGCATTCCACCAGGGGTTCCTCTCACTCTCAGTTTGTGGCGCCCTTAGTTTGCAGCATGCATGGTATGCTTCAATTAGGTATTCTGATAATTTAGTCACGGTGTATTCCAATTGTGCCTGATCTCTTATGGTTATCATTGAAAGGTGCCTATCTAGTAGTGAAGCTAGAAGACGTTTATACCCGGGGACGTTGGTGCGCCGCGGGTTTCGCCTCGGTGTGAATTTCCTTGTATTCGTTGATAGTGTGAAGCGGATTCTTCTATGATCAGAGCAAGAAGGCTCATCCGACACGTGCCAGTTTGTGATGAGATTAGTCGCGTTTTCAGTAGCAAGTGTTAAGTCTATAATTGTTTGACCCCGGACTGTTACCCAAGTGGGTTCTGTGCCACGGTTAACAATGTTAAGGTTAGTAGTGAATAAATAAGTGGATAGTACCTCTCCTCTAGGGTTCGGTGCCTCGCTACCCCAGAGCGGGTGGTGGGCGTTCGAGTCGGTGCAGATGATCAGGTCCAGTTTGGCGCGCTCACAGTGTTGCACCAGGTCCGCCATTTCCTTCGGTGGGCAGTCTGCACTCTCGCCTGGCATGTACACCGAGGCTAGCACAACATCTGGAACGCTACCTTCCGTATGGAGCCTGACGGCTGTCAGATCTCTGCAACAGAATTGAGTGAGTGGTGTGATGGGAATTTCTTTGGGTACGTAGGCGCAGGTTCTTGGTTTGTCCGCGCCGTGTGTGTTAAGAATTAGCTTACCTCCGATATTACCGAGGCCGCATATTCTGTTGTTCCTGATCCACGGCTCCTGGATCAGTGCGATTGTTCGGGGTTTTTCCTCCAGTGCCCTGCGTAGGCTAGCCGTTGCAGTCTGGCTATGTTGGAGGTTGGTCTGGATAATGCTTACAGGCGATGACGGTGGCGGAGTGGGGCTAGTCGGAGATGGATCCATCGAATGGCCTATCCCCCACGTCCACTCCGTGCTGATCCTCAAGGCCCACATCCGGCGACGAGACCAGCAGGTTCTCGTTCCACGCAGGTGATGAGGGCGGTAAGCTGTCAACGTCTTCATCGGCCATTGCCGCTCGGGCCATGTCCTCCTCGAGTTTGGCAATGTCCATGTCTATCGTCTGTGTCGGTGTCGGTTGGGTCGTCTTACCATCCGTGCTGTCAGTCTGAGTCACAGGGGGTTGGGTCGTGGGCCAGAAGCGAACATATATCGACCCAAGCAGGTAAGATATACGTCGCTCCCGTCCCCGGACCTTCTCAGCTTCCTCCGGTGGCATACCTATGGTCAAGTACGTCCCATAATTATCTCCACCGACGGTAGTTGCCCTGTACAGTGACCACCTGGCGATGTTAAACCAAATGTTCTGACGAATCAGAAGATTGTGGAGCCTGGCCACGTCACCCCTGTATCGGGGGACGAAAAGCGAGGCTCGGACACGGGTGGGCACGTCGGACTGTTTCAGTACCGTTAAAGTCTGGTCAGTGTCTGGTAGTCTTATTCCGGGTACATGTTGGGTCAACCAAGTCAGGGCATTGTCGTCCTCGCACCACATCTGCACAGTGCCTTCCGCTACCCGTGGGTATCCGCGGAAGGCCGGGAGCTGTGACGACGAGTCCGTGTCTACGCTGAGTAACAGTTCTTCCAGGCTTGTCTTTATGAAGTCGGCCTCTCCTTTTGTCAGGTCTCTGGAAGGGGCAGGGAAGCAGATCGCTACAGCCAGCCGCGCAGGAATATCCTTCGTGGCTCGCACATAGGTTCTCTGCTCCCCCTGAGCAGAGTGGACCCTCACCCGTTTGGCGTCCCCCTGAAGCGTACTTGGTGACGCCGTATCGTCAGGGCGCTCCCTCTTCGCCGGCCCTGTGCCGCTTGATCCAGGCTGCGGTTCGGAGGTGCCTGGCAAGGTGTTTTTTGCCAGCGACTCCCGGCGTGAGGCTCCAGCTCGCTTACCCCGGTTCCTCCTAGGTCGAGGCCCGTCGTGAGCTCTGTCTGTGTCGTGGGGTCGTCTGGCGTCCCCAGCAGACTCTAAAGCAAGTGGAGGTTTTTCGCGCTGGGTTGCCCCTTCGCGTACTTGCCCCCACTCGCATGGCTCCGCGTCCGGCCGCTTTTCGCGCTGGGTTTCCCCTTCGCGTACTTGCGGCTGGTCGCGTACCATCTCTTCGGCGTCCGATCGCACTTCGCGCTGGCTAATGCCTTCGCGGGTTTTGCGCTCTCGGTCGCCTACTTCCCTCTCCCGGGCCAAGATTTTTCCGCGCTTTCTGCTGCGTACTCTGTCAACGTCAACCGGGAGAGTGGTAGAGCTGCCAGGTCCAACATCCTTCCCCGTCTCGCTCCGTCTGTCTTGGTCATCATCAGGGTAGGTGATGCTCTTCCGCACAATACTCTGTTGCCAGATATTCATGAGAGGCATGCACTGGGTAGTGGGTGTTGGCGCGTGGGACACAGCCGGGGATGAATTATTAGGCGCGTTCGTCGCAGCCGGTGTTGGGTCTATGGGCGCGTGTGTCGCAGCCTGTGTAATGGGCGCTGAATCAGCAGCCTGCCGCGGAGAGCGCGGCCCCAAAGAGCAGTTAGGTGCCCCCCCCAGATTACGTTGGGGGCTGACCGCCGGAGCGGTGTGGGATTCCCCGGCTTGGCCGGGACCCACCTGGGTAGTTAATTTGCCTTGCTTCTTCATTTTTTGGTAAGGGGTGGGCTTTTTTGGGGATCGAGGTTGCCCCTCCTCTAGGACCGATGGGATATACGGATAGGAGGGAAGGCATTGACTGGACAGAGGATGCAGGTTTAGGGGTCACCCTAGGCCTGGGATTTGACCTAGGGATTTTGGAGTCGACGGGATGTGTGGTGGATAAGGAGGGATAGATGGCTAGGACATAGGAACATAGGAAAGGGGGTATATGGGTTACCCTAAGCCTGGGATTTAGCTTCGGGAACTTCTCTTGTCCGGGATCTTCTAAAAGATGCTCCGGGCACGGGACTCGACTTAACAGTCAGTCCCGCACCCGAAGTTGGGCTATCCGCAACCTGCCCACCCGCTCGGTTGCAGGAGAAGAAGTGCCTGGCAGTTCGGGACGCTCCACCACGGATGTACGTATACATTCGCGTTGGAGCGACCCAGACTCCCCCGAGAAATCAGTATCAGGTTGTATGTTGATAAAAATATGATACGCGGCTATAAAAAATCTACCCAGATTTTCGAAAAACTCTGATACACGTTATTCTTCATTTTTGGTCTCAAGTATAAAAATACTGAGTTTCGAGGCGCGGCAGTGCGACTCGAACGGAATGCGTCTGGCATTTTTATACTCGTGATAACTGCAAAAAATAAAAACTTTTTTACAAAAAAATACAACCGACTTCCAAAAACAACACTACAAAGTGAAAAATAACTTTAATTTCGGAAGTCGGTGTCTAGTTAAATGTATTTTCGTTAATTGCCACCGACTTCCGAAATTAAAGTTATTTTTCACTTTGTAGTGTTGTTTTTGGAAGTCGGTTGTATTATTTTGTAAAAAAGTTTTTATTTTTCACTTTTTAGTTGTGTACCTACCCCACACAAATTCTAATACCACTACCTGCAAAACAAACTAGAACATCATCCATATAAAAGTGTGGAAAAAATACGTATTATTGAAGCCACGATTGAAGCTAACTCAAAAACTACCGAAGCAAAGTTAATCAATTTTATATGGGACCAACTCTGATGTATACCCTGTCGAATAAAACAAAAAAAATCCAAATCGGTCCAGCCATCTTCGAGTAATCGGGGAACATACATAAAAAAAAAAAAAAAGGTTCCGACGAATTGAGAACCTCCTCCTTTTTGAAGTCGGTTAAAAATTAAATGTCCGATTCGATTGAATTAAATTACTGCTACATTCCTTGATGATAAAACTATTTTTTTGAATAAGAATTAATACTCCGATACGAATGTAACCAACTTTTGTTTCTACCGACGCGACAGCGACGCGGCGATCTAATTAAATTTTAGAACACAAAAGCTGCTATTGTGACTTAACTATGATCGTTACATATATTGCCCCGCGGACTTTTTTGAAGATAATAATGAGTACTTAATACATCTTTTTTATGTATCATCAATACTGTTCTCAGCGCACGCCAAATAATAAACTTTATAGGCAAAATTTTGCTACTTTTGGTTACATTATTGCAATTTTCTTAAGGATCTCTAAATTTTTTGAAAATAAATTATAGCCTATGTTACTTCCTGATAAATTAGCTTTCTACTGGTGAAAAAAATGGTTAAAATCGGTCCAGTAGTTTCGGAGCTTATTCGGTACAAACAAACAAACATAAAAATCTTTCCTCTTTATAATATTAGTGTAGACTATACTGAAACCATAGACTAGAGGCATGTGAAGCATGTGAAGTGTGAAGCCTAGCCTCAGTCTAGCCCACAGAACATAAATATATCCTGACGGGCTAGCCTACATGAAGGCTAGAGGAGAGGAGAGGGGTGGACCGTGGAGGAGGGGGGATTCGCGATTTGGCAGCTGTCTGAGTGATGTGATGGCGTGAATAGAATAGTTTTTCGTTTACAATTTGTATTTATTTCATTATCACTGAAAATTATACGCCAAATGAAAACATGTGAGCTAGCTACACAAATCGATTGCCAACGAGAATCTAGTGCTAGTGCACAATGCTGAGACAAATTCCAAGCACAGAGACTCGAAGAGAAAGTGTCTCAAATAGTAAATAACGGGTCGATAGAAATATGTCTGTCTCTGATTTATCTGTTGGATGTCGATTTGCCGATTATTTTGCGATATGCGGCCTCGACTTTGACTCTGGATTGGAGCCTGATAGGCTTTGCGGTAAGTAATAGACATAAGTCACGCTTTTGTTGAATTAAGTGCAAGGATAAGAAACACTACTGTCTTCATTCTAGGTGACAATTTACATGTATCTCCATTGGATCGTTCCTACAAAGGAAAAATTCTGGCTCACTACCCTGAGAACATAACAAGCAATCCATTTGATGAACATGCAGTTTGTATGGTAAGTGCTCAATAATAAAGTTCAATTGGAATGTCACATTTATGAAGTCTTTGTTTCACTAATAATAATCTGCACTATAAATAGTTTATATTTGATACTCAATATGAATACAAAAAAATAAGAGAACTCTTCATAATTCTCTGTTTACTTTGCTGTAATAAAACTTGATAAAATCTGGACATACCAATTAAATAGATAAAAATTGTAATGTAAGTTTATTATCTTGTGAATGTATAATCTTACAGCTTTGTCTGCCAGCTGGCCTTCAGTTTAGAACACAGAAACATTCTTTAGAACCCAAGTTCCACAGCTTTGTAGTAACCAGAGAAAATGCATCCCGTTACTATGGATTTAGTCTCATATTCTATGAGGAAGTTAGGAACAGAAATATCTGCAGTGCCATGCATACATTACAGGTAAATACTTTTGTTTAAGTGTAATACAATTAGGATATTTTTTTCAAATTACTAGAACTTTAATTGATGCTTGTTTTTGTAGGCAATGTATATCACAGAATTATCCAGTGGTCAGACTCCTCCTGGCCACAGAAAATCATCGGGCAAAGAAAGTTCCAGATCACTTCCAAGATCATTTAAACTCGCACCTCACAGTGGTGCGGCTCTGACATACTATGATATAGCCAAAGACAAACTGTATGTCGCCAAAAGTATAGCACTTATATGTCAGTATCCTTATGTGAGGGTTGCACAGTTGTTTTTAGAAAATTTATTCAGGTGAGTGCTTACAATGAAATTATTGTAAACAGAGAATATAATCTTAGTTTTAGTTTAAACAGATGATGTCACACACACACACACATATGCACACACAGGGACAGGACATCTTAAGGAGTAATTTTTTAATCTTCATAGTATTTTCTTCATAGAGTCAAAGAACTTTAAGAGGGTAACCCTTTGGAATAATTAAAAAAAGTTTTAGTTTATTTTAGAATTTTTCTTTTCTAACTTTGTTCAGGAGTGGACAGTGTATGCAAAATAAAAAAAATACTTTGTCATCATGTAGGTATAACACGTGAGTTACCCTGTTTGTTTACCTGTTTTAGATCTCTCCCAAGGCAGCCAGGCCCAGGCCTTAGTCCTGAGTCCTATGTGTATAATTTACTATATGAAGTACCAGTGCCACTTCCCGGTCAAGCTTTACGACTCTATGTGCCTCCTTCTGAACCTCATTTGGATCCAATTCCTGTTGTAAGTATTAATTTTATTAATGTGGTTTTTTTATATTATGTAAGACTTGCTTTTATAGGTTTTTACTGTATACTCCCAATCTTATTGCAAGACTATATAGAACTAGCTTTCGCCCGCAACTTCGCCCGCATAGGTGTCGGAAATTATGCCATGAGAATGTACTATTAGGATCAAAAGTATCCTATAGACTATCTGTGTGCCAAATTTCATCCAATTCTGTTCTACAATTTCTTTGTGGTTGTGTAACAAGCTTTATAATATTAGTATACCCTTTATGTATGTATACCATTTAAATCTAATTTTAATGAGAGTTTCCATCTTTCTGGAAATCACGTTTCATGTTATGACTATAACAAATTCCTTCCTATCCAATTGAACTCATTAGCATTTATTTTATAGTTTTTTATAGTAAATTTCAACAATAAATAATATGACTTGCATTCATATATTGCTGTCATATTATGATATGAGATGTGCTTTTCCATGGTTTTAAAGAAAGAAGAAAGCTCCTTTCTATGATAGCTTTCATACACTTTAATACACCAACTTATATTCACATTTTGTTCCAGGTGATAAGAATGCCAAATCTCCCTGATGAGTTACCTCTTTTGGACTATCCACTTCGAGCCATGTTCTCAACTTTAGGTGTTGAATGTGTTGTGCAACTGTTCACATGTGTTCTGCTGGAACATCAAGTTTTACTAAGATCCAGTGGTTAGTATCCTTTGTTAATAGAATTCCTTTAATAGTAAAAAAATGTAATGGATCATATCCAACTGCAAAGCAGGGTTGTATTTTTTTTTAATTTAGTAAGTACTTAGATTAGTCATTATTAAACTTTTCGAGGAAAAAAGTGTTATTCATAAAACCTAAAAAATCCAATCGCCTCCTGTTTAAATATACTAATTGCTCATGAATATTTGTTTGCAGACTTCAACAAACTAATGCTAGTGGCAGAGTGCATCGTGTCTCTACTACTGCCATTTGCATGGGCGCACGTGTATGTGCCAATACTGCCGGCCCCACTATACCATTTCCTCGACGCGCCAGTGCCATTCGTCATGGGTACAGTACAATGCACTTTATAATAGAGGTCAATAGGCCAATGGCTAATGTAGCGGCTAATTCAATGCTGGTTATCTACTTTGCTAAGTACCCATATTGTCTTTGGTCTTTAAGAAATTATTTTTATTGTTTTAGGAACCTTTAAATTTTTACATTTGTTTATTGTAACGAATTATTCTTATAAAAAAAAATTGACAGCAATATTATTTGATCTTTTAGTGCCCTCAGCTAATGAATATTAACAACTAGCTGTTCGTGCCCGGCGTCGCCCGGGTGAATTTCATGTCTCTATCTCCAGTGGTTTAGGCTGTGTGTTGTCTGTTTTCATACAAAAATACCATCCAAATTTCCGACTTTTCCAGTAAATTTTCCAAATAAAATCGGTCATACTAACCAGGTCCTGACAATTACAACCGCAACAAAAAAAGAATTGGCCAAATAGGTGCAGCCGTTTTAAAGTGATGCGCTTACTTACAATTGGCAATTGATTTTTTACATAGATTTCCCTTACAACCAACAGGTCTCCATTCAGATAGTGGGGCCATGAGTATGGGACCAAATGGTCCTCGGAGCATCGCGCTCGGATCTGAAGCAGCTCTCTGTTTGGTCGACATAGACAAACCTGATATACAACTGCCTGAAGAATTGCCGATATTCCCGCATAGGACGCCCTTCATTGAAGAACTGAATCATGTGTTAGATAAACATCAGGTAAGATTTAAACCAAACAGAGTTCCTACTATAAGTTTCACCAATTTATTGACACATTTGTACACTTTGTAAAGCTATTTATTCTTCTATTTGTGTAGCAAATACGTAAAGTTATAAAATTAATTTATTTACACTTTGATTGTTAAATAAGTAAGATAATATTATCTTACTTATATAGTGGATTAACTAATTGATATAACATGTGTGATAATTATACATACGTATTAAGATAATTTTAATGAGTAATTCATGTCGATATTTAAATATGGATTTTCCACAGATCCAAAGGCCTGAAACCGAGCCTACGAAACTTGGCGTACCTTTGAATGGAACATCTTACAAACATATGAGCGACAGTATGAGCAGCAGTTGCACATTACCTTCGGGTATGAATTTTTTACTAGAACTACCGGTACCTAAACTTAACAATAATAATAATAACGTCTAGCTAACGAAGAGTACTTGCATAGACACAACCTTGTAGCCAGGATAATCCATCAGCAACTTGCGCTGAAATACAGCCTTGCGGAATTGGAAGTGCCGTACTACAGGTATGTGCCCGACCCAGTTCTCGAAAATGGAAATATCACATTGTACTGGGATCGATCCATCATCACTGACAGGACTATTGTTGCCAATAAGCCTGATATAGTGGTGGTGGGTCGAATAGAGCGGCGCGCAATGATTATTGACATAACAGTCCCACATGACGGGAACCTCGTGAAAGCCGAGAAAGATAAACAAATCAAGTATCTTGACTTGGCTCGCGAGGTTGTCGACATGTGGGATGTGGACTCAGCAATCATAGTGCCGATAGTCGTATCAGCCAATGGCTTAATTGCCAAGAGCCTCAACCAATACCTAAGGAGGCTCTCGTTGGGTGGCTGGATTAAGGGCCTGATTCAGAAAGCGGTACTTCTGGACACGGCGCGTATTGTTAGGAGGTTCCTCTCTCTGGAGCCCTGACCGCCGGTAACTTGGACCCTGTTCCCGATACCGGTGGGCTACTATTTTTTATATTTTTAAATGTTTTTTATATATTTTTTAAGATATATTTAAAAATGTATTTTATAAGAACAAAAATTAATAAACGAAATAATAATAAAAAAATATGACAAATAATAATATATATATATATATTTGGTAGGTGGTAACCTTACTGCAAATTGGAAAAAACTCAAGAAAATTTGAATTTCGCGGGCTACCACTTCGGATACACCTTAATAGCAGTTAACAAAACTGGTGCCTAGCAAGGTCTATAAAAACTCGAGTTTTTAAAAGTACGACACGTGTGTACCTTGTTAAATATACAGTTTCAGACACAACCTACTCATATCACCAAAATCTGATTATGAATTCAAAAATAGTGAATTCATTCTTTGCTCACGACGACGTTTATGTTATTGATCGGATTTAATATGTCTTAAGTCACGCATGCTACGCAAACCAGCTCTTATAAATAACAAGATTATATTCAAACGGCTTTGTGTGGCGTGCAACCTAGCGCAAGTATACATCCACAAACGCGTGACCTAGACATTACCTCATAATATAGATATTGTAAGCAAAGAATAAATATATTATGAACAAACAAAAAATCGCTAAGCAACAGGTTGTGTGACGACTTTGGTTGTGGCGATACAGACGAGACATCCACTGCCGGTTTATGTGTGACTGTGTGGACTTTTTTCGGCTCAGATTATGATGCTAAATGATAACTGCTGCATGCCTATAGATTTTTCACACTTGCGTGCAAAGAAATTGATCCACCCGCGGTCTTCGATTTGAGTTTTATTAACTAAACCTAATTAATTTATTGTATACTAAAACCTTCCTGAAAGTATGTATGATTGGGGATCAAAAAGTAGTGAGAATGCTATAGATTATAATGACTATTGATAACTTAATAATTTATTTTTCTACATAGTCTCCGAGTTTCTCTACACACCGAGTCCAGCGCTTTTCCAAGACTTCAATCCCTTTCAAAAAAACAGTTTTGTCTTGGTCCTGCAAAAAGCTCTCCACGGCATCCAGCACCTCGTTATCGTCTTCGTACCTGTTTCCCCTTAAGTATTCTTTCAATTTGGGGAACAGATAAAAATCGCTAGGCGCCAGATCTGGTGAATAAGAGGGGTGGTCAACCAATTCGAAGCCAGCTTGCTGAATGGCAGCCATCGCAACTGCCGACCTGTGCGCGGGTGCGTTGTCGTGATGAAACAGCAAGCTCCTTCAAAATTTCCCTCTCCTTTTCTCTTTGATGGCATTCCTCAACTTAGGAATAAAAGCTGCATAATATTGGCCTGTAATAGTGGTTCCACGCTCCAGCTAATCAATCAACAATATCCCTTCTGAGTCCCAAAATATTGAGGCCATAACCTTGCCAGCCAATGCCACGGCACGAAACTTCTTCGGGGTCGGTGATGATGGCCGTTTCCATTGCGAAGATTGCTGTTTTGTCTCGGGATCAAAATGATGGACCCATGTTTCGTCCATTGTTACGAAACGAGACAAAAAGTTTTCAGAATCTTCTTGAAACTTGTCCAACAATATCTTCGAAATGTCAAGTCGATTTTGTTTCTGACTGTCGGTTAACATTCTCGGCACCCATCTTGCGGAGACTTTTCTCATATTCAAAGATTGTATCAGTAAGGATTGAATACTTCCATATGAAATGCCCGTTTCTTGAATTAAGTATCGGATGGTAACTCTTTGATCGCTCAATACAATTTTCTCGACTTTCGTAACATTTTCTTGGGTGACTGACGTCGATTGACGGCCGCAACGATGTTCGTCTTCCGTGCTCGTTCTCCCTACTCGAAATTGAGAAGCCCACCTTGCGACAGTGGAATAAGGCGAAGCAGACTCTCCTAATGTTGCCTCCAAATCGCAATGAATCTCTTGCGTCGTTAATTTTTTTTAAACAGAGGTATTTAATAACGGCTCGCACTTCGTTTTTCTCCATTTTCAAGAACACGTTCCGACACGAAGCAAACAAATGACTGCATTCAGAAAAAAACAAAAGAGAATCGATGATTTTTTTCTTTAATAATATTACAAATATGTATCTGAGCTATGCCTGCCAGTATTTATTTTTTTTTCTTACCAAGGCGTATGTCGTTCTCACTACTTTTTGATCCCCCCTCGTAGATCACGTTAGTGACAGAGTTATCAAAAGTGATTTATTGGTTTTTGAGAAAATCGCAAACTTACAAACATACGAGTCGAATGAGGAACCTCCTTTTTTAAATCGTTTAAAGATTCAACTTAAATGATCAATAAACGAATAGTTATAAAAAAAAATATACTTTATTACAGAAAGTAAAAACCGACTTTAAAACCTAAAACGAATAAAATAACTTTCATAAAAAACTTAACAGCTTCTGAAGTTGCTGCCAAACTAAGGTGCATTGAAGAATATTGAAGACACCGACTTCAGAAGCTGTTAAGTTTTTTATGAAAGTTATTTTATTCGTTTTAGGTTTTGAAGTCGGTTTTTACTTTTTTTAAAGTAAATTTATTTTCCATTTTTAGTTTAATAAACAATTACATACCTAAGCCCAAGACGAACGAAGAGAAGAATCATCAAAATCCGCATAGAAATGCCGGAGATACAGTACATATTATTTATATAACAATAACTACCTACATTAGAATAATTACCTAATGTATTATATACTAAAACCTTCCCGAAAGTATGTAGATCACGTTAGTGAAAGAATCATCAAAATTGGTTCATTACTTTTGGAGAAAATCGTGTACTTACAAACATACATACATACGGGTCGAATACAGACCCTCCTTTTTTGAAGTCGGTTAAAAATTAGTTTTTGTCAACTTCACGGACAAAAAAGAGTCACGCAATTTTTCCAAGGAAGGGTACAGGGGAAAAGTGAAAGGGTGTCAATTAAACTTTGATTTGAGAAAATCAGATAATTAAGTTCATAGACTTATTATGTCTGTTTAACACTGACCTCACACTAAATAAAATTCATGTTCATAGGTTTATATTTATTGTCTTAGTTGGAATGAATGTCAAAGTTATTAGAGCATCTTGTGTATTTTTTTTAATTAAAAATAACAAAGTTACATAATATTCCCGGGGAACAATGATGAATGTCGGTTAAAAATTGATGAATGTCATCATGGAAACACTAGGTATGCTTAGTTAATTAATCATACCTATTATATTACTCATCATCATCAATTATATTACTAGCATAGGGTAGTGCAAGAAAAAAAAATAATGTTTTATTAACGTCAGTAAGCCTCCCATGTATAAGTCGTTTCTTGGTTTGTTTTTTTCGTAAATCATTAAAGGATTCATCTTCACTTTCAGAAACATCCATTTTTCAAAGAAAACTCGTAAAGCGTGAATAAAACAATGAGCACGAATCAAGCAAACGTACCGAAGCTTTGACATTGAGTGACAGCCAAAACCTCGCCATAGCTGCCATAGACACCTTCATCATATTTTTACTGACATCCATCATTTTTTTCCGGTATCAGAAAACCTGCATCGTTTTTTGCCTCTGCCTCAATGTTTAACAGTTTATTTTTTGGTGACATGAAGCGTTTTTTGTCTGTATTCTGAAAAAAACATATACTATTTTTAATGGACTTTTGAATGTTGCCAATAACAAAAAAACAAAAAAAAAATTACATCCATCACTAATGTTCCCCTGTACCTTTCGTAAAAGTAAATGATGAGGAGGAGGACAAATTAAGAATTGAGTGGTTCTCGTCAAGAATATTGCTTTTATCAATGTATGGGGCATCTGTAAATAAACTTTATCATACCTACCTTCACACAACATAATATAATTCAAATAATCATAAAAAAAATCAGATAATTATCGTCTCTCAAACAGCCAATTTTTTTGCACGCAACTGTACCATCGTGGATGTTAGCGGTGCACCACTTTTCAACCTTATGACCTTAGCAATAAGGTCCAAAAGTGGCTCGCCGCAAATGTCCGTGATGGTACTTATTTATTGAATTCAATACATTAGGCACGTCCCCTATGAACTGTGGGTGTACCCCAGGTACACCTCTGGCAAACCCTTCGGGGAATGCAGGTGTGATGTTATGTTATGTCAATACAATGTTTATTCACTGCGTTTAGGACGCCTTTTGGATTATGATGATGGAAATTAAAGTATGAAATTGTTTGGTCAATAATAGGTACTATCGACAAAACGGACGCCTTTACACCTTAAAGTTGCTTTTTGCAAACACTGATTCATTGGAGAAATAATGCCAATTTGTTCACGAAAACTCTTCAACAACAAAACACTCTCTGTCCCTTTTTTTGTTGTTTTTGTAAAACAATAGAAAGTCGGAACGACACAAAACATTTGCAAGCAAAATTCATTCAAAATTGAAAAGGCCTGGCTTTTGTCGGTGGTACCTACTTTGCTTGTTCGCTGTATTTAGGGAAATTATTAAACATGTTAAATGTTTGTTGTTTATCAGGCGGTCTACGTCGGAAACACTCTTTCCACGACGTGCTCGATTGGGATGAAAGCAGACCACTGAATGCGTCGCCGCCAGCATCGCCGACAAGACGCGCGCCTCTTCGCATGGACGCATTGCAACGAATCGTCGACATCGTCAAACGGAGCGGTATGACAAACTTGTTTGATGGTCTCTGTTGCTTTTTAGCTCACACTTGTAACAAAATAAGTCAAATGAGAAACTTCTTTGCGAATAATTGTTACTCGGAAGTGTTGATGCAAAGCGCAAGATTTAGAGATCATTTTATGAAACAGTCATTTGCACTTGGAGAAATGATACATAGTACGAATTATCAACATTTCGTTTTGTGCTATGCTAAACTTCTTGTAAATATCTTGTAGCTACATAGGAAGACTAAGGGCCGGTTTCTTGATTCGTAGTTAACTCAACCAATGGTTAAACATAGTAACTAATGGCAGGCCAGGCGCACTCCGCATTTTATGCATGAAGCTACAAATACGCGGCGGGCTCGACTTGTCGGGCTAATTCAGTGTGGGCTGTCGCGCGCCGGCTAGGGCGCACGTTAATTCGATACTCACTCACGCGCCGCTTCGTAAAAGAAGACAAACTTAATGTGTCAGAAGGTTTAAGAGTTAAGCGATAGAAAGTGTTAGAGAGTGAGACTTCTAGATGAGTATAACTGTAGGTAATTAACGCTGTGCGACCGGAATTGTACTTTATTGTGTCGTAGCAAGAGTAGCTATTTATTTCAATGATTTTGCAGACTTACTGTACTTGTACTATTATGTATTCTGTGCTAATGGTTGAATTTTGGCTAAATGTGTTTGCCAAAATGCCATTAGGTACTATTTTTTAACATGTTAAATAAGTAATAAAAAAAACTAAAAAAACCCGATTGCGGTAAAAAACTGAAAGTTAAAAACAAGCCCATTTTAAATTAAATAAAAGTTGGAAACAGGCGGGACCCATTTGAGGTAGAAAATATAAAAATGGAATGGGTCCCGCCTGCTTCCAACTTTTATTTAATTTAAAATGGGCTTGTTTTTAACTTTTCAGTTTGTTACCGCAGTAGGGTTTTTTAGTTTTGTTAATTACTTTTTTTTATTTCCAGCTTTTTAGTTTACAAATGTGAAAGATTTCGCAAACGATTTAGTTCTTGCAAGGAGTTTTAGTCGTGAGAGAAATAGTGTTTTTTACGATTTGTCATTTTGAATTACTTTTAACCATATAAGTTGCATATATTTTTGTAATCACCTTTTGAAACCCTTCATTTTGATATCCCAATCGATGGTATTAGAAGAAAAAAAAATTTCAAACTCCACAATATGGCACCTCAAATCCGCCATTTTACTTTGTATTTGATTTTAATGTAGCCAGTGACACTCGCGCTACCAAGACAAATTTAAAGACGTTTAATTTACATACTTACATACATACAGGTCAAATACATAATCCTCCTTTTGGGCTTCGGCGCAGTCGGGTAAAAAGCCAATCATTCAAGTTTATTCAAAATTCAACCATAAGTTACTATTTTTAACCATTGGTTGAGTTAACTGCGGATCAAGAAACCGGCCCTAAGAAGTTTATAATTTCCGTGTAATTTCTGAATATCTCATTGTATTATAGAATGACACCATATTATGTTGTAAATCGCATATAGCAATATCCTTATTCCTTATTCAGCATCTTGTTTACATTTTCCACTTTTTCTAACTGCAGGTGTTAACATAGATGACGTAGACGCAGACACAGTAATGCCAACAACAAAGAAAAAAATACTTAATGACGAGGAACAATATAATGAAGACATAAGGTTCAATGTTGCCATCAGAGAAACATTCCTTAACAGATTTGTGCACATATTTCTCATGTATGAGAACTTTGTCATCATGCCTGATCAGGTAAATACGCTTTGAATAGCTATATATTTTTTTTACTTTTGCCCACAGCTGCCCTCCCATGCGGTGGCTTTTTTCGGCATAAAAAGCGCCAATTTAATTCTCCGGCCCATAAACTGTTTCCATACATACAATCACGTCGATCTTTTCTGCCGTTGCTGCGTGAAAAAAGGACATACCAACCACGAAGTCTATATTTTTACTTCGTGATACTAACACGCCAAAACATTTTGGCCATAACCTTAATTAGGGATATAACCTTAACTAAATCATTGATGATGCTCTATAGGATCGTGACTCTTGGCTGTCATCACGCGAGTCGATGGTGAACTTTGATAAAGCGTCATTCTTATCGGACCAACCACAGCGACATCGGCCTTTCCTCTCGCGATTCCTTGAAACACAGATGTTTGCCACACTTATTGATAACAAGATAATGGGCAACTGGGGAGAGTACGATGCAAATCTGCAAGTTTTCGAACACCGGATCAAAACTGTCAGGTAAGACTAATCCACCACATCCACCACAACCACATTAACGAACGTCAGCAACGTTTATTGATCAGTTCGCTTCAAACATTCTGTGCGTTATGTTAGTGTGGTGTGGTTCTGCCATAAGTTATATAATATTTAACACTGCAGCATGTAGACTGGATTTAGCATGGGGTCTGGGAAATGGATGGTTTTTGAATGAAAATGTAGGTGCACCGATCGGCACATGTGCACTGCATACTAACGTCATGCCACAAGGGTTCATAAACAATAGAATTTTGAGTGTATGACTAACCGAAATCACATCACTGTATGAGTACGGTTTAGGCCTCGGAAGTATTTTTTTGGACTGCGTAATAATATTCTGTGTATCCTACGTAAACGTTGCCTGTAAGAGATACCAGGTTGACCCTTGGAAAACGTCTCGGGCAACTATCGCCGGAACAGTCACGGAAAAATTATGATCTTCAAAAACAGGCATTCTTTTGACACTGGTGCCGATTCTGTTGTGCACAAACTAAACTTAATTTAGGCTATTGCTAACTTTTTCTCTCTATTATGACAAGAAAGGGACGGAAGTAAATTAGAGCTGTCAAATTAGTTAGAGCTAATTTTGCCATAGACATTTAGACGACACGTAAAAACCTGTCGACTAAAAAACACGGTGAAGCGCAAGGCGTGAACTAGTTTGACATCTCCAACTTAGTTCATAGCTATAGCCGTCCTTTTCTCGCGCTGCCTGTTAGTAAAAGATAGCGATTCTCTAATTTTAGTTTAGTGCGTTCACAAGAGAATCGGCACCACTGTCTATGTAACATTTCAAAATGTTACGTTCCTGCTGAACAGTTATTTCAACCGAATCCGTTTCTGATAAATCGGAGGCGAGCAGCAGCGTCGCAGCAAACCAGCAATAAGGTGAGTTTGTGTTGCAGGCGGCGCATAGGCGAGGGCGGGCTGGCCACGCGCGGCTACTGTGTGTGGGGCGGCGCGGGTGCGGCCGGGCCGGGCGCGGCGCAGCTGGAGGTGGGTGCGCCGGCCGAGCGCCTGCCGCACCGTGCCGCCTACTACCGCGCCTTCCCTGCGCGCCTGGACGCGCACGCGCTGGCCCGGCCTCCCGCGCCCGACGCAAGGTGCGCCCGCCTGTCGCCCGCTTGCCTGCACGACGCCTGACACGTGTCGGCGCCTTCTGTGTCTGAACTTCCCCCGCCTCGCTCCTACTCCGCGTCCGAACCAAAAAGATCATTCGCGCGAATACACGATCGTCGCGTTCATGTGTCACTTTTTGTTCGGTGAACCGGAACGCGTGGACACGCCCGACAGAAGGCGTTTTCCGGATGATCCCTTTTGATTAGGACGCGGCCGTATCCGATGTGTATTCCCCAAGTCGCAACGGGGAAGTTCCGTGTACACTTGAATTTGTAATCTTAGAGAAGTTTTGGAACCACAAACTCTAGTGTTATACAAGACAAAATTTAAATTCCTTTGCTATCAATTTAGGACCATGTATGTCCATGAAAGACCATTAATGGATGTTGAAAAATTTAAATACTTTTGTAATGTGGCAATGAAATGTAAATTATGTAAGATTCTGAATTCAAGTATAATTCCGTCTCGCGTCCCTTCGCTCCCCGTATTGTATTGTCCGAAGTTTAGTTGATGAAACGCGTCCTGGCCGCTTAGTTCAACTAACCGCGAGTGCAGCTTTTGTGATATGATTACCGTAGTCTCGTGCGTGCGTCATCTGTCAGAGATGTTTGTAATCTGTCTGAGGCTTGCATGTTGCCTCGTACACGTTAGGCACCGAGATAACTATTTTAATGCTTCCTTTTACATAGTGCATAATATTAATTGATTTAATTTACTACTATTTTACACAATGTGACAATATTATTACTGTACATTTTTATGTAATCTAAAATATAATTAGATTAAAAAAATTAGACTGCTGCTTCCGGTTGGCGCTGAGCGTAACCCTAGAATAGAATCTTAAATAAGTTATCATTAAATAAAATTAAAATTGTTAACTCGGTGAACTCACGATTTTTGGTCATTTATTTTACTCTCGTACTGTTTAACCCCCTGAGTGTCGCATGATACCGCATAGGTTCATAAGAGAAAGCTCTCGAAGTCAACAGATATTGTGTTGAAAGTGCAAATAAACGTAAAATACCATCGTCTAATGACGACCGCGGGCTAACAGTAGTTGCGAACCTATGAGGTTGACATTTCGAGGGCTTTCTATTACTCGTATGAACCTATGCGGTCTCATGCGACACTCAAACGGTAGAGTGATCTAAAGTCTATTAAAGTAAACTTGCTTCATAGGGCAGCATGCGACTGTACAAGCCAGATATAATGTATGTTATTATATTCATTAGTGAATTAACACTACCGTGTAGTGCGTGTGATGTAACTACTGCTTTGGAAAAATAATCATCGCTTTCATATTTTTGCCAACAACAAGTACCAAACACAATTTGGTAACTTAAAGAATCTCATGAAGTTATTTATATTGCATAATCATATCAGAAAAGTTATTTACCTGTGATACATTATACTCAGTAGAAGGGTTCACAGAGCTACTAAAAATGTTACGGGCGAAGACCATTAAATTATTTAATATTCTCATATTTATCAGATCATTTGTTGTAAAATTTCTGCAATCTAATTGCAATAAGGATTATCTCAATCAAATGTTTAAAATTTATAAAATTAGGTGTTGTTGAACGTATACGTATAATTATGTTACCGGCCAAACCAGATTTCAGGCCAAACTAGTTTGTCCTAGGCCAAACCGGTTCACCCTACGCGTGTCAGGATTCACTAGCTTAGCCCAGGACAATCTAGTTTGACCTAAATACTTTAGGCTTAACTAGTTTGGTCTAGGCTAAAGCGATTGAATCGTAGGGCACCCTGACCAAATAGGTTAGTTTAGAACTGTGACCAACTGCGCGCGAGCCGAGCGAGCGGTGCCGGGGCAGCGGCCGGCGAGCGCTACTCTCAAAGGCTAAACTGTTAATTACTAAACAGCTAATTACACTGCGAAATAATCATTAACTTACTCAACGATAACGATTCAATCAGTTTAGCCTAGGCCAAACTAGATTGTTCTGGGCTAAATTAGTATATCCTGATACGCGTAGGATAAACCGGTTTGACCTAGGACAAACTAGTTTGGCCTGAAATTGGGTTTTGCCGGTAATATATACATAATTTATAGCAGTAGAAAAAATAGCAGCATATTATACTAGATTTAGCCAAGATGAAATACATTTTATTAGAGCCTGTTAGCAAGTTAATTTAATAGTTGAGTTCTTATGGTTTCGTTTTTAAAACATTTCTTACAAAAACTAGAGTCAAGTACTGACATCAAAAATATATTTTTAGGTACTTACATATTTCGTAAGTAGTTTTATAAAAAGGTGTACTTATCTACAAAACGTAGCAGCTAGTAGTACTACTAAAACAGTTGAAAAAATACCATCATGGCAGCATAATAGAAAAACTAAGTTACATTAAACTTTTGTTCTGACTATAACTGAAATTTAACGAATTTCAAAGTAAAGGCTTATTTATAAGTAGCTAGTTACTGGCCACGGTGATTAGATACTCGAAGCATAAACAAAAATCGCCACGTGTTGCAATATCAACAAATTAAATGATATTGTGAGAAATTATGGCAGCGTTTTTAGCTAAAATACGTTAGTAGGCTTACGCTAAACTGGCAATATTTGTGTTGATTGCCCCAGCGAACGCTGGGGCAATCTTTCGCTGGCTGGGTCTGAAAGTGCCATGACATGACGATAAACACATTCTACAATACCGAATAAGTTAACAACACGATTATTTCTACCAAGCAAATTGGAGTTGAAAAAGCATGATTCGAATAAAACAGCACCCTAATTGCGTAGGTAACTACCAATCGGAATCTGAATAATTTTGAAGCAAATTGCTAATCCATTACTTCATATGTTCGAATAAATTTGTCTGCTCACAACGTAAATAACGCAATGAATGTTGTTGAACCTTCAAAATGTAACCGATTCCGATTGATGGTGAGTTACGCAATTGGCTCGTTGGATATTTTCTCAAAGAAAATCACCATAGTTTGTTGATTTTGTAACACATTTTCTGAAAAATAAGATAACATGCGGCTATCCCCTTTTGAAAAGACATTCCTCAAATGTGACGTTTTGACAGATTATCCATATAAAAACTGTTAAAATCACAAACTTTTTCGTCGGATAAAAGTTAACTGGCGATTGAAAAACCGGCTCTTAGTAAGCCAGGCCAGAAGCTTGCTTCAGGATAATAGCCTATCACTTTAGCTCAGTTTATTATAACGAATTTTAAATGTTGTTATTGTTAATTAAGTAGTATCTTTTAAGATCGTAATCCGAATTAAATTAACGTTACTAGTATTGTAACGTCTCATTTAAATAATCATAGAAGTGGTTCGGTTTTGAAAGGCTTAGGAAAGAAACGATACTTACACATGCTGCAACTTTAACTAACAAAATGACCTGTTTTATTTTATTATGGAACAAGTTCTTGGGTAGCGCATCAGTTATTTTTAAAGCCTTTCAAAATCTACATAATTATATTATTTCTGAATGTTGTGATAGTCAATTTTTTGTACTAAAGTGCATGATTTGTTTGTATTGCATGCAGTATGAAATACTTTCATGTAATAATTTTATATGTTTATAGTGTTATACTCGATCTATGTTTTTGTCCAACTCTATTTATTCATTTACGTTATTTTTGTTTTGTTTTTACGACATAACTAACATTTTATTTTACATAGAAATCAGAGTTATAAAGTTATGTCATAGATAATAATATTGACAGATCTTCCCATATAAGGTAACACCATAATGCAATCTATTGTTTGTTTTAATCTAGGCTTTATGTATGTAAATAAGAATATGATAAAAAAATAAAGTTATTGATATTTAATACTGCGTATTTTGAATGTTCGTAAACCTATTCCTTTATTTAGTAGTTGAATGTGTTGTGCCTAGTATTGACAGTGTGCGCGAGTTTAATGTAATTTTAAAGTCACTGCTTCCTATGCCTTACTGTCTATTAGCAGTCAATAAAGTTCGCTTCAAGAAATTGTTAATTATCGGGCCATTATAATATTCAAACTCATGTACACACAACAGCACATCAGGTTATACCAAACTGTCAGATTTCTCCAAATGATTTTAAACCTCAAAATGTTGATGGTTAAGTTCAAAATCGAATGAGAAAATATGACAGTTTGTATAACTTGACCTGCTGCTATGTGTACTACCTGCGCGTCAAGGAGTATCATGTTGATTGCATGTAAACCGCGCGCTTACTAATATAACGCATCAATAATACACATTCCGACTGAATTGCTTTTCGCTAGCTTTCCATAACGTTGTATATTGAATAGTTTCTCATACTCTTTTATTGAGTATTGACATTTGTGTTTCGCTTTTCAGAACGAACAGTCTAAAACGTATAAAGAACGCAAAGTGGCAAGTAAAGGATTGTCCTCCGGAGCTGTTACTTGGAGATATTAGTAGAAGGCTGTCCACAGAAGTGACTCCGGCAGCAATTGCTCAGAACAATAGAGCATTTGTTGAAAAGCTTCTGAAGGTATAATGTTATCAACTATTTATCCTTTACCACTGTAAACTCCACTTGTACATATTAGTACTAATTAATTATTTGTGACATCTATTCCAGGAGTGCAAAAGCAAAACGAAAAGAATGCTGTTAGAGAAGATGGGTACAGAAGAATCGGATTTGGGTTTGGGCAGTGAGGTGTCGATAACAGGCGTAGAAGAAAGCACTATGATTGCTTCACTATGCGACCTTTTAGAAAGGCTATGGTCGCATGGCCTGCAGCACAAATTGGGCAAGTCTGCGCTTTGGATGCACCTGACCAACTACCAAGAGTTGGAGCAATGCAGCAATTCTACTAAACCTATCGATCCGAATTACCTTACTCCTGGTAAGTATGGTTTTAACATCTGCGTCATCAATCTGCCTAGCCTGTTCCCAAATATTTTGGAGTCGGCTTCCAGTCTAACCGGATGCAGCTGAATACCAGTATTTTACATGGAGCGACTGCCTATCTGATCTCCACAACACAGTTACTGGGTAACACGATACCCCTTGGTAAGACTGGTTGTCAGACTTTCGGGCTTCTGACGACCCGTAACGACTGTCAAAGATCCAAGAATGGCAGCCGGGCCGAGACACGAGGGGGTCTCGGTATGTAAAGATGGCCACCCATCCACGGACTGACAGCGGCAAGCGTAGCATAACCTAATGGATCGAGCCGTACGGCTGTTATTACTTAGCCACGAGCCCCTCAATTGTTGTCAAATTTGACGTAGTAATTTCTGCGTCATATTGTTGTCAAATTAGTCAGTGTGGCTACTGACTATTGCGACATGCTGTCGATAGGTCCCAATCTACTCCAGTTAATTCACAATACCGCCACTGTTGTTCTTCATGCCTGAACATAAATAACTTCATGCAACATAATTTGCTTTTACTTGTCTCGGGTGTAATAAAAGTGTAACAAAATACGATTTTACCGAAACTCATGTCGACTCATGTGTCATTTTTATTGTTTTTGGTAAGAATTGTGTACCGTTATGATTACTGAATGAATTGTCTGTGTCAATCATTATCATTCTATTGCTTTGGAATATGCAGCTTTGGCTTGGTGTGTATTGCGCAAAAGGCTCGACTGTAAGTAATATCCTTTCTTCATGTTTACATAATACACATTATTCAAGTAAAATAAAATCTACTACAATGAAAAATTTCAATACAGATCTCTCATCTGTGGGTGCCGAAGTAGAAGCACATCAAAGCACAAGTTCCGGCAGTCGCTCCCGGGATAGTTCGCGAGGCGGATCACGGGATAGCTCGCGGGATCGTCTTAGCAACTCCGGGACTTTGGAAAGGAAATCTTCTCAACCACCCAACCCTTTACGTCCCCTACCAGAGAGTTTAACTTTTGATATGAGGTTAGTTTATGAAGAAAGATTTTCATTTGTTTCTTCCCATTGCTTTGCAGTAGGTATGTACTATATTTTGACCGCTGCCGCTGTACCGCGGCGGGCGGGACGCCGTGAGCGTTGACGAATGAGCGCCCTGCACTGCCTTCCTGTCTCGCCGCGTACATACCCAAGGCGCGGTACTGCGGTAGCGGTCAAACTATACCATAATATTTTTTTTTTTCATTCCAGAAACGTGCAAGCTATGACAGATATCAAAACTGAGATAGGCTATGCTCGAGCTTGGGTTCGATTGTCATTAGAGAAGAAGTTACTATCGAAACATCTTCGGGAACTTCTAGCCGATACTACACTGCTAAGGTCCCAGTACAAACGGACGGCTTTCCTTCGCTCCGAAGAGGAAAGGGAACAATTTCTTTATCACCTGCTCACTTTGAATGCTGTTGACTATTTCTGCTTTACGAATACCTATCCTACCACCAGTGAGTATAATCACAGAATAAATAATAGTACTAACGTACAGAAGTTGCACTCCTTTGATCTTGAAGAAAGCCGCTTTTATAGTAGCCTACAAAATCACCCCAATGCGCAAGCTTAATTGCACTGAATCGCCGCGCTTGAGAGTTGTTATTACTTTGTGTCCTTTCTCGTCCGTAACATACCTACGCCGCTTAACCGAGTACTAGGGCTGTCCGGAGAAAGAAAAATAAAATACGGTATATACCTTTTAATACTTTCTGTCTAGAGTTGTTTCACTTTAATTTAATGTCTTATAATTTTTTTTCCTTCTCTGAAGTACCTATTATTAAATGTAATATTGCAAAAACGCGGCACTTGTTCGCAAGGTTCGTAACCTATTATAGTATTATCTTAAAGCTTATTATCGAGTGGCACGTGCCCCGCCGAGAATCAGTGTAAGTACGTTTATGTATATCTTTAACATTAAGTACTACATTACACCAATGACGAAGTACGTAGTAAAATAAGACTGGCAGATAGTGATAAAAAAAACTTAAGCTCGCGAAAAATGTCTATAGGTTTGTACGATCGCGAGTACAGTTGCTCGAGCTCTAGTCCTATTATTTTAAGCGATTTTGGACCTTACTCCGGAGACAATACAACCCGCACACACCCCCACCACTCCGCCGAGAGCTCAAGTGAAATGCCGGCAACTATAGTAGGTAGCAACACGACTCGACATTTTTAATTGATTTCCGTCATTTAAAAAGTAACAATATCAGTAATTTAAATATTATATAGTATAGTGTACTGTATGTACACAAAACGCCGTCCTCAACTAGTTTTTAAAAATATGATTGACTTGTAAAAGTGTAAACCTACTTACAGAAATAAAATCATTTATTATTGACATACAGACACTAATTAACTAACTAATAATGAATGAACTATGGAATGGAATTAACTTACGTTTCACAATCGCTTGGTAACTTAAAAAAAGACAAAGTTCTTCTGTTTATTATGACATCCGTCCATACAACAACTGCTAGTGTTACTATTTAATTTTGATGCCATAACGAAGGGTGCACAAAATAAAATAAAAACGCGTTCAGTCGGCGGCGGCGCGGAGGGCGGGGCGTCGCGTGATCGCGTCGTACGTGTCTCGCTCGCTGAGCGCGTAATACACCCTAACTGAAGCACAACCCGAGGTTGCCGCGAGCTGTAGGTACTTATCTCCAGGTACCAGTGCAAGAGGCCTGGTATAATAAACCCACTTTTGTTTTCTTAAAAACTCTATTAAGAAAACAAAAGTAGTTTATAAACTTTACTGTCCTAATACAGGGATAGTTTTCAATAACCGGCCAAATTTTCACAGGCTGTTCTACCCATGAATATGAACAACTTTCACTATGGGACCAACTCTAAAATCGCCGGTATTTGAAAACTAACCCTATATTACAGGCTTAATTTTGTTACCTTTCAATAATCTATATGTATACTTTCGTCTTGCAGAACTGCCATATCGAGTTCTCATCGTACCTTCACGTAAAGCCAGTCAGACAACCGCTAACTGTTGGATTTCAATATCAGGAGCAAATGGCGAATCTACGCCTAAAATACCCATACCGCGTAACACTAATGAATTTGTTTTCCACGTAAGTTACGGCGCCACGCCCAATTGTGACATGACATTCTGTTTGCACAAATAAGGTGATGGTTCGATTCCAAGCTAAGCTAAGAGCTTTTTCAAAAAACGCAAATTGCAGTTATATTTAGTTTTCTTATGCTTCATGACTACTTGCCATCGGAAGTGCCATTAAAAATAAACACCCTTGTATTTCGAGGCTCTTAAGCATATTTGTGCAGTGCATTCTGAAGTCTTTTGCAAAATTATACCCGATATTTTAAATGCATCTTATTTTCGTAATGTAGCACAAAAATCTTGGAATTTTATCTACGCTGCGCATTGGACACGACAACTCTGGACTATCACCGCGTTGGTTACTCGATCAAGTATTTGTGAGGAATGAAGTGACGGGACACACTTACACGTAAGTGACTACAAGAGCTGTTAGATTTTTTTTAAAATAGTAGTTTTAGCTAAAGCCACCACAGTATTTCAATTTGGCGTATTTGTTATTTTTACACCAGTTACTGAACTGTTTAAAACTACAATCGCACTCTGCAGCTGTTGGCGAACATCTGAATATGCTAGTTGATAGTACTAAAAACACCTTATGAATTTTATTAAGTTGAATGGTTGTGAGCTAGTATCGTAAGAAGTATCAAAATTAAACTTAGTTTTGTAAATGATTTTAGATTAATTGATATTTTTACCAATAATTACGTAAAAATATACTATAGCAATTGGTCACAAACACACATCACAACAAAACATGACACATGAAACATGTCATTCGACATTAAACGCGAATCAAAACGCGGCACGTCACGGTCTTCAATCATTAAGTCATAACGTCACTTTTGACATTGTTTTAGGGTTCCCACCTCAGTATATTTTCTTCTAAATTTATAGGATTTTTTAGAAAAAGTACATAGCATTTGCATATTTATATAGGGAATAATCAGAAAAAATGCGATTGAAATGTATGATTTAGAAATATCAAAACGATAACGTTAGATGCGTTTTGAAAGCTATTTAGTTTTGAGTTTTGAGAGCTATTGAGCACTTGCGTTTTAGATATTTAGATCACTGTCATCACTCCTTTATTTTGAAATTGATTTAATTCAACGAGTAATAATCGATGATATCGATTATTTAACTTTTTTTTAGATGCATTGATTGGTTAAAAAAAACTTACTTCAGATCACAGGAAATTCAAGAGCCGAGGGTGGAAACACTGAATTTGTTTTTACTTGTTTGACAGCATACAATCTGCCACAGATATCATAGATTTGACGACTAAAGGTGATGACATCACTCGAGCTGCCGTTACAGTGTGCCCCGTTTTGACTATGAATATTAAATTGAGTTTTGTAAATGACAAATTAGTATTGTTAATGTTTATATTTTGAAGAAATACACATGTTTTAAGGAAAATAGACCACAAGGAACAATTTTAATCGATTTCCTAAAAACTGTCAACTAGCCTATACAGATGTGTGAGTGACTTTTTTGTCATTGACATCAGGTTTAAATTGCGATGATTAACCCGTGCTCGTGAAATGCAACTACTATACGTATAACTTACGTAACGTACGTTACGTATACAACTGAGTGCCGGTTAAATTTTTTGGTGGTTCCGTGTAGGTTCCCGTGCAACCGCTGGCTGGGCACGGGCGTGGACGACGGCTCGACGGAGCGCCTGCTCGTGGCACTGCGCATGCGCGGCGGCGCCACGCCGCGCTCGCCCGCACCGCCTGCGCCCGCGCCGCCCACACCCACCACCACGCACCTATCCACCTCCACCATACAGCACATGATCGGTACATTCTACAGCTGCTACCATAGCATGCGACGCGTCTTTGTTAACGCCTGAACGTTTCGCCTGTCAAGCCCGTTACGTCTGCCGTAACGCCTGATATGTCTGCGTTTGGTAACCCTTTGTCCTTGCTGAGCAGTGCGAAGCGATGCGCTTCTACTAACATTTCGGCGCGTTTTAATGATACCTGTCTGAAACACAGCTCTTAGCAACCTGTCTTTTCAAACTAATAAAATGTCGCACTTAGGCTGAGCCAGACCTATCCGCCCGTAGATTAGATTGTTTGCAAGTGTCCACACTCTTCGACATCGGCGGGCTGATTCCGTGACCGCTTCTTTCTCGCTCTAGTAAAGGATGTTTCTGAGCGACAGAACAGGAATAGACTTACCTAAGGGAAAGTGCTAATCTGGGCGGATAGGTCTAGCTCGGCCCTAATCGTTATACACTGCTAGACGCAATGTAGTTTATAACGATCCATTGCTATTTATGCGCAACGCGCTGCTCACTATTACCATAAAAACTCAAAAGTTTACTTAAAAAGGCACTTAATAGCATTTACAAACTTCCACAGGTGACTGCGTAAACGCGATAGTAAAGTGGCACTATCAAACGAAGAGAGACAAGGACGCAAATTCACTGAGTGTACTACTTTGTGGTGAAAACGGACTGGTCAAATGCTTGGAGCAAGCTTTCCTGTGTGGATTCAAATCTGTGCGGCTGTTTGGAAAGAATCATTTCATTTGGGATTACTTTGGTAAGTGTTTTGCATGACGTTACCGGCAGAAGAATGGAGATATTACTATGGACAACTGCAAAACTCCTGCAAAACAAAACATTATTATAGAGTGACTGGTAATTAGTGACCGATACTTAAAGACGTGATTGTACTCATGATAACAAACAACTTTTACTATGGGACCAAACATGAAATCGCGAAAAAAAACAGCTGTTCCCTGTAGGGAAAAATAAATAAAATAATTCGTCAAAATGTATTTTGACGAATTATTTTATTTATTTTTAATTTATTTTAGTACATGGAGGACTTACTGCTAAATAAATAAACAAAAAAGGAAACCATAGTCACCAAAAAACCAATTACCAATCCTCACGTGTAAACTTAAAATAATAATTTATGGTATGAGGACAAAAACAAAAAACACATCGCCCAAATTAAAGTAAGAAGCAATATAAATACTTGGTTTGCAATTATGCGAACATAAATGTAGGAACAGCTGATTTTTTTTTGCGATTTCAGATTTGGTCCCATAATAAAAGTTGTTGTGTTGCCGTCACCTCCTTCTGCGAAGCAGTAATGCTCGCGAAGGAGGAAGCGGAACGCGTGAGGGAGAGGCAACAGCCGCGCCCTCGCGCCCCTAGCCGCCGTAGGAGACGCCCTGGGCGGCGGGAATCTATCGCCGATTCCCGGCCACCGTAGGTGCGGGCTTGCGGACGACGAGTAATGGCAGCTCGCCGTCCGGTAAGGACCAGGCCCGGGTCGACGGCGCGTTGTGTTCCACGCGCGCCTCAAAAAGATGTCAGCAGTGACGGGGTCAATTGGACCGATGCCGCCGGGGTCGTGGGTAGTTCGAAAGAGATACCGTGGCCCTGGCACGGGCAACTGAAGGAACACGGGTGGGTTTTAGTCAGTAAAAGTCTGACACGCCCTCCCGCTTTGCCCAGAGCGGGAGAAGTCATTTGATGATTTCCCATCCACAAAAAAAAAAAAAATCATGTGATTAAGTATCGGCACAGATTAATACAGTTGGGACACTCCGCAAAATCATTTAAATAAAAAGCCACTCTTGCTAAGACACAATAAAATGCAATTCATGTCGCACAACGCTTCATTAGTGAGTGTCGAACTAACATGCGAGCCGGCTGGTGCGGGGCAGCCCACACTGAATTGGCCCAGTGAAATGAGCCCGCCGCGTAATTGTAGCTTCATACCTAAACTGCGAAGTGTCCCATCTGTATTAATCTGTGGTATCGGTCACTAATTACCAGTCACCCTATAAGGGTGTACCAGAAATGTGTGGTACAGACCATCACAAACTGAACAACTTTCTCCATGGGACCAACATCGTAACCGCGAAAAAATAATCAGCCGTCCCATACATTTGCGTCGAAAAGATATTGAAGTTTTCTTTGGAACAATTGATAATTTTTTCGCGATTATTCCGGTTGGTCCCATTGAGAATGTTGTCCAGTTTGATGGTCTGAACCACACCCTTAAATTTGACACCACCTTTCTGACCCTGTATACACAATGTCTACTATTTTTATGCCTACAGCTAAAGTGAAAGACGAGTTCAAAATGAGCCTATGCGACGAGCCGACGACTCAGAACAATAAGAGTTGTGGCATGGCGTACAACTGCCGACAAGACCAGGAGCACAGAGCCATCTGGCGGTGCTACTGCCACCTTATGGATGAGATCAATTCCGTGGGCCGCACTCTCGGAAAAGATGGAAAGTTCCAACTTTTCATATGCCTCAGTTTACGGTTAGTACTTGTTATGTAAGACTAGCTTTTGCCCGCGGCTACGTCCGCGTGTTGTCGGAAATTATCCCACGGGAACGTACTACCGGAATAAAAAGTATCTTATGTCCTTCTTCCAGGTTATGGTCTACCCATGTTCCAAATTCCATCCAAATCCGTTCAGGCGTTTTAGCGTGAAAGCGTAACAACAAACTCACTTTCGCCTATAGAATGTTAGTTAGGATTACACATCAAAATATAGACTTTCTTGTGCGTGTCATCTGATATTCCTAATGTCTCTTTGTGTTTCAAATCGAATATGATAAAGGATGATCTAATAATATCTAAACTAAATTTACCTCTTTCTAGAAATTAGTTTATAAGAATTAGTCTGGAAGTACTGATCCGGTTATAATAATAATTTTAGCTACTCTATTGCCGAGTGCCATAGGATTATACTGTCGCCCTCCGCAATAGTGTAGCTTTCTCTCAGGATGTGTTTTATAGTATAGTTGACTTCCACGCTGACGGAAGTCGCAGGCAGAAGCTTTTTTAAGAAGAAGTCTTTCATGAACAGAAAATTTACAGAAATTAATACGATTAGATGTAAGAATGCAATGTTATTTCGCAGTGAACACTGGCTTCATCGGATGCTTGTTCCGATGTCCATGACGCGCGTTACCATCGAGATGTACGAAGAACAGAGTTTCCTGCGCAAGCGTGGTCTTCTCACATTCCTCAGGCAAATACTCGAACCGCTAGATGAATTCGATATTGTACTCGAAAATTCCCTTACGCAAGGCATTTAAATTTATTATTAATTTTGTTAAGTACACTATTTAAAACCTGTGGTCAAACCAGTTTTAAATCTTATGATTCAATGAACCAGCTATTTACCACTTCAAAATATATTTTTATATTATGTAAACGCAAATACTCACTAATAAGTTATGTTTATTTGATATTAGCAATCAGGGTCTGATTATTTTGTAGTTTTATTGTTAAGTTTTAAATGTGATTATTGTTTTTGTTAACTTGCCAGATCAATCCAAAGATTTTATTTTTATAATAACGGTGCTTATGGATAAGTTCTTTTTACTAGGATTTTTTAAATTATAATTCATAGCGCTCTTAACAGAATACTCCTGTTAGTTTTATAGGTATCATTCAAATGGACTGCATTGGCGATATTATAATAATTTTGTAATGGGGGCGAAAACTGTCAAATTAATTCCGTGTAGGTAGATGCCTCTAAGTGTACTTGCATTCAGCTGTCAATGGAGTTCTCAATTGACAGTTGAATGAAAGTAGACAGTTTGCTGAAAACTTTGCCGCGAGATGGTGCCAAGTATTTTTTCTTGTCACCGATTGGTCGCTTTATCTTCAAGATGACTTTGACAAGTGACAAACACAGCGCTCTCTTGCGGCGAAGCTTCCAGGAAACAATTCAAAATTGTTTAGTGATAACAATTTTGAATATTTTCAATTGCCGAAAAGTAGTTTACGAGCCCTTTAATTTTATTTATGTAAGAAATTGGGAAGTGAATTACTACATTGTTATGAATTAATTATGATGTTACACTTTATTCTTCTATAGTCAATTGATTTTCAGGTAAATAATGCAGCACAGAGTAAACTATCCACGACATTATTTTAAAGTTTAAACTATAATTAAAACTTTATAATGCGATTATATTAGGTGTAAGATGAACAGTGTTTTGTATCGCTTGGGTATTTCTAAGTCGGATCTACTCAGCTAATGAATGGTAAAACAATAATAAATAGTAAGTTACTACATATATCAATTATATCATAGTTGACAGCTAGTAGGTTCGACAAAGATCTCGACATTTATAGAAATTAACATGTGTTCATGTCCATCATTACTTACTTTAGAGACACCAAAATCTTACAGCACGGCAGTTTTAACAAACACGACATAGAATATACAAGTTGTAACTTAAAAAACGCACAACCTCTTAGGGGTCATTGTACTCATCATTATGAACAACTTTTACTATGGGACAAACCTGAAATCGCGAAAAAAAATCAACTGTTCCCTACATTTTGACGTGTTATGCGAACATAAATGTAGGAAACAACTGATTATTTTTCGTGATTTCAGGTTTGGTCCCATAATAAAAGTTGTTCATAATTAAGAGCACAGTGAGCCCTTAAGGGCCAGTTCAGACCCAGTGGAAAAATCCTCGCGGAATATACTGGATCCATTGAAAATAGGACCGTATTACCCTAAAGTATAAATTGTCAGTCGGCTCGCGCCGAACCGACTGTCGATATTCATACTATTTTATACTTTAGGCTATAGGTAATACGGTCCTATTTTCAATGGAGCCAGTAAGTTTCGCGAGAATTTTTCCACTTGATCTGAACTGACCCTAAGAGGTTGTGCGTTATTTCAGTTACACATTGTATAAAATATGCGCGGTGCGGCTGGTTTTTTATTTAATTAAAGCTTTGCATCATAAAAAAAATAGTTTAGTAGGTAGTAGGTGACGACCCCTTTAATAAGTCTGTAAGAACAGTAAAATGTTAAATTTTTCAGTGCTAAATTGATAATGAATAAATCGCAACAATCGCAACTAAAAGAGTTGAAAATAGCATACGCTAAACACGCAATGGGAAATTATCTGTTGCGCGCTATTTTCAACTTTATTGCACTGGTAATTAAGTTCATTTTATTTCAATGACAAATGGTCGAGCAAATAGAAATGGATATTGCGAATGTATCGAAACAAACCAAACTTATTATAGTGGTACTTTGGGTTATAGTCGCCGTTTAGGATTGGCATTGCCTTTCACTACCCTAAAGCAGGTATACCTACTCTCTTCTGCTAGTGTTTCATAATAAGTTTTCTCTCACGCACATTTCAGTCTATCGAATATGTTAGCTTAATTAAGAAAAAAAAAAGATATTATAAAAATATAAAACATTCGTCCGGAATAAGAAAAACATCTTTTCCTTAAAACCTTGAAGCTAGTAAAATTGTAAATGTTGTGCACTGTTCGTAAAACATTAATATTTCGACTCAATCATTATAAGTTAAGTTTTGCTCTCTTTTAAATGGTTGTTTGTAGTTCCTGCCGTCCTGCATGTTCATAGTTCATTATCAATGTATTAAATTATGCTTGATAGCGCATTGTAATATAATTATGTGGAATATTCTAAATAAGTTTTAAATTTTAAAAAATCTACGAAACTGAAAGTTTTGTTCACAAAAAACGCATGCACGGAATGTTGTGCCAAAATCATAAACAATTAATCATTCAGTAAACAAAAATAATTCATTTTTTAAAAACTACCTACTTATGTGTTTTATAAAGTTTTATAAAATTACCAAAGGAGCGTGAGTTTTTACCAGAATGTGTACTTGAACAAAAAATAGATGTTGTGAGTTTTGAAATCTTAATTAATACTAGAAATTATTCGATAAAATGATGTGCGTTTTGTGTAAACGAAGTAAATAAGGGGCCTCTTCACAATCAGCGATCATAGACGAATACCTGAACAACTATACCACTAAACGGATTTCGATAAAATTTGGTATGAGATAGATGGCATCCTGGGGAAGGACATAGGCTACTTTTTGTTTAAAAAATAATCCTAAAGGGGTGATAAAGGGGATGAAATTTTATGATCGCCGATTGTGAATAGGCGCCATTAAACAATGTTGATGTTTCAGGACTGATTTAGGTACGTATTTATTACAAACTAAGACTCACGTTCCTATCATTTCAACGATATAACTAATTAGGTATAACAAAAGTAAAATGTTTACACAGTTGTCACATAATAAACCACAACCTTCATAATACCTAAACAAGAAAATCTCAAATGCATGCAAGTAACCTAAATAATACACTTCTGGACACATCTTTTGGCCCACCTTGTATTTTCAGTTTCGTTTGGTCCTAGCTAAAATTTTATATTAGGTCGAGCAAAAAGTTTTTATGCAGTTTTGAACCTGGCACATTCACAATTTCATTCAATAGTCTTTTTTTGAATTTCGAACACAGAATTTAAAGAAACAAAAGACAATTTGGAGCCTGTTTGTTGATATCAAACAATCGAATACTAAGAAAACTTGGTTTTATTGGTTTACTTGGATTTAATTCTTGAAAAAGTGATTGATATCTTTGGTTTTGCAACAAACATTACTTATTCTTTACATTAAGGTGAGGTTCTATCAATAATCTATGGATACTTCACCTGAAGTCGCCGCCCAAGCTGTGGCACTTATTCAGGCCGGACACAGCCAAAGAAACGTGAGTGCTCAACTTAATTAAAGTCGATCTGCGGTCCGAAATGTTTATCGGAGGTACCTAGAGACTGGCGGCTTTGTTCGTCGCCAAGGAAGGCCACGATCTCGGGTCACAACTGAAAGGCAGGATCGATTCATCGTGACGACCAGCTTGAGAAATCGTCACCTTACCTCCATTGAGATACAAAACCAACTTCGCGACTTCCACGGAGTATCTGTGAGCGCTCGAACTGTTCGGAGAAGGTTAAAAGAACGCGATATGGTACCACACAAGCCAGCTAATGGCCCCAAACTAACGCGAGCCCACCGAACAGCGCGCCTTCATTTCGCACGCAGTCATTTAATTTGGACACAGCAAGATTGGAGCCGTGTACTCTTTTCTGATGAGTCTAAAATTGTGTTACATGGCAATGATGGAAGGAAGAAGGTCTACCGACGTAAGGGAGAGCGTTTCGCACAATGCTGCTTTGAAGAGAGGGTTGCTTATGGCGGTGGCTCATGGACTGTCTGGGGCGGTATATCCGCGAGCGGCAAAACTCAACTTGAGGTTGTTACAGGACCACGGCTGCCAACATTAAATCCTGAAAGGTACATTCGTGAGTGCTTAGAACCTCACGTGATACCATACGCGGACTATGTGGGCCCAAATTTCCTTTTTATGCATGATAATGCAAGAGCCCATGCGGCCGGCATCGTCAGGGAATATCTTAGGGATGTGAACATCACAGTTATGGACTGGCCAGCCAGAAGCCCAGACATGAACCCCATTGAGCACATGTGGGACGAGCTAAAAAGACGTGTTAGGGCTCGTCAGCCAGTTGCCCAGACGATGCAGGAGTTGAAAACTGCCATAGAAGAGGAATGGGAGATGATCCCTCAAAATTTCATAGAGCGGTTGATAAACTCTATGCCTAATCGTATGAGAGCTGTGGTAGATGCCCATGGAGGCAACACGCGTTATTAAATTAAACCTTTATTTGATAAAACATGTTTTTTATTCAAAAATCAATTGCCTTTAACAAGGCGCATATCCGACTTGTTAGGCGTAGCTCCATGTCGTATGGTATTCTGAATTCAAATTTAAAACAATACGATCGAAAAAGATGGTAAAATGTATCAGGTCTAAAACTGCATCAACAGTTTTTGTTCAATCTAGCAATCATATTTCGGTAGGGGCCATCGAAACCTAAACTCTAAGGTGGGCCAATAGATGTGTCCAGAAGTGTATTATTATATAGTTTCTCAGAAATTAAAAGATCTATGTAAAATATGTATAGACATTAGAGGTATTCATAACCATGTAAACCACGCCACAATTTGTTCAAAGTAAACCAGAATGTAACTTGGTTTATTAAGATAAAACCAGGGAATCCTAACATTCAAATATACTTCATAGGAAATGAAACGAAATTACAGTAGCGTTTTAGTTTGCTCTCTCATAATTACAGGTAGATTAGAATTATGAGATTTTTGTCAGCAAGTCTTCCTTAACTGATTTATTAAAGAAAGATTACCAAAGAAAATTGACAATTTAATTTTAAATAGTCAGCTACTGAAAAAGTTATGTCCAATAAATAAAGTTATTGAACTCAAGCTGTAGTTTTTTTTCGCCAGTTATAACAAAACTAATTATTGGTACTATATTACATTATATTATAATTATAATTTTTAGTAGGATCCAGTGATCCAATGCTCGCACTTGTCTCTAGCGAAGTGTATCAACAACAGGCTACACTGAGCTGTGCTGCAAAATACCTACATACTTTTTTTGGAACGAAGTTCCAGAGCATGTAACTTTAGAATAAGAGCCTGTTTCACCACCTACGATTAAGTTCCTATTAACTTACTTGGCAGATAATTTCATAACAATTCTGTTCCATTTTCAAATCTATTCGGCGAGTAGTGGCTATTCGGACATCGTGAAGTAGGCCCTTCGTGTAACATTTTTACCACCTATGAAGCCTTATAACTTTTGAACCAGTGACCGACAAATTCTGATATTTGTAGTAGTGCAGCAATTACAAGCCAGATCTAGATGAAATAGTTAAAAAAAGTTCCCAATATCATCGTTCTTACTAAAATTTCAAAAAACAATTAAACGTACTTAATATTAGGTCTTTACCTACCTATGAAATTGCCGTTCTGCAGTACTGGCCATTTCAAATCAAAATAATTTTTGTTTGGCTAAGAATTCTAATTTCAAATTAATTTTATTTTAAAAACATGGATTTTTTTTTCCAAAAGTAGTCATTTGTTTATTGATTAGTGTTACATTTTCATCGCATTTCAATCTTTTTCGTCATCATGGATACGTTAAAAATTCGAGTAATTATGGAATATGAGTACCGTCGTGGCAGCAACGCGGCACAAGCGGCACGCAACATCAACGACGTTTACGGAGCTAACACTACAAACCAACGCACCACTTGTTATTGGTTTGCTCGCTTCCGTTCTGGAAATTTCGACCTGAAAAATGAACCTCGCGGTAGTCCGAAGACTTTGGTCGACAATGACGAATTAAAGGCGATTGTAGAAGCTGATGATACACAATCTACGGCTGAATTAGCAGCAGCTTTCGACGTTAGCGTCAAAACAATATTGGTCCATTTGCGTCAAATTGGCAAGGTAAAAAAGCTTGACAAATGGGTGCCCCACGAACTCAATGATCGCCAGCGCGAAGTACGCGTCGAGACGTGCCTTGCACTGCTCAACAGACACACAAATGAAGGAATTTTGAACCGCATTGTTACCTGCGATGAAAAATGGATTCTGTTTGATAACCGCAAGCGCTCAGCAAGATGGTTGGATCCTGGTTCAGCACCTAAACAATGCCCTAAACGAAAACTTACCCCTAGAAAAGTGATGGTCACTGTTTGGTGGTCTAGCGCCGGTGTGATTCATCACAGCTTCTTACCAAACGGGGTGAGCATTACTTCAGATGTGTACTGTGAAGAACTGAACACAATGATGGAGAAGCTGGCACATTTCCAACCAGCATTGGTCAATCGCTCGTCTCCGCTGCTCCTGCACGACAACGCGCGACCTCATACTGCACAGCAGACGGTCTCCAAGTTGCAAGAACTGGGGTTGGAAGCTCTCCGTCATCCGCCCTACTCACCAGACCTTGCGCCTACAGACTACTACTTTTTCCAGAATTTGGATAACGTCTTGACGGGAAAAAAATTCAATACCCGAGAGGCAGTACAAAATGCCTTTGAAGAATTTGTTGCCTCCCGTCCAGCTGATTTCTTTAAGAAGGGCATCAATAAATTGCCACTGCGTTGGCAAAGATGCATTGATTGCATGGGTGATTACTTCGATTAATACAAATAAAAAATGCATGAACAAAATTCGTTTAATTTTTTTCATATAAAACGGCAATTTCATAGGTAAAGACCTATTATGTTTTTTCATTAACACCTAAATAACAGATGTTGTGATTTATGTAGCGGCCCGCGGGACACATAAAATCTGTAAGTGGCCCAACAAAAAAAAAGTTTTAGTATGGCTGGTTTAGAGTCTCTGAGCTAAGCTGCGGTCGGACGGACATAGCGAAACTATAAGGGTTCCTTGTTGACTACGGAACCCTAAAAAGCAAAGAAAACATAGTAGAAAACCACGGTACAGACAAATAAAAACAGCAAATCATTGACTTATATACTTTTGAAATAATTGGAACACATTGTTTAAATATCCTTGTGTCTCAAATCTTTTGGGTTCCATAACACCGGTTCACAAACTAACTCACGGTCGTTAGACCACGTATCGGAATCGGAACACTCATGTCATGAGTAAGATATATAAAAAATTACTCTGTGGTAAGCTAGTGGTAAACAAGTATGTTCTCTGACCTCATGCAAACACAGCATAACAGGCAAAGGCAACTAAATCAACGAGTGTGACTGTGTAGGTACTATCGTCAAAAGTTAGTATGCTCAGTTTAGAAAAAAAATCTGCGGAATCGTTCACGCACTATTTTCCAAGTTCGGGCAAACCGACAGTTTCGTGTAGGAGATATGGAGGTCTGCATCCCTTCGTTGTACAGAACATTATATGCCCTAAAGGGATTCGTTGCTCTCACTCCTCACACCTCAAGACCTCTGACTTATTTAGAGTGATCTGTGCTCAAGACTGTGCTCCACTGTACTTTAACACCCGCGCGTCCGAAACTTCACAATTTTATAGCGTGTTGATGTCTTCGAGTAAAACACTTTCGCAAAATACTACACTGCGCAACGACTAGTTTTTGAGAAAAAAATGTCATCATCTTCCTGCCCTTATCCCATATTACTTGGGGTCGGCGCAACACGTTTTCTTCTTCCATTCTCCCCTGTCAACCGTCACGCTATCATTCACTCCCTTCTCTTTCATATCATTCCTCACACAATCCATCCATCTTTTCTTTGGCCTTCCTCTGCCTCTCCATCCATCAACATGTATATTCATCACTCTTTTAGTCACATGCGTTTCGTCTCTCCTCATCACATGCCCATACCAAGACAAACGGTTTCCTTTCAACTTTTCTGTCACTGGCGCCACTTTCAAACTTCCTCTTATATACTCATTTCTCACTTTATCCATTCTCGTCACTCCACACATCCATGTCAACATTCTCATCTCCGCTGCATGCAATTTTTTTTCATCCGTCTTCTTCAATGCCCAGCATTCCGATCCATAAAGTACGACAGGCCTTATCACGTACTTTTAAATTTTCCCCTTCAACTCGAGGGGCATCCGTGGGTCGCAAGTTGTTCCTGTAACCTGTCGCCATTTCATCCATCCTGAATTGATCCGATGCGTTATGTCTCGGTCTACTTAGCCATCCCCTTGGACAAGCGACCCGAGGTATCGAAAGTCGGAGCAGATCGGTAAGGGCGTTCCGGCAAGAGATATGGGCACAGGACCGGAGAGACCGCCAAAATCACAAAACAAATACTCTGTTTTGGACCGACTTACTCTCAGGCCAACGGTCTCCAGTCTTTTCCACCACACCTCCAATCTGCTCTGGACCTCTAAGCCACTCTCGGCAACCAGCACAATGTCATCGGCGAACAGCATACACCAGGGAGCCTCTTCCTGGATATCCAAAGAAAGAGCATCCATTATCAGCACGAAGAGGTAAGGGCTGAGAGCAGACCCCTGGTGCAAGCCGACAGCCACATCGAAGCTGCCAGTAGTGGCCACTGTAGACCGGACTTGGGTATTGCATCGACTGTACATCGCGCGAATCAACTGCACATACTTCCCTGGCACACATTTTTCCTTAAGTGCCCACCACAAAACTTGACGAGGCACTCGGTCGTATGCCTTTTCGAGGTCAACAAATACCATGTGCAAGTTTTTATGCGCACCTCTGTATTTCTCGCACAGCTGGCGGGTAGCAAAGATGGCATCTGCTGTTCCTCGACCAGGCATAAAACCGAATTGGTTTTGCGAAATTTCACTCTCTTCTCATAGTCGCCTTTCAATAACTTTCTCCCAAGCCTTCATACTACTTATGTGACATTAAAGTTTCAAAAAATCAACTTATAATAATAAACTTATAGTTACACAATAAAATTGAAAACCCGCGCGTCTAAAACTTCATAATTTTATAGCGTGTTGATGACTTCGAGTAAAACACTTTCGCAAAATATTGCACTGCGCCATAGAACAGACTGTTCTGTGTACTGCGTAAACAACTAGTTTTTAGAAAAAAAAATCTAAAGTTTATGTCAACCGCTATTACACACTAAAAACTCAGGATGCAAGAGCGAGCGAAGCAAGCTCGGGACTTGGGGCACCCCGACTCAGACAGGCTAGGCCGAACCTAGCCTGTCTGAGTCGGGGTGCCCCAAACCACCCAGAAATGGGAGCCCCGCGGGGCTAATGTTCTCTGCTCACGTGCCCGGTGCCAGTGCCGATGCCTAGCGAGGGCTTCACGGCGTTTACCCTCACCTTAATGGGGATGCGCTGTGGTAAAATATATGTTATGTATATGTTGATTAAAATATGATTCGCGGCCGTAACTAATATGGCTTTACAGGATTATAATCATTAGAATCAGCAGTACAACTCAAATCAATCTGCCTAGCCTTTTCCCAACTATGTTGGGGTCGGCTTCCATTCTAACTGTATGCAGCTGAATACCAGTATTTTACATGGAGCGATTGCCTATCTGACCTCCATAACCCATTAACTGGGTAATACGATACCCCTTGGTAAGACTGGTTGTCAGACTCGGGCTTCTGACGACCCGTAACGACTGTCAAAGGTCCACGAATGAGAGCCGGGACCAACGTCTTAACGTGCTTTCCGAGGCACGGAGGCGTCTCGGTATATAAAGATGGTCACCCATCCACGGACCGACCCGGCAAGCGTCGCTTAACCTGATGGATCGACCCGTACGGTTGTTATTACTTAGCCACGAGCTCCTCTATAAGTTAGAATTGACCTCAAATCTCATGATTTCATGAAATAGTCACTTAATAGGGTAATAAGAACTTCGAGAGTTGTATTGAAGATTTTTATTACTATAATTCTATAAATAAATATTTGATACGGCCTAATAATGACTTGCAAATTGCAAAAAACGTAAGAAATTTTTAATTTCGCGGGCTACCCTGGCGCTTTCGCTATATAAAAAAATTAAGTTTTGTTTATGTCGTAGATTATAAACAAAACGTCAGTAAGCAATAATAGTCTCTCTATTGATTATTTGTACACTGTACTTGTCCTCACTAGGGAGGGCCGTGCGGCTCCGTGAGGCTCAGCCTCAATTGATAGACTATTATTGCTCAACTTTTATAATCCACGATATATAAGTAACTTCAATATATACACGGCCCTAGTGAGGACAAGTACAGTGGACAATAATCAATACAGAGACTATTATTGCTCAACGTTTATAATCTACGACATATACATAACTTAGTTTTCTTATATGGCGAAAGCGCCAGGGTAGCCCGCGAAATTCAAAATTTCTTACGTTTAGTAACTTAAAGAGGAGCTCGTGGCTAAGTAATAACAGCCGCACGGGTCGATCCATCAGGTTAAGCTACGCTTGCCGGGGTTGGTCAGTGGATGGATGACTATCTTTACATACCGAGACTCCTCCATGCCTCGGAAAGCACGTTAAGCCGTTGGTCCCGGCTGCCATTCGTGGATTTTTGACAGTCTTTACGGGTAGTCAGAAGCCCGAAAGTCTTGACAACCAGTCTTACCAAGGGGTATCGTATTACCCAGTTACTGGGTTGTGGAGGTCAAAGAGGCAGTCGCTCCATGTAAAATAATGGTATTCAGCTCCATCCGGTTAGACTGGAAGCCGACCCCAGCATAGTTGGGAAAAGGCTAGGCAGATTGAATAACTTAAACGGCATTCAATATATTTTTTAAAGTACGCTGAATAAAGTAATTAAACAAAATGTTTTTGGGGATACATATGTAGTATATTTTTAGGGGACGCGCCACGGTAGCCAGTAAAATTCTTTTTTTTTTACGTTTTTTGAATTTTACAAGTCATCATTTAAGGGGGGTGCGCTAGGTAGCCCGCGAAATTTAAATTTTCTTACGTTTTTTGGAATTTGCAGGTCAGTGTCAGGTTGTATGTTGATTAAAATATGAGACGCAGCCGTAGCTAATATGGATTTATAGAATTTTAATCATTAGAATCAGCAATACAACTCCAGAAGTTAGAATTAACCTCAAACTTCATGATTTCATGAAATCGACACATTTGAGGTCAATTCTAACTTATGGAGTTGTATTGCTGATTCTAATGATTATAATTCTGTAATGCCATATTAGCTACAGCCGCGTCTCATATTTTAATCAACATACAACCTGACACTGACCTGCAAATTACAAAAAACGTAAGAAAATTTGAATTTCGCGGGCTACCTTAGCGCATCCTCAGGTGAGTAGGGCGGATGACGGAGAGCTTCCAACCCCAGTTCTTGCAACATGGAGACCGTCTGCTGTGCAGTATGAGGTCGCGCGTTGTCGTGCAGGAGCAGCGGAGACGAGGATTGACCAATGCTGGTTGGAGATGTGCCAGCTTCTCCATCATTGTGTTCAGTTCTTCACAGTACACATCTGAAGTAATGCTCACCCCGTTTGGTAAGAAGCTGTGATGAATCACACCGGCGCTAGACCACCAAACAGTGACCATCACTTTTCTAGTGGTAAGTTTTCGTTTAGGGCATTGTTTAGGTGCTGAACCAGGATCCAACCAACTTGCTGAGCGCTTGCGGTTATCAAACAGAATCCATTTTTCATCGCAGGTAACAATGCGGTTCAAAATTCCTTCATTTGTGTGTCTGTTGAGCAGTGCAAGGCACGTCTCGACGCGTACTTCGCGCTGGCGATCTTTGAGTTCGTGGGGCACCCATTTGTCAAGCTTTTTTACCTTGCCAATTTGACGCAAATGGACCAATATGGTTTTGACGCTAACGTCGAATGCTGCTGCTAATTCAGCCGTAGATTGTGTATTATCAGCTTCCACAATCGCCTTTAATTCGTCATTGGTGCCGATTCTGTTGTACACCGAACTAAACTATCACTAAAATTCCTTACTTTTTGCTATGAGAATCTTAGAGCTATTCTGACAAAGAAAACCTCTAAATTTAATAACAATTTTGACACAACTAAAATCGAGTTTGACAATCGTGACTCCGCGTGGTATAGTGCCTGTAGTATATTTGACCCGGTGGCTTTAATTGGAACTAACGAAATCACTATGAAGTGACAGGCTTGTCATATTTTGTTCACCGACATCGTTGTCGTTACCGGGTCAAATATCTTTTAGAGCTGGAGGGGCGCAGGGAGGGGGCAGCTTCAACGTGTTTTATATGGAATGTAGGTACCTTTTTTTGGTACCGTTTTTTTTGGTACCTTTTTTTTTGGTACCTTTTTTTTTTGGTACCTACTTTTTTTTTCGGTGCCTACATGTTGAGTCATATGGGTTCATGAGTTTTATAAAGGGGGGCCAAATTTTCATTATTTTTGCGATAGGACTCGCCGTTTTCGAGATATATGCAAAAGAAAAGAAAAAAATACACTACTGTTTTTGCATCCGAAGTCAAGGTCTCGGTGTGAATTTTAGTTCATATCAACTAATTTTATTCCACACCTTTTTAATAGCGATTAAACATAGTCTGATTTAGTTTGACAATTAAAATTTTAGGTGAAAACCATGTGAAAACAGTCAAATTCAGAATAGCAAAATTGCCATTTTCACTAAACTAATAACTCCGTACAATATTAGTCCTGTCAAACTAAAATATAGTTAAGTTGTGTCACTTTAGTCAATTTCAGAATGAGAAATCGTCGTTTGACAGGAATAAACTAAATTTTAGTGATTTTTAGTCTAGTTTAGTGGCATTTGTGACAAGAGAATCGGCACCATTGTCGACCAAAGTCTTCGGACGACCACGAGGTTCATTTTTCAGGTCGAAATTTCCAGAACGGAAGCGGGCAAACCAATAACAAGTGGTGCGTTGGTTTGTAGTGTTAGCTCCGTAAACGTCATTGATGTTGCGTGCCGCTTGTGCCGCGTTGCTGCCACGACGGTACTCATATTCCATAATTGAGGCATATAGAATCAAAGGTAGCTAAGTGCCTCTATGTCAAATTTTCAGGAACTGAAAAAAACGTTTTTCTAGTTTAAGAGTCAGGGGTTTTCATACTCTCTGAGTTTTCATTTTAGAGTATGTGACTTTATATTGGTTTTAGCCACCTTTATCTATGAGTACTAAATAATAAGCCGTAAAAAAATAAAAAATCAAACCACTTAGCTATCTTTGATACTAACAGCTTCACTTAGCTGTGTTTGATTTTTACTCAAGTGAACTTAGCTGTCTTTGATAGTGACTGGCGCCATATTGACATCACAATGTTAGTGATGTTCCCAACAGAGGTCGATATCAGGGACCAGTAATTAAAACACGTTTTCATATAGATATTTAAAATTTTTATAAAACTTAAAATAGTAATCAAAATCGTAACAAAATTAAAACACTTTTTCTCTTTTTAATCAGACTTTTTTTTTTAGGAACATTATTTTATTCTTATGAACTTAAAACTTTTCTTATTACTAAATCAGCTGTTTCTTCTTTTTCAACAAGCACAAAAGTTAAATTCTTAAATCCACCGTATCATCCCTACTTTCACAATAGTTTTCATTATTATCTTCGTCTTCCCCCTCTTGAATAACTGGCGATCTTAGAACATTTACATAAAACTGACATTCTGCATTGGTTTCCCATTCAGCGCTAAAAACAAAAATAAATATTTTCAACACTCAAACTGCTCTATCTTAGCCCAATTTTAGTTACAGTTAGGTAGTATTAGCGTTATGGTACATAGCAATACATGCCAAAATAAATATTGCGAAAAACTAATTTAATTCGATAGCAATTATTTATCTTTATCTATACATTGTGTGGAGTGTAGACGCGAGGCACATCACTAACCTTTCTCTCTTAGCAATGATTGCCTTCCAGTTTTCTTGGTTTCGTGTGCGTTTTCGACCTCTGCCAGTACTTGCCGGTTCTACAGGGACCTCCATAATAATCGTTTCACAACAAATTTAGCACGAGAAATCACTAAAAACACTAAAAATACAATAAAAAAATTTAGGTGTGGGTAACGCGGTTGTATAGAAATCGCCATTTTGTTTTCGAGAATTCAAGCGTTGTGATTGGTTGTTTCATCATCTAGCTGTCTTTGATTGTGACCTAAGGTGACTTAGCTGTATTTGATCCCAAAATCTATTTTTGAACGAAATTTAAAGGACTTTAGCTGTATTTGTTTCTTACAATAATAAAATAAAGTGTTGCAACCAAAAATTCACTAGATGGCTCCATACTTAGTTAATTTTTTGAAAGTGTGGCGCTTAGCTGCCTTTGATTCTATATGCCTCAATTACTCGAATTTTTAACGTATCCATGATGACGAAAAAGATTGAAATGCGATGAAAATGTAACACTAATCAATAAACAAATGACTACTTTTGGAAAAAAAAATCCATGTTTTTAAAATAAAATTAATTTGAAATTAGAATTCTTAGTCAAAGAAAAATTATTTTGATTTGAAATGGCCAGTACTGCAGAACGGCAATTTCATAGGTAAAGACCTAATATATGACTTGATAAAGGAAAGAAAATTGAAAACTGACGAAGATATTATATAAAAGACTTCACTGTACGACTATACGAACGTGTTTCGCTAACGAGGCGAGCTAATGAATTTTCAGGTTGAAAATAACTTTTCATCCTGAAAAGCTAAAAAGCTAAGCTGGATTTAATTAAGAAAAATAAATACCGTTGTTCTTGGCTCTTGGAAATAATAAAATTAATTAATTAAATGAAACCACATCGTGGATGAACAAAACGTTATTTACAAACGGAAATAGCGCTTTTTTTTGCCCTAGCAGCAAGAAATTGATAGTTGAGCGAGATATCTATTATAAATTGTAGAAATTACCAAGCCTTGCTAACTTAGTTTATTAGAAACAATGACCTGTAATCATGCCTAGAACACGCCTAGAATATTATTATGAAAATAGAAAAAAAAAAAAAACTATTAGATTTTATCTTTCAGAAATTTTGTAGATGGCGCTGTACCGCTTGTTTTGTGTGGGGTCGTTCGTTCGTTCGACCGACCGACAGATATTCGACAAGTAAGATGGCGGCGATTAATGTGAAAGGCAAAACGTTGTCGTATTCCCACTTGTAAATAAAGTTATTGGTTTGTTGAAATATTATTGTCAGTTTAACGACGGCAGAAGATTTGTTATTGTTTCGTGTAAAACAAAAAGTGATCTGTTGTGAATAACCTATGACTTGAATCGCTTTTCATTTCACAATAGACAAAACCCGTCGCAACGAGCACTCGACCAGTCGAGGCCATATTTATGATGTTATCTGTCGTGTGAGCGTCCTCCGAAACCACATTGATAAATGGTTGTGGAAAACCAAGGCGATGGTATGTTTCTTCGTATAAATGCAAACTTGGTACCTGGCAATGTAAAATACGATTCTGTATTGTTCCGTCACTCTGACGCTTGTGTAGTGAAGCGCCGGATTATTTTTATTCTTATGGGTCGATGCTTTACTATATGTTATTCCCCGATTAGATGTTAATTTATTGGGTTTTTATGGATAATCTACATTGTTTTTATTATGATAAACATTCTTCTATTCCTATATGATCTTAATATCTTGTATTACTTACGAAATGTGTTGTTTTGATACTAAAATTATTTTTCTTTATTTTCAGGAGTGTTTTCTCTTTATGAAGAGTATGTAAATTCAACATGAGTTCCAGTGTTCCAAAATAGTGCTAGTAACTATACATACAATTGATTGTGTGTTACAAACTATGGATGAAAGTGTGGACTATTGACATATTACATACATTGACATTTGAGCATCACGGAGGTGGTAATGGATCCAGTAGGACCATGGTCAGCATATTCATACAATCGGTTAGCAGGGGTTCAGGCCGGTGCTGCAAGTGGGGATTTTCATCACCACCTAGCAAGTGGTGGCTCTGGATTAGGCAGCCAATCAGTGCCATCAACTACAAGTCAGTTGCTTCTCCAAGCAGCACATACTACAGCATCATTAGCAGGACAACTTGGCTCGTCAACTGCTTCACCCTTCAACCCTGCAGGATTTTTGTCTCCCCCAGCTGTTGGGTATGATGCAGTTTTTTCGCCGCTATTTCATCATGCAAACCCGAAACCTGCACACTACAGCTCTTCTCTTCAAGCGCAGCATCGGCAAGTAATAGCTCAAGCTCAGGCTGCAGTTGCATCTAAACAATCTTCAGTGGAATCAGAGCTATCTACCTTAAGAGAAAATTATTCACATCAAACATTGGCAGCACAAGGAACATCATTCTTTGACCAATCATCAACCCCAGGCAGCACTGCTGGATTAAATTGGCAAGGAAATAACCAACTGCCAAGCCCATTCGGAATTTTACCCCATGAAAGTGTTGTGCCCTCATCTCCAAGTCCAGCTACAACAAAAGCATCAGCAACATATGAGAACTTTAATGCACATTTTGCTGCAGCACAAACTCTAAATAATCATTTGAACTCTCAAATTTCAAGTGCTGGTAAACAAACAAACAGATCGGGTTCACCGGCGACAGCATCGAAGCAACCTGCAACATCAACATCATCTTCAACGTTTTTTCAATCTCCGTCATCTTTTGGAAATCAGACTGATAATTCGTATAGTACAAGCAGTGCAAAGAGTGGTCAACTCTCATCGCAGCAGGATTATGCAGGAAGTAAGTCCTATTCAAGTTCTGCAAGTTCAACTGCAACTCATTCCCAGCAATCGTGTATAGTGTCAACTCCACCAGTTACCTCCTCCTCGACTCCACCCAGTAAAGATTACCGGTCATCTTCCAGTACTACCTCTAGGCCATCAGCTTCCATTTACAATTCCCAGTCTCCTAAAAATACAAGTAGTGATAAGCCTTCAAGGCAAATCACAAATAGCATAAGTAATTTTGTATCTCCTACGGTAAAAGCTCCACAAGTACAGACAAAAGCTCAAAGTAAAATATATCCAGAATTAAGTACTGAACAAAGAAAAAGTTGTGATTCTAATGAAAAAGGTCAGCCACAATCATCGCCAATAAGTTATTCCATAATGGATGCCCCAGGTAGATTGAATTATAGTAGCAGTACTGGAAGTTCATCTAAGACAAATAGGATCAATAGTTCCCAATATTCTACTGCACAAAACTCTAGTTTTAGGCATTATCAAAGTGGAAACAACATTGAATCGGATTATCATGTTAGAGCCAAAAGTAGTTCCAGTACAGATACGGGGTACTCCAGCAGCAGTTCTCAAAATGGCCCAGATTGTGGTGTAGTTGTGCCAAGGCGACAGAGTCCCTCTCAAGCAGCTCCACAAACTTCTCCTCTGGATCATGGGTCAAGTCCTGCTTATCCAATGTACCATAGTCCTATGAACTCAATCAATTCTCCCCAACCACACAGTGATCATTACAATAAAGTTAATAATACTGCACCTCGGTCTCCTTTAGACGCTTCAGTGTCACGATCACCATCTCAAAACAGTCAAGTAGCTTACCCTTCTGTTATAACTAGGGCTTTAGGGCTTGAACAAAATAAAACCTATAGTGAAAGCAGATATGAACGAAATCAAACACAGCCTTCTGCTCAAACTTGTTGGGAAGGTGACCGACAAGGTTCTCGAAAATATTCTAGTAATACCAGTAGTAATAGTTACAATAATGGTATAGCAGAAAGTAATACTCCTAATGAAGAATCTGTTCCTCAGAGTCAATCTTCCAGTAAGGTGCTAAGTTTACCAGATAAACAAAACTATTTTGATGGTAATAATGTAGCTTTACAAGATCTTTCTAGTTGCCGTGGTGATCCCATGAGTATAGTAAAAAATTTGCAAAGCCTGCAACAAAGTTGTCAATTACAAGAAGTCAAATCTAGCAAAAGCCAACCACCAGTAACAGTTCCAACAGCTCCTAACAAAATACCTTCCAGAAGAAAGAGTGTTGAAAAACCAGTTCCCCATACAAATATGAATGAATTGTCTAATGTTGTGATGGCTGATTATTTGGCGAATAGAATTCCGCCACCAGCACACAGTTCAACTAGTAATCAGCAGCAAAATGGTAGCTATTTTGATTTTGAAAGGTGGAACCTTCCACCTCCTCCACCAAAAATGTTCCCTGGTACTTCAGCATTTGGTTCTCAGGCCCCTTTACATGCTACCAATTTTGCTAATCAACATCAAGCACTCATGCCTCATGGGCATGCCTTAACTTACTTTCCGCCCTTCCATCTAGGTCCTCATCCTGATTTCCAATCTTCTGTGGAGTTAACACCCCTATCGTCATTTAGCGAAACTCCACCTTCGGCTTCCTCGTCATCTTTTTCGACGCCTGAAACACGTGAAGAGGAACAGCCCAAGGTGGTAGTACCTAATATAGAGGAAGAACTTGGTTTCCTTGCAGAACAACGGGCAAATACTGCATCTTCGGTAGCACCCTCTTCACAGCAGCAGAACATTAACAGCACTTCACAAGACGCTACTTCAAAAATTATGGATAAAAAATTTAATGTTCCTGTCACGGGCCCCGGTTCAGGGTTCATGGCTTCTTACTTGAAATTTTTACAAGGAGAGCGTGACACTTCTCCTCCGCCGGCCGGCAGAGGCGCCAGGAAATCCACATGGTCGAGAACGAATACTAATAATACAACAAATAATAAGCCTTATACATCAAATGATCACAATAAATGTGATACAAATGCCACACAGCAAAGTGCCAATGGAGCCATGGCGTCGACAAACGTGATAAACGCAGGTATGTCACTGAGTAATCCAGTCATGAGCTCCTCAGCGAGTATGAGTGCCACAGGCTTGTTGGGTGCTAATCAAATACACGGCGCGTCGTCGAGTCTTCTTACCTCTCATACGAAAGAGTTGGACGATCCCCGTTATTACAATTTGAATAAGGATAGAAAACGTAAATATGACGGCAGCGAGGAAGCGACCTATGATGCAGAAGAGGAAGCGAGAAGGCTTAACAAGCCGGTGCTCAATGTGCCTAGTACACCTCTAAATGACAAAGGAAAGAACAAGGGTCGAACAAGTATGAATAAGCCGACGCCATCGGCGGTAGTGGCGCCCCAGCCGGCCGCGCCTAAGAAGCCACGACCTCCTGCGCCGCCGCCCGTGACGTCGCTGCAGGCAGCGCCACAGCAACAATACTATTATCAACACCAGCCCGACGAAGGTGCGTTCAATTTATTAGATTTCCATTTAAGAAGTAGAGCGCGATGGTGAAGAGCTAGCCCTGAAGCTTGTATGACAGGAGCAAGCTAACTGCCTTTTGAGCAGGATATCGTGAAAACTTGTTACATTTTAACTGTGATAATGTAAATTTTTATTAGATGAAATCTATGATTACATATTTGTAAATATTTTCTGTGAAAGAAATGTGATGTACCTATCCTAGTAAACGTCGATATTTTTAGGGTTAGTCTGTAACAAGATTTCACCTAAATTGTTGTTAATGACACATTATTAGTGCCATTTTATTGTAAATTGTAGAATTTGTGACTCTTGTCATACTCGCTATTGAGGGGGTGCTACCATTAATAATTCCAAAATTATGGTATATTTTTTTATGGAATTCATACCAGTGGGTGTCTGTTGTACATATAAATAATGTATTGTATTTTACAGTATTTGAGATTAGTTAGTACTTACAATAGTGTATGCATATTCTATATAGCTGAAAGTGATTTTATATTATAAGGGAAATTAATTGCATAATACATTGACAGCTATAAGTAAGTACGAGATAATGTATTAGAAGGCCATGCCCTGAACATAAGTTTTTTGTATTTCTATTTAATTGTTATTTGTTTATGCACAACTCTCAATATTTTATGTAAATAATTTTGTATAATAGGAGAAGACATAAAATAAACATGAGTATATTACCGATTATGTGTTGAATAATTTTAATTTGTAATTATTCCTGGTAGCACCCCTCACTTCGCCAAAATAGGGATAACATGTACAGTACAACTATAATGAGAATGATGTAGCTACTGAACCATATGAGAAAGAAGTAGCTTTTTTTGAAAATTGGAGTATTTTTAAATGTAGATCAAGTACTGTAACATGTGTACATGTTATCACAATGATGAATCTATTCATCAATTGGCTATCCTTTTCCTGTACCTATCCTACCTTTATCTCTTAATTATGTATTTTAACAAGTCATTACTAACGTCATTGATTTTATAGAAAACCATAAATTTAATTTTAAAAGAAGAATAATCCTGAAATTAAAACATGGCCAAAAAAATATTAGTGTGGCTTTCTGGAAATTTTCGATACAATGTTTACTTGGAGCAAGAACCGAAAACTCCTCATTTATTAGGGGATGAACTCTAAAAACGCTTAAAAAAATATTTTTATAAATTTATGTCCTACTGAATACTAGTTTTAAATAGTAGGTACCTACATTTTATACCAGTTCACTTCTTTATAGAAGCTTTTAGTTCCTTGTATATGTAAGATTTTCAGAACAAGTATTCCTGTGAACATTATTGGTGGGTGTTCAATTTTTTACATATTTGTTTATTATTTAGATATCAGCTTGAACTAAGCTTCAGCTTGATTTGTATTTTCAATATTTTAGTTGCAGCACATGGGGCTAACATGGGTTATGGGCTATATGGGACAACAGAAAACGACAATAAGGCGAACAGAAATATGCAACATAATATAAAATCGCACCATCAAGTTTCCAGTAGTGGGCAAGTAGAAAATGCGAGACCGATAGAAGAAATGCCCTATCAGGTATGAATTATCTTTCATTTTTATTTTCATACTAAATAAGATAATGGGGACAGTGAGTACAAAAGGACTCAAATCTGGCGATTCAGGCTGAGAGAGCCCCTTTTCGCACAAGTAGGTACTAAGTAGTTCGTACTAACGTAACAAATGAAGTCATTTTTAGGGTTCCGTAGTCAACAAGGAACTCTTAAATAGTTTCGCTATGTCTGTCCGTCTGTCCGTCCGCACCTTAGCTCAGAGACTCTTAGTACTAGAAAGCTATAATTTGGTATGGATATACACATTCATCACGCCGACAAAGTGGTAAAATAAAATCATGAAAAAAATTTTTTTAGGGTACCTTGTGTACACGTAAAGTGGGGTCGTTTTTTTTCTCGTCTACTTGGATGGGTCTTAAAAAAAAAATATTGCGAAAACTATTTTTCGATTTAGGGATCTGTTGTTGTAGCTTGAAAATGCTAATTTTTGTTAGTCAAGCAAACCCCCCAAACAGCTAAACGGTTAGATTTGGATGGGTGGAAAAATTTACGGTAGTAGTATATATAACGAAATTAAAAGGAAAACGGCTAAGTAGGCTTTTCAAGTTTACGAGTAATAGTCAAATATTCATGGAAACAACAAAAAAGCCCTCTTCTTAGTCCGCATTATTGTGCAACTACGGAACCCTATTACTACGCGTGGCCCGACACGCACTTGGCCGCTTTTTTATATCGGTTTTATTTGAAATAAACACGTGACGATAACACCTTGTCTTTATTTTCAGTCTGGGGAATTTATTGCATTAAAATCGGAATTGAATGAAATGTGGCCAGCAATTTGGAGGGTTGATGGCAAGACATTACTGCAAAAATATGAACCATTTGAAGAAAATGGAAAAGTTTTATATCGTAATATTTCTACAGTAAGTATCGAATGTGTATCTACCCGACTACGGCGAAGCAAAAAGGAGGGTATTTTGACCAGTATGTATGTATGTATGTTCATATGTTCATCTGTTCCCTCATAACTTCTAAACTACTTATCATAATTTGATTAATGAGGTGTTGTTGAAAGCGTCTTGATCGTCCGTTGGTTATGTAACGTCACATTAAATTGAATAGGGCGCCCTCTAGAGGACATAAAATAATGATTTTTTTTTTCTACGATGCCGTGTTGGGTGTCAAATGAAAGGGCTTAATTAGCACATTTAAAAATATATATATTGTTAGTTAAAAAAAAATGAACCAAAAACACAAAAAAAAAAATGAAGCGGCTGTGCAAATACTTAATCACGAAATTATAACCCCAGTATAATTTAAATAAAAAGTAAGTTCAAAAACTAAAACCCGACTACTGAAAAATCACGCTCTAAAAAGTATTTAACAAGAATATATTCTCATCTAAAATTTGAAAAAGACTGACATATTAAAAATCCGGAGTCACACGTCATGTTAATGTGATATAATCGTGAACATAGATCGAACAGATTACATGTGACTCTGGATTTTTAATTTGCCTGTCTTTTTCAAATTTCAGATGAGAATATTTTCTTGTTTCATACTTTTTAGAGCTTGATTTTTTAGTAGTCGGGTTTTAGTTTTTGAACTTACTTTTTACTAATATATACCCACTTATTACAAACAGAATTATCATGACAACAGTCAACCACTTCTTCGATAACACTTGAATGACGAAAATGGCCCTTATCGCTACGACATGCAGGCGCTGTCCATGTCAAATTGTTACTGTGGCCGTGCGGTTTACTGAATTTGCAACTATTTGAAACCGACTTTCATAGTATTCTTTTTTTTACAGTATACTGTATGGAACCCAGAGAATAAAAAATTATACACTCAAGTCCCAGTTAAAGTAAGGTCACAGACGCATTTGGAGACAATAGTCGAGTTAGTAAGAAGTGAACTTCCAATTGATGACTGCAGTTTTATCGAAAAAAGAATGTTGGAGACTCAAATGTACCAGGAAAACTTTGAAGTCTACATTCAAACGTTAATATCACACGCATTGGATCCCAATTTTCTTACGGAAATATTTCAGGAACAAGGTAATCGTTGTATTTTATGACTTTGTTTTTATGTATTTTGACAAGACTTCATCCCATAGGGGATTACGATTGAGATACAAATCAAGAAATAATATATATGATAAAGTTATTTTATTTTAAATTAAATAAATTGTTAAAAAGTATACTGTTTGCTTATCTCGTACCTAATACAATAGGTGAAGAGAATTTGATATTTTAGCGTTACTAACACAGCTATTACAATACACCATAATTGCCCAGCGTTGCGTTGATCGGTGCCGATATTGGTGCTTTCATTTTAAGCAATTGTTGCAGCGAGACAGCAGCGCGACCGCAACTCGACCGAAGCGCGATCGTCGCATAAAAGTTTCGTTCCATACAATAACCGCAGCGCGCCTGCAGCGCTGCTGTCGCGCGACCGCTCGGCGGTGCATGACGACCGTCACAAGTTGTCGGAATCCATTGTGAGATTTTGCCGCACGACAGCAGCGCTTCAGCAGCGCGGCCAAGGGCCCCTCGGTCGCGCTGCCGTCGCGCTGAGTGAGCCCTACGCCTACCTGCACCGTCACATTTCAGACGAATACTTTCTATCGAACGTGAAGACGGTGGACGAGGTGACGGAGACGATGCGAGCGCGCGTTTCGGGCGGCGGGGGTGCGGGCGGGGCGCGCGCGCTGGACGCGGCGGTGGGCACGTGGCCCGGCCTCAGCGTGGCGGCGGGCGCGGGTGCGTGCCGCGCCTGCGCGCGCGCCGCCGTGGCGCGCCTGCTGCTGTACGGCCAGCCCTACAACCCCGCCACGCTCGAGCCCGTCCAGCCCGACGCGCGCCTCGCCTACGAGAAGGTATGTACAGTCACATCCAAAATATGCTCCACCTTAAGTGCTATTTCTTTCACCTGGCACGATAGAAATAGCACTTAAGGTGACGCAGACAGCTCATGGCACGATAGAACCTGCTTTACCGACTCAGTTTTATTATTGCGTCGTAATGGCAATACCGCAAAATGACATTCAGCCATCCACTTTACAGACCGTTCACAGTTATTTACCTCTGACAGCAGCAACCCAATAGCATCTTTATCTTCTTATATATAAAAATCAATGGCTGTCTGTTAGTCTCGCTAAAACTCAAAAATGGCTTGACCAATTTGTTTTTTTTTTTGTTTAAAAAGAAAAAAAATTAAATTGAAATTTTGATACGACAACATCTGACGGGTTAGCTAGTCGTCTTCTTATTTAGAAAAATCAATTGTAATACGGCTTGACCGATCTGATTTTTTTTTGTTTGTTTGTATACAGGGGTAGTTTAAAAGAAAAAAAAAAGAAATTGAAATTATTACAGGAAAACGTCTTGCGGATCAACGAAAATAAAGATCACTGTGATTTTGACAAATCAGAGGTAAAATAACTGAACGGTCTGTACCGCGGACCGCAGTGACCGCGATGGTACATGTCAGACATTCAGGCCGAATTGAAAATGTGACACTGACAATTAATAATAATAATAAATACCTAAGGAGGCTCTCGTTGGGCGGCTGGATTAAGGGCCTGATTCAGAAAGCGGTACTTCTGGACACGGCGCGTATTGTTAGCAGGTTCCTCTCTCTGGAGCCCTGACCGCCGGTAACTTGGACCCTGTTCCCGATACCGGTGGGCTACTATTTTTTATATTTTTAAATGTTTTTTTATTTTTATTTTTTATAAAAATATTTAAAAATGTAAATTATGTTTAGAAATGAAATAAAGGAAATAATAATAACAATGAAGCAATCGTTGAAGGAGCGCTTCTTTGGTAGTCTGAAAAAGGTATTAACCAGTCTTCTTTCAGGCGCAAATAAGGTGCGCGCTTTCAACGGTTGGGTCATGCCGGTTTTGATGTACTCTTTCGGCATACTCAAATGGACTCGGACTGAGCTCGACGCCCTGGATAGGAGGGTCCGTACACTGCTGACTGCAAACCGGATGCATCACCCACGATCATCGGTGATGAGACTGTACATCCCGCGGAAGTGCGGGGGTCGAGGCTTTTTAAATGCGAAGACCCTCCACAACCGCGAAGTGTGCAGCCTCAGAGAATATTTTTTAAAAGCCGAAGTGGGTATGCACCGTGATGTGGTTGCAGTGGACAAGGGGCTCACCCAGCTGTCCATGGCTAAAAAGAACTGGCGCAAACCTGTAGTACTTACTACCGATGACCGCAAGAAGGTATGGCAAAGCAAGGAGCTCCACGGGCGCCTCTATCGGGCTCTTCATGAGCCCGGAATAGATTTCTTGGCGTCCGTATCCTGGCTACGTTTCGGTGACCTTTTCGGGGAAACTGAAGGTTTCGTCTGGGCAATTATGGACGAAGTTATCTTGACGAATAACTATCGGAGACATATTATGAAGGACGGAACGGTTGACGTGTGTCGGGCATGCCACCGTCCGGGTGATTCCATCAGACATATTATCTCTGGTTGTTCTCGTCTGGCTAACGGCGAGTACTTATACAGGCATAACCAAGTAGCTAGGATTATCCACCAGCAACTTGCTTTGAAATATAAACTTGTCGACTCTGAGGTACTGTACTACAAGTATGTGCCCGACCCAGTTCTCGAAAATGACCATGTCACTTTGTACTGGGATCGGTCTATCATTACTGACAGGACTATTGTCGCCAATAAGCCTGATATAGTGGTGATAGATCGGTTAGCGCGCCACGCAATGATAGTCGATGTTACCATTCTACATGACGAGAACCTCGTGAAAGCTGAGAAAGAGAAACAAATAAAATATCTCGACTTAGCTCACGAGGTTGTTGACATGTGGAATGTGAGCTCGGCTGTCATTGTGCCGATCGTCGTTACGGCCAATGGCTTGATGGCCGAAAGCCTTGATCAACATCTCTCGAGGCTATCGTTAGGCGGTTGGATCAAGGGCCTGATTCAGAAGGCAGTACTCCTTGATACGGCTCGCATTGTGAGATGGTTCTTGTCTCTGCAGCCCTAACCACCAGTAGCTTGGACCCTGCTGTCTCTGCAGCCCTAACCACCGGTAGCTTGGACCCTGCTCCCGATAACGGCGGACCTCTATTTTTTAATATTTTTTAATGTTTTTTTTTTTATCCGTTTTTAAGAAACATTTAAAAATGTAAATAGATAAGAAAGAAAATTAATAAACGAGTTAATAATAGAGCAAGAGCAAACGTGCTCGGAGAAAGGAAGTATTCCAGTAAGATGCTGGTAGGGATCTTGACCATACTTCTGGGATTGTCCTGATAGCCGTGGGATACCTCTCCACTCCTCACAAGCACCTCAGGACATGTTGCCCCCTTGCCGCTACGACACTATGTGCTAGCGACCGTTTTCGAGGCCCATTATTGAGTGTGCAAGTCATCCCCTGTCATTTTATCTGTGTATTGTATACAAAACATTAGTCCGGGAGGGGCCATAGTGTTTCCATAGTTCTAGGTAACCAGTCCACAGCCACCCAAACCCATAGCCCAATATGTTTTGTTCACCAACTGGGGGTTGTCCTTGAGTGCACTTGTATAGTGCATACAGGGATAAAAGTCGGTTGGTGCCTCCTCATAATTTAAAATTGTCTAAGAGGCCTCTGCGAGTTGTCTTCGGTCCCGAGATATGTCAAAGAAATAAATAATAAAAAGTTTATTTTCAGGCTACAATGTCCCATAGACCTTGCAAACTGACATAATAAAGTATAAAACAAAACTTGTGTTAACAAATATAGCTTAAAACTATGTTAGTAGCACTTCACTTCACTAGCATGTCCTTGTGCTGTCCTGCAGAGCTATTCTGTACAAATCTCACCGTGAAAACTTAGGTGAAGTGAGCTGTCAACAGTGTCAATCCAATCTAGCATTAGGTAGAATGACAACTCACTTCACCTAGGTTTTCATGGTGAGATTTGTGCAGAATAGCACTGCTGTGGTACTTGTACTTGTCCGCGGAAGCGATGGAACACCACTCCTGCGGCCAAAAGTTTTCTTCCATGACGAGGGGCAGATAACAATTCGGTACTCGCACCACGAATGCCTTGAAGTTGACGTTATGGTGCGACTCCAGTAACTGCACCCTCGGCATGTACCTCGTCTTCTAGCGCACGTACTCCACGATGTCCTCTGCTTCTAGCGCACGTACTCCACGATGTCCTCTGCCTGTGGTGTAGTGTAGGCGGGGGATGTACGTACACCGTCGTACATCGGTGTGTTCGGCTTTGCGGCACGCAAGCTCACTTCGGGCTTCGGGCAAAGGACCCAATGGCTACCATTTTGGTGACAGTGGGATAATTCACCTACTTACAATAAATATTGTTGTTGTAGTAATCATAGAAATATAAAAAAAGGCGGACAGAACTGCCGCTATGACATAACTGTGTCCCATAATGGCGGCGACTATTTTATGTCTGAGTGACTAGGGTTGCACTGCTACCAAAAATTTATCCATTTATTATTATTTCATTTTAAGAAAAATACGGGTTGGCATAAAGCTTCTTGGAAATATAGGCAGAATTATACTGCGCCGTTTGGAAAGTTTAATGGTAAGGACCAAATCTGCTTATGAAAATACAGGTCATTAAAACACAATAAATAATAGAAAATATTTTAATTGTTCTGTTTTACTGTATAGAAAGAAAATACGTTTATTTGCGCTAAACATGACGCGAACACATAACTTTGAACACAAAATAAAATAATAAAAGCACAAGTTAGGGGAAAATATGCGTCACATCCTCGCAAAACCTATCTCTCCATACTTCATTTTCTATAGAAAATCTAGCAAAAAGATGAAAAATAAAATACCTAGTAATGAATAGCCTGAAAAAATTTAATTTAATAAAACTTAAATTTCCCATATTTCGAGTAATTTCCAAACGTGAATATTGACAACACTGGCCTTATGATGAATTCTTTTGTTCTGGTGAATGGAGATTGATTTTAATGTATAAAATCGGGAATTATGTGATTGAATTATTCATTTACCTATGAAACGTGATTCCTTGAGTTTTCTTCTTCAGATCACTACGGTTTTTACAACATTTCACCACACAAGACATGCTGTTTGGTTTTCTTTTGCCGCGTAGACGTGTCGACGGTTTTGACGTTTCGCGCGGTATTTTCTTGCATTTTGCCGGTCAGTGTCACGTTGGATCTTGAAAGAAATATGATTCGCGACATTACATAATTATAACCATAAGAATCTTCAATACATTTCTCTAAGTTAGATTTGCCGTTTCGATCTGATTTCCGAAACCACGGCTCGCTGTTTTTACCAAGTTACATAGGTACAAACTGGCATTTCCTCTTGAGCTAAGTTTAATGGCTGTTCACGTACCGAACGTGCCGTTCGGCCACCATTTAGCAACGTGGCGGCTATTCCAGAGGAGGCTATTGCAACAGCAGCTCCTTTATTTTTCCGGATTTGATTTAAAATCCGGAAAGATAAAGTTTATAAGTACCTCCTAAGGCATCCAAATAAAAAAAAAAACATTTTTACCGCTTACAATTTTTTGCACAATATTATAAAAATATTATCAGGTTTTTATGTTTCTAAAATGAACATGAATTTATTTGAAACTAGTTGATCGGACAAACGTTGTCCTGTCACAATTTCAATAATTCATACAAGATTCCCATAGAAAATGCATTTACAGTTTTCCCGAATTTTCCAATTTTCAAACGTTTTATTTCATACAAACCTTGTCCTGACCATTACAAACACAACAAAAAAAGTATTAGCCAAATAGGTGCAACCGTTCTGAAGTGATGCGCTACATACATACATTCGGCAATTGATTTTTATTTATACAGGGTTACTGGTAACTCGACGTATTCCTTGCAGGACGTCATGGTAGGGTTAAAATGCTCCAAATGTTCTACCGAAAATCAGTTTTTTTTTTTGTCATAATTTTTATTCTTGACACAAAAATTACGAAAAATTAAATATTTAATTAGTGATCTTTGCTAAAGTTTTAGGCATTTTTGAACTTTTATTTATTAACAAATATCTGATACGGCATCAGATATGATAATAACTTACATTCCAGTATAGTCGTGCCGTAAATCATTGTTAAATTGGATTTTTCATAAAAAAAAAACAAAAATGTAACTAACTCAAAAACTACTAAATTTCGGTAGAATATTTGGTGGTTTAATTTGTTGCATTTTAACCCTACTATGACGCCCTGCAAGGAATACGTCGAGTTACCAGTAACCCTGTATAGATGATAGGTACTCTAGTGCCGCCTTTGACCACGCAAATGTATGTGATGTATGTGTACGTGTCATTCAGCCAAGATATTTGGTTACTTTAGATTGTAATTAAGTATTTTTGAACGAGTGGCCCGATTTTAATGAAACAAAGACTAAATGTTACAACATGATACGGACTATGACAATATTTCCAATCCCACAAATCTCAGAAAAAGGAGAATGGGCATTTTGGTACTCGCTCCAATAGCAATCATTGTGGTGTCATTGGATAGGTCTTTTAATCAGGAAAAATATTTACTATGGCGACATGTCCCAAATCCTTGTCTGAAAACCACGGCAAGCCCCCAAAAGTTCCAGTTTTAGTTAACATCATAATTGCAAGTACGATAATATTACATACCTATCATGGTTGAAATACGAAAAAAACAATGTAAAACAACATTATTTAAAACGAGAAATGTATTGTGTTACTCATAGACTCATAAAAAAAGGAGGACTCCGCGCCACGCATATCGAAAGTGAAGCACAGTAAGTATGCCAGGACCGTTTGTACAAACACGCCTCGCGCACACATTTACATCATGCCAACCGGACGCCATTACGTGACACAAGCGACGGCGTCTTTGCAGGTACTCATATCACGCACACATAGATCGGTACGGTGCTTCACTTTCGATATGCGTGGCGCGGAGTCCTTCTTTTTTTATACGTCTATTGTGTTACTATTCATGCATTATATCGTGATATGATATGATAATGGTGAAGACTTTTGAAAATATGTTTTTTTACATAAAAAAGTAGTATTATCTTTAACATTTCTGTTTTTTGTTACAACGGTGACTATAGACCTCGGGGATAGGGAACCAGCCGCGGGGTGGGGTAGGTGGTGCGCTGTGCCAGTGGACAGCCTTTTGTGCCGCGACATTCACTAGTCGTTGTATCGTTCTGTGCGTGAAACGACGTACCGCAGCTGTTTATTCTACCTAGTACTTATACCGTTTTCTTCACTGACCCCGGCGCCCCTTTTGGACATTGTTACCCGCTACAAATGTTTATCTTGGCTAGGGTTGTGGACTATTGTAGTGCTTATCGATCTAGAACATCGTTATGGAAGAAAATCGCAACTGTGTGATGTGTCGGCGAGGCCTACATCATGCTAGATACCAACAGCATGTTTTAACTGATGATCTTACAAGAATGCACCCCGAGTTTGTGGCTTATATACGAGAACATGCCGTTTTGGAGGTTAGTACATACTTCATTAAACTATTTCGAACTTCACCAGCTTCAGTTTTCCTTTTTAGAAGCGGTTTGTTTATATTATTATTGTCTGTTATATTTTTATACCTGAGCCATTACAAACGTGCGAATTGAGCCCTAAATCATTTTAATCGGACCTCTTGCTCGCACTTACAGGTCTTATTGAACTACTCTAGTGTTGTGTGTAAAAGTGCGTTTCCGACCGAGCTGCAAACTACCAGCTGCACGTGTTTATTTTCTATGTAGCGCGGCTGTATGGTCCGTAGCTAAGGGTGTTCACTTCATACAAAAAAAAAAACACGTGCAGTACTAGCTACCTGCTTCCGAGCGGCATCCCTTTATATCAGTAATGACTTGTGCAGCTTTCTCACAATCCTTTAATCCTTTTATGACTCAGTTCGCACGTTTATAGTTCTTCTTATTAAAACACTTCTCTGACCACCTATTGTGTGTTTGCTATTGTTATCTATTCACTAAGCCGTCACATCGGCTATACATAAGATATATTTTTACTTGCATTACTTAAAATATGAAAACAATACAAGTATGCCATGACTTTAGACCTAAATACCTACATACCGCATTGTTTTAAATGTTTTCATAAAAATACAACATAACATCAGCAAGATCGTATTCTACCATTTTCAGGTAGAGTTCGACAACACACGACGTGTGTGTCACCGATGTTGGCAGAGAATTGACAACGTTGTAGGAAGACCACCTGTCATACCAGAAGTAGAACAGAATGTACGAGAGCTTCAGGTTCCAGACTACACTCGAGCTCCAAACACTCCAGGGCATTGTATCTTTAACACTTGCCAAAACGCAACCCGCCATCGAATACCAGAGACGATCAAGATTCACATTTTCTGTGAATATAAGTTATATATTCCTGACGGTGCTAGAGTATGTGGACAACACCTTGAGAGCAATGCTTGGGAAGAGCTGCCTCAATTCTGCAATGTCACACATAACTTCAATGCGCAACAGTTTAGGGACGTTTGTGACATGTTGAGAATGGCTTTAAATCGTAGACCTAGGCTAGATTTCAACACAAGAGGTGCTTTAAGCAACGAGGATATGTACTTTTGGACAGGACGCAAATGCGAACAGTTTGATTCCATATTAGAACAAACACCCTCACTAAGTGGGAGGTGCAAGGAGCCTCGAACTGCGTTAGGCATATATCTGACGAAACTACGTACCGGAGACTCAGATGAAAGACTAGCGACGTTATTTAATATGTCACGAAGAAAGCTGGAACGTTTACTAACTATTGTGCGCGAATGCCTCATGAATGAATATGTAATATTACACTTGGGAGTGGACCATATGAATAGAAACGACGTTTTAGAAAAGAACCTCACTATACCAAGAGGGTTATTTGGCAATGAAGAAAACAATAAAGCTATCGTTATATGCGATGGGACTTATATATATATATCAATAAAAGATCGAACTTTTTGTTCCAGCGTCTATCTTATAGCCTGCATAAGTTCCAGAACTTGCTGAAGCCGTTTTTAATTGTGTGTTCCAATGGCTATATAATCGATGTTTTGGGACCATACGCTGCCACTAAGACTGATGCGAACATCATGAGTGATATAATGAATGATGGAGAAAACCCATTGCATTGCTTTCTTCAACCGAACGATGTCTTCATATTAGATCGCGGCTTCCGGGACAGTTTAGATGCTATCGAAGCATGGGGATATGAATCCTACGTTCCACCATCTAAAGACAGATGGGAGACACAGCTAACTACTGAGCAAGGTAATGAAGCTCGATCAGTTACACTATGCCGGTGGGTAGTGGAAGTGGTGAACGGGAGGTTCAAACGAGATTTCAGGCTTTTGCGGCAAAAATATTTTAATAAAACACTACCAAAAATGTTCATTGATTTTAAAATCGCCGCAGCTATGTTTAATAACTTCCACATACCCATCGATGACAACATTCACGCAGAGGCCTTCCTAAACATAATCAGGGAGAAAATTGATTCCCCGAATCTACTTTATGATTATGTTGAAAGAAAACATTTGAATCACCGAAGAGCGGATTTTCAAAGAATAGAAAGTCACGAAATACAGAACTTCCCACTACTGACGGAAGAACAGATTATTTTACTTTCATTGGGCACCTATCAACTGAAGCTAGCCCGATCCTACTGCAGCGAGCATTTATCAAATGGACTATACATTCTACAAGTATATAGAGAAAGCGCACTCCAAGATTTAAATGAATATGGTATAAACGAAGATGCTTGGCTTTTACGCGGACGCATACAGTCGCGTCACGTACGGTCAAGAACTTATTATTGTTATGTATTAGTAAAAAACAATGTTAATGAAAACGAAACCAATATCCATAACATTTTATGCAATTATTACTGCACGTGTTTGACCGGACGACGAACAATCGGCACTTGTGCTCATATAGTTTCAATCGTGTGGTATCTAGGACATGCCAGACATGTAGGCTTCACTGCTCCTGCAGCGTTCCTCAACGATGTCATTATTGTTGATAATAATGTTTAAAAAAATAAATAACGTTTCTTACTTTTTCTATTTTTTTTTTATTCCTGAGTGTTTATTCATTTTAGTATCTATTAATCAACAAACACAGGATTCTATAGAAGAAAATTATATAATATCACCATTATCTTAACAAAATGAAACAAAAACAAAAAAAAAAAAAAAAATACTTAACACAAAATAACTCCGTTCCGACAGCAAATGGAGACAAGCGACTCGGTTATCATTAATCCTTGTAAAAAGACCTTTCCAATGATATATATATTATGGCTATTGGACCGAGTACCAGGCTTCATATATTTTTGCCCATGATCCTTTAAATATTAATTACCTCAACGTGAATTTTAAAGTCATCCCCTATTTGTCCATCTTAAGGGGTGATTTTACAAAAACGCTGGAACATGTATCTCTTTCTTTCTTACCAAAAGCTTAAATTTGAATTTTCATATCCCTAATTTCAGAAATCATGAGTTTCCCATACAAACTTTCATCCCCTGTAGAATTGTTTTTTTAAAAAAAAATAGCCAATTATAGTCCCCAGGATGCCATCTTCTCGCCAAATTGTATCGAAATCGTTCAGCAGTGAAAAGCTAACAGACCGGCACAATTACTTTCGAAATTATAATATTAGTATGGATTATGTTGGGTTTCCAGGAGTTCCTCGTATGTGCGACGTGTTGTAGTCGGGTGCAGCTATATTCGAGGATATCCCATCAGAAGTATCTAATGTACGCGGAGTGCAGCAAACGAGTCGCCGAGAAAAGGATGCAAAACCCCAGTAAAGACACTACTGTGATTCTGAATGAATTGTTGGCGGACGAAGTATGGCTTTCTCAGGTGAGTGGCCATTTTTTTAGTACTCTTACGACGATATTAACCTTCAAGCGGGCGCGCGGTCCGTTGTAACGGCAGCGGTCGCGCGTAACCTAAAAGTCCTATTGGATATTACAGGGATTTAAAACACGAATTAATTAATAATCATTTATTATTTCTTATTTAGACATGTTATCATTATAATTATTAGGACTCAATTTTACGAAAAAAATAAACTTAAACTCAGCTAAAAATAAAACATAAAATAAAATAACAAACTTAAATTTTCTTTGGATGAAAAAAGCAATTTGACAAATACAAAATCATCTTATATACCTCTAACTAGCAGCTTCCTCTGCATGTGCTGGAACTACTGCTGGGTTCATAACCAGCGTCTTCAACACTCATATTCAAATGCTCTCTTATGTTTCTTTTGAGTTTTCTTGGAAGGTTCACCATCGTAGCCCTACTTTGAACGTACCTTTTCCACGACATGCGCGCGGCGTGCTTTCGACACCGGCGCCGCGACTAAAGCAAATGCGATCTGTGCGCTCCAGGGGGCGCGGGAAAGGGAGGTTAATTAAATATTTATTTCGTGCCCAGTGAAACAATGACAGGCTACTAGGAATCGGAAATGCATGCGATAAGAAATAACGATATTATGAACGAAAATGTATCGAGTGCGGTCGATTCGACGCCGCGCGGCCGCTTGAAGGTTAATAGAGAAAAAAAACGGGCTAAGTGCGTGTCGGACCACCACAATGGTTGAGTAAAATTTATCCTAGAAACACTTATTGTAGTTGAAAAACATGTTCTCCCATACATTGATATACGTCATTGTCAATTCTCCAACTGCAAATTGAAGTTGGTAATCCCAAAATAATATTTTTTTATGTGATAAAGTTACAAATTTACGATTTTCGGTCTTTTTCCTTTATTTGTGCTATGAGACCTTGCTTCTTGCCAAATTTCATGATTCTAGGTCAACGGCAAGTACCCTGTAGGTACGAAACCCTAAAAAGGCATTTTTAGATTTGTTCAAAGAAACGATGGATGGACTCAGCCATGAAATAAAAAAAGAATGAAGATGATATGGCTAGAAAGGGGGGTGACTACCAAGATAACGACTAATAGAGAAATGGGAAAAAAATACATATTGGGATGTTGGCAGGAGAATGGATAATGAATATCCTAGCAGACAAATCCCTAGGGCTTGGCAATTGGATTCACGTTATTAGTAATTAGAATGTTTTAGGGCGTATGAGAATGTGCTGTCCACCCTCTTTATATCGTTACTCATACCTACATCATACACTCTTAACGGGCTTGTTCTCGATATTAACCTGTCTATAAAAAACACGACGCGTATACAGGGTCAAATCAAATTAACTAGCGAAACTCCGCAGATGTGATGGGTATCGATATCTTCTAAATACGATAAAACAAAAAAAAACATTTTTTTTCGGGTCAACAAATGTTGACTTGAAATATCAGTTTCAAAAAATTTTTTTTTTTTTCGTGTAAACTTCTCAGACGTGATAGGTATCGAATTATCGACATCTAAACACGATAAAACAGAACAGGTTTTCTCATATATTTCAAGTAACTAACCAGTGGTCATTGATCCCAGAAATTGTTTTATCGTTTTAAATATACTCGTTACGGAATCTGCGGAGTTTCGCTAGCTAATTAAATTTGACCTTGTATATTACAGCACATGTTCGGTCAAAGGATAGGCAGTTTCTCCATGTAAAATATATTCAGCTCCATCCGGTTAGACCAGAAGCAGAGGCCAACATAGTTGCTTACAGGCTAGGCAGATTGATTGATGTTCGGTCACAGTCGATCATTGTTAAGCGTGAGGCGCACCTACAGATAAATAACAGATAATATCGATATTTTGTCGTCGCAGGCTGTCACGTCTTTGTGTGTTTCCAGCTGTTCCGAGACGTGCGACACTCGTGGGCGGAGGCGGAAGCGTGGGAGCGCAAGCTTCGGCACGCAATGACCCGACAAATGATTTAACGTTGGCGACACCTCGCGCGCCTGTGCAGCCTCTAGTAAATATCTTGTAAGGACAATATTTTCATTTAATTTTTATACAGGTGAAAACGTGCTGTATGTATGTAATTGTTTTGTATTTTATCATAATTTTTAGCATTTAATTATTATGTTTTAAATTTAAACCGTGGCGGTTCTTTTTCTAGTTTTAAACAAACCACAAATATTGTTTACATCTATTTGAATTCATTGACTGTTACTTAGTATTTATTGAAAATACTCCGGTGCCATTTAATGTTTGCTTTTCCTGAATCTGTTCACATTTACTGTGCTGGGAACAATTTTATTTTCTGTGCTCATGTAAATGATTGTAATAGATATTCATAAACCGAAGGCGGCCTTAGCTTACGAACATATCAATTAAGGGTTACCCTGATTGACCTGTAGCAAATTGTAAAACTAAATGATTGTAATCTCGTTATTCGCTTAAGTCACTACATTTACTGGTTTTAGGTTATCGCTAGTATTCCCTTGAGACTGGGTTATGCGCCTCTTAATTTGAGTGTGATATGATCATACGTTAGGTGCATAATTAAGAGCTAAGGAATATTTCCTTGAAAGCTATAAGATTACAATAACTGCTACGATGTGTTATACACCGTAAAGAGAAATAATGCGAAATAAAACTATAATAAATTGTAAGTACATAGTATACTTAAAGTTTCAGAAGTACAGCTGACATTAAGGCGTTAAGGCCGTCAATGAAGGAAAGTATATCTTGCTGGTCTAATTTAAAAGTACTACATGTTTGAACGTAGTTTACATCAACACAGACATATGAAAACATAGGTTATACTGACTATTAACTTCTTTGAACCAATATACTAGGAATAGACAGACTAGACGACACCTTAAAATAAGAGCTGGTGGAAAGTTAATATTAAAAAAAAAAAAACAATTTCTTTTTGTGATATTCATTTATTTTAGGGCCTAATTACTGTAACTGCTAAATGTAAAAGGTTCGTAAACTCATTTTGTATGTATCTACAAAGGTTATATAATTGAAGAACATGATTTTATATAATTATTATTATTACTCATAAAAAAATATTATATTACATGAACAGAATATAAAGTTACTCTTTAGTTGACTTCTAAACTCAATAAAGGTTGTATAATATTTTGTAGTCGCTTATTTACAACATGTCTAGTAGTATTCATGTCGATTCTTAATACACCTGCGAAAGGTTGACTTAAATTTTTAATGCTAATGGAAACCGACTTCTCATAACTTAACGAAAAGTGAGTATTCATGTGAAGATGTAAGATCCTTGTATTATATGACCACGTTTAATCAATATGTAAACCCTGACCAGACCGCTAAGCTAACTTTGTTTTAGTTACATTTGCTTGCCGTGTGACCTGCGGAATATTTCTAGGCTCTTTTCTAGGTGACCAAATTACCGTTATCGACATGCATGCAGCTTGACTATATAAATAGATCTGAATTCCAAACTGCTACCTTTTATATGTATACTCTATCGGTTTAGGTAATTAAATAAAGGTAAATAAAAAAAAACCCGTGTCTGGTTAACCGACTTTACGTATATAGAGTACATACCTACTATAGCATTTTCGTTAATCGGTTAATGATGGGCCACCGCATCGGTAACGTATTCTACTGGACTCGCGCACGCTGACCTACGTCATCGTGACGTAGCCGGCGAGGCGGGAGACGGCAGCGAGCGTTCAACAACCTAGTCGCGACCTTGAGTTGAAACTAGCTGATGCAACGCTCGGCTGCGCGTATAATTTTGTGATACCTTGTTACCTACCGTGTGTGTAATAATAATCCAAATAAAAAGTAAGTTTAAAAAGTAATACCCGACTACTGAAAAAACACGCTCTAAAAAGTATAAAACAAGAAAATATTCTCATCTGAAATTAGAAAAAGACAGGCAAATTAAAAATCCGGAGTCACACGTCAAGTTATAATATATAAATTGAATTACGTATTTAATTATATTTAATAATTACAACAATTTCAATTATGATCTTATGTATGAGCTAGTTTTTTTATTTTTATTATTTAATTTTGATTAATTGACCTAAACCAGCGACTTGTTTGTGACTTTTTGCTGTAAGGAGGTTTAGAATATCACATTTACGAATCGTTTTGACGTCTAAAGGGTATGAAAAAATTACAATGTGTTCTTGAGAATGTTGTCTATACAATTTATGAATCACTTTTTACGACGTTCATATAAAATTTTTGAGTAAAAAAATATTTAACTTGGGCAAATTTTAGAGAAACTGGGCAAAGAATTGCTTTGGATTTCGGCTACTTAGAACACTCGTTCATAAAATTAAAACAACGGAAATAAAAATCAGTTCAAAATCAATCCATTTCCTGAAGAAAGAAAAAAATGCAAAAAATTAAAAGCATTTGGCATTAAAAATCTTTTAAAACAACATAATTCTTGCACTTAAAACACGCAAAATAAAAAAAGTAGCTCATTCATTAGATTATAAAAATGATCTTTCATGTTGTGCATTAAAACTTATAGGATTACAGTATTTTAACTGTAACATCACGTATATCAGAGAAATCGGCAAAATTTCGTGTACCTACGGCCTCTTAATTACCTAAACCGATGTAGTATAAGGTTTATGTCATTTCATTTTTAAAATGGTCTAATGAAGAAAATATGAACGCAGCTCATAAGCAGCTACACCACATTATTGCAACGTTAATTTTATCATGCATTTTAAAGATATAATTAATTGGTGAAAAACTAATCGCAATATTGTAAATTGCGGTGATTACAATGTGACACCTATCACAGTCTTAATGATCTCACCCTACGTTATCTTTAAGAGGCAATTAAGGACAATTATATCTGACTTAGTTAATCTACGGTTTGTTGTGATGTTCAAATTCGAAGTAACACATTCCTGGAGCGATAATTAAATTCAGTTTTTTGTATAAAATTACCCCTATACTTATAAGTGATTATAATTTGGCACGACTGTTGTTATCTGCCCTATAATTTATAAATGAACAAAATGTGACGATATTATATTTCTATTTTTAAATATAAGTACACTATGAAAAGATATTTTGTATAATTGCTTTAGGTTGTATAGGTTTTTAATAATATGACTACGTCAATGTAGTTTTACAGTAGTTATTATAGCATTGTAAAAATAACAGGTTCTGTCTGGTAATTAAAGTTAAAGAGAACTTTATTTATTTTGTTCAGATGTGACAGGTATAGGTCTATTTGTTTTAATACCATTTCTTACTATAAGACATAACGGCAATTTTATCGAATAAAACCTATTACTAGCTATATGTTTGTTTTATTAATGTATGTACTAGCATACCACCCTTTCTTCGCACAGGTGCAATGGCGACATGACGTCAAAACATCGAGATGTCTGTGCTATATCTAAACTAAACCAGCGCGCGGCAGTCGGCACTGTATGATAGCTTACAAATTATAAAAGTGCAGCTTATCCATTCGATAAAATTATAGTTTTAGCGGTACTTTATTATTGCATCCCGTAACACAATGTATTTTTCCGACTAAGAAAAGCGTGTTTTATACCATGTAGGTAAATGTATATGTACCTAAGATAATGTATTGATCCTTATATATTGTCTATAACGTTTGCCAGATTGATTACTTCTTACTATAAATGAGCGTGACGATCGTGTACTCACGTGACTATCGCTTTCGGTTAGGCCGCAGCCTAACCCTGCGTCTCAACCGAAAGCTGCTAAGCGCGTGAATACGATCGTTTTACCTGAATAATGCCGTACCATCGACAACGCGTACATTTGCGATGAACCATGAAGGTCGAAAAGTGGTTCAACGCAAAAGTCCATGGCTGTACATAGGTACGTGACTTGATCGATCAATCAAGTTGCGTACGTATAAACGAGCGCGACGATAGTGTACTTGCATGACAGTCGCTTTCGCTTAGGACCGGACGCATTGTTACCGCTCGGCCACGACCTTGCCGCTACCAGCGGTGGCTTGACGTGGGCGGCGAGCGGTAGGAACAAATATACTAAAATGTATGAAGCACGCCACGAGGCGCCACATGCTGTTATTATATTATTGTGTATATCTTTTGTTGGAGATCCTAAATAAATAATTAGTACATTTTGTTCCTCATACTCGCCACCCCGCGCTAAGCTGCCGCTGGTAGCGTTAAGATCGTGGCCGTTCGGTCTTATTCTCCAGGATCATTTATATTGTAGAAGATGTGCATAACTCCAGCTTCCTCATAGGTGATAGAAGAATTCTACCTATGCCAATATTTAAAGCATAATAGCTGCAATCAAAGTACCAAGTCTTAATTTAGCTGCCGCAAAAACTTCGTCAATATGAGTCATTTAGTGTGTGTCAGCTGGAGTGACGCCACCCCAGCTTCCTCATTCAGAACAGGCAAGCCAGTGAGGTTAGAACCTGGGCCTGGTTTGCCTGTTCTGAATGAGGAAGCTGGGGGGAGTCACTGGCAGCAAAATTTTCAAATCTCTGGTCAAAATACTCTATGAGTTATTCAACTTCTAAACATGAGTAGCTGGAGTGATGCCACCCCAGCTGCTCAGTCATAACTTCCGAACGAAAGAAGATATGATTATGTATTATATCTTAAAAATTAAAGCATAATAGCTGCCATTGGCAGCAAAATTTTCAAATCTCTGAATCTCTATAATTCTTGCGCTCTAGCATGGTGCGGCTGACATTTGACCAACTGTTCCTTTTCACTTTTGAAAATTATCGCGATTTACAATCACGATTTAATATTTTAGCTGCACCCTAAATAAAATAATCGTAAAATACGGATTCAATAATAACTGTAGTAAATTAAATAATTTATTTAATTTACTACAGTTATTATTGAATAATAGAGAGAGGATAATTTATCCTGCCGAAATGTTATGTCTACAAATAAAATCCAACTTAAAGAAAAATTAAGCAAAGTGATATGCTGTAACGTAACGCCATAGACATGTTTAGTGATGAGATGTATTGCTATTATGGGTTTTTATCGATAGTCGATTTTTTTACATTTTTTATAGCATAATTTTGACTGGGCTGTTTATGAGCGGTTTCATTTCAGACGTTTCGAGTCGATCGGACCGCTGCGGTGCCGAAGCGGTGCGTTTGTCGTATTGCGCACGGACGGTCGTTTATTTTTGCGTTTGAGTTTGCGACTTTGCCGTCCTGTTGTCGAGCGTTCGCGATATCGACGCCGCGCCGCACTGTTGCCGCACCGCGCGCTTTGTATGAAAACAAACGACCGTCCGTGCGCAATACGACAAACGCACCGCTTCGGCACCGCAGCGCTGCGACACGAAACATCTAAATTGAATGCACCCTAAGCATGATAAATTAAGATCGCTTCGCTTGCTAAATCTCTTGTCGTGCCGTGCTGCTGTCAGTGGGCGACGGCCCTAACTTAAATGACCACTGTCACCAACGAAAAATCCTCAAGAATATAACAATGGTGCGAAAAGAAGTATATTTCAATTCTACATGTACATGTAGAATTCTGTAAGGCCTCTGCCTCGAATTTCGCGGGCAGCGGGGCGGGGCGGCGGCGGCGGCGCGTCTCGCATTGTCCCGCGCCGCTGTTTTCGAGGTCCGGTCCATTTGTTTTTATGCATAAAATCCTGCCGCTCCCGCGCCGCCGCAGCTGCCACCCCGCTGCCCGCGAAATTCGAGGCAGAGGCCTAAGGGAAGGTGAGCAGCTGTTTCCAAGCACTTTGTGAGTTCTCCCGGACGGCAAGACGAACGCAACCTGCTAAGTGTTGTGCCACTAAAGGTCTAGCGCCGCCGCCGCGGGGAACTCGCTTCAAAGCAGGAATAGAGTTTATGAATTTTGAAAGAGTTTTCCAAAAAAACGGGTCAAAAGTGGAAGTACCTGGAAAACAAGGGGTTGTAGGATGTCAATAAGGTCGAAATTAGCTTATGACACCCTATAAATGTTGTGCATAATGAACTAGACACTTTCTGAGGTGTCAAGCTAATTTAGACCTTATTGACATTCATGTTTTTGACCTCCACACCTATCTGACCTCCACAAACCAGTAACTGGGTAATACGATACCCCTTGGCAAGACTGGTTGACAAACTTTCGGGCTTCTGATGACCCGTAACGACTGTCAAAGATCCACGAATAACAGCCGGGACCAACGGCTTAACGTGCTTTCCGAGGCACGGAGGAGTCTCGGTATGTAGATGGTCACCCATCCACTGACCGACCCCGGCAAGCGTAGCTTAACCTGATGGATCGACCCCTGCGGCTGTTATTACTTAGCCACGAGCTCCTCCGTCCGGTCCGTACATAGTACAATATTAAAGCGTAAAAATATTATGATGAAAAGAGTGTCCGTGGAGTTTCTTGCCCGTTCTTCTCCATAGGGATCTACTACGCTTTGGAATGGGCAACTAGCTTCATCTTTCTGACTGACCGACCCATTGACAATTCAAAAGTGCCTGTAATTGGTTTATTTGAAATAAATGCTTTGAGTTTGAGTTTGTAGTCGGCTCCCAGTCTACAATCTAGTTCAAACTACAACTAACTGATAATGTAGAGCACGGAACGGCAACGCCGCTCCTTACTTGCTTAATTTTTGAGCTGTAAAACATGTTCTTTTGTTCGGAAGATATGACTGAGCAGCTGGGGTGGCGTCACTCCAGCTACTCATGTTTAGAAGTTGAAATAACTCTTAGAGTATTTTGACCAGAGATTTGAAAATTTTGCTGCCAATGGCAGCTATTATGCTTTAATTTTTGAGCTATAATATATAATTATATCTTCTTTCGTTCGGAACATATGACTGAGCAGCTGGGGTGGCGTCACTCCAGCTACTCATGTTTAGAAGTTGAATAACTCATAGAGTATTTTGATCAGAGATTTGAAAATTTTGCTGCCAATGGCAGCTATTATGCTTTAATTTTCTGACTTTAGTCCAAAACTCTAACCTCACTGGTTTGCCTGTTCTGAATGAGGAAGCCGGGGTGGCGTCACTCCAGCTGATACACACTAAATGACTCGTATTGACGAAGTTTTTGCGGCAGCTAAAATAAGACTTGGTACTTTGATTGCAGCTATTATGCTTTAAATATTGGCATAGGTAGAATTCTTCTATCACCTATGAGGAAGCTGGAGTTATGCACATTTGTAGAAGCCCAGCATCGTCCGGGTGAGTTCATCAGGCTCAGACGTAGGTATTATTTCTGGTTGTTCTCGTCTGACTACTGGCGAGTACTTGCTCAGACATGACCAAGGGCCAGGATTGTTCACCAGCAACTTGCTTTGAAATACAAACTTGTGGAATCTGAGGTACCGTATTACATTTACAAGTATTAACGTACGAAAATGACCATGTCACGTTGTACTGGGATCGACCTATGATTACTGACAGGACTATAGTCGCCATAAGCCTGATATAATGATGTTAGCGCGCTGCGCAATGTTAATAGATGTCACTATTCCACATGACTAGAACCTCGTGAAAAACTGAGAAAGAGAAACCAATCAAATATATAATTTAGCACAAGAGGTTATCGACATGGAGAATGTGAGGTTGGCTGCCATTGTGCCGATTGTCACAACTGCTAATGACCTGATGGCCGAAAGCCTCGGCCATCATCTATCGAGGCTCTCGTGAGGCGGTTAGATAAAGAGCCTGATTCAGAAGGCTATTCCTCGATACGGCTTGCATTGTAAGGAGGTTCGTGACTCTCTAACCACTGGTAGGCTAGACCCTGCTCCCGACATCTGTGGATCCCTATTTTTAACACGCTTTTATTAACTTCACCTGTATGTATGTTTGTATGTAACGGAATCTTTGAACTCGATTTTTACCCACTTTATATGGTCAGATTAATTCGAAATTTTGCACACATAGGCTCGATGATAATACAATAATTAAAACTGTTGTCCCATTATCCTGATCAGGATCATCAGGATTAACGATTTATCTCAAAAAAATTTAAAAATAAATTATAGTTCAAAAAACACGCTATAATACCATTAAACTGAACTAAAAAGTAAAAAATAAATTTTTCAATATAACAATAAAGTGAGTACCTACCTAACGAGAAAATTAATATCATAAAAAAAAAGCGTAGTAATTCGAAACCACCCCAAGCTTTTTTTTACAATGACATTAAATTTCTCGTTAGGTACCTACTCATTATAATCTTATATTGAAAAATTTATTTTTTACTGTTTAGTTCAGTTTAATGGTATTAAAGCCTGTTTTTTAAACTCTCTTGAACTCGTGGCTAAGTAATAACAGCCGCACGGGTCGATCCATCAGATCGCATCCCGGGGTTCGGTCTGTGGATGGGTGACCATCTTTACATACCGAGACTCCTCCGTGCCTCGGAAAGCACGTTAAGCCGTTGGTCCCGGCTATCATTCGTGGTTCTTTGACAGTCGTTACGGGTCGTCAGAAGCCCGAAAGTCTGACAACCCGCCTTACCAAGGGGTATCGTATTTCCCAGTTAATTGGGTTGTGGAGGTCAGATATGCAGTCGCTCCATGTAAAATACTGGTATTCAGCTGCAACTGGTTAGACTGGAAGCCGACCCCAATATAATTGGGAAAAGGCTAGGCAGATTGCTCGTGTCTTCCAATTACACAAAAAGAGACAAATACCTGGGTGTGATTCTGGATGAGGGACTTAACTAGCGTCCCCATATTGAGCAAACTGCCTCCCGGGTTAAACTTATTTGGGCGTTTAAAAAGACTTCGGCAAGTGGCCGACTTTAAGCTTCTCCGTGTGTTGTATATAGCACTAGCACAGTCAATCGTAGGTTACTGTGTTACGACATGGAGAGGTGCTTGTAAAACCTTTATGATACACCTCGAGAGCCCAAAGGTCTTTGTTAAAAGTCATGACCTTTAAACTGTACCGGTTCCCTACAAAAACCCTGTATGAAAGCTGTCAAGTACTTGCAGTGAGACAACTATACCTTCTCAATCTCGTAATAAAACAGCATGAAATCACTCCGGTAAATCACGCAACCAAACATAAGAGAACTGTAATTGTTTGTCGCGCTGTCAAATGTAAGACCGCATCCGCTCGACGTCAACGCCTATACCTAGCTACTTATATGTATAATAAAGTTAACAGAATCCTCAACTTCAACCTACTAACAAAAAATAAAACTAAACATGGCTTCAAACACTAGATTACAAACAGATGGAAAACTTACCTAAAGAATAATAATAAGAACACGTGATAATTAAATAATAATGTAGGCAAACAAAATCAGATATCTAACCCAATGTCCAGTCACGAAGCACAACAACTCGCACAAACACACACACCCTACCTCACACACGCAAAATACAACACATTCGCACAAAACACAACAAACACACCACTCAAGAGCATGCATGTACTAAATTCCCTTCGTTTTATGATAGGTATATTTTAATGTTGCATTCGGGAGAAGACACTGACTCCTGTAACACAGGTACCACCTAGCTCAGGAGTTCGGGCTTCAATTGAAAATGTTACTCCATTTTTGATGTCAATAAATATTATATATTTTTTTTTATTATTTATTTATTTAGAGTTCCTTGGTATGACTGACACTGACATGGATACCATCTGGGATTTTAATTTTGATAACACAAAAAAATTGTCGAAATTTGGCGCAGTGTCAGAATTTGTCGGTCACTGGTTCAAAAGTAATAAGGGTTCATTGGCGGCCGATCTGGAGAGCGTCTCTCCAGCTTGGTCACATTTATATCTCAAAAACTAGGCCACCTAATAGCAAAGATTTGTTTTCTCTCAGATGTAGTCGCAAGTTTTCGCCAAGTCACAGATTTAGTCGGGTCTTAATTTAGAAGATATAATGAGTTAAATTTTTAAGTATAGTCGCAAGAGCTAGATCAAAAAAACATAAACTCATCAATGTTTCTCTTGGACTATACTTAAAAATTGAACTCATTATATCTTCTAAACTAAGACCCGAATAAATCTGTGACTTGGCGAAAACTTGTGACTAAATCTGGGAGAAAACAGATCTTTGCTAGGTGGCCTAGTTTTCGTAATATAAATGTGGCCAAGCTGGGGAGACGCTCTCCAGATCAGCCACCAATGAACCCTTATAACTTTAGAACCAGTGACCGACAAATTCTGATATTTGGCGGCAAATTTCGACTTATTTTGTATTATCAAAATTAAAATCCCTGATGGTGGCCATGCCAACGTCAGCCACACAGAAAAAAGCTTTTGGTAATCAAACCCAAGAAGTTTTTATATAATTGCTTATTTTACTGGGAATTGGTTACATGAGTTATTATATTAAGAATATTAATAAAATATGTTTTAATTTTATAGAATACTTTTAATTTGCTTGCACACAGCCTCTATTGAGAACAATGTTAAGGAATATGTAAAAAGCCTGGACAAGACAAACAAAAATAATTCAGGGGAACCAAATACCACATCTTTACATTTGATCAATTTAACGATAATAGCTCTATGTGAACGATAAATAATTACAAGCAAAATCAAGTAGAGCTATTCACGTATAGATCGGAACGTATTCTAGTTACCACTATTACATGCATAATTAATGTGATATGGCCAGTTCAGTTTCTTAAAACATAAAATGTCAACAGGTATAAGATAGGCATTAGGTATTGCGTACCTGTTCAATTCCAATATAATTAAAAACAAAACTCAAAAAAGTTGCACAGGAATAGATTCAAAATTTAGTAAAATTATAACTATTATTATGTAGGTGAGATGAAAGCGTTATAATAATTATATACTTTGATGTTTTATGAGAAACAAATATAATAATAATAGACAATTTATAATTACTATTTTAAAATCAACTGTATTAAAAGTACAAAGATCAATGTGATTTGGAAAAAGGTCCCAGTTGACAGTGTGTAGTCAGTTGTGTGCACATCTCCTGTACTTATATCATCACGAGGACGAGGCACGCACGAGGTACTGAGCGATGACGGCGGCCACAAGCGGCCTCTCGCACCGCGTCACTATCGTCACTTGCGTGACATAACTTATACAAGAATCTAGAATTACGTAAGTATTAATAACTGCATATATCATACATCTAAACTCAAGTAACTTATTTTTTATTCAGTTTCAAGTTTTAATATTTTGCTTTTTTTTTATTATTTTTTTATTTATTTTTATACCATAATCTCTCGTTTGTTAACCACAGCGCGTTGTTGCCGGTGAAATCTGCCTTCCACGAATGAATTTGTCCGTCATAATACATTTATATCGTGGTGATGCTGCTAATGCAACACACCGTCGAGATCCACATGAACTATTCAACTTTTTCCGGTTTGCGGGTGTACTGCGGGCGAGGGGGCCGCGTCGCGCCACGTGTTCCACCTCGAGGTCCTCCTCTGCCGCGGCCCTTGAAGCCGCCCTGGTAGCTCTGGTTATCGTTGTATCTATCACGACCACCATTTTCATTCTGCTGGTGACTATCACCTGTGTCACCATTTCCGTAGTATCCATCGCGATCGTCTCCTCCGCGACTTTGGTAGCTGTCTTTACTATGTCTGTTCTGATATCCGTCGTACTGCCTGCTCTGGTAGCCGTCCTTCCCGGATCTGCCCTGGTAGTCACCGGGGTGCCTACCGCGGTAGCCGCCCTCTCCTTGTCTATTCTGGAATGCGCCGCGACCGCGGTGTCCGTTCGGAGCGCCCCTGGCACCGCCTCCGCCGCGTCCGAATCGCCGGTACCTAGCTTGGCCGTCTCCTTGTCCATGAATTTTACGTTCTCCACCATCGTCGCGATCGGGACTTCCACCCTCTTTAATCTCATCGTCATTTTTGTCGTTCGAGGGAGACACGCCCGGGCGCTCCTCCACCATGGGTGGCGCGGCCTGTGGGCCAGGCGGTGGCACCTGCATGACGGGCACGTGAGTAGCGTAGGCGGCCTGCAGCGGCGCCACGTGCGCGTGCGCGGCCGGCACGCCGGGCGGGAAGCCGGCGTGCTCGGGGTGCGGCGGGAAGTGCGGCTGCGGCGGCATTGGCAGCGTGCCGGGCTCGGCCACGCGCCCGCCTGGCAGCTGGACGAAGTGCTGGTTGGTGAAAGTTTGAGTTGGAATCGGCCCAGGCGGCGACGGCTGATTGGGGATCACCGGCGGTTGCGGCGTGCCAACGGGGCTGTCTATCTCAGATTCTTGCAGGAAGAAGAAATTCTGGGACCCTATTACTTCAGCGATAGGTCTCTGTTGAGGATATTGTTGGGCGAAATACGCATGCTCGACCTCCTGCAACGTGATAGGCGGCAACGGCCGGAGCGGGTAAGCGGGCGCGGGCACGACAGCGGGCGCGGGTGGCACGGGTAGCACGCCCGGCGGGTACGCGCCCGAGACCTCGGGCTCCACTTCGTTGTCCATCACTTCCACGGGCTCCATTTCCGGTACTAGAATATGACTCTCTTCTATCTCTGATGCTACAATATCTGCTGAACGGTCAAAGTAGCCACATTCGTGAACTGCACTCACAATCTCCTTGATATGAGTATAAGTAGTGCCCAATATTTCTTTAGGCCTGCCATCAATTATAGCATACAAATGTTCAGCAGCTTTTGCAGTTTGAACATGGAATCCAGGTTGACCTTCTTCATTTACCTCATGCTTGGGTGTCACTTCAGGGTACCTGGAAAATACATTATGTATTTTGTAACAAAATAGTAGGGTAGTAGGGTAGATAGCTTTTGAGATTTGAAAATGAAATGAAAACAGCAAATGAAACTGAACTGTCAAACTTGAGCTGGTGATGCTAAATCAGGTTTACTCGGCTCCGCTCGGTAGGTAACATGAATCGCGTATATTCGGCTCCAGTCGTAAGTTTTCACTTCTATTTTGTAGTCATAAGCACACGCCTCTTTCATTATTTTTAATTACCTGCGCCCGCGGTTGACCCGCGTAGGCCGGGATAAAAAGTAGCCTATGTGTAAATCCAGGGTATAAGCAATCTACATACTAAATTTCATCCAAATCGATCCAGCCGTTTGAGCGTGAAGAAGTAACTAACAAACATTCACACTCACTTTCGCCTTTCTATTATTAGTGTGATTGTATCATGCGTGCATTATGACAAATATTAATGTTATTCTATTCTGGAATAGAACCTGAAGTATGTTAAAATTGTAAATGTATTGTAATGTAATTTAAAATGACACTTACAGATCATCTAGAATTTTTAGGTCCTCTTCTGTAAGCTTTGCTGCACCATTGGTTCCATTGAGAAAGTCGTCTCTAGCTTCTGTATTTCCCATTTGGTTAAGACAATCCAAAACAAGTAAAACTTCTCGAATTTTGCTGGTTTCTGCTGCATACCGCACCCACGCATCCTGTATTAGAATAATTTATGGAGTATTATTAGCGTCTTGTTGTATAGAATTTACAATTTATTAGAATTTATATGTTACTTTTATAATAAAGCCATCTAATAACATTTTTCTGTTTTAAGCTCTTATTACACTCTTTTTGATGATCTCCTCATTACAGTACGCTGTGCAATGACAATTTTCGTTTTTTTTTTCATTAAAAAAATTTAAAAATCAGAAAATGAAGTAGGATAACTTAATTTTTCAGTATTTTCAAATTATGAATTTCATAAGACAGTTATGAAAATAAATTTTAAACCTTTTTTGCTTGTTTTTTAGCCTCACGCTCTGCAGAAGTAGCTATTGATGTGACTTGCTTAGACAGCTCTCTTGCAAATTCCAGTGTTTGAGCAACCTCATCATATTTAGCAACAGCCACTTTTTGATCACTATGCAGTTCTTTTCCAGCTTTTTGCAAGTCTCGATATGATGTCAGCTTGCTCTGTAACAAATTTAAAATTCGAGAAGCACTTAATATTAAAATGAGTTTATCCAGATTGTTATTTACACTAGAATTTAAACTGTTATAGATAGAAAATAATACTATATTATCCTCATAATCACTCTGTCTTTGCTTCTATTCCAGATAATTTAGACTGGCCTTCAATAAAAAATACCCAGATAATCCTAACTAATATTATAAATGCGAAAGTGTGTTTGTTTGTTTGTTACGCTTTCACGCTAAAACAAATGAGCAAATAAATAAAATTAAACAGCTGAACGGATTTGCATGAAATTTGACACATGGGTAGACTATGAAATAATGGTAATCAGCTGCATCCGGTTAGACTGGAAGCCGACCCCAACATAGTTGGGAAAAGGCTAGGCAGATTGATTGGGTAGACTATGACCTGGAGAAGGACATAGGCTACTTTTCATCCTGGATCGCAGACGATGATGTGGGCAACAGCTAGTATGTAAATTAACATTACTTCTTGAGTTTATGCCACTGCTAAAAAACTACTCACTAACATTGTCAGTATCAGTAGAAAAATCGAGTGCATGGTTTTAAGCAAGTGAGAGACACACTCAACACAGTATTATTTTACTTGTGTATGTGTATGCAAATAAACAATAAAAAAATTGAATGTTTAGGCATTAAGTTCACCTCTGTACATTTTGTGTGCTTAAAGTATAAATAATCAGTAATTGCACAACAATTTCCAAATTAGACCCAACTTCCATGTAATAAAAAATCTATATTTAATTGCTTACTTAATGCACAAGATGTGCTTCAAAAATGCAATTTATTTTCTCTTTTCAATAATTGTACTGATAGTAGTTTAGATAAGTTTGAAATACTTCTCAAAATACAAAAATGCAGGCATTTTTGTATTTTAAGCATTCATATTATGCTTGATCATTGTGTTTATTTTACTTTGGTAGCTTTCCAAAAATCACTTTTTATCGAAATAACTAAAAATGTATAAAACTACTTATACTAGATTGTGTTTTAAAGCTATAATATAGTAAATAAAATATGAAAGCTAAAATAAAGAACAGACCCTATTATAATTTTTGAGCATATTCAATACATTCTTCTTGTCTTTACATTTAGACATAAATATAAACTAAATAAATTTGCGGACTCCAATAATGTTAGGTTGTTATAAAGTTGTAACAATGATAATAAAGGCTGATTACTCTAATCAAGTTTGATACAAGTATAAAAACATTGTTTATCAGGCCCATAATAATAGCCGAACTGGTAAATTGATAATGTTGGTTGGTAATTCGAAGATTGATTCTTCCTTACCTTAGTTTACATGAACTAATAAAATGTAAACTTTAGGGCGTCATGGTTTTGATGTATCGTCAACATACCATGAGCACATGTATGAAAATGGCGTCAAGTCTGCGGCAAAATTTTACGCTATGAGCGGGCAAAATGTATGCGGTCTTAGACCAAGCCAAAACATAATGAAGCTTCACACGGTTAACAGCTTCTCGAAATACAGAGAATCATTATAATTAAATCGGTTCGTAAATGTTGACTAATAGCATTATACATACCTTTCTTTTCTCCAAATTACGGATTTTGTGTTCAAGAATTGTCATAATTTGTCGTATTGGAGAATTGTCCATAGCCTCCGAAGAGGCTGGTTTCTCAGACTTTGCATTAGCAGCTGAAGGCATCCTTCACAGGCAACAACTCTTCCCGGATTGCGTATGGTGGTGGTTGAAGAGATAGAGATAGAATTTTCTATCTATCTTTATAACCACAAAACAACTGTCATTCCGAGATGAACGACGCAAGTCGTAAACGCATTTCTTTTGGCAGATTGGTACTACTGAAAGTATTATTTAGTCTGGTAATATTGATAAATCATTCATCAATTCATCATTATCATAGACAAAAAAAAAGAGGCATAACTACAACCTCAGAATAATTAGTTATTTTTTCTGAGCCTATAAAGCTCGGACTACAAGCATCCGGAATATCTCCGGTCCGAGTAAAAACGGCCCCAGACAAGCCCGGATTCAATCCGTCTCTCAAGCAATCATATGAACTATTCTTGCATCGACTACATAGGATCAGGGGCCATCCGTTCCGGAATTTCACCCGGAAGCAATCGGATCATGCTCTGGTTTTCTCCGGCCACCCGTCCGTTATTTTTCGGCACGAGGGGCTGGGCCTTTTTTTCTTTTTTTTTATGTAGTTGTATGGAGCTGACCACATGACTCCGAAAAACGTCCGTTCCGGGTGCTTCCGGACGAATCACGCGCCAGTGCAACGCCTAATACACAACTGGTAGGACATGCACGCTTGTATCTAAAAAAACAACAATGGTCGATTCCTAGCGCATAAGGCGACGAAAAACGACTTTAGTGATTTTAAACTGAAGATCACGTCTACATCTAAACGAGTAGTGTTAATGATTTGGAAAAAAAAATGTTAAATTAGAGCCTTTTTAACAGACTTCAAAAAAGGAGGTTCTCTAATCGACCCGTGTGTGATGTATGTATGTGTTTATTTTACCGCGATTTTCGCAAAAACTAATAAACCAATTTTGATGATTCTTGCACTATCGTGATCTACATACTTTCAGAAAAAGGTTTTAGTATATAATACATTATGTAATTATTCTTATGTACGAAGTTATATGCATAAATTTACTGTAACTCCGGCATTTCTAAGCCGATTTTGATGATTCTTCTTTTCGTTCGTCTTGTAATTGTATATTCAACTAAAAACGGAAAAATAAATTTACTTTAAAAAAAGTAAAAACCGACTTCAAAACCAAAAACGCATAAAATAACTTTCATAAAACACTCAACAGCTTCTGAAGTCGGTTTCTTCAATGCACTTTAGCTTGACATCGAATTCAGAAGCTGTTAAGTGTTTTATGAAAGTTATTTTATTCGTTTTTGGTTTTGAAGTCGGTTTCTACTTTTATTAAAGTAAATTTTTTTAATAACATATGTGAATGTTTTAAATTATGTTTATATTACATAGTGTAATTAATTTATAAAGTTATGTCTAACGATGATAAAAAACGAAGAATCACGCAAAAACTATCTCGCGTATTTTTATGAAACCTTCACCATTTTAAAGATAATTTAATTATTTATCTTTTAGTATACGTGTTTTACTCTTACTTTTTTTTTATGTATAATAAATTAATAATGTGTCTAATTTGGGACAGCTCTCCTTGATGGGCGAGTCCTATAACTGGGTAGACGTACGACGCGTTGCGTGAGATCAGCACAGAGCACGCAAGCTATGCACTCAAGGCCGTCGGCATATTACGAGTAGCTGCGTTTTAATTATGGTAATAGAGAATTAACAATTGATTTGGAACATACCTCTTTATAAGATTAGCATAATGAGTCTTGTTACTTGTTATAAATGATTAAATTAAATTAATAATAAAAAAAATAAGAAACTTCGTGGAACAGTGTGTGTCTTATATGACTGTGGATTATTATGACTTGTGGAATACCTATATACCTAATACACCTTCCGATATGCGGTCTACGTGAAAACCCAGTATATTTTGGCTTTCTTTTGTTTTTTGTTCGTTTTTAGGGTTCCGTATCTCAAAAGGAAAATCGGAACCCTTATAGGATCGCTTCGTTGTCCGTCTGTTTGTCAGTCTGCGAACACCCTTAGTCTCAGGCACGCGTGGAGTATCAAGTTAAAATTAGTATCAAATACGTTGGTCTTTGGTCCCTTAGAGCTCTTAGAGGTTAGTTGCGAACACCATAGGTTCACAACTACTGATGATGATTTTTTTTCCATCGGATGATGTTTTTTTACGTTTATATATATAATTTATAAGCTCATATACCTATTATATAAAGGATTTTAAAGGATTTTCCTTATGCACACATAGGGTGCATTCGACGCGTCAGAGGCAGCCACAGCTAAACATAAAACTTCAACTAAAGTTAAAGTTTCCATTTGAAATACCAAAGTAGCGACTATTCAGAGCAAGTGCTAGCAGCCGACTGAGCGCATTTCTCTCTGGATTCAAACGGGACGCGTGTAGTCGATAACATGCCGAACTCGGAGTTTTCTCGGACCGGAGAGATTCCGGTTGCTTATAGTCCGATCTTAACTCTAAACTCATTCATATGGGGGATGCGCTAAGGTAGCCCGCGAAATTAAATTTTCATACGTTTTTTGCAATTTGCAGGTCAGTGTCAGGTTGTATGTTGATTAAAATATGATTCATTTTTTCTTTTGCCGCTATTACACTCCTACCAACTTATCTGTGAAATGGCGAAAATTGGAACTACGGCCGTCATGTTGAAATGTCTTCGATTGTGCCGACGCAAGTCATTCGATTGTGTCGACGCATCGACGGTGGCGCATCGGTGGCGTCCTCTTTCAGTTCACAGATAAGTTGGTAGAACTGTAACATTATAAATGGTACAGACAACAGCATATGAGGTTATACCAAATTGTCAAACTCCAAATGATTTTAAACCTTAAAATGTTATATGCAAATATTTGCATGCCATCACTGCATGGCGGAATGTGTCTTTGCACTAAATTTTGTACCTACCACATTTTATGCAAATAAACGATTTTGATTTGATTTTGTTATCGGTTAAGTTCAAAATAAAATGAGAAAATTTGACAATTTGTAGTAACTTGACCTGCTGCTGTCTGTATAAATGATAGTCACTATTCATAAAATTCTCGCTTTGTTCGGAGTAGACAAGCTCTATACACGTCTAACCACAAGACGCGTGCGCCCGACTGCGTCCCGCTTTGCAAACGCGGTCTTCCCGCGTCACGTTCGCGCAGGTGTGCAAAGCGCCATAAGATAACGGGCAGCGTCCGCCGCGCGACTGACGCTCCTGGCTCCTGCTTCGCAGTCACTTTGGTCGCTCAGAGGCCGTACTATGACGTGAAAAATGATCATGGATCCGTTGAGAAAAAAGGATGGTGCTATATGACGTATATAGCTCCGATTGAGAGACTTAGCAATGGTAGAAACCAAAAGCAACCATAAGACATCGATTGTTCAGTAATAAAACAGTGTGCAGTGTACAGTAATAAAAGTAGGTATGTACTAATAATCTAAAAAGTAGCCAGAAGTAGCTAGATTCATTTTGGTGGCTAAAACAGATTATTTTTTTGTTAAAACCATCAAAAATCCGCTAGATCTAGCCACAAAGTGGCTAAAACGGCAACACTGCATTCGGCTAGTCGGCTACCATATCCTCACAGCCTACTAATATTATAAACGAGAAAGTTTGACGGGTGCTGCTAGTCAAGTATACCTTCCAGTATAAGCTGACCTCTCAATGTACGAAAATCCTACATAATAGAATAGAATAGAATATTTTTATTTCAGACCGGAGTCCACAGGGTTAGTAACAATTTTAACTTAAATTCTAGTGTTAGTAGGTTACAGACACATAAAAATATACAATTAAATTTCGGCATGGAGCCGCATCCACCTCCGCAACATCGGGGAATCCCACCGATCTACGAATACACTGAGAATACTGTTGGTGCCGCCGCGAACGCGAGACATCAGGGATGCACATCTGTTCCTAATAATAGCGGCAAAACCATCAATATTATTAATTAATGTGAGATCAGCTTATACTGGAAATTATAGTTTGATATGTAGCCGCAAGTACCTAAAATAAGGTAGTACTGAAACCACTGCAGCAAAAAATCCATCGCATTCTATATAGTAACAATTTTTTCTTGGGTACAATGGAACCTTTTTAGCACAGTATAAAAACATACAGTAGGACGACGCCTTTGATCTCGTGGTAAATGCCGACAACGTCTAGACATTGTCGCAACAGCAAGGGTTGTCCCAAGTACACGATATTAATTAATTAATTTGTTTATTAGAGATCAACATCGTCTTCAACATTATTATTATTTTAAACGATAACGGGGTTAAAATCAAAATTCAAGATGGTGGCTGCGAAAATTTTCAAGTTTTTAGTCATGGGTATCGTTTCCATGGTTTTCGAGGACGGTAAAGCCGATAGTGAGGTCAAAATCAAAATCCAAGATGGCGACTGCGAAACATTAAATTTTATTTGTCAAAATCCATTTTGATTTTGAGCTCATCGGCTTTAGTGTCCTCAAAAGCAATAGAAACGACACCCATGACGAAACATTTTAAAATGTTCGCAGCCGCCATCTTGGATTTTTATTTTGACCTCATTATCGTTTTCAACGACCTCAAGAACCATGCAAATGACACCCATGACGAAAAATTTGTTAGTTTTCGCAGCCGCCATCTTGAATTTTCATTTTGACCCCACTATCGTTTTCAGCGACCTAAAAAACCATGAAAATGACACCCATGACGAAAAATTTGAAAATTTTCGCAGCTGCCATCTTGGATTTTCATTTTGACCCCACTATCCCTTTCAGCGACCTCAAATTTCATGAAAATGACACCCATGTCGAAAAAAATAAAAATAAACTGAAATAAAAAAAAATAATAAGATAATTAGAAAAAAAAAACTTAATAAAATAAGTAGGCACTCAAATGTATTTTTCTGTATACGTAAATAAGAAATAAAATTAAAAATGTACTGTACAGAGGCCAGCACATCAAGCCAAAATCTGTCTTTCTCTGATAGATTTTCAACTTTAACACAAAGAAATAAGGAGAAGGATTCAATTGAGAAAATTTGACAGAATGGGGTAGCTTGATGTGCTGGCCGCTGTACATCACTGCCCTACCCTTTGAAGGAATACAGGCGTGATGTTATGAAGAAATCTCATTTCCGCAACTTTTTCGCGCAACTGTCCTGACGCGCAAGTGGATTCGCGGAAGTGTGTTTCGCGCAAGCGGATTCACGCAAGTGTCCTTCGCGCAAGTGTCTTTCGCGCAAGTATCTTGCGTGCAAACGTCCATGCGCATTGAGTTATAAAGTACTTACGTACGTAAGTACTTATATCTCAATGTCCATGCGCGCAAAAGTCCATTCGTGCAAAAGTCCAATCGCGGAAATGTCTTGTCGCGCAAGTGTCTTTCGCGCAAAAGTCCGTTCGCGCAAAAGTCCATTCGCGGAAATGTCTTTTCGCGCAAGTGGGTTCGCGGAAATGCCATTCGCGCAAGTGTCCTGCTATCCTCAAATGTTACTATGTCGTATCTCTGTATTTTTCCGTGTACATAAATTAAATAATAATAATAAATTAAAACAATAATAAAATCAGCATGATAGTCCTGAAAATGATGTACAGACCCCAGCACATCAAGCTACTACAATCTGACAAATTTAATGGATTTTCACCTTTATCGCTAAAGTATTAGGTTCAAGGTTTATTGGGAAAATTTGACAGTTTCGGGTGGCTTGACCTGCTGGCGTCTGTACCGAGCTACTAACACGGTGGAAGTATATCGGTCTCGCCCCTCACACCCCGCGTGATTGCTCTGTCTAGCTAGATGGCTTCGTCGGACGACTGTATGATGCTAGTGTGCTTTTTAGTGTATTTTTAAAAACCCCATACTTTCCATGCTGTTCATCCATGTCAGTGGTCCATACATGCCTACCATAGACAAATATACACCTGTCAAGTCAACTGATTTGTGCGGTTGGTACTCTGCACTCCAGGAAAATTTTTGGAGGTTATTTTTCAGCCAGCACAGGTTTTGAAAGCGAAAGTTTGTTGTGCAATTTAAATTTTCCGTGCAAAAATTTTAATTTAACTTCTATTGTAGATAATAAATACTGGACCTCGTCATGTTTCCAGCCTTCAGGGTAAGTAATATAATAATACTACCTACATAAACAAACAAACGGCTTCACCGGTTGATTAACTGTTTTCTATTTAAAATTACTATCTATCACACAATCTTACACCCTTAAGACGGCCGTCTAACCCAAATTTGATTACGAAGTATTACCAGTAACACTATTAACTGTACGCTCTGGATCAGTTTATTTTTGTTTCGTGTTATATGTTTTGTTACACTTGCACTTTACCTCCATAATTGGTCCGAGCTACTCGGCTAGCTAGAAGCTTACTTTTGCTATGGCACAAACTAGCATATCACTCGGACCAATTAAAAAACAGGTTTTTCATTTGGTCTAAGGCATAGACTATCTAACTAATGTCTTTATTTTATGAATTGATGTTTTCTAGTTTTTGGTAATGAATACAAAAAAGCCACAGTAAATTTTGTATTGGTATATTGTAGACAATCATTGTTCTATTATAATGGTATAAATACCATTGGTACTAAGTAAATCAATAAAATTGTGTCATGTAAGTTCATCATATAGAAGGTCTAAATTATTTTTTCTTAGTTCCAATAATAATTATAAATAGTCTTCAGCTTTTGAGCTGAGAACCTAGAGCTCTTTCATGTAAGTAATAAATATTCACTCAAAAGGAAGTCCTGGATAAATATTGTAGTAGTTTAAAAATATATGACTGGACTGCGATAGAAATTAATTTATTTGCTTCATCCAATATTTTTGTATTTGCAGATACCACATATGGTGCGGAAAGTTGTTGGAATTCAACAAACTGTGATTAGACACAATTCCCAAAAATCCGAAAAAAGTTAGTAATACTTATTTTTTTTTTTTGTGGTTGGGAAATTATCAAATGACTTCTCCCGCTCTGGGCAGAGCGGGAGGGCGTGTCAGGCTATTACTGACTAAAACCCACCCGTGTTCCTTCAGTTGCCCGTTCCAGGGCCACAGTATCTCTTTCGAACTACCCGCAACCCTGGCGGCAAGTTAGTAATACTTACCAACCTTTTAACTTTGTTGGTTCAGAAAGGGTCTAAGATAAAATTATCATGTTCTCAACTTCACACTAGGGTATAACAGGAACTGACTTACGATTAGTAGCTATTGTACTGTAGGAAAGTAAAATCAGTATCTATAAAAAAAAAAAAAATTGGTTCATAGAGCACATCACCTAAATTTAATTTGGAACTATTTATTGTTGAAATATGTTTGTTCAAAACACAGTAATTTATGTTCAATGTTTTTTATTGTTTACAGCATTAAATTTAGTTACATTATTGGGCAGAGTTGGTGCTGATCCACAAAAACGTGGTTCAGAGGAACACCCAGTAATAAACTTTCCACTAGCTACTCATTACAGTTACAAATATGAATCAGGTGACATGTTGCAAAGAACTGACTGGCATAGAATAAGTATTTTTAAGCCTGGTCTTAGAGATACAGTGTACAAATACTTAAAGAAAGGCCAAAGAGTGTATGTAACTGGAAAATTGTCATATGGAGAGGTCAAAATGGATGATGGCCAAGTTCGAACTGCTTCCACAATTATAGCAGATGATGTCATATTTTTCCAAAATGCGCCACCAGAACATTCATAGAATGGAAAATATTGTTAACTGATTAAGTTTAATTAGATTCTAAGAGCAATTTTATTGTATGTAGTTGTAATAAAAATAAAGATGTAATAAAAATAAAGAAGTCCTGTACTTAATTGTTTTATCTTTAATTTTGTTCTTGATGTTAGGTCCTAAGTAATAAAATAAGTATGATTTCTTTTTGTTCTGACGCATTTCGCAGATTGTTTACAATACAGTACCTTACCTATAGGGTAAAGGCGTGACGCCTTTGCGACAAGAGGATTTATTTTTTTAATATACTGGGTCAAATAGGAAACCTAAATACAGATTAGAGCTGCTACACATGTTTTTATTTGCGTTATATCTTGTTTTTCTATTGAATCCCTGGGCCGCGCCACAGTACGAATTTAAAATATATGTTTCTAGATAAATTGTGCCATTTATGTACTAGACGATAGTATAATGAAATACCTAGCTTCATATAATATTTCTGTAAACTACGCACCCGGATGTAGTAAACACCAAAAAAAAATATCGTGATAAGTTGTGGCTACACCTACGGCCTACGTCCATCATCGCGATAATCAACTGCGATTCCCATTGGTCCCGCCCGGACATGAAATTATAGCCTTATGTTGGTGGCTGGGGAGCTAAGAGAATTGAACCACTGTGTCGGGGGCTCGGGGCCACACCAGACCAACGGGAAATGCCGTTGATCGCGATGATTGACGTAGGTAGGCCGTAGGTGTAGCCACAACTTATCGTGATAATTTGGCAACGGCATTCACATTGGCGATTGGCGTGGCAATAACTCGGGTGGCGGCGTTTAAGTGTGGCCACTCAATTTACCGCGATAATTATCGTAATAATTATCGCGTTTGCCGATGCGATGGGCATTGACGTTGACCGTTGGTGTGGCCCCAGCTGTATAGTCATAGGGGACTGGGGAGTATACTCCCTGGCCGCGTCACTGCGAGTTATAAGGCACACCCGCACCCTAATTGCGTAACACTTTATCAATCGGAGTTGGGGTACATTTTGACAGTTCAACAGCATTCATTGCGTCATTTACGTTGTCGAGCACACAAATTTTACGAACATATGAAGCAATGGATTAGCAATTTGTTTCAAAATGAAACCAACTCCGATCGATAATGTGTTACGCAATTAGGGTGCAGGATATGTAATACTTATGTAAAATAGCTCTTTGTGTCAATCCATATGGGGGACGCGCTAAGGTAGCCCGCAAAATTCAAATTTTCTTGGGTTTTTTTACTATTTTCAGCATCCGTAGCATGACGATGTTTTGTCGACGGAAGAATATACAAAAGTGTCTGTGACAAAACTACCTACATATTGCCATGCTTAGACGCGTAGAATGCGTACAAATATTTCTACTACCTGCCATTTTGTCTATTCTTCCGTCGACAAAACCCGTTTTCATGGCGGTCATGCTAAGCGTGCAGGTCAGTGGTGTAAGGTTGTATAGGATATAAAGGTTCGCGACAATAAGAAATATGTATTTACATAATTTTAACCATAAAAATCATCAATAGATCTCTCTAATTTAGATTTCCTCTGGATCCATCTGATCTCCATAATCAGACCAATCAGGTGGAAATCTAATAAATGTCAAGTTGACGTGTGCGTTGCGCCAGCGGGATGTTGTCGCTTTTCAGGATTTCGGCTTGACAGAAATTAGTGCTTCATCTCGTGTAATTGTGCCCGAAATAATTTGTGCGTCCAGCCGATCCAAAGATATTCACGAAAAACAGATTCCGCTGTAGTAACGTTACTGCAGCGGCATGTTTTTTTACCAGTGGTCGTAGCTGAATACAAACTAGCTACTTAGATTGATATAATTTCTGCCTAATTGTGCCCAAAAATATAATTTGTGCGTCTTGACTTCTTGAGATTTAGGAGTTATTCAAGATGCCGCTGGGGAAACGTTTAGCAAATTGCTGTATCTCTTAAACGGCATGACATACAACTACGATTTTTTTTTACTACGGTGGGTGATTTTGTGCTTAATTTATGCAATTTTATTTTTTCTATAATCTACACCATTGGAAAATTAGATATTTTTTTTCAGAAACCCTAAAATCGATCCTCGCGCTTCAATGAGAAACTAGAAACTTACCAATTATGGTGCTTTGTACCTTTTATCAACTCTTGACATGTGACATAACTTCTTAACGTTTAGTAGGGACTCTATCTATGTCTTATTTGCTATTTTTGCGATAGGACACCGTTTTCGAGATAAAAGCAAGAGAAAAGAAAAAAAAAAATTATTTGCTCGCATATTCAGATAGTCGTAGACATTTTTGTATTTTCAATTTACTATGTCACACTATGAACTTAGCAACAAGAAAGGCATGTCGTGCCTCTAGATTATGTCACATCGGAGGCGATCGGCGGCGGCGATCTCTCGCGTCCAAACCTGGTCCAGGCCATGGTGCGGAGCGAGCGTGCATGGGAGGCCGTCACCTCCTGCGAAGCAGTAATGCTCGCGAAGGAGGAGGCGGAACGCGTGAGGGAGAGGCAACAGCCGCGCCCTCGCGCCTCTAGCCGCCGCAGGAGACGCCCTGGGCGGCGGGAATCTATCGCCGATTCCCGGCCACCGTAGGCGCGGGCTTGCGGACGACGAGTAATGGGCAGCTCGCCGTCCGGTAAGGACCAGGCCCGGGTCGCCGGCGCGTTGTTTTCCACGCGCGCCTCAAAGAGATGTCAGCAGTGACGGGGTCCAATAGGGCCGATGGCGCCGCGCCGCCGCCGCGGTCCCAAATAATAATATTGCTTCCTAATCTTCCAATAGTTCCTAATGACTTGGAGCTATGAAATTACGGCTACGTTGCAATTAAAAACAACGATATGTCGTAAAAGTGCTGTCATATTCATATAATAGGTTGGGGACACCCGTGTTCCTTCAGTTGCACGGGCAACTGAAGGAACACGGGTGGGTTTTAGTCAGTAAAAGTCTGACACGCCCTCCCGCTCTGCCCAGAGCGGGAGAAGTCATTTGATAATTTCCCATCCACAAAAAAAAAAAACCGGGTCAAAACGATTGACAAATTGAAGTACAAACTAATAGGTTGGGGAAAAAGTTTCTTCGCATTTTTTAAGAAAATTCAAAACATTTTTTAATATACATTATTTACATTTATCTAAAGTATGTAGGTACCATTTTGTTCGGTAACTTTCTGCCATCTTGTAGGTAGGGACATGATCCCATTGCTATAGAAATTTTGGGACTTCTGATCAAAATACCGCGACAAGTGGTTTTGGCAGTCCTCTCGTGATGTTAACCTGACACTGCCTAAAGAATCTGAAGAGACCGAAACAGGTGGAAATCTGAAGGTGCAAGGTCAGGACTATACGGCGGATGCATTAACACCTCCCAGCCAAACTCTCTTAATTTTTGCTGAGTGGCTAAAGATGTGTGAGGTCTAGCGTTATCATGATGAAAAACCACACCCCTTCTGTTGATTAATTCCGGCAGCTTTCTCTCAACTTCTTGCTTTAATCTCATCAGTTGTTCGCAGTAGAGTCCAGAATCGATAGTCCTGCCTGGTGGTAACAGCTCATAATCAATAATGCCTTTCCAATCCCACCACACACACAGCATCACCTTGTTGCGAGTGAACCCGGGTTTCGCCACAGTCTGTGAAGCCTGACCGGCCTTTGACCACGACCTTTTTCGCACGTTCTTGTCGTACGTGATCCACTTTTCATCTCCAGTTAGTAGCTTCTTCAAAAATGGTTCGGTTTCATTACGTCGTAATAAAGAATCACAAATGAGTACACGGTTCATTAGGTTTCTTTCAGTGAGCTCGTGAGGTACCCAAATATCGAGCTTTTTTGTGTACCCAGTTTTTTTCAAATGAGCCAAAACTGTTTTGTGGTCAATTCCCAGTTCTTCAGCTACGTTGTAACTACTGATATGCCGATCTTGCTCCACTTTTTCAAAAATGGCATCCATTTTATCCGTGATAGGGCGACCAGAGCGTCGTGCATCTTTGGCATCAAAATTTCCGGATTGAAAACGCTTAAAACAAATTTGTGCTACTCTCACAGACACTGCACTGGGTCCATAAACATCGCAAATTTTTTTCGCGGCTTGCGTTGCATTTTTACCTTTTTTGTAGTAAACTTTTAAAACGTATCGAATTTCTTCATTAGATTCACTCATCTTGACAGTACGAAAAACAAATGAAAATCACACTTTTTCCTAATTTGAATTTGGAATTATGTTCTTTAAAATTTAAACTTTCAATGATACCAAAACCAGCCAGATACAAATAGTATAACCAAAGATATTTTATTTTAAGTTCATACATACTATAATGCGAAAAGACTTTTTCCCCAACCTAATATAATAATATATGAGACGTCATCAGGCCATACGAAACATATCGGTATGGAGTTATTAATATTTTAAAAATCTTCTAGAGAACTATCGAAACATTGTTTGTAATAAACTCGTCAATAAGATCCCTCCCTACTCTCTGATAACTCTCTACGATACATAATAGGTTGGGGAAAAAGTTTCTTCGCATTTTTTATGAAAATTCAAAACATTTTTTAATATACATTATTTATATTTATCTAAAGTATGTAGGTACCATTTTGTTCGGTAACTTTTTGCCATCTTGTAGGCAGGGACATGATCCCATTGCTATAGAAATTTTGGGACTTCCGATCAAAATACCGCGACAAGTGGTTTTGGCAGTCCTCTCGTGATGTTAACCTGACACTGACTAAAGAATTCTGAAGAGACTGTAACAGGTGTAAATCTGAAGGTGGAAGGTCAGGACTATACGGCGGATGCATTAACACCTCCCAGCCAAACTCTCTTAATTTTTGCTGCGTGGCTAAAGATGTGTGAGGTCTAGCGTTATCATGATGAAAAACCACACCCCTTTTGTTGATTGATTCCGGCCGCTTTCTCTCAACTTCTTGCTTTAATATCATCAGTTGTTCGCAGTAGAGTTCAGAATCGATGGTCCTGCCTGGTGGTAACAGCTCATAATGAATAATGCCCTTCCAATCCCACCACACACACAGCATCACCTTGTTGCGAGTTAACCCGGGTTTCGCCACAGTCTGTGAAGCCTGACCGGCCTTTGACAACGACCTTTTTCGCACGTTTTTGTCGTACGTGATCCACTTTTCATCACCAGTTATCAGCTTCTTCAAAAATGGTTCAGTTTCATTACGTCGTAATAAAGAATCACAAATGAGTACACGGTTTATTAGGTTTCTTTCAGTGAGCTCGTGAGGTACCCAAATATCGAGCTTTTTTGTGTAGCCAGTTTTTTTCAAATGCGCCAAAACTGTTTTGTGGTCAATTCCCAGTTCTTCAGCTACGTCGTAACTACTGATATGCCGATCTTGCTCCACTTTTTCAAAAATGGCATCCATTTTATCCGTAATAGGGCAACCAGAGCGACGTGCATATTTGACATCAAAATTTCTGGATTGAAAACGCTTAAACCAAATTTGTGCTACTCTCACAGACAATGCGCTGGGACCATAAACATCGCAAAATTTTTTCGCGGCTTGCGTTGCATTTTTACCTTTTTTGTAGTAAAATTTTAAAATGTATCGAATTTCTTCATTAGATTCACTCATCTTGACAGTACAAAAAACAGATGAAAATCACACATTTTCCTAATTTGAATTTGGAATTATGTTCTTTAAAATTTAAACTTTCAATGATACCAAAACCAGCCAGATACAAGTAGTATAGCCAAAGAGATTTTATTTTAAGTTCATACATACTATAATGCGAAAAGACTTTTTCCCCAACCTAATATTTATATAAAAGTAAATAAATACTTACTTATTTAAACCATTTGTACGCACTTGTACCCATCAAAATTTAATTATGATACTACCAATTTAAGACGGTTGGCATAATGTACTGTACGGCCGCTTTTATGTAGGCATTCGTTTTTGTTCGGTTAATCGTGTGATTTCTTTCCTTTTGTTTTTTTTTCTTATAACTGATTAGTTAGAAAGTTTTTTCAGCTGAAATTTTGTAGGATAAATAATTTTATAAAAGTACTAATTATTAGTAAAATCATAATTACCGTCACTCAATAATTACTCAGGTATTGGAGCGTTACCTACATTATATCGTAGCCAGATTTTAATTAAAATGGATTATCTCTAAGGAGTTGGAATAGAAACCTCTAATTTCACATGATGCATAGAGTTGATAAAAGGCACAAACTACCATAATTGGTAAGTTTCTAGAGTTTCTCATTGAAGCGCGAGGATCGATTTTAGGGTTTTTGAAAAAAAATATCTAATTTTCCAATGGTGTCGATAATAGAAAAAATAAAATTGCACAAATTAAGACCCACCGTATCAAAAAAAAATCTTCGTTGTATGTCATGCCGTTTAAGAGATACAGCAATTTGCTAAACGTTACCCCAGCGGCATCTTGAATGCCTCCGAAACCTCAAGACGCACAAATTATATTTTTTGGGCACAATTAGGCACAAATTATATCAATCTAAGTAGCTAGTTTGTATTCAGCTACGACCACTGGTAAAAAAACATGCCGCTGCAGTAACGTTACTACAGCGGAATCTGTTTTTCGTGAATATCTTTGGATCGGCTGGACGCACAAATTATAAATTTCTGGCACAATTACACGAGATGAGGCACAAATTTCTGTCAAGCTGAAATCCTGAAAAGCGACAACATTCCGCTGGCGTAACGCACACAAGTTGACGGGACCCCGCCAGATTATTCGAATATCATGTAAATAGGATATAATACAATATTGATACTATTTCTTACTTTCATGGTAAAATTCTACTCTCATAAAATTTCAAAATATTCTACAAAGAAAGTGGTCCCGCTATTTTGATATCAAATTGTGCTATTGTGTTGTGTTGTGTACTTAGTTAATGAAAAACACATGGCGTGATTTTGAACCAAATTTTAATACGATTTAGTACAACTACCTACGTTTGATTTGAATCGTTATTATACTTTTAAAACTTATTTCAATAAAAAAAAAATGTTCATTATTTATTTACATCAGAGAAGTTTGTTTTTCATAGTTTCGAGAAATACTAGAAATAATTAGGTACGCACTTATTTTTGCGGTGGATAAAATCGATAGGTACTGAGCATGCGTAAATATTCATCCCAACTACGGAACCCTTCAAATTGGTGTGGCTGACACTGGCTTGGCCACCATCAGGGATTTTACTTTTGATAACACAAAGATTTAGTCGTTAATTAGTCGAAATTTGTCGGTCACTGGTTCAAAAGTTATAAGGGGTCATTGGTGGCCGATCTGGAGAGTCTCCCCAGCTTGGCCACCTTTATATCTCAAAAACTAGGGCACCTAGCGAAGATCTGTTTTCTCCCAGATTTAGTCGCTAATTAGTCGAAATTAGTCTCCAAATATCAGAATCCGTCGGTCACTGGTTCAAAGTAGCCGATCTGGAGAGAATCTCTCCATTTATATCACAAAAACTAGGACACCTAGCGAAGATCTGTTTTCTCCCAAATTTAGTCGCTAATTAGTCGCAATTTGTCGCCAAGTCACAGATTTCGTCGGGTCTTAGTTTAGAAGATATAATGAGTTACATTTTTAAGGTATAAACCAAGAGCTACATAGATCGAAGAATTTACGAAAAATTGCTAAGAAAAAATATTTCTATTAATAATGTGTAATATAATTCTAGTTATATTGGTCTAAACTCCTTAGAAATGTCAGAGAGAGACAAATTCTCAATGAAATACGTTTTTATGTTTTATAAATTACTAGGTTGGAGTGGCTTAAATTTCTTTGAAAACATTAAACCTTGCTCTTGGTCTATTTGGTGTCAAGATGTACAGTCACATGCAACTGTTTTACCAAATTATAACGTCAGGCTCTAATTTACGTTAGAATTCTTCTTCTGTTTATCTTGTCTTTACACAGTTATGTTTATAAGGAAAAATACATACGAAACGCACACTCACACGGAAACCCACATTAATTGATGACAAAACCGTTATTACACCAGTTCCTAACTATTCATAATAAATCCCACTGTAAACTAGCTTTAACTTACGTCACGGGCAACTCGCTCTAAGTAGCTCGTCTGTACACGCGCATCTATCTCTTTCTTACTTACCTTAAATGAAACGGAGCGCAGTGATCTATCTGCCAGCGACTGCACATTTTGTTCAATAAATAATTACTTACATTCTATTTATTGTAGATCTGTTTCTAGGTAATGATACAGCTTTTCTTTGGTGGATTTAAATTTTAATTACTTATAGAATAACTTCATATTAATATAAATCGCAACAAATATTCCACCTTATAGAACATCATAGATACTTTCTAGAAACTAGGTACTTAAAATATTTTGAACTTGGTTGTACCAATGTATGGACAAATTGAATTCTTTAATATCTTTTTAATTACACACCAACTAAATCTATGAGTTGGCGACAAATTGCGACTAATTGGCGACTAAATTTGGGAGAAAACAGATCTTCGCTAGGTGCCCTAGTTTTTGTAATATAGATTGGGAGATTTTCTCCAGATCGGCAACCTGGAAACGCTTATAACTTTTGAACCAGTGATCGACAGATTCTAATATTTGGCGATTAATACCGACTAATTAAACAGATCTTCGCCAGGTGCCCTAGTTTTTGAGATATAAAGGTGGCCAAGCTGGGGAGACTCTCTTCAGATCGGCCACCAATGACCCCTTATAACTTTTGAACCAGTGACCGACAAATTCTGATATTTGGCGACAAATTTCGACTAATTAACGACTAAATCTTTGTGTTATCAAAAGTAAAATCCCTGATGGTGGCCAAGCCAGTGTCAGCCACACTTCAAATTGCGGGGTCCGTCCGTCTAAAAACATACTTTTTGAATATTCTACTGTGGCGCGGACAGGGAGTATGTATCACACCGGCGCATCCGTAGCTTCCTGAAACAAGCTGTAACTCCACCTATCCTTTCGTGTTTCGACAGAGACATCTCGAGCAAAGATCTTGTTAGTAGCAGGGTCGTGTCTCGTTTCGACGAGGACCATCATATTTTATGTTTTCCCTCGAGTGCACCAGATGGCAAAATCAAAATTTATCAAAATCGGTTCAGTAATTTTGCCGTTAAAATGTAACGAACAGACACCTCCGGATAATAGGTAAATAGGTAGTGGTTGTTTTGGTTTGGTATCTGCAGAATATGTAGGTACTTAAAAGATTTGGTAGGTAGTTTATTGTTTGGAAGGTTAATAATAAATTACATTTTACACATAATATTATTTCTCATTTATTTTAAGTTTTAATAAATCTGACACAATATTTAATTGTGAAACTTCAAGTTAATTGTATTGTGTATATCAAGCTGGAAATGTTGGCATCCATGCCAAATACAAATAAATGTAAAAATACAAACTCAGTTGTAATAGAACTTACTGATATACTAGGTACTTCGATAAAGCTCCACTTTTTTGTTTTACAAATCATACACTCTCTTTACAGTCAGTTCCTTATTTCTAACTAATTCAAAACTATATTAATATTTACAAGACATCTTTACTCTATAACATCTAACTACCTACCTACATTGATAAAAGAGATCACAGAAAATTGTAGCTGGAAATCTTTGAGTAAAGTCCCTATCGTACTATATGTCTACCACTTTTATTTTATCACAGTGGGTGTGTTTTATTGATTCCAAGGCATTTTTGTTCAAAATAGTTGACATTTTATTGTCTTTTTAATATTAATAGATTCAATATATTTCTTTACAAACCAAAACGTAAATTTAATTTCAAAGCTGCCAAATACGATGTAATTTCGCATATTTATGTGGTAGATGTCATAGTAACTACTTTTCACATGCTACAATTGAAGGTTTGCCAAAAAGATCGAATGGAAGACGTTACATTAATAATATATTTTATATTCTCAAAATTTTTCAATCCTTATAATTCTTTCGGATTAATTACCTATCTTCTCTTTTCAGCAAATCTAAACCAAATTATAAAACACTCATAAAACTAATTAAATTACGCAAATGCATTAATCGAGTGCGAACTACGCACATAACATGTAGATAGATACAGAGTTGTGGCAACAATCTTCTGTAACTGCTAAATCTCAGTCAACAGTTACGTAAGTGATAGTCTATTGCACAAATCTTATAATAATTTCTATGACTTTAACACAAATAAACTCTTGTCCCTTTTGCTAACTATTTATATAGATAATTGACACTATTAGGTATAAAAATCACTTGGCACAAAGGCATCATTAAGGTCCATACCCTGTTAAACTCCAATGACCATCCTAAATCCGTCAAAGTACTCTCAGTGATTGTTCATCAAGTACGTTAATATTTTTTTAGAGGAAGACTTAAATATCCTTTCTGAGAGGAATTTGACTAGAATTTTAGTGGGTGGAGCTGATTGCATACTGAATATGCAGAAAATGCGTTTTGCACTGATGAGTGTCCCACGTTAAAAGTCTTTTGTAATCATTGTTCACATTTTTCACTTTTGAGATTGAGTGCATAATGTTCAGTGGCGTAGTCAGATTCCCGTTTAATCATCATGTTGTCCCCAATGAGAGCACTGATGTGGTGTTTGTCATGCGGCTGCTGGACAGGGCTAGGGTCAGGCCGCGCACGTTTCCGCCAGGGCTCCGACGCTGCCATACTCAGGTCAGTAGGCATATCTTCGTCAACAGGTTCTTCGTCGCAACGTTCTTCTTTCATTTCCGTTTTCACGACTGCTTGAGGTACAACCCTCGTTGGACTCATTTGTTGCCGTAGCAGCGAAATATTTTTGATGTTCTTTAGTTCAGTTGGATTTCTTAAAAATCTGTAATAATAAATTGAGATGAGTACAAACCACAACAAAAAAAATGCTAGCGATCTGATAATTTGAATTGAAATTGTTACTTACTGGTAGCAATGTCTTTCGCCTTGTACTTTCCGCAGAATATTAACGCGGTAATAATATCTTAAAGCACGTGACATCTTATCGTAATTCATGGAAAGATGATTTTTCTGAATTCCCCACAGTTTTGCCAGTCCGGCAGGATCAACAATTTTAAACACTCCCGTTTCTCGATTTTTCCATGCAATGTAGTTAGTGTACCGCTGCGAAGGATCATTTAATAGCTGTTGTAGGAAGTCCCAAAGTAATCTTCCATCTGAAAATAAAATCACAATGAGTTTCATGTGGACAGTGTAACGTCTATATAAATACAAAATAATTTCAGCTTTACGGTCGCAATGAAATGTAATGATCAATCACTTACTTGTATTTGATTCCGGCATATCATTAGGGAAGAACTCTCTGTGTTGAGCTCGGTAATGTGAATGTTGTGGCCCTGGATGAGGCTGTGGTGCCGGGCTTACTAATGGAGCTTCTTTAGGAGAGCGTGGTTGTGGTGCGAATTGAGCTTCTTCATCAGAATCAGAATGATTGCTTCCGGAACTGGCAGCCTGAGTTGTAGCTGGCATTGATGGTGCATAATTTGGTGCATAGTTAACTGCTTCTCCTCTTTGCGGGCTTCCTGAACTGTCTACTGACGGAGCTGGACTTAAGGTCACGGAATTGGGTTGAGCAGCTGCAGCAGCAGCGCTATGGAAATGGTGAAAGCTGTCGACAGCCCATGTAGGAGTAGGCGGGTGTGAATGTGGGGAGGGTGGGTAAGGCGCGGCACGTGCTGTGGGAGTCACTGGAGATGAGGGAACTCTTCCCAGTAATGCGGCATCACGTACAAGCATTTGCAGCACATTATGTAGTACATCACCAGCACCGGGACAGCGTTCACCCAAATCAGTTTTCGTTAAGAGGCACAAAGCCTTGCCTGAAAAGAACAAGTTATTTTTAATTAATTTGTAAATTATTTTTTTTACTATAGAGTTATAGACATAATAAATTTTGTTTATTTACCATTCATTTGGAAGAGATCCATATCGAAGTTCGGCAAATCGAATTCTCTTTCGCACCATTTTAGAAAGACTGAAACATCGTCTCTGGTCCATAATCTAGGTTCTGGGGGAAGACCTGCCGGAAGTTGGGCCTTGGTATCACCGAGCGGTGAGGGTGGTGGCGGGGCCCACGGCAGGGGATACCGCCATAGTAACTCCGTAGGGCTAAATGGTAGCGGTAACCGCTCCATACTGGGCCCGGACGGCAGTTGGAGACTTACAACTTTCATCACGATTGTCTGTAACAATATGAAATTGATTGTTGTAATAAAGTAAATTACCATAAAAACAAAAAAACATTTTTGAGATTGGCCTCTAGTATGAATTATTCAAATCAACACGATTCTAAAACCGTTAACAGAGTTCAGCTGTTTCATAACAGGTGGCGCCAGTGTCCGCTTCAATACGTAATACTACAGATTATAATACTACGGTAATACTTTAGGCTTGAATAGTTTTAGTTTCCTTCTTATCTTTACTGATGGCATCTTCTTATCTGCCATTATTATCGCGTAAAATGATACTACTGTCTTTGTTTTTGAAGGAAGTGGATTTTCCAATTTTATTTCAGCAATAGTGGTAACGACTTTTTTCATATAAGTATAAATAAAAAGGTTTTCAGTGAAGTATGGAGTTGTGGAATAATCGAATTACATAGGTATGCTGTTATATAAAGCAAAACTAAAGCTATTCAAATCAGTATTTTTTTCTAGTTATTTTTTTATTACATTTTATTGACAGCCTTTTCGTATAACGTCTATAACTCGTAGGTATGTATGTATTACATAATTTATTCTTGCGATGCGATGACGAATCTGCAATGTATTGTGAAACAGTGTAATATCAAATGTCTGTCTCGACTCTTATTGTCTTAGTTTCGTATCTATAAATTTCTCTTAAATTTGGAGATCTCCGATAGATATTTTGTTATTAAGGCTGTCCTTACTTATTAAGTTTTTTATATGGATAAAATGATATTACAGTATTTTGATTAGGTGAATCACCATCATTAAGCAGCCCAAAGATATTCTATGCTGGACGTGGCCTCTTCCAAGTACCGTCACATCGACTAGGTGCACACTTCGATGTGACGATACTACCATTTTAATTTCAGTGTCTTCTTTCCTAGCTTTTGCTTTAAATTAAACACTACTTCGCAGGTTATCATAATCTGATAACCCAGACTTCTTCATATATAAGTTTTGAACAACTTTGGTGACCTGAAGCTGTTCTTGTTTATTTTTTAGATGCATTGCTTGTTGATTAACGGGGGAAGTACCTACATTTTTTATTGATAAAATCTCTCGTTCGAGGAGGGCTCCGTCGAGTGTCTATAGAATTGATAGATTACCTACACATCTATGCTATGATCTGCAATAAGACAGAATTTGGAAACAGAATTTTAGGACACAACTTTATAATTATCGTTTTGTTAAACTACATACTAACAACTTTAGTTATTTAACATGCCTTGCGCATCGCGGTTAATTGTTTGCTAAGTGACGCAAAGGATGAAAGTTTTATATAGGGAAGGTACAAACTTTATATTGGAACCAAAAACACAACTTTACAATCAGTTATCTACCTAGGTCCTTTGTTGTTTGCTCTGATTTGTTATTCCTCTTTAATTATTTTTGTTGTATGTTGTGAATTCAACAAGTTAAGACTCGCCCAATGACCCAACTGTACATGAGAATAACTGCTTTTTACTGGTTTCTTGTACTTCATAACTTCTTCTTAATTGTAGTCGACGAACAGCTCATAATTGAAGTCGTTTTAACTTAAGAATAATATGCCGTGTAGCTAGGATAATAGCACTATAACATATTTAATTGTCTACAATTTCTAGGAAGTTTAATTTGCTGCCGGATTCGGAGTTCGTATCTGTAGGTACTGTACAGTCAGTTGCCTTATCGGGCGCGGTCGGAAATGCGTGAGTCCGCGATAGCGTGGTCTGCGATAAGCACCGCTACTTACCGGCTGAGCTGATCCGGAACTGGTTGCGTCGTCAAAATCCTTTAGATAGACGGTAACTTGATAAATCAGCACATGTACATTGTCACAACACTAGTAGCACAGAATCCAGTGTTCACAGAGCACCAGGCACACGCGAAGCAGCAGCGGTCCCTCCAAACGTGTCGTGTTACGGCTCGCCGTAAACCAGCAGCGTATCTGAGGGATCGAGCTCGCAGACAAGCGTCGCGGGCAACTCTCCGACGCGGACTGATGATGCGGTGGAGGCGCGGGCGGACGGACGCGCGCCAACCACTCCCCTCCCGCACGCCCGCTCGCCCCTCGCCACCTCACACATTGAGATAAAACTTCGGGAGCCAGACCAAGTCCCATTTTTAACTAAACGTTGAGCACTGTTTCCGCAAACCGTTATCGGGGTAGATAGATTGGCGTTGACGGACGACGCCCCACGATCAGCACTTGTCGCAGCAAATCTTAGTAATAACATGTAGGTATATTAATATAAAGGAACGTTGGAATGGGATTATTATACGAGTGTGCCTGCTTAGGGCACGCGGAAGTGCTAGTTAGTGTGGTAGAATTACGTCAGCGAGGCAGTTTTTAATAACTCACAATATTTCCTTGTTTGTATAGTAATCGCAGAGCCACGAGTCTTGTTTTTTTGATATGGATTTAATGCGTTTAATTTCCGGGGCATACGTAGACATTTTTTAATTACCAGAATTATTTTGATATCGTCCAAAATATGAATGATCCTTTTATTTGAATTATTTGGATGACTTACTAGGTAGGTACTTAAATTTTATTACCTACATTAGATTTAAGATAAAAATCAAAATCTTTTATTTGCTTATAATATGGTAGGTAGGTACTTATGAGAAACCGATACACTTGATGTAGGTACTTAAATAAATACCGTAAAATATGGTTTTATTGTAGATACTATGCAGGTTTATGTAGTAAGTTCATCACCTTATCTACGAGTATTGGCATAACATAGCACTAGGAACTCACGAATGCATCTATCAACGTGCAGTTCAAGATATCGTGACATTACTGAGACAAAGCACAGGAAACGTCTCAGCAACCGGCCGGCAGTTTCCTGGTGCAGAGCGAGACAATATGGGCGCCAACCGGTTTGAGCTGAGCTCATTCGACTCTGCTACGTGTGTGTTATGTTGGTAAGCTCTGCGACACGCATAAAATTATTAAAACCATTCAGTGTTGTCATTAAAGTTAATGACATTTTATTGTCTTTACTTATACCAATGATTGCATAATTAGTTCTTCTTCTGCAACATTAAGTAGTAGTTTACCGGATGAAACAGTTAGTAGAGCATCCAGAGGGCAAAAGCCAATGTTGTATCATTAGATCAGTACCTATATTTTTGTGTATGCGTGTAGGTTGAGCTTATCTTGTGTGTGCCCTGGCCGCCGTCCCACTACCGGTTCGAGACAGAAATATTCGGCAGCCAAGACGGAAGTGGCCTCGGAATCTTTACCTGTTGCTCCCTTCGCCCGCCCCGCTTCCCTGCACGTGCCGTCTCGCTCTACCTCGTTGGCCGGTATACGTATACGTTGGTGTTCTGGCGGCATGCAGACGTTCGTCGTGGAGTTATGTGCAGTAATTTAGAGAATAAAAGACCATGATGTTCGGTCATACGTGACCGTGACCGCAGAACTTGCTGCTACTTTCTTTGTTAACATTCTAATGTTACAAGTTCGGCATTACGTGATTACGTTTTACTTATCTATCTACATTGTAACAACTATTATATATTTTGGTTTGTTACGATAACTTGTTTATTTTTCTGTCTTTTGTTTTGGACTCCGGTGATCTTCAATGTTTGTGTTCAAACTTCAAAGACTTAGATTGGGTCATTTCTCTTATAAGAAAGAGGGATACAAGATACAACAGTCGACAGTCGTAATTTTTTTAGGTTATGATTATTTAGAAATACATTCGTTCTATGTATTTAGAGGATGCTCTACTTAATAGAAACAATAGAAACTAGAAAGGGTTTCAAACATAGATCTCTTATAATGGCAACTACCTACATAAAATTAAATCATGATATAGAACAACGCTTTATTGATTGCGATTTGCGACCCAGGCGGAATGCGATGAATGCCTGGACTCGAATTCGAACATATGCGGAAGTACTCTATCTACCCGAAATAAGTTCATTGCGTGAGCGCATGTTTTCAGCGATCGCCGGAGGTAGGTAGGAGACTTGAGAGGCAATTATGTGGGAACCGTATCGATTAACTTTTTCATATATTTTTCGCTTCTAAATTTCTAATAATGCGACTGAAACAAAAATGCTTTTTCAAGTTCAGTCACAATTAAAGTGTAAAATCCTTTTTAGACTGGTGCAGCAGAAGTAGTAGTAGGTACGGAAGTAGAAACGGAAATGAACTAACGGAAACGGAAGCTAAGATGTTTACAAAAATAAATAAACATAAGTAATGTAATTATGACACGTTTGTTAAGTATACTTACTACGAAATAATTAATATTTTTGTCATAAAGAATTCAGCAGTTGATACAAAAAGATATTCTGATGGATAACTTTGAGTGAAGTTTTGGTGACTTCCTTTTACGTCCCATTTAATAATAACCTCGATCAAAATAAATGAACAAATTTTTCTGAAAGTTAGGATGAAAAACAATTTCGGTAAGTAAGTAAGTAGGTAGGGTACGGATGAAGTCGAAAAAACGAAAATATTTTTCCATTTTCATTCAATTAAAAAATGAAAATACAAACGTTGGGTACCTCTTTGTAGGTACGACCAAAAACTTAGAGATGAAATTACAAAAATCATTACGAATACTTATTAATAGGAAATGAACGACATGAAATAGTTTAAGCCGGAAATTAATACACGCGGGAAGAGGAAATTGGACAGCGGCGGCCTACGGGCACCGGACGTGTAGGGGCGAGCGAGGGTGGAGCGGGGAGGGGAGATGCGCGAATCTCTGTCCCAACTTCCGATTATGGTCGCACCACGGAAAAGGAATGGCTGTGCGGAAACGTTGCCGTATAACTGGCTACACTTACATGACGTAGCAACAAACTTACCGTACTTTGTAGTGTTGTGCCAAATGTATCTACATACCTACTGACTAAATATACCTACGCTATTATCTCTGAAAGTACCTATTTTGCCGGTTTAGTTCTTCATTAATCCCCGAAAAGTTTCGCGAAAATCCGCTTAATAGATAAAGTGTTTATGCCTAGTAATTCCGATGTGAGTTTTTGAAGCTATAATAGTGACACGCAAGATAGTGATAGTAGGCAAGCAAGATAGTGCTAGGCAAGATAGTGCTAATAAGCTAGCAAGCATAGTTACTCTAGCTTCGTGTATACAGACCTATCCTCATTTTTAGGCTAGTGGTTTAGTTAGAAATATAGTAAGCTAATGTGATAGTTTAATAGGATGGTGTTATATTTTTAAGCTAGCCAGTAGCGCCTCCCACCACCGATTTTACTATCCTGGCTGGTGAACTAGCCTCATGAGACCGGCTAAAATAGTACCCAATCCGATAATTTTCCGCAATGCTCATTTTTAGGCTTAAAATTTACTAGCATCGTGAAAACAGCTCTAGCATGGTGCTAAGCCAGGATAGTTAGCCAGGATATTACCGACTTGATGTCTTAGCTCGTGTAATCCGGGCATTAGTATTGTTTTGCGCATAAAACAGATAAAGAGGTTTTGCGTATGCGAAAAATTCGTTACCAAAGAAGCATAGAATCACTATGTAGGTACAGATTGCATGGCAGGCAAAACGATTCGTGGGAAGTTAAAAAAATCGCTGAACTGACCTTCAAATATATTTGTAATTGCTTTGTGTTGCTATACTTCGGAATCGGAACAGAATATTCAATTAGTTCCCGTTTAATATAGTCTACGCGCGTGTGCTATTATATGGAAACTTAAATTTGTATCAGATTGGTATTAAATGTAAAATGGAAGGTTATCGTTATTAATAGTACCAATCAGATGCTGAGTTTTATAATTGCAAAAGAAAATCGATGCGGGAAAAGCGTTGCAAAGAGACCGGAAGTCTGTGCCGGATACCGCACCATTTAAATTGCAGTCGTATGGAAATAGCGGCACTTCCTGCGAACTGACCCGGTTCAGATGTATTACTTCCATTCGACAGTATTGCTCAAGAATGTCACAATACTCATATTTTTATTAAATTGCACACATTGCGTTTGTAGTGTTTTTCACACAGCTGTGCTATTCTTCCGGACTATAGTCACAGATTTCATGTCTTTGTAGATAATAGAATATTAGGTACACGTCCTACTTACTTATATTCTGATACTGAATCAGTTTGAGTTGACATGTAGATGAAACTATAGTAAAATGTGGTCGCACTAGGACGTTTCTGTCTTCTTTTTCATACATATTTTTTTTTTAACTGACTACCAATTATTTTTGTAACGTGCCCCTTGAACTGTGACTGAGTATGACTTCTCAATGTTTACATGGAAGTGGTACCAGAAAACCTCCATGCGTCTAAAACTAAAATTATAAGATCCTGCTTTGTCAAAATAATGCCCATAAAATCGGTTAATTGTTCTATATTTGTTGAACAAATAGTCTTAGACTCCAAAGATTCTTCTGACTTTATCTCGTTACTAAATTGATTTTGGTAAGCAGCTAAATTATGTAATTTGCATAAAGAGGTACACCAAAGTGGTTGTGCGGCATCTATAGCTTGTAATCACGATAAATGATCCGAGTGTTGCACCATCTGAAGCATTCATTGAGTCTCAACGTCTCAACGCACTTCCGAGCGCTCGCTCGCAGACCGCGACCCCGATTCAACCGTCGTTGTTCTCGCATTACATAATCAGGTGCCACTCAGAACTAGGCAACGATGTCACACCGAAAAATTGCGCCACTTACTTGCCTTTAGAGTAGACCAAAACTTTACGTTGTATTGTAACGTCTTGTTCTGGTTGGGCGTTAGGTAATATTTATAAAATTATAAATAAATATGGAAGTGTGACCAACTTTTTATTCAAAATAGTTGAGTGATAATGAATATAAACCTTCTTTCTTGCGTGTTGTCTTAGCTTAGGTTAAAATAAAATATGCCTTATGTGTCTGATTTAATTTTTCAGTGCTCTGGATTCCCAAAGTAAAGACACACTGCGTAAAATAAAATAAAACACCAGATTTTTGACCCCAAATCATCATCTGCCTAGCCTTTTCCCAACTACAGATGCAGCTGAATACCAGTATTTTACATGGAGCAACTGCCTATCTGACCTCCACTCCACATTTTTTGACCCCAATTATTGGGGACATAAAATGGGAAATTAGTTTTAGAATGGGGGTGCAGATTCTAGGACTACTAATTTAGTTTATTATTTATTTATTCATATAACAATTCGCATTGTTGAAATTGTTCATTCATTAATTTATTACAACAGTAAATTTCACTAAAAATAATCAATAACATATGATAAATATTATGTCTATATAATTATTGTAAATAGTTATTATATAAAAGATTGTAAATATTATTTTTCAATACACTTCCTCGAAAACTGGTTCATATCGCACTACGATTAGGTTCACAATGCAATATATTTCACACACGTGCGATTTTTCATTTTCCAACACGTGTGCGGGAATAAAAATTGCCACAGATAACTTATACCTATACTTAGTCCAAATTGGTTCAATGCCTATATTCACACCGTCTCTATTCGGAGTAGAATGTTTTTTTTTAATCTCGGCAAAATGTTTATAAATAGAATATCATCAAAAACCATGATTATTACAATAAAATAAAACGTTTATGAACAAATTAACATTTATTTCTGTTCTAAATTTTCTATTTTTCATATTAGGCTGTTTATCGGCTTTATACCTATGCTTCTCCTTCAACCCGGCGAAAGCAAAGCGCGGAAAAAAAAAAGAAAATTTAAATCATAGTTTCCTAATCATTCATGGCAAAAATATTTTTCGTTATTTTATTTCTTCAAAAGTGTATTGAAAAACGTCGTTTGATACACGTGGACATTTGTTATTGCGGTTCTCGGCTCAAAAACAACCTCGCCTACGGCTCGGTTGTTAATTCCGCCTCGAATGCAATAACAAAAATTCTCCACTAGTATCAAAATGTAGTACTGCGGTGGACAGGTCTTCACTGTACCTATCTATGTTATGTGCCTATAAAATTCTGCAGCAACAAGTAGGTACTCGAGAATCCGTTGATTGTAATTGCAATATTACCTTTTATTAACCGCTCATTCTGATAGTTTATGAGGAGATCAACGATGCAGAACTGCTGATATGAAGAACCCTAGGATTGTAAACAAGCGTTAATCTTGTCTATGATCTGTAGTCTCGATTCCTCACTGCTAGATAGTTAGCAGTAAATGCTTAAGATTCGTGATTAGATATGGTAATTAACGTCATAGCGTGATGTTGGTGATAAAGTCATATTAGAATTAAATCGATAGGTTTATGGACCAAAGTGGGTTGGATTTATAAAAAATCACAACAATAATACAGTAACATTAATATAACATCCAAATTCGATAAGTTAGCAATGAATAAGTTAAATAATAAACACACTTCTCAATCAACTAATAACAGTAAGTATACAATCAGTGAATATTGTCAAATCAAACATGGATACAGTATATTTGTTGATTTTTATAAATCCAACTCACTTTGGTCCATAAACGTACCTCTTCACTTACAAAGTACAAACTACTTGCATGGGACGAAGTGCAAATGTGACCAGCTGCGAACGCTGCGAGTATTCTGGGAAGTTGGTTCAAATATTGTAAAGTTAATAGAATGAATATAAATCTAAAGCATCCTTAATCTCAACACGCAGTCCTTTTTCTTGTTCCAGTCCCAATAAAGATAATTACATGCCGTTAAGAAATCGTCAACTTCCGTCGACCTCAGTCGATGGCAAAGCGTAGTAGTTTATAGTCACGCAACGAATACAAATAGGTACATACCTATATGACTAAATGTTTAAACTATCGTCTTTCTCGTATGACGTTACATACGTGCATCCATATTATAATACCTTTTCATCTAAGTACCCCATAGAACTGTGTATATTGGGTAAAAATTGTACCTAAGTATTTAGTTTCTACTTATGTACTTTTGAGGCCTTAGTACCTACCTAAGCAATATAAAAATAAAACGTGCAGCATAATTCGTACACATGGCTTTATTGATCCTGTCGATGTAACAACGCGAACTTGCCCTGAATGGACAATTATTAATCCCTGATTTTAACGAGTAACCCCCTGGGTGTCTCTGTGCGCACAAGTGTCACATGACAAAGCGACCCCTCCGTTCGTTTCGGATCGACGTGATCAAAAAACCGGGTTGGGAATGCATCCGTATGGATGGATGAGGGCACATGACGCGGGCGGTATTTTGTTGGTAGCGTACATACGTTAGTACGCAACCATATTTTCTTGCTTGGTTAACATGAAGTTATGTAATTATTTTCAATTTTTGCCTTTCATATTATCAATGTTAGGTGCTTATAATTTATAACACGTTGTTCCCGTTTTCTGTTTTTGCCATTCATCGTTCAAAACAACCGAAGTCCACGGCATGTAATAACGTGCAATATTTTGTAAACTTCGATAAGTGACGAGTAAAAGCAGGAAGTAAAAATTCCGTATTCTGAAAAATATTCGCTGTGTTTATGCTTTGGTGTTAAAACATGCGATGGTCTTCAGACAGAATCTATTAACTGTCGTGTGTAATAATAATATCATAATAACTACGCGTCGTAAAAAGTGTATCGTCTGGGGGCTCACTTGGTATGTCCCAATCAGGCCATGTGCGCGCGGTCCCACGCATAGTTGACGCACAAGTGTGCGCCAGCGCCACATAGCGCTCCTACCTATAGCTGATATAGTCGCTTCCTATGTGTGAGTAAGTGAGCTGCTACTTCCTGGTACAGCCGCGAGACTCTTTATTTAAATTCTTCCTTTGTGTGCGTACGCAATATTATTTATATTCAGCTACTTCTACGCGCGGGATGGTACCTACACGAATATTATTACATTAACCATGCGTGTGTGTAACGAGTCTCTTTAATCTTCATTGTACTTCCTGATTATGCGTCAGTGTGTGTGAGCCACTTGTTTGAATGCTAGGGCGACTTTATCTCAGTGAGGGACAAAGTGCAGAGTCCGATTACTTTAGGGCGGCGCATTATATTTTATCGATAATTTTAATTTTGCAATACTTATGTTTATTTTTTATTTAATTAATTTTATTACTAAGTAGCTATTATTATCCCACTGCAGGGCAAAGGCCTCCCTATACTCATTTCACCTCTCTCTGTCCAGAGCTGCCAAGGACCAACCTCATCCCGCCATCTCCGTCTGTGCCTGCCGCGATGTACCATCTATTATGGTTGTATTTCTATGTTAATGACACATTTTGCAACTTCAATCCACTTGAGTTTTGTCATTAAGTGCAGAATAATAAGCATTACATTTGTGCGCCATATGTAGCGATGGTTAATCCTCGCGTCTTTGGCTGGCTACATACATCAAACAAAGAGCTGATGTTTATATTCACATTGGAAACAGGAAGCATAAAGTCCGCAATATGTCTCAAGCTTGTACTGTTCTCGGTATGAAACAATACCAGTTCCGCTGTGTTTGCTAAACTGTACTCCTTTCAGGAAGTGACCGCACTTTAATTGAGCTGCTTTAACCGTTGGCTGGGAACTGAATTGTTGCTTAGTTACTGAGCAACGTTACCATTATAAAAGGAAGTAGGTACTTAAAGGTGACTTAGCGTTGGCAATGAAACGGTATATATCCTTGTATTTGGAAATTCGAGTGATTGCTCACAGAAGTGTGATAAATTAAACATTGAAACATCGATGTCACTTTGTTTTTGCTGGGCGTCACTTTACAGCAAGTGGACAGATGCATCGCATAGCGAACAGTTTGCACAATACGGAAGGGTCCGATCACAGTCAGAGAGGGAGGAGATCTATGAATTTTCACCGCTAAACCCCCTGTCGCTCACATCTGTCGCTTCTATGGACTGTAGATTAGATACAACGTCATTAATTGATTTAAGTTTAGGGAAAGGGTTAGGGCTTATTTTTTAATGTAATACGCACATGTTTCGTTCTATATAAGGGCCTTTCTAAAAATCTGAATAGGTTTCGCGAGCTCGTCGTAGCACATTTTCGGATTATTCAATTATTGACTTTGAAATTGTTTTTAACCGACTTCAAAAAGGAGGAGGTTCTCAATTCGTCGGAACCTTTTTTTTTTAATTTTTTTTTTATGTATGTTCCCCGATTACTCGAAGATGGCTAGACCGATTTGGATTTTTTTTTGTTTTATTCGAGAGGGCACACAGTTGGTCCCATATAACATTGATTAACTTTGCTTCGGTAGTTTTTGAGTTAGCTTCAATAATACGTATTTTTTCCCCACTTTTTAACCGACTTCAAAAAGGAGGAGGTTATCAATTCGTCGGAACCTTTTTTTTTTTTTTTTTTTTTTTTTATTTTTTTTTTTTATGTATGTTCCCCGATTACTCGAAGATGGCTGGACCGATTTGGATTATTTTTTTTTTATATGGATGATGTTCTAGTTTGTTTTGCAGGTAGTGGTATTAGAATTTGTGTGGGGTAGGTACCACAACTAAAAAGTGAAAAATAGAAACTTTTTTACAAAAAAATACAACCGACTTCCAAAAACAACTACAAAGTGAAACATAACTTTAATTTCGGAAGTCGGTGGCAAAAAACGAAAATACATTTAACTAGACACCGACTTCCGAAATTAAAGTTATTTTTCACTTTGTAGTTGTTTTTGGAAGTCGGTTGTATTTTTTTGTAAAAAATATATTTCTTTTGAATTCTATTTCCGGATTTTAAATCCTTGATTGTCCATGACAGTGACGGCATTGCAGTCGGTAATGCAATTACACCAGTTACGCATGTTTACGTTCTGGAAGGAGGGATGCAGTGAGGGACGAACTTGTAAGGCATCGTGCACTGTTGGCGATTTGACGTAATTTGCTCTACCTATTGGTAAGAGATTTCTAGGTGAAGATAACTGAAGTGATTGTCAGTATCAATATTTCCACTAAAGAGAATTAACGACACAGTTTATTAAGATTCTAAGGCAACAAAGAATGAATGCCTCTGTGGAAAACAAGTATTGGTACAGTTTTTTGGAGATAAATTCTCTTTTATTTGGATGATACTTGAATTTGGACATGTTGAGAGTACTTAGGTACCTACCTACATTTTAACTAAAGTATCACGCATAGCTTTGTAGGTAAGATTTAACTTAAACCTAACATAAAAAAACACTTTGAAAATATTTTGACACAACCAAATAAATCACTGGTAGAGGCAGAAGAGCCCTGGGGGCCAACCACCACTTCTTAAAGCAGTATTATTTTAATGTTACTTCAGTGTGAGAAAGAGATGGAGCTATGAGGACGTCTAGCTCCATCTCTTTCCCACACTCATGTAAGATTAAAATAATACTGCTTTAAGAGGTGGTGGTCTAGCTCCTGAACCTAAATTCTGCATCCACTAGGGTAGCTTTAGTAGGTATGATCTTTTAACGTTTAAATCTTGTAATAAAAATATAACAACAAAAGTTTGATCAACCTCGTAATTTCGACGATGGCACTTGTAAATCAAACGCGACACCTTGCACCTAACTCCGGAGAGCGTGAGAAGAAGGGCAAGTTCAGCCCCTCGTTAAGATACACACACAGGTGTAAACATTGTTCTGATACCGCCCCGCGACCCTTAAACCTTTTCAACGAGGAAGCTGAGGTTATACCTACCTGAATGCAAGTTGCTTTCAATAGGTTTAAGTAAATATAATTCGTTTTGATTTGAACAGAGAGGGTCTGATTAAAAGTAGGATTATTACTTTTTGTTCAAATTGGTTAGACTTCCAATCTCTGATGGCTGGCCTTTGGCCGTAGGTATATTATCGCAGAACTACTAAAAAAATTGCGGCACTCATATCAACAGACGTATCTACCTACCTACTATAGGTAGATCTATCTGCACATTCTGCACACTTACATCTACGAGTATGTAGCATGATTTCATTGGGTAACAAGTTTGTAATGTTTCATCTCTGTCTTGCTTGCATCTTACTAGCTTCAGATGTCTCTTTTATTACATCGCTTCCTATTACGCGTCGCTAGACGTTGCGCTCACGCGCTCTCAGAACGGACATACACTATCCATCTGCCATCTGCCTAGCCTTCCCTATTATGTTGGGGTCGGCTTCTAGTCTAACCAGATGCAGCTAAATACCAGTATTTTACATGGAGCAACTGCCTATCTGACCTCCACAACCCAGTTACTAGGTAACACGATAACCCTTGGTAAGACTGGTTGTCAGACTTTCGGGCTTCTGATGTAACGACTCTCAAAGATCCAGGTCCCGGTATGTAAAGATGGTCACTTATCCACGGACCGACCGCGGCAAGCGTAGCTTAACCTTATAGATCGACCTGTGCGGCTGTTATTACTTAGCCACGAGCCCCTCGATGGACATAGACTAATCATGTTACTTACTCGATTTAAACTGCTATGTAATGGTATACCTTCTTGTCGAAATAACGAAAGGTGGTTAATAGACTAGATATTAATAAATTTAGAAAGTCGTGGAAAATTTACCGTAAAAGCGTGGCGCTACAGATAGTGGCGCTTCTACAGTTTTTAAAATTATTATTTTACTCATTGAGATACTACGTAGGTACTCATGGTATCTCAATGATTTTACTTAGATAACTTATAGGATTTTTGTTCATTCTAATTATGTGTTACCTTTAAATTTTTACCACAAAATTCCGTACCATCTGAAAGTTGGATAAATTCATGAGCATTATTTTCAGATTTTTTATTCAAATATTGTACCTAGTTGGATTAAAATGTAATGTGAATTGGTTCTCCTTGCAACAGCTGTGCCCTGATTCAACATCAGCATTACAATAACTTCAATAACGCACTATGGCCATCTTCGTTTGTTTTTTTCTTAAAACGGGTCAATAGCCGAGTCGTAATCGATTAATATTAAAAACCAATTTCAATTTAACAAATTGATTAAATTAGTACTAGCGATAGCAAGGTGTCGTTTAACCCTTCGTATGCAATAACGTAGATCTACGCGAGACAATGGCTTTTTAATTATTTATGTAATTACGAGTGGTTACAATAGTTAGACCACGTAATTGTCTAGTAATGTATTTATTTAATTTGTGATTCCGCCTTGAGCAAGCGTGGTGATCAATGCTCAGTGGCTTCTGTGTATGAGAAGAGGCCTTTGCCCTGCTGGTATTCTTATTTTGTGTTTCCAATATTCTCAATGTTGTCTAGAAGTAGATCTGATTTTCTGTCTTCTTTCATCCGTATTCCCAAGAATAGTAGGTACGTTAGTACCTATAGTTGTTTCCGTATCAAGGTTATTAAAGTTTATTTCTATAATTATTAAAGTATATTATTAGCAATCTTTTAGAAACTTGTGGCTGGCAACGCCCTTCACGGAGATACTATAAATTGATCAACCCTAAATTTATGAAGTAAAAACTCCCCATCCAATATGCTGGAGTATTTACTCCAGCATATTGGATGGGGAGTTATAATCATATAATTTGCTATGCATATTTATGCATAGCAAATTATATGATTATAACTGTGGCTTAATTTAAATTATGTTTATTGATCAGAATATAAAACCCTTTGTTGAAATAAACTCGAAAAATGTCTCTATCGCGTAATTTCACAATTTCATTCACTTTACCTAAAGAGCAAAATTTCATTTCAGTTGGAATTAACAAAGAACGATGTTATGAATACGTGTCACATCACCCATGAAACCCCAGCTTTGTCCAGAGTGTGAAAGGGTTCACTCATTAGGAAGATTGCAAGGGCGCGGAGCGATGCAAAACACTGTCTATGCGTGGTTGCGCTCCCGCATTGTCTATGCCTAGTGCTCTACTGTTTCTAACGCTACATGCATCGTAGGCTTGTGCTCAGGAAGTTTATATTTCTCAGCATAAAAGAAACGAGGCTGTATTGTAGGATAAAAGAAAGTGCATTCGGGGTTAGACAGATTCAACGAGTATAAATGAGATGATATACCTGGCTGTCCATTACTGAAATTACTGCTGCTGTCTCATAATAACAAGGTTTCAGTACCAACTCTATAGTGGGTGTACCTACTATAGGTTACACCTCTGGCCAACCCTTCGGGGAAACAAAGCTTGATGTTGTGTTATCTGTAGTACCAACTCTACTTCTGATTCCATCTAAAAACACTAATAAGGAAAATGTATTAATTTCACCAAGTAGGTACCGCAATGGGAAAAATAAAGAATGCGCGCTGTCAAACTACACTTCTAAGAAGTTTGTAATAAGGACTTTCATATTTTATGACGTCAATGAAATAATTTTGACGATGTTTTATGTTAAATTGTGGTTTTTCAATTAATACAAAAGGTGTAATAATTATACCCACTATGTAGACTTAATGTTAAATAATTCTGTACAGTCGAATCAGTGTATGGCGCCGGCGTTCGATTCGAACCAAACCAAGATGGCATCGAGCAGGAAGTGAAGTAGGAAAACGTTCTAGCGTCATCCAAGGTCGACAACGCGACGAGCTACATCCACCACGCTCGCTATAGCGGCACCTCGCTTGACAAACCTCCATTGTTTTGTAATTAGTTAAGTTTCGGTATATTTCAGAATATAAGTACAAAAGATTTTGCCTGATTAAAATCGTATTGACTTGCCAAGAATTTGCATGTAGAAGGCTGGCAAATTGCGAGCCTTAGGTAGGTACTTAGATGCTATACAATTTGGTGATCTTATTGAGTCTGTATATGAGTTGGATGTTTAAGTTTTCCTAGAAATTACATCGAGATATAAGTACTAACGTACTAGTACTTATATCTCGATGAGAAATTATGATATTTTATTTATCCTTTTGAATTTAGAGACACCTATTTTTTCTGCGATCAATTACATCGCCCATCCCACTTTTAAATTTCTGCCAATACGTTGCTTTACACTTTTGGTGATTATCCGATCTCTTGTGAATATTTGCACTATTTATAACCTTCTCATAATATGTGTGCAATCCGTACTTTTATTCTTTTCAATAGCAGGTAACGTTTGCGGTACACAATGGGAACGAATTTCGTTCAGCTAAAATATTAACTTTCATACAAAGGGATACATTATACTTCCAAGTATGGAGCACTTCTTCACTTCCGAACAATACCTTGAATGGGAAACGAAGTGGTAAACAGTGGTTCTTTCCCAGTTCCATCGCATCGTGTGGTGGCCATCCGACTTTGTTGTTGTTTTTTTTCTTTGCTATGCGTATGAAACATTCCCATTTTTGGATATAGCATAATTAATACGTATGTATTCAATCTATTTTAGGTTCTGGTTATTTGTGATTGTGAATTTGTGTTTTTTTTTCACCGGCTTTTTAGTCTAGCCTAGTGGCACTCTTTGCTCGAACTGTACAAAGATTTGAATAAAATAAATAATAATAAAAATCTTTATTTATCCAAAAACATACAGAGAAAATCAAAACAATCGAATCTTAGCAATATTTCGATTATCTTGGTTGAAGCATGATTTATTTTATAAAATCATGGCTTGGATCTCAGATTCGGAAGCTTCTGTAGATTTTTTGATATTCAATAAAATAATACTTACTAGTCATGACATAACCGGAATCCAGTACTTAAGGCAATATCTAGGCACCTGACTATATGTTTATAAAGTGCTTCTAACGGCTTCAAGTAAACAATACATAGTCAGTTATATTCCATTAAAAGCCTTTTCGTGGAAAGTGGGCAAACTAAAGCTTTAAATAGGATATTGAGAGGTCTATTCACTTACAAAACCATGGAAGAAGCGAGGAAATAAAAGGTTCGAGAGCTTTACAACCATTTTATTATTTGTATAAATACAAAAGATCCGTTTGAAATGTTAGGAATTCCTCTTAGTTAAAGCACATTGTCTAATAGACGCCGGCGTTAGATTATAAGCTCTAAACAATTTTACAGAAGCCTATCGCTTTGGGTGAAGTACGCCTCGATATTGATCCTTTTGTCATATTCCGACACGGAGAGGAGTTTTACAGTTTAAAAGAATTTGTTTACCTCTGCGGTTTTGGGATTTGTGGACCACTAAGAACTTTTAGTTGTTCGCTTTATTTGAAATATTGACTTTTCGAAGTAAGATTTTATTTTTGTATGTATGCAAGAATCTAAGTTCCTCTTATGAAAATGTCATCATTCCAAATTTTTCTCTATTTTTCACTATATTTGACTTTGCTACGAACGTTATTTTATTTTCTTGATAAGTTACACACTTGTATATTCCTATTTTTCTTTCAGCTTTGCCATACTAACTATGTCGAAACACTGTATTAACTTAACATGAAAAAAAGAAAACCAATTAGAAGCATAGGAACCACTACCTAAATTCCACACTATCTAACAAAACCAATATTTTTTTATCACTATCGTCTACAGTAATTATTATGATCCGATCCGATCAGATATGACATGAGATGGGTACCTACCTAGGTATTACCACTACACTTTATAACGCGTCTTTTGCCGACGCATTGTCTGCTCGCTCCACCACATCCCAAAAGGATTCCTGTTCGTTATAATTCCGGCTAGTATTTCCATAAAAATCGTTGTGATCGTTATCTTCGTGAACAGGTCGGATTCTTTTTTTCTAAGTGCATCATTTATTATCTTGAAGGGCACAAAAAATTATAGGGTCTCTAAGGCGCCGCGGTGTTCCTTCTAGGAAACGGCCTCGGATTTGTTTGACACACGTCTGTGAGATATAGAGCGGCGGCAGGCGGCCAGTGGACAGGGTAGTTCGATGAATCCGGACACTTGCGATGGTTTGGACATCGGCGGGGACAAAGAGGTGTGTGAATTCACAACTTAACGATTTAGCACGGAGCACTTAAAAATAAGATCACAGATATAGACGTAAAGATTTTGGATGATAGCGCTGATGAATATGTTTGATTTTGATGATTACGTATTCTGAATCACACTTAAGAGATACTATGATCAACTCGTAAAACAATGTAACTTATCGAACACAAACTTACGAGTCTTTGCAAAAAAGTAACTACTCAACCAACAATACTCTTTGCTAATGTCCTTTATTAGCTTTATGCCTATTGGTAGCAAGTTTTTTTCTTTTTTGGTATATATTTCATTTGTTGGTTGTATTTTTTAACTCTATGCCTTTGGAATCAACTGTTCTGATTCCTGCACATAACTGTTTCAGTAATCCAGGATTACTTCTCCAGGTATAAAATGAAAGGGTTGTATAAATAAAAAGGCTCCATTTCACGCTTACTGCTCGTCATTATCTGACATGATACTACCTTCAAGACGATGGATCAAAGATTTCTTATAACGTTCCACGGTCGTTGCGCAATTTCCCACAGCATCTCAAAAGCAAATAGCTTCTATTGAGTCAGGATACAATGGCAGGGCAAGAGTCAGGTAAAGCGCCTCACGCTGCGGGGTTCCAGCGCAGAAGTTTTATATTTCCGCTTCTTTGTCATATCTTTGGGCCAATTAATAATTTCTCTGGATGACCGAAGTCATTGTTAAACCTTCGTGCCGCACCTACGTCCCATTCAAATGGCGAAGATTGATGAACTCCCTGCAATTGTCACATTTTTACGTTTATAGACTGTTTTTCTTTATATCTACTGAATGACTTTGCTCTCTCGCGTTTGTTGTTAGTGTGGGAGATAGTGAGTCTTTCGTATCTATCAAGCAACGTTTGTTACTGTAAATAGTGGAGTAAATTACTAACTAAACAAATGTTTCTTGTGTATGATAGATAAGATCAAAAAACTTTGCTTATTTTCATGCTACGTTCCGTTTGACGTCATTAAATTGGAATTCAGCACAAATGACAGGTAGGTGACAGGGTGTTTGGAAGCTGGGTGCAAAGTCTTAAGGGGGTTATAGTTGACACCATCTAGTTTATAGCATTTTCAGCCATACATGTCTTAGTCGAAGTACGTTTTTTTTATTTTTGCCCCAGTTACAAGTTGGTATGCTATTTTTAGGGTTCCGTAGTCAACAAGGAACCCTTAATAGTTTCGCCATGTCCGTCTGTCCGTCCGCAGCTTATCTCAGAGACTTTTAGTACTAGAAAACTATAATTTGGCATGGATATACATATTCATCACGCCGACAGAGGTAAAATAAAATCACGAAAAAAAATTTTTTTAGAGTACCTACCTTCTGTACCTACTCGTAAAGTGGGGATGTTTTTTTTTCTCGTCTACCCCACGGTATGGGGTGTTGTTGGATGGGTCTTTCAAAAATTTTGCGGGTTTGTAAAAACAATTTTTCGATTTAGGGATCCGTTTCTGAAATATTAAGCGTTAAAGTGCTATTTTTTGTTAGAGCCAAGTGTCCCCGCCCCCTGCCAGCTAAACGGTTAGGTTAGGTTAGGATTTGGATGGGTGAAAAAATTCACGGTAGTAGTATAGGTATATAACGAAGTTAAAAGGAAAACTATCACAGCTAAGTAGGCTTTTCAAGTTTAGGAGTAAAAGTCAACAACTACGGAACCCTTCATTGTGCGTGGTCCGACACGCACTTGGCCGGTTTTTGTCATTAATATGTAATATTCTTATTACAAAATGGAGTAATAACAAGGTTTGTATGAAAAAAAATCCGCGTCACATTCCGTAAATACGTAGGTAGGTATTATTTCGCCTTTTGTTTTTTTTTGTTCTTTAGTTTGTCTGCTCGTCTCAGTATTTCCTGTTCGCAAAATTAAATTCAAATATATGCATACTTTTTGTCGACCAGTTACGACCGGGCAGCAGTCGCTGAGATCGCCGAGACGATGTACACGAGAAAAAAAACCTAACAAGTTCTTTTAAGACATTACATAGTATTTGCGTGTACTTCCTGGACCCAGTTCATATCCTTATATTACAAAAAAAAAAGAATTATGCGGTATTAATAAATACTATCCATTTCAGGAGATTTAGCATTGTCTTGCGTGGGTTTATAGGTATGTATATAGGTACTTAAATTGCTCTATTACAATAATAATTGATGACGAAACGATTTTTCCCGAACTAGTAGGTATTGTTTTCGTGTCTCATTAAAAACAAGACGCACACAACACTGAGAACATTATTTATTTGTTTATTCTTCTTCTTCTTCGCTTCGCTCTTGACAGAGCGGTCGTGGTCACGATGAACTGTGTCCAATCGCAGATGTAGCCGTTGCCCGCTTCACGTTTGTTTATTACATAACTTTAAAGTCCCATAAGCCGTACGTTACTTTTGAAATCTCTCCACCCAACTTGAATCCTCCAATAATATCAGAAATGTTTATTAACTCGACGAACGATTCCATATTCACCTACTATTTTATTAGTGGTCTGTTGTTTGGCCAGAATGATAATGAGCAAATCGTTATTCCGGGAAATAATGGTCATCGATATTTTATTCCGTCAATGTTTTTTTTTTCAATGTTTTTTTTTCAATGTTTTTTTTCTCTTGTACATTGAACGACTTTACTATAGTAACCTCTAGACTGCTATGTTATCCAGATCTGCCTGTGTATTGTTATAGTTAGTAACTAAGTACCTAGTTTTAATATTTTGTTCAGTTTTCTTTTGTTATGTACCACTCTATCAATTTAGGTTAGCCTGTAAAGATAGGATGTGATGTTAAATAAATAAATAAATAAACATTGGAAATGTTTTTTCGATCGGTCTGGTAAGTGCCCCTTTTTCAACAAAAGTGCGACATGCACCGATATTTCTAAGTCAATATAGTTAATTGAGGTGACAAAATGTTAGTATTGGCGAGGTCTACAAATGTACAAAAAATAAAATAAAATTATTCACATTTATTTCTTAAAATAAAATTAAAAATGGCTCTAAAATGGTAATTCTTTTGGGGTACCTTGTGTATCCTACATCCAGCCTTATTTATGAATATTTAAAAAATCCTACATGTATACAGGGTGTCCAGTAAATAGCACGACATACTGCAGGGGGTGATAGCTTGGGTCAATACCTACCGAAACAACACAATATATGTTCAGCAAAATCTTACGGATTTACAGTTTTACAAAATTTTCCGAAATATCGAAAAATCTCTACCTTGAAACAGATTTTTAAGCATCTCGTAATGAAACATTCCTTTTCTATTATTTTTTTTACATCAAATTATTTGTGAATTGTTACTTTACTCATTGATAAGTCTTTTTTCTATCAAAGACAAGAATGTTTTCAAGAAATAGTATTTTTTGTTTAAATTTTCACATAACGATTTTCTTTTCGCATAACTTTAACCTACAGTGGTGAAAAAAAATCCATAAGATTTTGCTGAACATATATTGTGTTGTTTTGATAGGTATTGACCCAAGCTATCACCTCCTGCAGTATGTCGTGCTATTTACTGGACACCCTGTATGTTCAGAAAGGTCATACCTCGGAATGGTATTTGAAATAAAAAAAAAGAAAATGTTTGGAGTTAAGACGATTTTATGAGATCTAGGTTTGAGTGTCCCCGGGCGCGCGCGTCTTGAATATTTAGGTAACATATTCGGGGTGTTGGTCGATAAGTAGAATTCACATTTTTTAAAATAATTTTGTTGTTTTTTAGGGATCTATACCTCAAAAGGAAAAAATCGGATCCCTTATAGGATCACTATTTGTTGTCCATCTGTCTGTCAAGACCCTTTTTCTCAGGAACGCGTGGTGGTATCAAGGTAAAATTAATATCAAATACGTAGGTCTATGGTCCCATGGAGCTCTAAAAAAATCAAGCTTCTAAGTCAACGCAATAAAAAATACGGCCATTTAAGCGACATATTTTGATACTCGCAAGTAAATCAAAACCATAGGGTACTTACCGGTTACCTAGAATCATGGGCAAGAAGCAAGGTCTAACAGCACAAGTAAAGGAAAAAAACCGAAAATCGTTATTTTGTAATTTTATCACGTTTTTTTTTTTAGAATACAAACTTAAATTTGCAGTTGGAGAGTAGATCGTGACATAAGTACTTATATCAATGTTTGGGAGAACATGTTTTTCAACTACAATGTTAAGTTTGTTTTTGAGATAAATTCTTTTCAACTACGGAACCCTTTGTTGTGCGTGGTCTGACACGCACTTGGCCGGTTTTGTTAATATTCACAAATCTTCCATATTTTTTTTTAAATAACTTTAAATAGGTAGGTACTTAATGTCACTTGTGAAACCAGTTTTAAGAAAATTATTTACGGTTTACTATTTATTATTAAATTCACACTAATTATTATAAATTCGGGAGTGAGTCCGTTTGTTTGTTACGCTTTCACGCTAAGACAGTTGAACGGATTTGGATGAAATTTGACAGATAGGTAGCCCGGGACCATAGTACCATACCACAGTATAGTACCATAGTATAGTATAGTACCATAGGGTACTTTTTATCCCGGTAAATATAGTACGTTCCCGTGGGATAATTTCCGACCTCCGCGCGGGCGAAGCCGCGGGCAAAAGCTAACAAATAATAATCTTAATGTAATTTAATAAATATGTAAGTATTAAATTTTTATTAGGCGTCCCACTATATTCACCTGCTAGGCGCTAATTATCACGTGAAAATGATTAAACTTTAAAGCCTTTTTAGGGTTCCGTACCATGGGCACGCCACAATTGCGGCGATAAGTCCCCTCTTTGAGGAGTGGTTGGAGAGGCGCCACGGCGTCCTCACCTTCCGCCTGACGCAGGTCCTCACCGGACACGGTTGTTTCGGGAGGTTCCTGTTTCGGATAAGGCGGGAGGAAACGCCCGGGTGTCACCATTGTGTGGATCGCCCGGAGGACACGGTGGAGCATACAGTGGAGGTCTGCTCGGCTTGGGCGGAGCACCGCCGTGTTCTCACGGAGGCGATCGGCGGCGGCGATCTCTCGCGTCCAAACCTGGTCCAGGCCATGGTGCGGAGCGAGAGTGCATGGGAGGCCGTCACCTCCTTCTGCGAAGCAGTAATGCTCGCGAAGGAGGAAGCGGAACGCGTGAGGGAGAGGCAACAGCCGCGCCCTCGCGCCCCTAGCCGCCGTAGGAGACGCCCTGGGCGGCGGGAATCGATCGCCGATTCCCGGCCACCGTAGGCGCGGGCTTGCGGACGACGAGTAATGGGCAGCTCGCCGTTCGGTAAGGACCAGGCCCGGGTCGACGGCGCGTTGTGTTCCACGCGCGCCTCAAAGAGATGTCAGCAGTGACGGGGTCAATTGGGCCTATGCCGCCGGGGTCGCGGGTAGTTCGAAAGAGATACCGTGGCCCTGGCACGGGCAACTGAAGGAACATGGGTGGGTTTTAGTCAGTAAAAGTCTGACACGCCCTCCCGCTCTGCCCAGAGCGGGAGAAGTCATTTGATGATTTCCCATCCACAAAAAAAAAAAAAAAAAAAAAAAAAAGGGTTCCGTACCAAAATGATAAAAAGGAACCCTTATTGTGCGACTCAATCTATCTGTCTGTCTGTCCGTCTGTCACAGCTGGATATCTCAAGAACTCCTAATGCTATCAACTTGAAATTTGGAACAGTGTTAGATGACGTTTGCCCAACTATTTTGCAAATAAGAAAGAAATAAAAATATTTATATTTTTTTTGCAACAGGGACTGAAACAGGGTCTTAAAAATTCGAAGTGGAGCTACTAGGGTATGTGGGGTGTCGTATAAAACAGCGCTGTTTGCACATTCTCAAACATTTTTTTTCTTTTTTTTACGCCGTATAGATTTGACTTTTGATGTAAAATGTAAAAAAAATATACCGTTCCCTTATCTCCGAAGTTTTTAAAGAGAAAAATCAGAAAATAACCCTATGTGATAGAAGTTTATGTAATGATTACAGGAAAAATAAAACAATGTCTTTAAATAGCACACTTAAAAATATACCGTTCCCTTATCTCCGAAGTTTTCATAGAGAAAAATCTGAAATTACTCTATGTGATAGAAGTTTATGTAATGATTACAGGAAAAATAAAACGATGTCTCTACTCGTAAATAGCACACTTTTTCAGAAATCGGAACGGGACCCTCGGTGCGCGAGTCCGCCTCGCTTTTGACCGTTTTTTTTTTTATATTACCGAAGTTTTCCAATTTTATTTGAAGGTCATGTTGTGGTGCATGAGATCTGGGAATTTTTTCCTTACGGCACATTCCGTAAAAGTTTTCCTAGTTATTTAATGTACGACAAGATGAATAGTTTCGATCAATTATGATTGTATTAGGTACTATATGTTATGTTACGAGTATGATGTATTTTATGTACCTAATTTGTTACAGTCATGATATCTAAATTGAGCTGACTGATTGACAGATAAACATATTATGCAATTTTGGGCTCTGTTGCTCTTTAAAAATAGTTTGGTAGTCAATCTAATTAACTTTTAATTTACTATATTTATATACTTCGCATAGCAATACTGATTATTTTATCTTTTTACTCAGTTTTTATAAAATAATTAGATACTGTAGGTACGATAAGAATAGTTGCCATCATTAAGTATCTTACTGAATATAATTTCGAACAATCGTTTAATCAGATACTGCTTGTTGTCAGTTTGTTCATAAGGATTCGGTGATGGCATGATTAAAATAAAGACTTGTCACCATTACAATATAAAATATTAAGTAATTAGATATTCGTATATATGGAAGTATATATTAGGTCTTTACCTATGAAATTGCCGTTCTGCAGTACTGGCCATTTCAAATCAAAATAATTTTTGTTTGGCTAAGAATTCTAATTTCAAATTAATTTTATTTTAAAAACATGGATTTTTTTTTCCAAAAGTAGTAATTTGTTTATTGATTAGTGTTACATTTTCATTGCATTTCAATCTTTTTCGTCATCATGGGTACGTTAAAAATTCGAGTAATTATGGAATATGAGTACCGTCGTGGCAGCAACGCGGCACAAGCGGCACGCAACATCAACGACGTTTACGGAGCTAACACTACAAACCAACGCACCACTTGTTATTGGTTTGCTCGCTTCCGTTCTGGAAATTTCGACCTGAAAAATGAACCTCGCGGTCGTCCGAAGACTTTGGTCGACAATGACGAATAAAGGCGATTGTGGAAGCTGATGATACACAATCTACGGCTGAATTAGCAGCAGCTTTCGACGTTAGCGACAAAACAATATTGGTCCATTTGCGTCAAATTGGCAAGGTAAAAAAGCTTGACAAATGGGTGCCCCACGAACTCAATGATCGCCAGCGCGAAGTACGCGTCGAGACGTGCCTTGCACTGCTCAACAGACACACAAATGAAGGAATTTTGAACCGCATTGTTACCTGCGATGAAAAATGGATTCTGTTTGATAACCGCAAGCGCTCAGCAAGTTGGTTGGATCCTGGTTCAGCACCTAAACAATGCCCTAAACGAAAACTTACCCCTAGAAAAGTGATGGTCACTGTTTGGTGGTCTAGCGCCGGTGTGATTCATCACAGCTTCTTACCAAACGGGGTGAGCATTACTTCAGATGTATACTGTGAAGAACTGAACACAATGATGGAGAAGCTGGCACATCTCCAACCAGCATTGGTCAATCGCTCGTCTCCGCTGCTCCTGCACGACAACGCGCGACCTCATACTGCACAGCAGACGGTCTCCAAGTTGCAAGAACTGGGGTTGGAAGCTCTCCGTCATCCGCCCTACTCACCAGACCTTGCGCCTACAGACTACTACTTTTTCCAGAATTTGGATAACTTCTTGGCGGGAAAAAAATTCAATACCCGAGAGGCAGTACAAAATGCCTTTGAAGAATTTGTTGCCTCTCGTCCAGCTGATTTCTTTAAGAAGGGCATCAATAAACTGCCACTGTGTTGGCAAAGATGCATTGATTGCATGGGTGATTACTTCGATTAATACAAATAAAAAATGCATGAAAAAAAAATCGTTTAAATTTTTTCATACAAAACGGCAATTTCATAGGTAAAGACCTATTACATACTCACCATATGGGTCACATGGTCAAGAAGGTAATGAATTTCGTTATACGAGTATGTGGTAACCTAAACGGAGGAGCTCGTGGCTAAGTAACAACAGCCGCACGGGTCGATCCATCAGCTTAAGCTACGCTTGCCGGAGTTGATCCATGGATGGGTGTCCATCTTTACATACCGAGACTCCTCCGTACCTCGGAAAGCACGATAAGCCGTTGGTCCCGGCTGTCATTCGTGGATCTTTGACAGTTGTTACGGGTCGTCAAAAGCCCGAAAGTCTGACAACCAGTCTTGTTGTTGGGTTGTGGAAGTCAGATAGGCAGTCGCTCCATGTAAAATACTGGTATTCAGCTGCATCCGGTTAGACTGGAAGCCGACCCCAACATAGTTGGGAAAAGGCTAGGCACATTGATTTTTCGTAACCTAGTTTTTCTTCCTTGTGTACGAGTATGTTTAAAATCTCGAGTGAATTTTCTTATTTTTACACACAATTAAAACAATTGGTGTAAAATACTCTGATAAACTCAAATTCGCATCTAGTAAAAAAGCTGATCATCAGCAGCTCAGATAGTCCGCAAGTGTTCACTCAAAGCCAACAGAACAATGTTGACCATCCCAATAGTTATGGATATATAATACAGTAAAATTGTCTGTCCGGGTGCACGTGCTATTTACCCAAATAGAATATAAAATTGACTCGTCCAACAGGCCGCGACGTTGTCTGCGCGGGCGCCGATGCCACTCGCTTCCAGTCCGCTTGATAAGTGTCACCTGGGGAACTAGCGGTCCACCTTGCACTCTACTTGTGATTTTAATTACATTTTATTGGCACTCTACTTGGTATGTCGGTGTGCCGCCATGTTGGTACCGAGCTATATGCTCGTCTAATAAGGGTGTTATTAGCAGAATTCCCGTTGTTGATCAAGAGACAGATACTTCAAATGATAGTCGACATTAATTTATTTCCTTGACTGAATAACTACCTACTTTCATTCTTATCGTCATAACAAAAAGTGGTAAATCCATTTTTCCATTTTGTCTTTATTTCTAGTACCTACTTAAGTATATAATAAGGAGAAACCGTATTATTATATTGATAACCTTTTAATGTGCATTTATAAAAAGAGTCTTGTTATTGTGACATTAGTATTGGTCAATGTCAAGAGACGATGCGGTTTCCAAGACGAAATGTCACCTCTTTCTTATAACCTAGAGACTACAGGATAAGAATTTGATTCAATAATCTATACTAGTATTATAAATTTGAAAGTAAAAGGTAAGTAGTAAAACCTACCTTTTCACGCCTAAACCACTGAACGGATTTTGATAAGATTTGGCAAGGCTATAGATGGCATCCTGGGGAAGGACGTAGGCTACTTTTTGTCTCAAAAATACAGGGAAACCCAGCATTTCTTAAGTTAGGGTTATGAACTTTCAAATTTATGCTTTTGATAGGAAATAAAGAAATATGCGGTTCAGCGTTTTTGCAAAATCATCCCCTACGGAGTAAAATAGGGGTTGATTTTAAAAGTCACAAATAATATTATAGTTTTTGTGTACCTAACTCTTTTTAAGTGATTTATGAGATTGGAAATGTAGTCAGAGTTCGTATCTTGAGGTAACATTTAGTCTTTGTTTAATTCGACGTTTTTACGATGAAATTATTACAACAAATTAATAACTTTTCAACGAGTGGACACTCAATCAAAGTAATTTGTTATTAGAGCGTCTCTGGCATAATAAATTTTAACTAAACAAAGCCCCCCCGCCGCGTCTGTCTGTCTGTCTGAACGCGATAAACTCCAAAATACCGAACGGATTTTCAGCGGTTTTCACCAATTGACAGAGTGATTCAGTGTATAATTCATTAAGGTTTTGTGTAAATTGGCTGAAATACACATCAAAAAAAGTTTGTGATCACTAGCAAAAGCTGATATAAATTTTAAAAATTTTACTATCAAGAAAAAGTGTTTACGTTATATCTTTTTTAAATAGAAATACCTACACAGTATGTTAGTAAGTAACGTAACTAACGTAAAAACTTTTTCTTGATAAAGTTAAATTTTAAATATATATCAGCTTTTGCTAGTGATCACAAACTTTTTTTGATGTGTTATTATGACGATGACTGTTGAAGATGTCGGAAAAAATCATGCTGACGATTGGGAGCTTTAAGCCGGTGGGCTTAAAGCTCCCAGTCGTGATACACGCCAGCGATATAATCGTAGCGTTTTGAGTTTGCACAGTTATATCGGACGGCCCTATGTTCTCCACATGAACGTTCCATGGGGTATTTATCGACATCCACGCGGGCGGAGCCGCGGGCAAAAGCTAGTATTCTATAAATCAGTGTTATGCCAGCAAGAAATAAGATGTAGACTATGGTGCCTCTTAATAAATCTATAGAAATAAAAATTAATGGCTAAATGTGTTGCTAAGCGCAAAACGGGACCCTATTACTAAGACTCCGCTGTCCGTCCGTCTGTCGGTCCGTTTGTCTGCCCGTCTGTCACCAGGCTGTACCTCATGAACCGTATTAGTTAGAAAGGTAGTTGAAATTTTCACAGATGATGTATTTCTGTTGCCGCTATAGCAACAAATACTAAAAAAACAGAATAAAATTATTATTTAAGGGGGCTCCCATAAAACAAACGTGATTTTTTTCCTTGATATTGATAACGGCAACAGGTAGGCGCTTGAAATATTCACAGAATTAAGACAAATATTTAAGGGGGGCTCCCATACAACAGACATGTTTTTTTTTGCCGTTTTTATAGATAATGGTACGGAACCCTTCGTGCGCAAGTCCGACTCGCACTTGGCAGGTTTTTTTTTTTCAAATATTTGTTGAAGTCCGAGAGCCGTTCTTATGAAGAGAAAAATTGGAAAAGTTATCTGGAAGATTGGAAGATTCGGTAAAACTGAAAGCGCATTTCTATGGGAATTTTGTATAAATTATTGAAATTAGGACAGGACAACGTCTATCGGGTCAGCTAGTTCCAAATACAAATACAACCAAACTTATTGTGCATGTAGCTAGCTATAATCTAAAATCTTTTTAGTGCATCAATAATATTTATGATAAAAAGTTATGAAACATGCACCACAATTCACACCAAACACAATTCACATCAAAATACACCAAACCTGTTCTGATCTAACTGAAAATAATAATTTCATCACTCAATCCAATATTCTTCAAACGATTTTTTTATAATACCTACCTGACCAATATCTAATTATATTTACAGGTCGGCTCAGAAAGCATAGAAAAAATCTTGATTAAGTACATATATACAGGGTGTCCAGTAAATAGCACGACATACTGCAGGAGGTGATAGCTTGGGTCAATACCTATCAAAACAACACAATATATGTTCAGCAAAATCTTACGGATTTACAGTTTTACAAAATTTTCCGAAATATTGAAAAATCTCTACCTTGAAACAGATTTTTAAGCATCTCGTAATGAAAAATTCCTTTTCTAGTATTTTTTTTTACATCAAATTATTTGTGAATATTTACTTTACTCATTGATAAGACTTTTTTCTATCAAAAACAAGAATGTTTTCAAGAAATAGTACTTTTTGTTAAAATTTTCACACAACAATTTTCTTATCGCTTAACTTTTTAAATTTTGTAAAACTGTAAATCCGTAAGATTTTGCTGAACATATATTGTGTTGTTTTGGTAGGTATTGACCCAAGCTATCACCCCCTGCAGTATGTCGTGCTATTTACTGGACACCCTGTATATAGTCTCCTGTATTGAAGAACATTGTTGGATACCTATTCTAGGTATCTATTCCAATGATTAAACCTATCAATTAGCAGGCGGTAAAATCGCACAAAGCGGTAACAGTATCGCAAGCATCGTTCGCGATTCTGTATGTAATGTGACAGATTAGTGCATTTTTCCATGTGGTGCGCGTTTACAGCGCGCGGCTGGATCCGGGTCAGGCTCGTCACGTAACGGGCTCGATGATAACGGCCCAGCCTAGCCTAGCCTAGGTCGCGCAGCGGGATGAACTACGCGGAAGTAGGATTGCGGACGACGATTAAAGCCTACGTGGCTGTATTGAATATACGTTTGCTGCGTTTTGAAATAACAGCATAACAACAACAAACCTCTACATTTTTTGGTTTGTGTCTATTTACTTCGTAATCTATGTTCTATATTTTCATGCCAGACGATTAAAGCCTACGTGGCTGTATTGAATGTTACCTTCGCGTCGTTTCGAAATAACAATGACAAACCTTTAGCTTTTTTTTAGGTTATAGCTTTTTACTTCGTAATCTGTGTTCTATATTTTCATGTCATGACGTAATGTGAAAATGATTTTTTTAGGGTTCCGTAGTCAACAAGGAACCCTTATACTTTCGCTATGTCCATCCGTCTGTCCGTCCGCAGCTTAGCTCAGAGGCTCTTAGTACTAGAAAGCTATAATTTGGCATGGATATACATCACGCCGACCAAGTGGTAAAATAAAATCATGGAAGGAAATTGTTTTAGGGTGTACCTTCTGTACACGTAAAGTGGGGATGTTTTTTTTATTTCTCGTCTGCCCTATGGTGTGGGGTGTTGTTAGATGGGTCTTTCAAAAATATTGCGGGTTTGTGAAATCAATTTTTCGATTTAGGGATCCGTTTCTGAAATATTAAGCTTTAAAATGCTAATTTTTGTTAGAGTCAAGTGTGTCCCTGCCAGCTAAACGGTTAGTTTTGGATGGGTGAAAAACTTCACGGTAGTAGTAAGCTTTTCAAGTTTACGAGTAATAGTCAAATATTCATGAAACAACAAAAAGCCCTCTTCTAGTCTGCATTATTGTGCAACTATGGAACCCTACTGCGCGTGGCCCGACACGCACTTGGCCGCTTTTTTTTTTTTAGGAAATATCTGGCTTTTCAAATTGTGTCACGTAGTCTGAGCAATTTCGGTTGGGTTTATGCTCGATTGGATAGATTTATGAGTACCTACTTATTTTTATATAGTCTGATTATAGTTTTTCGTATTTTTAGAAACAGGAATAGGTTATGAATTTACTTTACTGCATAACACATCACAGAAGTTATTTTACCGACAGACTGTCTTAACTGCAATCGAAGCATCCATAAAATCTTCCATCGTCTAAGTATGGTAGGTATATTATTCAGTATTTAGCTTTAGAATTTTAGATTTCTTATTCTACTTTTTTTTAACTATTACTCATCAAAGCGTTGTAGAATTTCATCATTTGATCATAATATCACGCACAATCGTCTCAGAATAGATACGATCGAAATAACGCTTATAAATAATTCAGGAGTAGTTATAATTGCAATAGATTCAACTCATTTAGTGTGTGTGACAGGTTAGGTTTTATTAAACGAGCACGATCCACGCTTGGTCGCCGGTCGCCGGTCGCAGGCTGTGCGCAAGCGCAAGCCAAAGAAAGTAAGTTCACTGCCACGGCCGCGCGCGGTACGACAACCTTGCTTCACACAGGGTTGACTGCTTTTTGCCGACACTGTCCGTAACAAAACAAAATGTTAAAAACATTTATTCAACAGTTTTCCTCTAATTTTCTTAGAGTACGTTTTCTTACCAATGTGTAATTGATGACGGAAATGTTACGTATAAAACTACGACTCAAAATAGTTGTTTACAAGTTAGTTGACCGAAAACTCCTCTCATTTCTTTTCATATCGCGTCTTTCATTTTCCTATTGGTTTTTTTTTAAGTAGCAAAGCAAGAAATCAACATTTCTGATGGCATTCAAACTAAATTGCGTTCGCGCTGCGTCTACGCGACATCTCGTTATCTCGTAACGCCTAAGCAACTGCTACGCTACGCATTCCTACGCGATGTCAATGTAGCGCAAGGCTACGCGATGCCGGCGTAGCGTATGCCTACGCGAATCTGGCGTAGCGGACGCCTACGTGACGTCTACGGCTACGCTAGACAATCGCCCAGTGTACTTTCAATGCCTCGTTTACATTTAAATCAAACTCGTTTTTGGTAAAAATATGGTACTTAAATGTTAAATATGTTTGTATTTTTACAGTACTAGGCTTTCCAGATTGATATTGCTTTTATATGGCTAAAAAAATGCGAAAAAAGCAATTAACATTTTTATATTATGCGTAAATTAATGTAAACAAGTGCGATAGTGTACAGAAGCTTGGCAGCCCTAGCCGTGAGACTACGTTCCTCATCGTAACGTAACATTTGTCTACTGCCAAATTACGACTTTTACATTATTTACACATTCAGATAACTGTTATGAAATCAAGGTCTACGAGGGGCACTTACGCAACTGCGGCCTACTTATCTAATATTAAAGCATTTCTTTCTTAAAAGATATGAAATGTCAATAAAAACAAATTACTGATATTTCAAAATATATTGCTGAATACTGTAATTTTCTCGTAAATTAACAGTTTAAACTTCTGAAGCGTGCGTCTTGGGGAATATTTTAGATTAAAAAATAATATCTTGGTGTTATCTGCGAAGTGTGAATCCACAATTATAAGGTTGTAATGGAAGTGATGGCAGGCACGCACTCCGGCGCGAGGTTGGCGCCAGCCCAGCGGCAGCGCACGCGCACCGGTGCTTTGCGGAATGTCCCTGGATCCGGTTCATACACTCTACTATACGCGAACATTAAGTCCCTTCTTTATTTTACTGTTACTTGGGATATCTACCATCACTTTTCCGTACCATTTTGTTTAATATCATAGCCATTATTTAATCTAGTTACAAGATATCATTTCCACTTCATCTGAATTAGGTTAACCTTTTAGTTATAAGACTCGCCTAGGATTCAAATAGAACGCGTAAATATAAATATACTCGTAAGTATTATAACATTTTTCATATTAAACCTATTTTGCAACTCCTTCAATCCTTACTTCGTTGAACGGTCTGCTTTTAAAATAATTACTTTACCAGTAATTAATAACTTACTTGTATTAATCAATTGTGTAACTTTATAAACACCTACGTCATTTCTTATAATGCTTTATTTGACTGCCAAGTGAACAAAGTCGAGTGAATACAATTTAAACAATCCAACAGACACAAAAGGACTGGAACAACAATCAAATAATAAAAACATCATTCAATTTCCAATTTAACTGATAGAGACATGAATCATTCGCATGATGTACAATTTCAACTCCAATTCTTACACATACAAATAAGAAATTGAAATCACGAGGTTCAACAAGATTCTCAGACGCACTGACGCGCTGTTCGATAGTAGACACTGTAGACAGACACGTGTTCTGAATGTAAATGCGACAATCAGTGCATCAACTTCATCATTTTACGCACATAATGTTTATCTACTTTGAAGAAACACATTAGTGAGATTGATATAATCGACCACAGTCAGGAAATGTCGATTGTAGTTACAAGTATCTTTTAAATTAATTATGATATCAAATTGAAATGTACTCATGTTAATTTCTTATCGATCTATTTTCTATTTATTATGTACTTTTCATCAATGTTTACATATATTGTTGGGTCATGAACAAGAAACTCTACAGAGTTTGAATAGGCACATATTTATTTATGGATATGTGCTAGACAGCGAATTCCAAAAGATGTTAGTCTGGACACCTACTTGTTGTGTAAGGTTGAATCATAATACAGATATGCACTGAGCAAGCCAAAGTCAGACGCTATCATATGTGAATCAGCGCGACCGGAAACTTCGCCATGTTGGCTCGCCGCCCCGCCATGTTTATCGGCGCTCCGGAAGTTGCGCGCGCGCCGACCGTCTTTAGATACCATTTTCACAAGTAGTGAGGAATACGAGTCGGAAATATTCAGCATCTATTTTGGGTGCCGACGTTTTTCCGCTTCACGGAGACATTCGCCGGAGTTAATCATATACTTGACGACGGAGCCCGTTGTATTTATAGAGAAAATTGCTTGCTGCGACGCATTTAGATTTAGAGTCTCATACTTCTGTCTGGGTAGATGTTTGTGTGCCCCAATGTTTGTTTCGATCACATAATTTCGTAATTAATTGTTAAGTGCATTTTTTCTTGAACATGAAGTATTAATGATAAATAAAGATGAGTTGGAGTTGTTTCCTGGCTCTAAGCAAATTATTATTTATGACAGATAATATTCTTACGACACGTGAATCTTGTTGTAAATCACTTTATTTGCATAAGTATAAATAAATTGTATCTACGAATTAGGTATTTAAACGTGTCTTTAGTGAATATTCATGGTTAGACCGGCACTAAAGTATTTAAAAACATGTACAATTTTGGCCTAGCTGGACAGGACGTATTCAGCTTGGCGACGTGAGTAATTATAAAGTTTAATGATTTTATAATTAAATGTTCGGACTAGTTTTCGTGGAATTAAAATAAACCCTATTAAAATGTACTTACTTATTGGTTAATTACAGGCCTTTACCCTTATTATGATTAATTAGTCATTTAGTTCTTATTAGTTATCATCAGTGTGATGTTTGAAGAAAGGGTGCGCCTGCGCACGGAGGCTCTATAGGAATGTGGTCGGACAAGCGGGAGGGGAGAGGCGGCTTGGGGACCGGGAGGTTGTTGAGGGACAAAGCCTCGAGAACTGGTTTCGCTTCCTGTACGTGTCGGATGTCCTGCGGCTTCCTGCCCCTTTCCCCTCCCACCGCAGAACCAGAGAAAAAGGTCTGAATAGGGTTGTGTCCAAAACAAAACACGCTCAACATTTTTGAAAATATTAAGTACCAGATTTGATAATGATGTGGGTAGGTGCTTACTTACAATTCGACACATGCCACTTACTTATACCAGCATTCTAAGTGCCCCTACAAACTAAATAATTTACTCCAGTTCCTCAAGTCCTTTCAGTCAATGTAAGGTGTGGTTAAAAATCTCAACGTTCGATTCGAACTCATAATAAAAGTGAGATTGAGTACCTACATTCGCTACCATCGGCTTAGGAACAGCAACTCTGTAGGTAAATAAATCGTGCCTATTGTAAACAAACGTCACCAAAGTTTATACAGACAATTTGTCATGATTCACACATAGCACGTAGGTGATACGCCACGTAACATCAGCCTTATATAGACACCGAGCCTTTTAAATCGGACATACTAACATAATTATGTCCACAACGTAGACGATGGTCTAATGAAAAAAAATTTGACATCGTGATAAAAAATTTCTAGTTCGTAAGTGTAAATCAATTTGTATGTGCAGTGACGTAGAGAATAAAATTATCATTTGCTACCATATCTATTTCCATTTGAAAATATATGCTACTTTGTTGATTGTACACGTGTATTTTAGAACACACGATAGATCATTTGATGGTGATGACCATGAAAAGATTCGTAGCTTGACGACTTTTTTGAAGTTTTCTATCAATACCTAAACAATTTTTTTTTTAAGACAGTGAGTGCATCTCTTGAATAACTTTCTCCATAATGTAGGTCCAAAGACACCTAAAACTTGGTGTTGTTTGTCAGTAGAGGTGACAGTAAACCCTGCGCGTGAGTGGACCGCAGGACACGCACGATTGAGGACATGCTCTTGCTTTGTTTTTGTTTCGCTTGCGCTGCGGTCACTGTAACACAACACGAGCAGCCTCTGCCTTTGGGAATAGCTACACACACTGCTTTACTGTGCACGTATTTTATCATTAGAATGCTATAAATTAAAGTTTTTGTTTTGTTAGAGGAACTCTTACTTCGTGAGATAATGTAACGCACAAATACACCACAATTTTCTATGTCCGTTAAACTAATTATACTTTGGTACATTTATTGAGAAAATGTACGTACCTACCTAAAATTATATTTATAGTTCAGAATCGTACCTTGCACATCTATCAACAATTCGAGCAAAAAACATTTTAAGAATGCAAAGCATTTTATTTAATAAACATACTTTTGTGTAAATAGTAATGATTTGACTACCCATTTGTAACAGCGTCCTTAAATATTTTTACTTATACTCCATTTACAATAAGATTAGACATATAAACAAACCTATTTTACAGTCTGTTCAACCGATTTTGACTTCTATTGCGTTGGTGGCATGACAAAATGGCAGTAAACAGTTTGTTTTGCAACCACGTTTTTGCCTTTAATGCCATCCTTAAGCCCACGGAATAGAATTTAAAATCGGTTGAACGGACTGTAAAAAAGGTTTGCTTAAATGTCTAATCATAGTGTAAATGAAGTATAGAGATTCTCAATTACCTAAATATTTTAAAAATGTAACTGCAGCTCTCAAATAAAACTACTATATTTTTAACCTATGCAAGTATGCATGTAGGGAGAAATAATTTTATTGAAAACAGGTTTCAGCATGCAATCAACTTGTGCCGTTAGTTAGACATCACATTTCGGTTCAAATGATACAAATAAAATTAAGTTGGAAATTAGGGATGCTTTGATTGTAAACCTTTGCAGGGGCGCGGGCGGCTTTTAGAAAACCTAGTGGGTAACTGCGCATACTCATGCCTATGGTAGGTGGGTTATTTTTTATATTTTTTAATCGTTAAAATCGTACTACATCAACTAAGCTGCGAGCGAGGCCAGCTCGAAAATTTTAGCACCTCGGAGAGGTAGTTCTTTTGACCATTCGTACAGCATAAAAGCAGCTACTTTGCTGACGTAAATAATAATAATAATAATAATAATAATATTCTTTATTGTTCTCTCATAATCACAAACACAGTACAAAGTCAAGGTAACACTTAATAGAGACTGGTGTCTGTTGTAGGTAAAACCTGTATTACAGATCACCAGGCTTACCCTCCATCGGACCAGTCACTAACGGCCTATGACTGCATTAAATTAACATACAGGTTGTACATAATGAAATACTTTTACAAATTAGTAATAACAAAAATTAAAAAATTAAAATGGATAATTATAAACTAAAGTAAAACAAATCTGGTGGCAAAAGTGACTTAATAATGTTGATTTGGGGATGAGTATGTGTGGGTGTGTGTGTATCGGCGAGAGTGTAGGTGATGGTGTGATGAGTACGTGTGTGTTAATTGTTAATCGTTCCATGCTGTCAAACGTTACCTTAAGGGTTTTAATAAACGTTCTGTTGCACTGTAATCAATGCCTTGAAGCCAAGAACAAACCTTTCTCTTGCACTCTGCCCTAGAAAGAGGATAAATTAATAGCTGCTTGTTCATATTATTATATAAATATGGACCCAGGAAACCGTAAAAATTATGTGCCAGACTGAGCTTATATCTATTTGTCGTGCAGTGCGTGTAAACGGACAAGCTTAAGGATTAAGAAAATGTAGGATGCAAGAGCGAGCGAAGCGAACTCGAAATTTTTAGCACTCGCAGTAAAAGGTTAAATAATTACAACGCAACCAACGTAATTAACGTAAGTACGAAGTACTAGGGATTAAGTAAGTAGGTACTACTCGAAGATATCTTACCGCGCCTGGGTAAGACTTGTAAGAGATTAACTGATCAGTCTTGATGTCTATGCTCCTGGGTGTCCAACACCCACTACATATTTACTTCTCGTGGGTGCTGGAGGCGCAATGCATCCCCCCAGCACCCACGGAGTCAGCGCCCCTGGTCTTTTGAGTTCTCTTATTACAATTCCCAGTCAACATAATAAAATTGTTTTCGTAAAGTGATACAAGAATTAATTGTTATAAATAACAAAGTATAATCTCAATTTCCATCGATAAATATTTATTATTGACTGTGTAATTGTATCTTGTTTATGTTTATTTATCATTTTAAATTTGTAACTCGACGAAAGTTAAATATTCTGGTTAGCCTTCGAATATCGATCATAAACCTACCTAATTTTGGTGAGGTTAAGTTCCTTTATTTTTTGAAAGTGCACATAATTTAAAACATAAATAAAACCACACCATTTGAAATATCACCAGTGACAGGATATCCAATAAGACTGAGTTCGTTAAACAGTGACATATTCATTTACCAATACGGTAAACGGGTTTTTAGAAGTGCCATTAACTCAGTAAATACAAGTCGTTAGTCGCATAATGTATCCGTTTCCTCGGCGTCGCCTCCCCCGCGCCCGCCCCCCCGCGCCGATCTACGTAATCTACGTTAAAACAATGCGCGGGCGCTTCCGTATCGTCAATCGTTTTCCACGCGCAAGGCTAATGCCAAGGTCTCGACTTTCTACCGTATACCCGGCGAACACAAAAACTTCTGTCCAAGTACAAATGTTACGAGTATTATACACGAGTATTTCTTGGTATACAATGAATGAAATAAGTCTAATCCCTAAGTAGTTCATGATTAAATATGATGTTTCATTATTATATTATTAACCTTTCGTATTAATAATCAATTAATTATAGAAACAATTAAAAAGCCATTATGTCTCCGGTCTCGTGTAGATCCGCGCTTCCGGCAGTCAAGGCGTTAAGAAAAGAGTCGGTACGTACTCGTACCACCTATCTAGGAAAAATTATCATAGTCTATTAAACTTTTGATAATAAAATTATTTGTTAACGATAAGTAATTATTTTAAAATATTGGGTAAAGAAATCTTAATAGTGTATTTTTGAGCTTTCCCTATAAATGATCATATTAGCTTTACTCTGCTCTACTAATCTACTTAGCATAGGTAAGTACGAGTAGGTACATGTTAGTTTACCTATCAGGTATAATTTATTAAACCTGCAAGTTCAAAGAAAACAAGAGCTACCTTACATCAATGAAAATTGTTTTTGGTTCATTTTTTAAACTACGGCGTTGGTCACGGCTGTCATTCGTGGATCTTTGACAGTCGTTACGAGTCGTCAGAAGCCCAAAAGTCTGGCAAACAAGGGGTATCGTATTACCCAGTAACTGGGTTGTGGAGGTCAGAAAGAGGCAGTCGCTCTATGTAAAATACTGGTATTCAGCTGCATCCGGTTAGACTGGAAGCCGATCCCAACTTACTTGGGAAAAGAGTAGGTTGATGAATAAGATGGTGGTAGTTTAAAAGTTAGAAATATATTTAAAGTAGAAAATTACGTGTTCGTTCGAGATAGTGTTTGACCATTAATGAGGTATCGCAATTATTATGTCAGTACAACAGCCACAAGAGTTAGAACATCCGCGATTGCGTCACGCGACTTGAGAAAAACTGCGAGCCAGAGGAAAATGAATGGAATTCAAGCCGGATATCGTTGTTCACACGATTAATTATTCGATGTAACTTGGCGTTTCATGGCTTGCAACTTGGCACCTGTTCAACCGCTCCTCGAATTTCCTCGAGCTTCAGGATACAAACAGGCTCTAATTAATTCTTTACGAACTAGCATGTCCCGGATGTTACCTGATAAAGCGTACTTAATATCTTTGCTTTGTCCTTATTTCTTACAGATTGCCGCAAGTAAGTATGCTAAATTAACCACATTTTCATGAAGTGTTGATAAAATGATGGATTGACTTTTTGAGCCTGTTAAAACTATAATAAATCATTTAATTGGATGATTACAAACATCTGATAGGCAGGTGCGTCAGTGATATGAAATTAGTCGTTTATCATGTTGACCAAATCTTACATCTTCTCACTATCATCGGGTAGGTAAAATTCTACATTATGGTTTTGGAAATCAATCCAAACTGTAAAAGATTGACGAAAACGGACGTCTTTGGGGCTATAAGAGTATGTAATCATGTTGACAATAGGTAATTCGATCCACACAGTGAGTTAGATCTAAATTGAAGACACATGATACCAATTGGTCACGCGCGTTGCGCTTAGAAACCCGGGGGGCGTCGACTGCGGCACACGCAAGCCGCTGTCACTCTCCACCGTCCCGAGAGGAAAACAATGTGATTTCTTCGTTAAAAAAACATCATGCGAACCGATCTTGAGATGCTTAATGCGATGTTAATAACTTTTGCTATCGATGATATTTTATTTATTTCACAATAGTATTTGTTCGTGAGAGGTTCACTGTTAGAGATTTACGCCGCTTATTCATAAGTTGTGGTTTTCCTCAATAAGTTTTTCCTTTACATTAAAATCTTTTGACAATAATAGAAATTATTTATCAGGCACGTAGCCGACTATGCCTTTTCTGGGATTTATAAAGTGTCAGTTAAGGTTTGACATTCTTCAAGTTTGACAGGGTCTGGTAATGTCTGGTTAGAAATCACATAATCATTTTTCAAATAATGTTCTATTTTAGAGGAGTTTCTTGCCATTGTCATCCATAGCGCCATAATTATAGTATGGTGTGGTTGAGTATCTAGCTAGTTGCTTGCTTTTGCTAACAAAAAACCGGCCAAGTGCGAGTCGGACTCGCGCACGAAGAGTTCCGTACCATTATCTATAAAAACAAGCAAAAAAATCACGTTTGTTGTATGCGAGCCCCCTTAAATATTTACTTGATTCTGTTTTTTAGTACCTATTTGTTGTTATAGCGGCAACAGAAATACATCATCCGTGAAAATTTCAACTGTCTAACTATCACGGTTCATGAGATACAGCCTGGTGACAGACAGACGGACGGACAGCGGAGTCTTAGTAACAGGGTCCGGTTTTACCCTTTGGATACGAAACCCTAAAAAGGTATCTGCAGTTCACAGAGGAAGGGAAAGACGTGGCTCCTGAAATTTAATGAAGACAACACTGTTGGTGAAAGCGTCTGTGGGAGTAATTGTTATGTCCTATTAAATATCTTCTGTTTGGCTTTAGCCAGCCAACACCCCCTTTTGAAAGCCCATCAAGACTATGTTCAAGTGTACAGTCGGTGTGTTCAGTACTTAGGTACCTACCTAAACTATTTCCAGTAAACCTCATGTTACCTGTTGTGACTGTTTGACTGAAATGATAATAGATTTGACACGGTTTAGGTACTCGTAATTTGAATATGACAGGAAAATTCGATTGTAATGTAACTAGTATAATTTATTTTATTTTTAGCCTGTGTTGTCCGGGTTGTCCCACTGCAGGGCTAAGGCCTCCCTTTCTCCTTTCCTCTCCTCTCGGTCTTGAGCTAGTGTGGACCAATCCCGTTTGTAGGCGTCAAGCTCGTTTCGCCCATGGACCTCTCGCCATCGTCTCCTGGGCCTGCCTCGATGTCGACGAGCATTTTCTAAGGTAACTATGTATTTATAATTATGTAAGTATACTTAATTATGTTGTTAAATAGTATTTGCCAAGTCATAAGGTTATCTGGTATTTATATTATGATTATAATTATTATCTGTCCATTATCGCGAAAATTCTAGCTGACCAAAGATACCAAATAAACTAAATTCGCGATACTTGAAAATAATTTGTGCTCATTACGGTCTGTTGTTTCTGGAGGACTCTATTCAACATTTATTTAAATAAAAAATTGGTAAAGTAGAATAACAGACTAGATGAATTAAATGTGTAACATATGATAAGTGGTGCACTTCCACAAACAGTACGATATATCGATCATCCACCTCTGTGTGGCTCTCTGATAAGCTATCGACGTCCGCGGCCAGCTGTCCCGGAAACTGCGCGAGTATCAACACTGACGTCATCGCAGTACCGTACACAACAACCGCCAATTAGCATAGCAAAATAATATCTTCTAACATTAACATAAACAATGACACAGGTACCTACTTACTACAAGTAAACTTTTCCGCTATCGTATGTTTTTCAGAAGATACAATACTTAATTACTATACCTAGGTCTAGAATGGATCACCTTTTAAAGGCATCAAATATAAGCTGAAACAAAAGACGCCACTGACTCTATCCTTTGTTATTCGTAGCAGAAAAACTTGCAGCAGACTTTGTTGCATCATACGCGGAGGACTCTTGCAACATTTTTTGTATTTCCTGCGCTACACATAAAATTGATAGATAATTGTATAAATAAGTATATCATGCCCATATTAGTCATTTAAGTACAATAATCATCAGCACATCACATTATATGCCAGTCTTATATAATATAACACGACACGTGTAGGAAGATAAAAACACGGAAACGAGCGACTATGTTGAATTGTTCAGTGTAGGCAAAGAGCTACAAAGTAAAGCGGACGTAAACCTTTGCATTTACACATTACTTATTGATTCATTTACGATCAATCATCATCATTCTCCTGCCCTTATCCCAATCTATTTGGGGTCGGCGCAACATGTCCTTTTTTTCCATACTTCTCTATTATTCGTCATCTCGGTAGTGACCCCCTTTCTAGCCATGTCATCTTTCACACAATCCATCCATCGTTCCTTTGGTCTTCCCCTACCCTTATAGCCATCGACATTCATACCCAAAACTTTCCTTACGACATTTTCCTCACTCCTCCGCATCACATGCCCATACCATGACAGCCGATTTCTGTGTTACGATCAATCATTCTTATTTAAAAATTTAAATGCCATTACTAATTATTTACGTACGTCATAAACAAATTAACATATACGTTTCCTCAGAATAATTATTTTTCCAACCAATAATAATAAGGAAATAACGTAACAAATTTGCTTTAACTACGTCTGTTCATAAAGAAATTGTAATGTTATCAAGTATTTAATTAACTTTTATCTACAGCTTTAGAAGTAAGTAAATATAGGAATTATGTCACAGACTTTTATAAGCTAACCGTCCGATAACAAGACAGAAGAGTACCTACATCTCAAAAGCGGAAGGGTGACTGACAGTGACCAATTGAAGCAATTGTTACGTTTGCGAAAAGAAATCAAATAACCTGTCACTGTGTGCGTGCCTAGCAATAAACGCTCATGGAGTCATGATCATCAGACGAGCTCTAAATTGCTCGACTGTTACATTCATACGATGACCTTAATACACTAATTAAAGTCGTGTTATAAAAACTAATTTACTTGCGAAGCTACCTACTTAAATCTGTAGGCTCTCTCTGGCGGAAATCTACGACTAATGATCAAGATGCGTGAATCGCAGACGCTGATGAGTTATGTATTTGTTCGCAAGGAATGCCCAGAATTAATACCAATAAAGGAACAGGTATTTATTCACGTAATATAATGTTGCATAACGTAGACTAGTTAGCTGGGGGGCGCGGGTGAGGCGATGTAACCGAAGCCAACATAACTGAAGGACTAGACGGAAGAACGATTAGTCCTTTAGATATGTCGTTATTGATACAACAGCATTTATTCAGAGGACAGATGGCAGATGTTTGAACGATGATGCTTGTGGAATAGAAAGCGGAAGGGTGGCAGTGTCGTCAATTGGCACAATTGGCAGTAATTGTGGGCGGTATGTCCGGGCGCGCCGCGACCCCGGGCCGGTCGGCCGCCGCCGCGTCACACACTGGAAAAAGATATGTGTAATCTTTATGACAATCTACTAATACTTACATAATCTATGTAGATTGGGAAGAGGACATACCATGTGCTGCTAAGCTGCTGATTTGTGTAATAGAAAACGTAAAAGTAGTTATCCGATGGTCTACTTATCAGTAGGTAAAAGCATTGGATATTATAGAGATTCCAAACCTGTTTTTCTTGACTGAATCAATTTCAGTTAAAAAGCTACTAAAACCTTTTTACAATGTGTAGCTTAAATAACGCACAACCTCTTAAGGGGTCCTTGTACTCATTGTTCGTATAACTCGTCAAAATGTTGGGAACATCGTTTTGTTTTCGCGATTTCAGGTTTGGTCCCATAGTAAAAGTTGTTCATAATGATGAGTACAGTGACCCCTTAAGAGGTTGTGCGTTATTTAAGTTAAACCTAACAAGGTTTATGTGCTGGTTGCAAGGTTTATGTGTTGTTGTATGTGCTGTTCAACATGCAGTGTCAGTCTTCAATCTCCATACAGTTTAGGTACTTAGTAAACTTTTGCCAAAACTAATAATGGCCAGTCTTTCACAATTTGCAGCACATTAAATAATTGTTATCATCTTTGTTTATCTCTGGTTTATTACTTTAGGCTTGAGTCAAATTAAGTACTTCGTTTCATCGTATCGTAAACGAATGTTTTACTTTTGAAAATAATAAATAATTAGATAGTTATAAGCGGTCTCCAGTATTATGACGATGTCTTAGGTTATCGGTTGTGGTGAATAGCAAGTCATCATGTTCCTATTTGTCATGGTTACGAGTAGAAGTATTAAAATAACAAGTTGATCCACAAAAACTGATTCACCGAATTGCGGAGAATGTAATCAGATTGTGCGTGCAGCATTTGCTGATGGATTGTGTCCGCAACAGGCGCGAGAGGGAGTCACTTTTGAGAGAATTAGACTTAAATAGGCTTAACGTGGGATTGATACAATCCATTTTATCCGAACCAACTTCAGAAGGTGCCAAAAAGTTATGTAATTTGATCACAGTCCTTCATCGGTGACTTCTATCTATAAACAAAGTGTTTTATATATTATTTAAATGTTTAGTGTAGTTTGTGTATAAAGTTACAGTAACAGTTTGTGTGTTAAGTGTTAATGTTATAATGGTAAAAGGCACGATGGGGTTGACATATCTGTCTAGATAAAAACCCCAAATCAAATAAAGAGAAAAAAAAAAAAAGTTGATCCACTGTATTTATTAGTCTGTGACAATGTACCTACTGTCTTATGTGCCCGACTACATACAAGATGCACCTATGTAGCAGTTAACTGCATTAGTCCATGATTCGCTCGTTTCCGCTTTTGTCTCGAATTGTTCCTACCGAGACTTCTGACAACAGAAGGTTTGTTAACATGTAGGTAAACAATAAGATACTTGGAGAAAATAATCAATAAAAAGTATGAGAGCATTTCAATTTTAAACTAATGTAGTAGTTTAGGAATGGTGTTTCGCATCATGAAATTAAATCCAGGAGTCCTTTGTCCTGAACCAGGACGTTACATCTTGTTACATCTTATATTATTAGGTATATAAAATTCTCGTGTCACAATGTTCGTTCCCGTACTCCTCCGAAACGGCTTGACCGATTCTCATGAAATTTTGTGAGCATATTGAGTAGGTCTGAGAATCGGCTAACATCTATTTTCATACCGCTAATTTTTATCCCGGTCTACGCGGGTGAAACCGCGGGGCGCAGCTAGTTTTTTATAAAATGGTGTCCTCATCACATTATTTTGTCATTCACGAAAAGCATAATCGTTTTTTTTTATGATTTTTGAAGTGAAAACTTATTTAGGCGCGTTGAGCGTTTTTTGGTAGGGGGAAATCTTACGGGTACCTACGCGTCACTACGTCACCGCGACACCTCGACGTTTAAGTTTTCACTTCTGTTGGCAGTCCCCATGATTGCCAATTTTTTTTTTTAATTTTGGCAATAGTGGCATCGTTAGGACTTGTCGTGTTTATTTTAGACTAGCTTCCGCCCGCGGCTTCGCCCGCCTGGTATGTCAATAAAAAGTAGCCTATGTGTAAATCCAGGGTGTCAGCTACCTCCATACCAAATTTTATCAAAATTGATCCAGCCGTTTGAGCGTGAAGAAGTAATAAACACACACTCACAAACTTTCGCCTTTATAATATTAGTGTGATTTTCACCTTTGCTACCACATCATGGTCATCCACTTCTTGAATCTACTCACAGTTCAACAAGTTTTTTGTCTTTGGCCCAAGTAGGTTGTCTACTGCCATTTTCCACGGCCCCAAATATTTTATCGCAATTTTCTTTTCTTTACTGTCAACCCAATGCATGGTGTTACATACTTCCTAGCTTAATTTATTTTATAATTAATCTCGTAAATCAATGTAGTTATGCGGTTGTTAAATTAATTTGATAAACTCAACGATGGATAAAAATGCAGATAATTGGTAAAACAGCAAAGTTTACTATGATTTTGCCTGTTTAACATAATTAACCTGATTAAGATTATAATGTTAATCAAAAAGTTACAATAATTGTATCATGTCTGATCTTGTTTTATAAAGTGCTATAGGAATGATCAAAACCTGTAATTTTGATTAGGTACAGTCAGCAACAAAAGTAGATTAGCATTTGAGTTCTTTAAATCTTAATTATTGAGTAAAATACTTCATTTAAATTGGAACAGATATAAATTTTATAGAAAATTAACTCTTATATAATAAATGAAATGCTAAAAAGCAGGTTATCGTATCATTTTGTGTTAATTTATATGATGTCAAAAAGTAGCAGTGTTAACCAACTTCTGTTGCTGTCCGTACCAACATGAACTGGAAAATATAGGTAACTAACTGCGCCTCGCGGTTTCGCCAGCGTAGACCGGGATAAAAAGTAACCTATGTGAAAAAAAATTTGGTCCAGGCGTTTGAGCGTGCAGTGAACACACACACACTCACAAACTTTCGCCTTTACAATATTATATTAGTGTGAAGTGTGATGAACAATGTTTGTTAGCTGATATCTATAATAAATGTCAAAAATCCCGGTGGTCTGATTATTTACGGACTAGGCAACACGTGACAGTTAGGAACGACTGTGATGAATCGTAACTCAGCACTAAACACCTCTAAGAAAATGCCGTCACATGTTTACACATAGACATATCGTGTTACAACATTTGATAATAATTGTCTTCCATTTGGATGTCTCATAATTACGTTACGAGCCGGTGGTTAATAATGTATGTAGCAGTCACGAGTGGAGCGCACGCGCAGCGCAGGGCAACGCGGAAGTCGCACACACTTCCGCGTGCCGCCATCTTGGCTAACACCTCGTGAGATTCGCCTGTTTCTTAACGGATTAGGTGCAGATTTAACGCTGTTATTCGAACAATAGTGGTATTTTAAAATGTCATCGTTTTGGTGTTGTAAATGACCTCAAATCCTAAATTGATGTTATGCGTATGAGGTCAAAGAGAAGTACCTAGGTAAGTATAAAATGCTATCTGTTAAAGCATTTTCAATTGCAGGATGTGTGGCGCCTTTAATGACCCCTTAATTGTGGAAGGAATTAAGTAATAATGCCCAATCGGAATTCTTCAAGCCGATCAATACTTAGTTCACGTGTTCTTGCAATCAAACAGCTACCTAAGCTAATTTACATGCGATATACTCCTGCATAATAATGTGAAATCAGCGTAAGTACCCTCACCCTCTCTTTCTAATTACGGAATAACTTGGTGGAACAAAAAGAGATGACCCACTTTCGGGACCGGTCGTGCGAGATCGGGTGCGCACCGTTGCACACATTACGTGTTAGAAGATGGGGTTATGCACTGAGCGAATTGCGCTGGTGTAACGGAACACAACCGATGTGAATTTTCTCGCCCTAATACCGTTTTTGCGTAGTTTTTCCGATTTTGTAACGTTAGCGACGGCACTTGTGCAACGGTTGACATGCCTGCAATTCGAATCTCAGCATAATTTTCTCAAAGGAGGTTAGGTTGATTGTTGAAAAAGTAGGCATGTGTTTGTTTGTTATATCTACATAGAGTTTTGTAATTATGTTAGTGTTGTTACATACAATACATTATTGATTTGTTATTGTCCAAACAAATTACAAGTAACTGTAGATAAAATTGTTGAATGAGCAATATGTTACAGTTTTTCTACAAATCCACAATGTGTTCCAATATAATGTAGTAGTCTCTTCAAGCTTGCTTATACTCTGTGAGGTTAAAGACCTTTAGAATTCTGATAACAAGGTTCTGACAATCTGATCATACCTACCACTACACCACTAGGCTTTAAACCGACACCATCGGCAGTGGGTCAAATATCTCCCAAAATTAATGAGCTTTGATATTGTTCACGAGTAATTGTGCATACAAGTAATTGAAATAGGTAACCGAAGACCTAAAAAAGAGGTCATTGTACCTCAACTTTTACTATGGAACCGAAAAAAAAATCTGCTGTATTGTGTTCTAATCGTATTGTGTGCCTTTTCCTTTTCCTAATTTATGACACAAAAACTTAACAATTAACGTTACTTCTGCTTGGTGGCTAAAGTTTCCGGGTGCAGGGGTCAAGCAACCAGATTGACCCTTATTGAACCTTGAAAAAAATTAACAACATCGGCAGTTACGAACAGGAACTTCATTATTACTTACCTAAATATTATCGTTAAGGTTTTTAAATTTATAAATTTAAATTTATAAAAGAGAAAAAAAAAAACTTATGGCGATGATTAAACGACAGAAAAACTTACCTAATTGATTGAAGTTATTATTTGTAAGTAAGTAGGCAGTGCCTATTTTGTTATGAGTTGAGGATATCATTGATGCCTGCTTAAACAATTATGTACAGAATTTCCTATTTCAACTCAAGGAAAACACATGATAACTTTTGATGGGCTTGTGGCTAAGTAAAGGGTTTTTCAATAGGGACGCTCGAACTTTGACAGCGCATAGCGGCCATCTTGCTAAAGTGATAGCTGTCAAATTTGGCATGAACACATATTTAGTCGTGACATTTTACCATGGAACGCTACATGCTTCAATAACGCGTAGAAATTGTTAAAATTTATTATCAAAATCAGTGCTCTATTCGCCTAACGTACCGTGCATTGCGTCCAATTTATGGCGTTCATAGCCGTCCTGCAGAGTCCACAATCCGTCGTTTAATGAAGAAATTTGAGACAACCGGGTCGGTGATCGATGAAGCAGTGCCTGTACGTCAAAGAAACGAAAGATCGTTGGAGAATATTGTTGCTGTTCGGGACAGTGTGCGAGAAAACCCCAGACAGTCCATACCGCGTCGTGCACAAGAGCTGGGTCTTTCTGCGAAATCAACTTGGCGGATTTTGCGTCGAGATTTGGATTTTCATCCATACAAAGTTCAATTAACTCAAGAGCTAAAACACAACGACCACAGACAGCGCCGTGTATTCGCTGATTGGGCTTTAGAGCATTTGGCGAGTGACCCTGCTTTCCTGCTTCAGTGATGAGGCTCATTTCTGGTTGAGTGGATTCGTTAACAAACAAAATTGCCGGATTTGGAGCGACGAAAATCCACGGGAGATTCGTCAGGTACCTCTACATTCTGAAAAAGTCACTGTTTGGTGTGGATTTTGGTTCGGCGGTATCATCGGCCCTTATTTCTTCGAAGATGCGCAAGGAGCCGCGCTCACTGTCAATGGCAACCGATATCACACGATGATAACAAATTTTTTATGGCCTAGGTTAGATGGTATGGATCTCACAAACATGTGGTTCCAACAGGACGGCGCCACTTGCCATACAGCACGGGAAACATTAAATTTATTGGATGAAAAATTGGAAGGCTTCGTCGTCTCGCGTGGTGGCGACATCAACTGGCCACCGAGATCGTGTGACTTGACACCGCTCGACTCTTTTCTGTGGGGTTACGTGAAGTCTCTAGTCTATGCAGACAAACTACAGTCAATTGCCGCCCTGAAGGTTCAACATAACTCGGGCTCTTCGTGAAATTGAGCTCCATTTATGCGAAAATGTAATCCAAAATTAGTCCACCAGGATACACCACCTACAGCGGAGTCGCGGCGGCCATTTGGCTGACATTATATTCCATACACAATGTCAGCGAATATCCTTTAAAATAAAATAAAAGTTGTGGCGATATCACTTAAACAGGTTTTTTTATTTTATTTTTAAGTTCGAGCGCTCTTAATGAAAAACCCTGTACTATCAGCCGCACGGGTCAATAGATCAGGTTAATCTACGCTTGCCGCGGTTGTTCCGTGGATGGATGACCATCTTTACATACCAAAGACCTCTCCGTGCCTCGTAAAGCACGTCCCGGCTGTCAGTAGATCTTTGACAGTCGTTACGGATCATCAGAAGCCCGAGAGTCTGACAACCAGTCTTACCAAGGGGTCTAATGCGCAGCAGTCGCTCTATGTAAAATACTGGTATTCAACTGCATCCGGTTAGACTGGAAGCTGATCCCAACATAGTTGTGAAAAGGCTAGGCAGATGATGATGAAGATAACTTATGATCACAGGTACTATTAGGTACCTATGACTATAAACTTTTATGTTTAACTGTTGAAGTAGGTAATCTCCTTTAATTATTTTTATTAGGTCATACCTATTATAAATTCGCAACACAACTGACTGATATCCTTAGAGTGCATTACTGTCGAGATACTCTCTATTTTCTGTAATCGAGTCTTTTTTTTCAGAAGAGCGGACATTACTTACCACACACATACACAATACCACACACCCACATCCCCCACATTACCCAATATTTTATTTTAAGGTTAGGTAATGTTTAAAGCATTTTATCAGGGAATTCTCTTTTTTAAGGCCCTACACGATCTTTCCAAATAATTATTAGGTACTTATGCAGTTTCTTGGAATTAAGTACATAAATTCCAAAATAAAAAATTGGCTTTCTTATTTCACGTTGTATTTGCGTAGCTTTTCCAGTCAAACGATTAGCGGTTACGAATAACAATAGGATAAAAGGCTGTTTGGAATTTGAATTGTTCTTTTCTTAATTATGGGCCATTTTGTTAATTATTAAGGGCCTACAATTACCTCAGATTGCGAAAATTGTCTTGGCATTGATGGTGTAGTTTCAAAAGTTCTGCAGTATTCACTTTGTAATTAATATACCTACAGTAAGTTGAAGACTACTGCTAAGTATCCTCTATTGCAAATACACGATTCTATACAATTTTTTCGATACAAATAAACCTCAAAGTTACCTCTAAACCGTACAATAAATAGATAATAATCAATGAAAATTTTCAAATTACGTCATGAAACTTTGCAGGATAATAGAACTATGTATAAAGCAGGTACCATGTGTTCAGTTTTATTTTTTAACCTTTTTAAAAAAACGTAAAAATATGAGATCAGAAAAATCAAGCTTTATAATTTTAACCATTCTTACCTCGAATCGTCCTGCCGCCCGAAAAAACAGTAGATTAAAAACTAAATAGTTTTTGTATATGATTAAAAGAAAACATTAAGTAATTTAATGTTGCAATAAAAAGCCATTTCGTAACAGCTGTAATATACATAGTACGTCAAGCAAGCCTTAGGCTTAGGTAACTCGTAACTCGCCATAGTTCCGAGAGAGATTATAGGTACATCCTGCTTCGCGGACGAAGGCAATAAGATTTGTTTCTAAACGCTGTAGGCGTTCCCTCGTGTTTTACGCTCTTCTAGATATTTATCGCAATATAACGCTTTCTGACGTTACACATTTATAAAATATGCTTTAAATATTGTACCCACCAGAAGTGGTTCCTCCTGGTAATTTAAGAATGTTTCCATACCTACTCCTAAACGAATAAAGGAGCATTTGAATTTATTGTATTATGTTGTAATTTGGTTTCAAAATATAATGCCCCTACAGTTCTGTTTCCAATTAAGATAATTGATATATCTAACAAACCAGAAGCGAGCATTTGTCGTAACAGAGCAATCGTCGGTTATTAGAGAAAGGATGGCAACCGGTACTGTTCACGCGGCGTTGCATGGTGTGTGGTAACACGCGGGTCGCGACCACAGACTCCCGTACGTGTTTCTCAAGCAAGGATAGTGTCCGGGCGCGGCAGCGGCGCGGGCGCAGGCAACACGCCGCACTACGTAATCCCGCAGCAACGGCACTTCCTGAAGGTGGCGCAAGCGGTACGCGAATGTCGGCCGAGCATTTCGCGCCACTTTCGTAATTCGTTGCGTGGTGCGACCGGCCGCCTTGCCTGGCCCGCAGGAAGTAAAAGTTCGAAGGTAAGAAAGTAGGTCTCCGCTGTAATTGGCATCGCGCCTGCATACTGATGTTTACTATATTTATATAGGTTGCGATACGAGCACCTGCGAATACAACGCCACCAATCGACAAAAATGTCACATTCGGATTATTAGAAGATCCATGTTCTGTTCAAATGTAGGTTACCTTGTTGTACCTAAAGGTATCGGAAATCAATTGTTTTTAAATATAACTAGCTCTTTATTGTCTATGTATTAGTACATCGTGTGTGTTTGTTGTAACTGTTGTAACTTATAGGAGGAACACTTAGGTGTACTCCTATAAGTTACAACAGTTCTGAATTTCCCAAGGACTTCTGGTGAATCCGTATAGGTAACACGTTACAAACCAAGATTTCCACGAACTGTCTGGAAATAGGTTGAGTGTGTATTTATTTGATTTATAACAAACGTTATTTTGTAACACTATTAAAGGGTCCGTAGACAGCACGTATGTATGTTACGCACGCTGTCCGTATGACATAACTCGTATGGACAAGGCGCAGGCGCCGCCGCTGACCCAATCCGCTTGCTCTATGACGTAAGGCAGCAGCGAGCATCGAGCGAGCACGCCGCGAACTAGGCCGAGAGTCAAGATGCGTCGAAACTTATCGTTTGCACAACATGCGACCCCGCAAGTGCGCATTTGGGTTTTCATGAATTTTAATAACTTGGTAATTAAATAAACATTGGGTGAAGATTTATTATTATTGTACGAGGACATTTTTTTTTTACTGGGATGTCGTTATTTGGAAACGTCGATCAGCCAAACTACGAGTGGTTTGTTGTTTCAAAATGATTATAATGAATTTACAAAATAAACGCAAATCCATTGCATCAGTATGCAGGAAGTCGGCGCGGTACAGTCAGCGTCCATGGCGGGGGCGATGCGCGTGCGCCGCTGAAGAAATTGGGCGGCGCGCGGCAGCTCTGCGCAATGAAGGAAGTGCTGTTATCTGATGAGCTTGCGACAGACTACGACGCTCGCTTTGCGAAATCTCAGGTGTTACGAATTCTGCGATAATTCTAAAATGAGGTAAATTGTTACGGTTGAGAAAAATCACGTGGTATTTATGAAACATGATCACACAGCATGCGAAACTATAAAAACAGATCTAGACTTTAAAATTAATTTCAATTGTCACATCTAATTGTGGATGTTGTTCACGTCTGTCGAGCAGTGTTTGTTTGTACTAGTTGTTACGTATGTGTATCAGTCTTTATAAAATATATATTATCTGTGGTATTTCCGGATCCTGTTGTCTTGTCACCGACTCCGATCGCTCGTCATGCAATGGCTGAATACACGATACATAAAATAGTCTGGTCGTCTTATTTATTTATAATATCTGGCCACCCGTCGTAACATGGTGTCAGAAGATACAGAAGAAAAAGAAGTCACAAAAAACCACAAAAGTAAGTGCCGCAAACAGTCAAAAAAAAAAAAAAAAAAAAAAAAAAATTTCGAGTAAAACGTCGCCGCGTGGTCCAGCCCTAAAATGCCGGAAAATAAAAACGCAAATAATACAAGTTATCCCCTGCCGCCGAGTAATTTCAGCTTAGATATCAACAACTCGAACATGCCATTGGCTTGGAGAAATTTCAACACAAGTCTAGAGATTTACATGATAGCCAACAATTTAGAAGAACAACCAGACAAACGAAAGGTAGCCATTTTACTACAAATCATAGGCCCAGACGCTCTTCAGATATTTTACTCGTTTAACATACAAATTGACAAGATCACCTATAAGGATTTACTCGCCAAATTTGAAGACTACTTCACACCACGTGTCAATATTTCCGTCGAAAGACATAAGCTGTTCAACAGAAAACAAGGTCCAGATGAAGAAATTGAGACATATGCCACGGATCTCAAGAATCTAAGTATCCAATGCAATTTTGAAGGTCTTGCCGATGATATAGTAAAGGACATATTCTCATGGAACTTAAATTCATCTTGCTCGTACATCAGAGAACGTATCCTGATCGAGAAACCATCAACATTTGATGCCGCCGTCAGTCTCGCTAAAACACTAAGAAATACTAGGTTACAGGCTAAAGCTTTATCAAGCCAAGAAGTAAGTGTCGTTGCCAGTCGTCAATCGCATCACAGTCGCCAAACACATCGTAGTCAAGAGAGTCGCAATCAAAAAAGTCACAGTCAAAGAAGTCACAGTCGTCAAAGAAGTCATAGCCGTCAAGAAAGTCAAAGTCATCAGTCTCAAACAAGTCAAAGTCGTCAATCAAGTAAAGCATCGTCCAGTCAAGAACCTCAATCCAAACAGTCAACCAAGAATTGTTCCAGATGTGGTCAAGGTCACCGAACAAAATGTCCAGCCATAGGAGTCATCTGTAACAACTGCCACAAGCCCAATCACTTTGCCAAGTGTTGCCGCAGCAAACATGTGAGATCCATAGAAGAAGAAGAAGAAAGTACGGGTACTGATACTTATTTTCTAAATAGTCTTTTCACTAATGAGATTTCTGTCAGCATAAAAAACCCTTATCATACAACTTTGTCCATAAATAGTAAGAATGTAGACTTTTTACTTGATACAGGTGCTGACACTAACATTTTATCATTTAACTCTTATAAAAAACTTAATTTGCCATTGAGTAGTTTAAAGAAAAGTAGTCACAAACTATCAACCTTTAGCGGTGAAGTATTACCGACTGTAGGTCAATGCATTCTGTCTGTCACACATAACAACAAACTATACAATGTTAATTTCCACATTATAGATATACCCTGTAGGAATATTATTGGTCGCAACAGTTGTGAGAATTTAAAATTAGTTAAAAGAGTCCATAATGTCCAATTTCATGAGTCACTCAATGTATCACAGCTTGACAAATATAAAGATCTCTTCTCAGGAATAGGTTGTCTTAAAGATTATGAATGTCATTTGTCAATGAAGCCTGATGCTGTACCGTCTATAGATGCCTGTCGTAGAATTCCATTCAGTCTCTTAGAACAATTAAAAGAAGAATTAGCCATGTTAAAAAAAAATCAAATTATAGTCAAAGTCGAGGAACCTACTGAATGGGTAAGCTCAATTGTAATTGCATCAAAGAAAAATGGTAAACTACGCCTGTGCATTGATCCAAGAAAACTTAATAAAGCCATTATGCGTCCTCATTATCAATTTCCAATTATTGATGAAATTAAATCCAGCCTCTCTGGTTCACAATATTTCACTACCCTAGATGCAAACAAAGGTTTTTATATGCTAAAGTTAGATGAAGCTTCCTCAAAACTATGTACATTCATCACACCTCAAGGTAGATATAGATTCCTAAGACTTCCCTTCGGGATAAATGCAGCCCCAGAACTGTTTCATTCCATCATGACAAATAGATTCAGTGATATTCCAGGAGTCAAAATCATGATGGATGATTTCCTAATTTACGGTCAAACTAAACAAGAACATGATTTTAGGTTAAAACAAGTCTTAGATAGAGCTAGAGAAATAGGAATAAAATTTAATAAAGACAAGTCTAATATATGTAAAAGTGAAGTCAAGTACCTAGGACACATCTTTTCTAAAGATGGTGTGAGAGTTGATGAAAACAAAGTGAAAGCCATTTGCAGTATGCCACCACCAACAAATGTCACAGAATTACAAAGGTTTTTAGGTATGGTTACATACTTAGGCTCATACATAGAGAATTTGTCAGATAAAACTTCTAATTTAAGAACACTTCTGTCTAAAGATAATGAATGGTCTTGGCAAGAGAGACATAATGTAGAATTTAATGAATTAAAGGAATGTATAACAAAAGCCCCTGTCTTGACATATTATGATCAAAATAAACCAATTACACTGTCAGTTGATTCGTCTAAAGATGCCATGGGTGCAGTGATTTGCCATGATAAACACCCCATAGCATATGCTTCAGCTTCATTAAGCTCATGTCAACAGTCATACTCTCAGATTGAGAAAGAGCTGTTAGCAATCCTATTTGGTTGTACAAAGTTTCACCAATATGTCTATGGTCGCCACACTTTAGTTGAAACAGATCACAAACCAATAGTATCGCTGTATAAAAAACCAATTTATAACATTCCACCCCGTCTTCAAAGAATAATGCTAAGATTACAACCATATGACCTGAACGTAACTTACAAACCAGGTAAATATCTTTATGTAGCTGATACTCTGTCTAGAGCAGCTTTACCAGAACAGTCATTACATGATCTAGATTCTGATCTAGATTTACATGTCAATTTAGTCATTAGATCACTGTCAGTTAGTCCAAATAAACTTAAATCTATTCAAGAACAGACTTCCCAAGACAATGAATTGTCACTCTTAAGTAAATATTGCATAACAGGTTGGCCTGAACATAAAAAATTGCTTCCAGACATACTTAGGCCTTATTTTCCTTTAAAAACCGATATACATATAATTAATGGTATTGTCTTCAAAAACAACAGTGTCATTATACCAGTAGCCATGAGAAAAGACATTTTGAAACAGATACATGAAGGTCACCAAGGTATTCATAGTTGCCAAAGATTGGCAAGAAATCTAGTATACTGGCCCAATATGTACTCTGATATAGAAAAATATGTTAATAATTGTCATAACTGTCTCACTAACAGACGCAGCAATTCCAAAGAGTCACTACAGCCCCATGAGGTAAAACCAATCCCTTGGAATAAAGTCGGAGTTGATCTATTTGATTTCAATTCAAACAAGTATGTCATAGTCGTAGATTATTTTTCCCAATATGTCGAGCTTGTAAAGCTAGCAGGTGGTTCTACTAGTAAAATTGTCATTAGTCACCTAAAGTCTATATTTTCCAGACATGGAATACCCAACATTCTAATTTCAGACAATGGTCCCCCATTTAACTCAAAAGAGTTTAATCATTTTGCTTTAGATTGGCAAATACAACATATTACATCAAGTCCCTATTATCCACGGTCTAATGGTCTTGTAGAAAGAACCATAGCCACGGTTAAAAACATATTAAAGAAATGTCTTACTGATAATACAGACCCTCATCTAGGATTATTACAGTATAGGAATACACCTAAAGAAAATATGTATTCGCCTGCCCAATTACTAATGTCCAGGACACTCAGAACTAAACTTCCAGTCTTAGAACAAACTCTGAAACCTAAAATACCTAACTACAGGTCTCTAACAAATAAAACTCAAATAAAAGTGAACAAATCACAGATTTATTATAATAAACATACTAAACCGTTGTCTTCCCTAAACATTGGTGATAAAATTTACTTCCAGAAACAGCCAGACAGTATTTGGACACCTGGTACTGTGTCAGACATAGGTCCACAGCCTAGATCATATACTATTGTCTCCCCGGAAGGTACTTTTCGCCGTAATCGCCAACATATCCTACAGCCAAAACATTCACCAACTGAGTCCGTTCCTAGTAGAAGAAGTTCACTTCAATCCCCATCAGTTCCACTTGACACTGATCCACCGTCGCCTTCCAATATACTGCCGTCGTCATCTCCATCTAATTATCAATCTCCTTGTACAAGTAATCCTGTCCAAGAATCTGAAACAAAAACAAACACATCACATACACCAAATAAACAAACTCAACACACAACTTATTCTTCATTCGGTAGAGCAATAATAAAGCCCCGAAGATTTTGAAAATTGGTCTAGATTAAGTTCTTAATTTGTACTTAGTTTTAATTTAATGTACTAAATGTATTGTTTGTTGTACAAGCATTGTCAAACCTAATTTTGTTTTGTTAGTAGCTGTCAAAACTTAGTTAAGTCAATTTGATAGACGTCACTGTCAGAACTGTCGCAATGTAAATGTCAGTCAAGTCAACTTGTCACTTCTTAGAGATGTTCCGTTCCACTTAGTCTACTAGTATATAAGAATTTTGTTAATGTTAAAAAAAAAAAAAAAAAAAAGAGTATACTTACGTACCATGTTCCACGTAATGATTCCATTTTCTTTTCTTAATAAGGGAGATGTTACGTATGTGTATCAGTCTTTATAAAATATATATTATCTGTGGTATTTCCGGATCCTGTTGTCTTGTCACCGACTCCGATCGCTCGTCATGCAATGGCTGAATACACGATACATAAAATAGTCTGGTCGTCTTATTTATTTATAATATCTGGCCACCCGTCGTAACACTAGTGAAGCTTTTAAGGTTATACAAATCAAACAACGGGTAGCATTGAGACTAAACAATTTTATGCCAACTGTTGAAAGGAGATAGGCACCTAGAGCATTTTTTTGTGCGTGAAAACGTACACAAAACGCGCGAGACTAATTAGAGCAGAATCAATAAAGATGGAAAATTAATCTCGAAAGTGTTTGCTTTATCGTCTCGTCGTAAATCAACTTTTGTTTATTTAAAAAATATGCTTTCATTTAAGTAGTATTTACATATTATTAAAGTGTAAATAAAATTTAGGCTTGCGTAAATATGCAGTCGTGCAGTAGTCTTTGTTATGCAGCTTAGCAGTTATCAATTTATTGTCTATTTAACTTTAAGAGCGGCGATACTTAAATGAATCTCGACGTCCCACGCAGCCTGGGAAGTCACCCTCGCCACCACCGACCACCACCTTGCTGACTGGCTAATATTTTTCACGTTATTCTCATATTTTTCGCGTGTAAGAAGGGTGTAAGCCCCCCATTACACCCTAACTACCGCCTCATTAGCCTTGTGTTTATATAAAGCGTTTGTGAAAGTTATTGAAAACAGCATCTCAAGCAACTAGATTCCCATCAAGCACCTGGACAGGCTGGATTCAGACGAGCCCTCTCCACCACCGACCATCTGCATGCCCTAAACCAAATTATTGAAAAGTGCACAAAATTTAAAACACCATTGTATCTGCCATTCGTCGATTACGCAAAGACCTTCTAGTTTCGACAGCATCAACCACGATTCACTTATCAGCGCTCTGACTAACCAAAAGATAGAACCCAACTCTATATTAAAGTAATAGCATAGCATCAATGAAAATTAACACCACTGGGCCGTCCTTTTCAAATATAAAGAGGAGTCAACCAAGAAGACCCGTTGTATCCTAAGCTTTACCTAGGTATAGTCAGATTTTGGTCTTATAAAAAATGATTCGGTGTCGCGATTTCACTACAATAAAAAGCTAAAGAGTTGAGTTGTAAAATTGTTTTTTGCATTTATAGCCCAATTTTTGAGGAAGGCTATCGGCTATTTAACATGACGCTGGGATCCTTAGAAGCTGGGAAAAAAGAATAAAAGTCAGAAAGATCGCTAAGCGAAAACAAAGTAATTGCGCGTGCGGGTGATGCGATGCGACGGGGTGGGTCGGGGGAATCAGAAATTTCACGCGTACGAAGTCGCGGGCAGAAGCTAGTTCTAAATAATTGCAATAATTACTGGCTTTAGTTTTATCGGAAGCATACGAGCTATCTTTACAATTTCTTGACCCAATCTTTATACAAGTACATGTGAAATGGCATGCAATGAATTATTATGCGAAAGTAAAGTAACCTGCCTTTTTCAGGTAAATCGTTGTGCAAACGAATGACGAATTTTCGTGCAGTTTTCCTTCTGTGAGCTGGAGAATCAAAAGTAAGGCAAGAGGAAAAAGGATTATCTACGAAACTACTAATACTTATAGGTATTCAGTTTTGCTTAATTGCTTCGTTACTATGCTATTTTATCCTATTTGCTTCACTACACACAATAGACAATAATACTGCTTTAGCTTCTAACATACCTAGCCTACCACTTGTCGCTAATTAATTTTTAACTGTTTAGTCTAGCGAGATAATAAACATTTGTTACTTACGTTACAAACATACTCACTTGCTCAGCAAACGAATCAAATGTAAAGCCGCTTTATTTTTCTAATTGCTGCACTACGCTATCATTTATTGCTTAAAAGCCGCGGTCTGTATGGCCGCGATAATAAAAAAAACCGGTCAAGTGCGTGTCGGACCACGCATTATAAGTGTTCCGTTGGCAAAATAATTTATCCCTAAAACAAACTTAATATTGCAGTTGAAAAATTAGAAATCACAAAAGAATTTTTTTTTTATGCGAAAAAATAACGAATTAACGATTTTTGGACTTTTTCCTTCACTTGTGCTGTGGATCTTGCTTCTTGCCAAATTTCATGATTCTAGGTCATAGGTTTAGATTTACTTGCGAGTATCAAAATGTTTTGCATAATGGCCGTATTTTTTTTACTGCGTTGACTTAGAAGCTTGATTTTTTAGAGCTACAAGGAGCCATAGACCTGCGTATTTGATATTAATTTCAACTTGATACCTCCACGCGTTCCTGAGAAAAAGGGTCTTGACAGACAGACAGACGGACAACCCAGTGATCCTATAAGGGTTCCATTTTTTCCTTTTGAGGTACGGAACCCTAAAAAGGATACTCGACTCAATCAATATTGAATTATTGTACTAGAGATTAAATCGGACGTACGTCCGATTTAATCTCTAGTACAATAATTCAATAATAATTCTAGGCACGAGACGTCATTATACATGCAAATAACATAGTTCGTCGCCTGGACTTGGCAATGACATTGTTGCCAAAAAGTTATTCAAAATAGCAAAATATTATAAAATTCGCATGAACTTGCTTGAGTATTCTAACATTAGTATTATTGACGTACCTAATTATCGTATCTACTGAACCAGAAAGCCTCTTCCACGACAGGGTAGCAAGGAGGAAACTTCGACCGACTTCAAAGGCAGCCGGAAACCGGAACCGCGGTAAGGGTTAGAGCGGAGACGACGCCCGTTTCCGGCGGAAGTGCGGCGCCAGGAAGGTGGGTAGATACAGAGAAGATAAATAAACCGACGCCATATTGCCGGACTCCAATCGATAAATCCGTTCGGTTTTGCATGTTCCTTACGTACGACTTCCGTCTCCTGTTTACTCTTATCGTTGCGGGTAAGGACAAAACACCAACAACGGAAGTGGCTGAAAAACTTTTGGAAAATCTTTAAAAATGTATTTTCACAGTTATGTCGCAAAAATGCTTAGAATAGGTAGAGTGCTGCTTATAATTCATTTAAAAAAAAACTAAGTACTTAGGTATACCAACATGGTGAACGTTTACGGAAAATTCCTGAACAAGAACTATAGTTAATTCATAACATAACCTATATGTTATGAATTAACAGCTGTAGTTCCTGTTTTAGTTCATCTATCAGACTACTGGCACAATAAATACGGAAATGATCAAATAAATCGAGGGGGGATCTTCTACTTCCTTAATTGAATCTTCCGCATACGATTTCATATCCTACCTACTTTGTTCCGTGCACATTGATTCACGTAAAATCTTTTTAGAAAAATGTCACGTTTGTTCTGTTCCATCTTTGGTGGGTTAAAACTTTTGTAAGAATTTGTAATTTACGAAAACTTTATTTTAAAATCTAATCAGAGAGAAAACTTACCACCCGAAATTAAAAAAAAAAACGTTTTGTATTTGGGGAAAAACTAGGTTATATTGTGATTAAAAAAGTTATGGTGTAAGTATTTGCAACTTTGTTTTTTTAGTAGCAGCCTTGTAAAATGTTAAATGTATGCATACTTAATTTATAAAAATCCAATTTTGTCATAGCAAAATATTAGGTAAGTACACAGTTTAATGTATATTGCAAATCATAGTAAATATTTTTACCTAAAGTTTTGTAAATTCTGAAAAACATATGTAGTTATTTAATTAGTTTTTCGCATTTCCAAGTTTTTAAATTAGTGAATGCAAAATATTACACAGTTTATTGCTCCTTATTTATCAATCTATACTAATATTATAAAGAGAAATGATTCGATTTTTTAATTTTTTGTACGTTTGTTTTTTTTTATTGGATAAACTCAAAAATACTTAACTGTATTAAAAAATTCTCTTTGCATTTGATAGCCCAACTCTTGAGGAAGGCTATGTGAAAAAGAAGTAAATTTAGCACGGGCAGGCGCGACACGCCACGCGAATCGCGCACGACACAACGGCACCGCTCGTCGCGCGAAACCTTCAAGCTGATGAAGTCGCGGGCACAAGCTAGTACTAGATATTATTATTACAAAACTATGTAAGCTATTGAAAATACTAAAAGATACAGTTTGTATTGACGACAGATATTTCCACTCACGATGCGAAACGCAGTACTTATCATCACTAACATTTAGGTCGTAATTCTAGTCTTGAAATACTGCCTTTAACCTTGCACTGTGAGCAGATGAAAAGAGTTAATTCATCACTGTCTACGTAGCTGTGGCGTAGTTGAACCACTGACGTATATTATTGTTAAAAATGTATCAAATGTTTACGAACATGTGTGTAAAGAGAGGTGTTAAGTCACGCCGCGCGCCGGTTCTAGGAAGCGGACATAATTTATCCAAAACATTTCCAAACTTATTTATTACCCAGACTATCTGTTGTTCTCATGCTTTTAGCATGTTGCATAGTTCTATAATTGTAATGACTAAAATATTCACAAGAATTTGAGGTGAAGTTTAGACTCGTTTATTTTAGATACCTATTTACTTAAATTGTCTTTATTATACTGTTGCCGACTGAAGGTGTTAATCAATAATAAGTAATTGAACTCAGTTGTAGGTACCCAGATTTTATTAAATGAGTTGGAAAACAACTAGTGCAGGCTGTGCAGGTAGGAACTACCTGCCTCATCATAACCTATGAAAAACATTTTTCAGAACAAGCCGGTTTTCGAAAAGGCTTCAGTACCGTGGACCACATCCATACTGTTCGGCAGATTGTGCAGAAGACCAAAGAGAACAAACAGCCGCTGTGTACGGCATTTGTTGACTACGAGAAAGTCTTCGACTCCATCGAAATATGGGCAGTTGTGGCTTCTCTGCAACGATTTCGAATTGACTGGCGCTATATTGAAGTGTTGAGGTGTTTGTATGACGCTGCAATGATGACTATCCAGATCCAGGATAGGAAAACCAGCCCTATCCAACTGCTCAGACCGATAATGAGACAGGGGGATGTGATATCCTCGAAACTGTTCACCAATGCGTTGGAGGACGTCTTTAAGACGCTGCCACGCTGGACTGGACTCGGCAGGGTATTAACGTAAATGGTGAGTACGTCTCACACCTTCGGTTTGCCGATGAAATCGTCATAATGGCAGAGACGCTGGAACAGCTAGACCAGATGCCGCACAGGCTAAATGGAGCCTCTCGGCGGGTTGGCTTCGGCATGAATTTGGACAAGATGAAAGTCATGAACAATTCGCACGTCTTGCCGAGTACAATCCACATCGATGGGTCGCTTCTCGAAGTTGTGAAGGAGTACGTCTACCTAGGACAAGTCATCCAGCTCGGTAGGCATAACTTTGAGAAAGAAGCCGACAGGAGGATCCAGTTGGATTGGGCAGCATTTGGAAACCTTCGTCAAGTCTTCTCGTCGCTTAGTGTTTGAAGACAACCAGTATTTCTTCAACAGTGCGTCTTGCCCGTTTTGACATACGGTGCCGAAACGTGGACACTAACAGTCGGGCTGGTCCACAAATTTAAGGTCGCTCAGTGGGCTATGGAACGGGCTATGCTCGGAGTTTCTTTGAAGGATAAGATCAGAAATGAAATTATCTGGAAAAGAACCGGAGTTACTAACATGGCCTGCAGAGTAAGCAAGCTGAAGTGGCAGTGGACTGGCCATGTTTGTCGAAGGGCCGTTATCCGGTAGAGCAGACGTGTCCTGGAGTGGAGACCCGCGTATCGGCAAACGTAGTGTGGGATGCCCCCCAGCTAGATGGACCGCCGACCTTAGAAAGTTGGCTGGGACAGACTAGATGCGGAAAGCGGAGGACAGGGCGTTGTGGCACAGCCTGGGAGAGGCCTATGTCCAGCAGTGGACTGCGATAGGCTGAGTTGATTGATTGATTGAATGAAGAATAAATTCTTGAGAATTTAAATCACACCCGGGAAAATCCATGTCGGATTAAAGAGATTAACAAATCAATCAATCAATCATTACATACTAAAAATTCAATGTAAAAAGAGTACAACTGAGCTTTTCTCAATGCAGGCAACAACGTCATCTCAATTACAGATTCCAATTTGGTCAGATTTTTAAAAGATATTTTTGATAAAGCTAACTTACAAAAGACTCCAAACAAGTTTGTGCGACACAAAAACGAATGAAGTACCTACCAATTTACCAAATTAAATGCTAGGCAGAACCTACCTACCGGGCGTCCGCACGAGGAAGGAAACAAGTTGATATTTGGCGTCGTGCTCTCAACCGGTTTCACAAGTGTTATTCTGTAAACGAGATGACTCTGGACTTTCCGATCACACATTATTTTTTTACCTACTCTTTTTTTTTTGTGTCGCGCATAATAATATGTGGAGGACTACAACAGCTTTTTACTGACGGACGAATCGAAGGTCACACGGAACTTGAGTCTAGCCCGACCAGAATTATTTTTGCTTCGTTTACGAAGGAAGTAATAAAAACTGAATGAGACTTGATAGAGCAGGTAACATTTAGAGATTTTTTTTAAATTCAATAATTATATTTACATACAAATATGTATGCAGTTTCATTATGCCAATTTATACAACTGGAGCGTAAGTACCTTCCTTTATGTATATTAAAAACCTAGTTGTATGTGTAGGTAGGCAGGCATTTTACTCAATCCTCAGTCACAGTCCATGAGGAACAAATTATGCCGCATCCGTATCCGGCAGCGTATGAATCTTAATAGTTTTTATTCGAAATTTAAAGTCGAGATTACCTAAAGCAGGAAACCTATGTAAATCGTTATGTCAAAAAAGTTATGTAATACTGATCCGTATATAAATAATTTAACATTCTAATGACCACCCACGAAATAGCGTTCTGTAAGGCTGCATCTAACTAATAATCAGTTCGACGTTCGTATTAGCTATCAAGTCATGTTGCTTTTCAGGTATATTAATGGACAGGATATTTAACTGAGTAGATAAACATGTCGGCGTCTTATTCTCATCTCAACTTCATTAATATGTAGATGAAGTTGTAATGAATATGTATGGCCACCGAGAAGAGGCCTCGACGACCGCTCTAGAGGTCAATGTCAGTTGAAAGATACGTCCACTCAAGTGAGAACCTTCGCAGGCAGTTTACTTCCCTTTCTCTTTTTACATTTACGAAGCACTATAGAAAATACGAGGGCTCAAATTATATTGGCCTTAATATAGACTACCGGTTCCGCTTGGTGTACCTAAGTACACCTAAAGTTATCACATAGGTATTGTTATATACCTACTTATCTGAGATGAGTTTCAGTGGTAACGCTCTGCTAAAATTGTTAGTCGTGGAACATTGGTTCTAAGGCGTTTTCTGTTACTTCTGTTATACTTATGTCTGTTATACTTATCGCGCATTACTTGGTTGTAGCTACAAGCTAAGCGCTTCATTTTAATCGATTTAAAAATAAAAATTACTGGGTACGTTTGGATACTTAATAACGTACAAAACTTTAAGTCAGCCGTTAAATACCGTACTGTAGAGGTTTGACGCTTTGATCAAGCCTCGACAATGTTATACTAGAACACATTCAATATTTGAATGATTGAATGTCAGCCAGTATAACATTGTCGAGGCTTGATCAAAGCATCAAACCTCTACAGTACCTACCTACACGGCCATAGCTTTTGTTTCTAAAAACGCTCACTTCTTTAGGACTTTATTTAATTTTGATTCAAAATTAAACTGTCTGTGTCTGTAACTGTCGACAAAAAGTCTTCCTCCTTTCGAAGTTGACAAAAACATCTAGGTAGGGACATTTTTTTACCAAATATGATCTAAATCTAAAGTCTGAAGCTTAAATATTATATGTACCCCGTAATAACCAACACATAGAAAGAACAAACTGGGTCCTTTGATATTTTTAATAATCAAAGGATACCTTTGTATCCTATAATCATCATCTGTCAGCCTTATCCCAACTATGTTGGGGTCGGCTTTCAGTCTAACCGGATGCAACTGAATACCAGTATTTTACATGGAGCGGCTGCCTATCTGACCTCTACAACCCAGTTACTGGGTAACACGATACCCCTTGGTAAGACTGGTTGTTAGACTTTCGGGCTTCTGACGACCCGTAACAACTGTCAAAGATCTACAAATGACAGTCGGGATCAACGGCTTAGCATGCTCTCCGAGGCACGGAGGGGTCTTGGGTATGTTTAAATGGTCACCCATCCACGGACCAACCGCGGCAACTGCAGCAAGCGTAGCTCCAATCTAGTTTCATAACTACTTATCCAAAAAATATTTTATACTCATACATACATGGGTACAGTAAGTATCAATATCTATAGATTCTTAGCAGATGTCAACTTCAAAAGTTTTTGCAGAGTTTGCGTTTCTGCATGTTTATGTATTGGTGAAAAACTCGAGAGCTAGCTTACTAAATTCATGATAGTTTTTGTGACACTACACTGTTCCAAGCTGAATGCCAATCAGCATGCGTACCTATCCAAATCTTTGGAATAAAGTCAAATAAAAAGACGATAAAAAACGTCTAGTTAATACATAGCATAATATCACACCTGTATACTTCTCTAAAGGGTATGCAGAGGTGGTACATCATTTCTAAATAATGCCACTTTTCGTCGTGTATAGTTAAAAATCTGAAAAAGTATTTTTTTTTAATATATTTCTCTTTTTGTGCTGCAATCATTAGGTTTATTGCTATCGAATCTAGCCGAAACATACGTACTATGGGCCAAAGTTCCGCATGATCACCTCAAAGGCGATAATCGCATAGCATGGCTCACGACTCGATCGCACGATGTTCGTTTGTCACTAGCTGCGCTCTCACAGGAATATTTTCTTAAGTGAGCATGCTTAAGTTTTGTCCATAGTACGTAAGTAAGTAGGTACCAGACACTCCAGACAGAAATTATCAATTTGCTTTTGAGCTTTTCATTTTTATTTATTTTAATTAGCAGGTAATTGTGCATCGGATGCTGTCATACTATCATGTCATGATACATAGATAGATAATTTTTCGGTGAGATAATATCTATTTCGATAGGCTAAGATTTACCTAATATTCAGATTTGAACTTTATGATTCAAACAAGTTTCTTACGTGAGCTTGAACACTGCGGTTGATTTTAAAATCCTGCAATCATGAGCATGACCCAATTTTCTTCAATTAAATGTTTTATGATAATTCATAATTGAACAAAATCATCACAGGTCAAAATCATCCTTCACAATGACCAGACCAATGACCAGAAGGAACTAAAGTCAGTCCTATAGCTACTGAATGAAAGCTTGAAACAAAAAGCTTGAACTTTGCCAAACATAAAATTAAACCTGCATTTTAGTTTTGAGATCATTTCTCTCCGTGTGGAATATGAAACCTCAGACATGGATGTCAAAATTATAGCATCACTCCTTTTATGCGTCCGGGCATAAAAATCAGAGAATTATAAATTAATCTCCATTAATCCTCATGAATCTTCAGAGATAGACGAAGATACTTTATATCCTCTCGTTAATCATAGAAGTGAATGCTTGGCATTCAGCATTTTGTATATTACAGCGGCGCCTCATAACGCCAATTAAGATGATGAACAGAAATAGAACAGCAGGGAGGGCCCTGCCAGATAGATGAAAGAGGTCGCAAGAGGAGGGCCTCTTGCGACCTCTTTCATCTATCTGGCGTTCCAGTATCGATACAGTGAAAAGTTCATACAACGACAACACTGATTAAGCAAATGTGGAAATAATGGGAGGTGGCTGTCACAAACCTACTTACGAGTACTAGAGCGAAAGGCTCAACGACTCAACGTAAACACTAAACACATCTTTTGTGTGAAACGAAGGTTTCAAGACTTTCGTGTCAACAAATAACGTAGAATTTAAATTCAATATTTATTTTGTTGCCACAAGTACACATGCGCACGAGTTAGAAATGCGCCGTAGAGAGCAGGGGGCATGGTCACGCGGCGTGACAACTCACTCGTCCAATTGGTCGAGATTGCGCGCTTCCGTCGCGGCTTCCGGCCGATAACAGCAAGACCGCTGCGACTGGCACTTACGAACTTACGAAGTTACAACAACGGTCAACGGACTTGCTCAATGCTCGATACTACCTACTTAGACGCTCGTTATGCTATTTAGACCGGACAAACGCCACATCGGATGTTTAAATCGAATATTCCGGACTAACAACTGTTGCTATGTCGATAACTACCTAAGTAGAATACCTGCTTAGTCGGTTTTACATACGGTTCATGTTTTTTCTGTTCTAGTTGAAAATTATTTAATTTCATCGGTACTCTAGTTCTAGTATCTACATGGATAATATTATCATGCAATTAGACAGTTTGACCCATCCCACTTCATGACAGTAGCTCTAGTGCGGCACCCCATCCGGTTGAATATGTTGAGCGTGCAGAAAAGCTTCCAGCGGGCCACCAACTGCCATGGTACACCTGGAAGAAACCAAGTGGGCCGCTGCAGCAACCACATAAATAGGTGGGCCAGTGCGACCGTGGACCCACATCGCAAACTATGTGACTAGTATACCTGCACTATACAAGACCTCAGCGAGGCCAACGATAACGCTGTCGAAGTGGCCGGGAACCATCGGTACGACGATACGAGGAAGAAGAAGACCATTATTATCTAGAAAGAAAGAGATTTATCCATTCTATCCATGATTTACTTGGGTCTCTCATACCGCATACGCAATTTATTTGGATAGGCACCTGCAGTTAGCAACCGCTCACTAATTCCTCGGTAACGCAATGCGTTGTTGCTATGGACGCACATGCGCATGCAGCAATGAAGTAATAACACCACGCAGCGACTATATCTATTTCTTGGGAAACGTGTAACTTGTTAGTAATTGTTTAGGTCTTTATTTTCTAGAATTTTGTGACAACACTAGCTATAGATAAGGATGTTATACTAATATTCGGAATTTCTGACTAATTTCGTTATGTCCATCCTTATCAAACACTTCGGTAGGACCAAAAATGAGTGAGTTATTGAAGATATTAAGAAAAGATACGAATCCACACAAATGGATGACTTTTTTCCTGAAAGCTGCTGAAGCAAGAGATGCGTGTCTATAATGAATAACGATCCTCACAGACAACAGTATCTTGTTAGTTGTTGTGTGTCGATAGTTGTTGATAAATATTGCAAAATTTCCAGAGAAACGAACCGGGGACATTGCGACACGGTCCTGTTGTGCAACTATGACGGTCCGTTAATAAATGTAGTGGAACCAAACGTTTTGCTTCAATGAAACCTGCACGGTGACCAAACGTTTTCACCATTCCTTGATTGGAAAATAAAAGTTCATCCAAATATTACTCTTGGTCAAAAATGTGCAACCCTTCTTCCGTGGGGTTCGTATCGTTTAGGGTTATAATGTCAAGAGGGTTAGGAGGATTAGGGTTCAATGTATACGAAAGGCAGTCAAACAGATGTGCCACTGCTTGGGATGCGGATGGCTTATGTCAAGCAGTACACTGAATTGGTAGCATAGTCTGTAACAGCAGATAGACGACAGCTAAGTAATCTTAAAATCGCAATCGAATGAAAAATACATTAATGAAAGTCGAAATTGTACACTAGGTAGGTAGGTACAATTATTTCTATGTAAAAAAAGTGTTAGGATGGTACACATAAAATATAAGACGAGTCTACATCAGTCTTCGATTATATTTAAGGTCACCCTACATAAAGGAAATAGCTGAGAGTGCCGAGGCGCGAGCGAGCAGAGCGGAGCGGAAGTGGCGACCGTTCCCACGGACATTCATCCGTTACTTCACCTCGTCGTACATCCCCCCCCCCCCCCCTCCTCCTTTACAGTAACCCCACCCCCTCCTTAAACCACCTATCTGTCTTAGAAGATCTGGGTTTAACTGAACAAAACAACGAAACGTAAACAACGGACATCGGCCTAAAAGACCCTACTCCTGATATGGAAACTATCGCTTCAAATCAAACTAACCGACCACATAACGCTACTATGAATCGGTCAAATTACAAAGATGAACGAACTTATTTAAAATTTAAATTGGTGCACAGGAAATAATAATAAAAAAAAAAATAGAAACTTTATGTGTATAAGGATAGCTGGATGGTGGAATGTCGGTCAAGGGCGCCACCATCAATCAAGGCGATCAACATTACGGCGGAACAAGGGCAATCACTATGGAAACATTGTCATATAATTTAACTACTCATCCGAACTCAGCCACTTCTAACATTATACTAGTAAGTCACTAGAACACTACTTAGTAGGCACTATTTATTTACTGATGAATTCAATTAATTAAATCCTGTCATTAATCTATAGGTAACTGACTGCTAATCTGCGTCCTATATGGAGATAGAATGATAGAGTATGATGTGGTCCAAAAGGAAACGTAAAGATGGTGATGTAGTTTGTACAGTCAACAAAAGAGATATCTAGGCAGGGTGTATATCTAGGCAGGGTTGCCTAGATATCTCTTTTGTTGTGTTCTCTTGTTTTTTGCAATTAATTAATTACAATAATGAACGATATAATATATAATATGTTGTTTTCACGACGAAGCGCGAGAGAATAAAGAGCCCCTTAGCCCGCTGAGCTCGGGGTTTTTTAAAGACGATTCTCCCGCCGAACCGTAGCCCGCCAGCAACGTTCCAACAGCCGGTCCGACGTAGGAGGCAGCACTGGACCCACGGTGCGTCGCTTGACTCCTGAACTGTGTCTGTCCCTAGACACACCGTCATCTGTAATGTGAGAATAAACATGTTAGCTTTATTGACTATAATAGGTAATATCTTAGGTTATGTTGAATGAGTTCCCACCACTGGAGCCAATTAATAGCACATGCAAAGGTGTGATCCCTGACTTCGCACCACCATGCTCAGACTCGCAGTCCACATGATAGCCGAAGCTTTCCAGTTCATCCACTTTTATCTGCATGACGTAGGTGGCAGCACTGGACCCACGGTGCGTCGCTTGACTCGTGATACTGGCGCTATTTTTGGTCGCCGGAAGCAGTAGCGCCTACAAATTTGTATGTGAAATGCTTCATGTTATATTGTATATTGTCACGGAATTGATTATGAAGCAATTCACATACAAATATGTTAGTATTCCCTGCCTAGATATCTCTTTTGTTGACTGTACAAACTACATCACCATCTTTACGTTTCCTTTTTATACAAGTACGTTACTTAGTTTTTGAAATACTCCTAGTATTGCAAAAACTAAGTAACATACTTATATAAAATTGGACATGAAGCAATTCACATACAAATACCTAGATATCTGTTTTGTTGACTGTACATACCTAGGTACTTCTACCTCAATCATCTTATTAGGTAAGTACTTCCTTATGTCTATCCGGCAGATGATTCGTTGACCTACTAACGTACTTACACTTTCGCATTTAGCTGTGTCAAAAATCCTGCGTGAATTGCACTTAATTAATTATTCAAGAGTAAAATCTCAAGTGCCGAGTTGAAAATTAAAATGATTTTTTTAGCAGCGGGTTTGACCTAGCTGCAGACTTCATAACAATAGTCAGGGATAATTTGACTCTTGTTTACAGACCCGACACGATCGTGGCGGCGCGGGCGCGGCGCGGTCCGAATAGAATCGATGTCTTTGTCGAGCAAATAGCCGACTAACGCCATACCCGCGATAGGTCCAGCTGATCTCATTGTTTAGTCTACACGGGAACGCTTTTAATTCCTAACAAAACTGATTACAAAGCTATATGATTACTCACCAGTCACGACGATATTTATTGGTATGTGTGTGTAACTAGTGTAAGTGCTGTACGGAATGCGGCGGTGAGGTTGCTAGTGTGGATTAGGGTACAAAGTTTAGTGAAATTGTGGGAAGATAGAGCAAAATTTATTAATACGACGAAATTGTCAGGAACCAACTAGTCGAATCATATATACATACGAGTAATAGGGGTTAAAGTATGAAATTGCCGTTTATTGTATTAGGAACTTCGAATTGACATAGAACCTTCATGGTTTGAGATTTTTGAGTAAACTTTTTTCACATGGTACCTATGAAAATCTTCTTTTAAAAAATGTGCAACATTCGATTATCGACTTTCAGTTGTTTTTTTATTCAGCTTAGACAAGAAAGATGGATACTTCGAAAATTCTAGTTATTTTTTAATATGAGTTCCGACGCGGAACTAACGCGGCAGAAACAGCTCGCAATATCAATGTTGCGTTTGGAGAGGGGACTGCTAATGAACGCACCGTGCGATTTTGGTTTAAACGCTTTCGTGGTGGAAACTTTGATTTGAAGAACGAACCACGTGGAAGACCGCCCACACAGGTGAATAACAATGAATTGAAAGAGATGGTGGAAGCCGATCCGAGCCAAACTACCCAGGAATTAACGGCACGGTTTAACGTTACCTTACCAACAATGTTGACTCATTTGCGTCAAATCAGTAGAATAAAAAAATATGAGAAATGGGTGCCTCATGATTTGACTGATCTGCAGAAAGAAACGCATGTTGAAACTTGTGTTGCCTTGTTGAATCGATACAGAAATGAAGGAATATTGGATCGAATTGTGACATGTGATGAAAAGTGGATTCTTTACGATAACCGTAAGCAAAAAATGCAATGGCTGACCCCAGGTCAAACGCCGCAACAGTATCCTAAAGCAAAGCTTAGCAATAAAAAGGTAATGGTAATTCACTATAGCTTTCTCCGATCTGGTCACGCAATAACAGCAGATGTCTACTGTGCCGAACTCCGAACAATGATAGCAAAACTAGCAGTGAAACAGCCCCGACTCATGAATCGATCTTCACCATTATTGCTCCATGATAACGCGAGACCTCATACAGCACGAGAAACCGTTCTAACTCTACAGGAACTGCAATTAGAAACCATTCGTCACCCTCCGTATTCGCCAGACCTTGCTCCAACGGACTACCATTTTTTTCGTGATTTGGACAATTTTCTACGTGATAAAACGTTTTCTTCTCAGGAGGCAGTACAAAATGCTTTCACACAGTTTTTCGAATCTAGATCACGAGAGTTCTATCGCAAAGGCTTATATGACCTTCCTATTAGATGGCAGCAATGTATAGATAATAATGGTAATTATTTTGATTAAATAAATATGTTAAATTTAAAAAAAAAACGAATTTAAATTTTTCAGTACAAATCGGCAATTTCATACTTTAACCCCTAATATTAACACAAAGACAAAATATTGGTGATGTTACTAATAATGTATGTGTTATCAATGGAAGCACTAACTGCCGCCCGTAGCCAGTGCCGGCGCAGCCTGGACTTTCTTTTCACTCCAAACTGCAGCAATATATTGCATCCATGTTGACAACAACGCTACCACTACACTAAATCAGTATAAATTTAAAAAAATATAGTAATGTTCGTTAAACCGTCAGTCGGTGTAACGTCGTGATCGTACAAGTGGACCGGATCTCCGGCGTGTGCGCAGCCGGAAGTGCGCAAGACTTCCGCTCCCTCGGGAGTCGGCGTCACGCGTCGCGGCGACTGCGCAACCGTGTCTTACCAACTGCGGCTTTCACGACATTATATTACACACTAGGTACGCTGCTAATATTGAGTGGGTAGGTAGACTACTGTTCATACATAAATATGGAAGATATTTAAAATACATTCACTAAAGCCGACTCGTCTAATTGATACGGCTTGCTATTTATAACTTACAGATCGCAGCTTTTTGACCGAGGATGTTTGTCTGTGTTCGTTGCACTGTATTCAGTATTACCTACAGACAATATTTTAATGTAATTTTCAGTCGCAGTTCATCGCTGATATTAGATTTTTGCCATTCCTCCCAGTTCCACCTTGTCTCCGAGAAAATATAGAGCCGATTACATTAAATACCATCAAAGATGTTTTTTTTTTGTATTCCAGGGAGTTAATAAATCTTGTAACTCCTGTATAAGCGAAGAGTAATTAGATTTTACTGATAGAAACAATCTCCGTTAACTTGGAATCGGAAATATGCGCTCTAAGTGGCGATGCGCGGCGGGCTGACGAACTGAACCCTATCGCAATAAACTAGAGTAAGTACCTACGTGCTTTATGTTTCTGTGACTTTACGTCATCTTAGACGTATTTTGAAATAGTAAATTCAAAAAAAATATATATTATACGTGTCTACTTGAGATCCTCCTCCTCTTTCGCCTGTTAAAAACGATTCCGACGGATTGAAAACCTCCTTTTTTTGAAGCTGGTTAAAAAGCTCTAATCTCTAAAATAGGTTGGCGTCTAGCTTGAGGTAAGGACAAGTTTGTTAGGCAAATTATTTGTATTGTAACAAAAGAGAACAAAACTGATCGACGATCCCACTGCAATGGCCTAGCTGATCCGGGCCAGTTATGTTGATGGATCTTCACAACGAGCCCTCAAATAGCCAACAACATAGCACACACAAGCTAAGGTAAGGTTATTTTTTCGTAGTACGCTGACCTTTGCGAAACCTTGATGACAGGAACCATCCCTCTGCTGTTTCTTCTCTTATCTGATAAAATCTCGCGAAAATTTTAAAAGCCCCTGGCCTTAGGTCTTACAATGATGATATTATTATTATGACTAGATAGTTTATGAATGAATGAAATGCACCGATCCCAGCGTGGTTTGACTAGACTCGATTAAGTAGGTACTCGAATGAACCCAAAGATTCACATTAGTCTAATAATAATGGTCTATTGCATTGAGTAGACCGGGATTTAAATATTATTATACACTAACAAATATTGAATAGCATGAATAAATAGGGGTAAGTAGGTACGGTACAACAACACTGTAAATATAAAATAATACTTTTTAAAATATCATGCAGATATTACAACTAAGTAGGTATTTGTTTCGTACATTTTCTTGTTTTAAAGTATGAAATAAGAGAATTTCATTCGTTCAATCTCAGTCTACAGCTTTTAATTAAACAAGTCGTGAATTTATTGGTGATTCCTGGAGCAATCATGGATTCTATATTAGCCACAATAATTTTAACATTAGGCTGGTCTTAAATACAGAGGTAAAAGCGATAAAGAACGACGTATGCACTATTAAACACATTTTACTGATACATTCACAGGTTCTGTTCACACAATTTATTTCAACGAACGCAATAGAAGAACCTAAACGCAATATAGTATACTAAACTAGTGAATTTATCTTTCACGTTATTTGGCCTTCATTCCACACGTTATTTAGTATCGCGGTTTTTTGCTAAAAATATTTTATTTACAATACATGGCTATTTTTGTAGTCGTATCCCAGAAAGCAGTAAAGAGGTTTGCCAGCACCTATTTAAATCTATCGTGGCAACAAATTGATAGTCTCTCCGCTTTATCTATGATTTGAACTTCAAACGTCATGCCAACATCCACCTGTAAATAGAAATACTTTACGGAAACTCAAAGGAAATCATAATACGCTCTTATGTCGGCATCAAAATTATGTAGTAAAGAATCACTGCACACTACTCTCCCTCTGATGCTCATCCTTAACCCTCGAGAGAGAATCGAAGCAGAACAGGTAATCATGCACTTCCAAAACCTTCGAGCTTCCGCAAGATGAAAGCTTGCTTTTACCCAAAGGTACGCTTCCCTAGTGCGCAAAGTGTGGGCCAGTTCCAACAATACCTAATACCTATCTAATCAATATCTATCCTAAGCATGGTTACAAGCCCATTGGATTGTGTGTAGGTATGCGTGTCGCTGTTGTACCCAGTGGCACGGCATGGCACGGCAAGGGATTAATAGAAATATAACTTAATAGTACTAGTAGTTCTACGAACAGTAGACCAGCAGGTTAATGAACCACCAAAGGTATTTAACATATTTTTTGTTTCTAATGGAGTCCGCTCAGCTGTTGGGTCATCTCCTCGAGACGACGACGGTCAAAAACGTCGCATTTGTTATGCCATCTCCTGGAGATGACGCGGCACCATTTTTATTTGATATCATCAAATGATTTCTCCCGCTCTGGGCGGAGAGGGAGGGCGTGTAACCCACCCGAGTTCCTTCAGTTGCCTGTGCCAGGGCCACGGTATCTCGAACAACCCACGACCCTGGCGGCATCGGCCCTGTCGGACCCCATCATCCGTCACATGTCGTGTCTCTAAAACACATCAACAACGTTAATAGAATTTTCTAAAGACTGCTAATCTTGTTCCTTTTGGTTTTAAAACCTCGTTTTAAACAATTCTGATAATTATTTTTTGAATTCTCTAGTTTTGTGATGAGATGGTGGTCCCAGGTGCTCCATCACCTAATAGTTAATTAAAGGGCCGATTCCACAGGTAGAAATCTAAAAGTGAGCAATTTACTGCATTTTGAGGAGCTATTCTGCTCATCACGCCGAAGGTCCGCATCAGATCTTCACCAAATTTTTATGAGACCAACTTAAAATTATTAATTACCTTTCAAATAAAAAAGTACCATTGAAATTTGATCTCATAAGGCATAGATATCCAGTAGCCCCGCTTTTTGTCCCTTTTTGGAGGAAGTACCCCTCCAATCAAAAATCCCCGACGAAAAAAAAATTCAGAAAATTCATAAAATCTGTATACCAAGTTTCGTCTAGATCGGTTGTAAAATACGACCTGTAGAGGAGTAGCAACAAACAGACAGGCGAAAGAAAATTTTGCCAGACTTGAAGCAGAGTCGCTTCGCTCGCTTTGCTCGCTCAGTCAATGACAATAAAATTGAAATTGAACCAGCCTAAGGACGTCGTGGTATGCCTAAAGATTCCGCAGCATCGTTGCCGTCAGAATGCGTTTGAGTGATGCCGAAGAATCTCCTGCCGTGCCGTGCCGCCAATGTGCGGCACTTAAAGTCAGCACAGATGAAAATTTCTACAGTCGGTGTTTTCTCAGGTACCTGTCGAAGATTTAGTCGAACGAGGCAAAGAAAAGACGGTTTATGTAACTCAGGTGGTTCCATATCCTATGAAACTGCCTCCTGTACCAATACCCAAGTTTCCACTAGAAATGACATGCGTCAGGTTCGTGAATAAGCGCTGTCAGTGAAGGCTGGGCATACCTTAGCGGTCAGGGCTTATTTTAATTTAATTTAAATATTTGAATTGTTTTTTTTTAAGGACGCTTTTAACGTTCTGCATCGTTCTCACATATGAAATTTCAACATGAATGATGTAACCATTATTTTGTAACCATATCTTGATTTAAAAGAGTGTCCGTGGAGTTTCTTGCCCGTTCTTCTCCATAGGTACCTACTATGCTTTGGAATGGGCGCCTAGCTTCATCTTTCTGACTGACCGACCCCTTGACAATTCAAAAGTGCCTGTAATTGGTTTAATTGAAATAAATGCTTTGAGTTTGAGTTTGAGTTTGAGTCCAAAAAAATTGTGTTTTGTGCTGGACGAAGAACCTGTTACATTCAGAGTTCGGTAAGAAATGGATGTTCCTAGTTTCCTACTAGGTATATCTGATGAAACGAAGGTTCAATAGTGACCTCTCTTCAAGTTTATAGCACTATCGTCGACAGCATCAAAAAAATATAATCTGCCTAGCCTTTTCCCAACTATGTTGGGGTCACCTGCCAGTCTAACCGGATGCAGCTGAATGTCAGTATTTTACATGGAGTGCCTATCTGACCACCACAAACCAGTAACTGGGTAATACGATACCCCTTAATAAGACTGGTTGTCACGACTTTCGGGCTTCTGGCGACCTGTAACGACTGTCAAAGATCCACGAATGACAGTCGGGACCAACGACTTAACGTGCTTTCCGAGGCACGGAGGAGTCTCGTATGTAAAGGTCACCCCTCCACAGACCAACCCCGGCAAGCGTAACTTAACCTGATAGATTGACTCGTTCGGCTGTTTTTACTTAGCCACGAGCTCCATAACTAATATTCTCTTTAAAATTAGGATTTGGAACAGTTCTGACCGTTCCATTTACTTCCAATGTTGCGGGCTGTGGGGTGACATGGCACGGATTGGTGCCAGCTTCTGTTGCAACCCTCGCACGAGGATCTGGCTGCCTTCGGGACTGTGGACGGAAATGGTCGTCAAGGCAACCCCTCGGGAAACATCTCCGATCGCGTGCGCCATCGCCAGAATGCAGATAGCTGCTGGGCATTTAAGAGACAACGTTACTGGCTACTTTTCGATACCGATACAAGCGAAATTTTTGAAATATATTCCGCCTCCACTGGCTGAGGGTGAATAAAGTTAATAAATACCAAGTTGTTCTATTTTTAACCGACTTCAAAAAAAAGGAGGAGGTTCTCAGTTCATCGGAATCTATTTTTTTATGTATGTTCTCCGACTCAAAAGCGGATGGACCGATTTGGAAAATTCTTATTTTGTTTGAAAGGATATACTTTCTAGTCGGTCCCATTGTCATCAGGTCAGGATCTATGATGGGATCCTGGAGAAATTGACGAAACTCTTCAAATATTATAGACACACCTTTAGTGATTTATGTATTTGCTCTCGGAGAGCACCATTTGGTGAAGTGGAACTGATGATGAAGATCACAGATGGCCATCGGAACTACTCAATATATTTCCGGGGTTGGGATTCGATTAGGTACGAGTACTTTAATAATGGTTGCTAAGCAATTTATGCTCGTCACAATGCATATGGTGAACAGTTCTTCTGGTACTTACCTGGGGAACTCCTCAACAATTAACGTCCCTGCATCGGGAAAAGCAATATTTTGTAAAAGATGGTGATCAGTTGACATTAGGCTATTGTAACTAGATAAATTACAAACTGACCAACTAAAAAGTGAAAAATAAAAACCTTTTTTCCAAAAAAAGTAGTTTTTCTAGGACACCTGTTTTAAATCAGTGTTTCTGACACCTTGTTGAGTACCTACCCAGTAACCTAATTCTTGTGTTGAATTGTTTTTTAACCGACTTCAAAAAGGAGGAGGTTCTCAATTCGTCGGAACTTTTTTTTTTTTTTTTTTATATATGTTCCCCGATTATTCGAAGATGGCTAGCTAGGAAGATGGCCGATTTGGTTTTTTTTTTGTTTTATTCGAGAGGGTATACATCACAGTTGGTCCCATATAAAATTGATTAACTTTGCTTTGGTAGTTTTTGAGTTAGCTTCAATAATACGTATTTATTCCCCACTTTTATATGGATGATGTTCTAGTTTGTTTTGCAGGTAGTGGTATTAGAATTTGTGTGGGGTAGGTACCACAACTAAAAAGTGAAAAATAAAAACTTTTTTACAAAAAAATACAACCGACTTCCAAAAACAACAATACAAAGTGAAAAATAACTTTAATTTCGGAAGTCGGTGGAAAAAAACCAAAATACATTTAACTAGACACCGACTTCCGAAATTAAAGTTATTTTTCACTTTGTATTGTTGTTTTTGGAAGTCGGTTGTATTTTTTTGTAAAAAAGTTTTTTTTCGTTTTCGTAATAATTTTCCCTATTTGAATCCCCTTTGCTAATGATTGTTTCATAGCCATTGCATAGTAGCCCATTGCGAAATTACTCTAATGATAAGATGTTAGGTAACAACCTAATCGTCTTAGAACCACCGGATGTATGACACAACCTTAGAAGTACTTATTTTTTTCTTCTAATCTTTTCTTCTGATAAATTATAACATTTGTAAATGGCACTATCTCTGATAATTCCTGGAAACCTGTTACTAATTATATTGACTCATTGATGGTTTTATATCTTATCGATCTAAGTACAACAAGTGGGTAAAAATAATAAAACAGAACGTTATTTTGGTAAAAAAATATTATGATAGTATCATTGCTGTAACTAGGCTGATAAATACATTCGCATACCTATTTATGTACATACTGAACAAGCCAATCAAACGCGCTCTTTTACTCTAGGATTGCGAACTGAAATTCGCAATCCTAGAATAAGAGTCTATCTCTCTCTGCCTAGGCTTTTTCCAACTATATTGGTGTCGGCTTCTAACCGGATGCAGCAGAATACCATTATTTTACATGAAGCGACTGCCTATCTGACCTCCACAAGCCAGTAATAATATAAGTAGGTACTTAATCCTAGAGTCTAGGGCAATGATATATTTTTAGATAGAAGTCAAATTCTGCTAAGATTATGTCAACTTTTCTTGATGATGGCAAAAGTACATTTCTATTTTCATTTGACTTGTAAAGATAATGACCAGAAGTTCTTTTGATTGATGTAGGAAGGTAATTAAAACAGAAATAAAACCGAGATGAAAATTATCGTACCGTACCTACCTAGATCGCACTTTTCTAATTTTTGTTATCTAAAAAGAGGATATTCTTGTCTTGAATGTGACAGCGTTTGTTTTAGGTAGACAGGTAAAAAGTAAAAAAAGATTGTGTGGAACTAGTTCCATGATGTAAATAAGTCCCATCTATTAAAATACCGTAGACATAAGCGCCATGATAATCCGGTAACATCTTGGTAACATAATAATATAAAATTAATGTATTTGCGTCATCATCAGTTTTAAAATAATAATATATTTTTGTAGGTAGGAACCCGGATAAGCATGGAACTTGTTGCTGGGGACAAGAAAATGTTTCGTTCTAAATTTATAGCCTAGATTCTAGAAAATCTGTCAGACCAATTTACCTACTAAGTACCTATTTGCTGATTTACCCATTCTTAAAATCCTCGTTCGCGTGATTTCCTAGAAGACATTATACATAGGTGTTAGAAGGCTAAGGCTAGGCTTTCATTTTTGGAAATTAATTAGTTGTAAGTAAGCTTATGACTAAATAATTTCCAAAAATGAAATCCCAAACCCGAATCACTCTACTTACTTCGCTAAAGAACGCTCGCTGTCCTAAAAATCTCCTAAAAGACAGCTACGTGCCCATGATTATGTTTGTTGTAGAGATTTTTCAGTCTAAAGCTGCCCGCCCCTCCACTAAAATTTGTATACAAACATTTGAAAACTGTATGCAACATGCAGTGGAGGGGCAGTTATAGACTGAAAGATCTCTACAACCTACTAAAGTAGGAATTTATTGATTCTCTATTGTTTAATTGACTAGAGAATAAATTGTTGCACTAGCTAGACATAACAGTATTATGTATTTACTTACGAGTTGATTTATTCTATTGGGGAATTCCTGATAACACTTGAGGAGTTTAGATTTAAGTTGAAGAATTTCCTTGTGTGGTTTCCAGTAAGCTATAAAGATATTCATACAACTTCCTCAAGAACTGCGTCAATCGTGTCTTAGGTATATCCTTAGAATGTCGCATGGCTTACAGATTGGAATAGTAATCAAAACGAATTAAGAATCAAGCATTGTCGGAGTGAGGACGGGGACAGGCACGCAGCGTGCGCTGGCGGCGCGGCGGCGCGCGGCGTGACGTGCGCAGGACTCGCTGCCGTGCTGCCCGCTATAATATTAGGCCTAATAATCTCGTCGGTGACTCACTGCCTTTGTCCACAAACCGTAGGCAAAAACTATTACGAGAGACTTTGATGAATAACCCACCAGCACATATTTTCAGCCGTTTCATCAGCGATTTCATGTTGAGCAGACGCCTTATTTTTAAACACTTTGAAAAACGTGGGTGTTGCAGCAATTCTGTTTTTGCTTTGGAACAAGAAAGTTCAGAAACGGATTATAAAAATACCTGCATTAACGCACGAAATTCCTTCTTATAATAAACTTATAGAGGTACATAGGTGGATAACACTAGCCACCGCTATTTTCTTGCGTACCTGCTTCGGAATAGAGCAGGTATACGACTCTACGTAATAGAAAATTTAACTGGTTCTGTATATAAGTCAGTTTCAGTGATATTTTTGTTTTAATGTTGATTGTCCTCTAAATAAAATTATTTGTATAGTGCCTACGAGCCGCAATAGCGCGAGAAATAGATTTTACGAGTGCGTGTGGCGCGATATTTACGTGTGTTTACACTTCAGACGATTTTATAGGCGCAACGACACCGTCATGTGCCATATTAACATATAAGGAGCTCTTTAGTACCACGGCGTTATTACGTAACTGCTACAGTTAAGTATCGTGCCCGATTCAGGTATCTTTATTGCTGGAAGTAAATTCTAATTTACTCTTGGTCAAGCTAAGAGGTTGTTTTTTTTTTATTTGATTGAAGTAATCAATAATTTCTAAACAGCCAGGACTTTTACCCCTTGAGTGTCGCCTTATACGAATGTCAACCGGATCTCATATGTTCACAATTACTGTAAGCCCGCGGTCGCCATTGGATGATGGTATTTTATACATCATATTATATATTTTATAAATGTGGAACTTTAAGAGCTTTTTCTTATGAACGTATGGTGTATCATCGACACTCAAGAGGAATTAAACCTCACATTGATTTACATTTTTCTAAATTACAAAATTCTCTTTGTTCTTCTGCCAAAAGGTAGATTCTGTTTGATTCTACAAAGTTCCTCAAAGGGACAAGGACAGGGGCTTCCTAGCAGACATAAAGTCGTAAAACGAATTACATGTATTAAATGTGCCGCAAACCGATTGTACATAATCGATGCCTTGGACGTTGGTGCCGTATTTCAAGGTTCCTATAGGAGGTAGATATGAGGGAGGACTTTGTATTATGTGACATAAGCAAGAAATTATCCGAGAATATAAGAAATTAAATGAAATTTGTTTATTCTGTAAATAGGATATCGGAATCACTTTTACACGTCATATTGAAAAATTAAGGTAAATGACATTTCCTATCTGACTACCCCTGAGAAGAAATGGCAAAACAAACTCAGGGGTGTGGATTCATGTAAGACTATATGCCTGTAAATTACAATCTTCCATCTTACTGGTGCGTGTTTATTTATTGTTTCTCTCACCCCTGAGTTTGTTTCGACATTTCTTCTCAGGGGACATGCGTGGACTTTGTTAGGCTGGGATTGATTCTCCATTTTTGAAGCCACACGTCGATCTTATCCAACTGTGCCTGCAGTTTAGTGGATGCCTTTATGGGGTCGATATCGCTTGCGAGGCACGCAGTATCATCTGCATCAGCAGTCTCAGGCAGGTCCACCGTATACACAGGGTTCTTGTAATTCGACGTATTCCTTGCATGACGTCATAGAGCGGTAAAATGCAACAAATTAAGCCACCTAGTGTTCTGCCGAAATTCAGTATTTTTTTTTGTAATTTTTGTCTAAGAAAAATATTAATTACGAAAAATAAAATGTTTAATTAGTGATCTTTGTCAAAGTTTTAGGCATTTTTCAACTTTTAACAAAGATATTCTACGGGTTCAGCTATGATAATAACTTAAATCCCAGTAAAGTCACGCCGTAAATCTTTTGAATTGTATTTTTCTTTAAAAAAAAAAACTAAAAATCTAACCAACTCTGAACTTCGGTAGAACATTTGGTGGCTTAATTTGTTGCATTTTAACCTTACTACGACGTCCTGCAAGGAATACGTCGAATTACAAGTAACCATGTATAGAGTAAAGTACAGGGCCTAGCACTGATCCTTGTGGTAGGTACTGAGGCTTTAATTTGATGAAGCTTTGAGGATTCTTCTTCATATTTCACTTGAAATCATCTTTGTTCCAGAGGGTGGTTTTAGAATCATGTAAAATGAGTATGGATACAGAGTTTTTAGCTTCTATTATTTATTTATTTTATTTTATTTGATAGGAATAACAAACAGCAGTATATTACACAGTAGGCATACAATATAAAACTTGCAATAAAAGTAACAAATACACTACTCAAGACGTTATCCACAGATTACCATACAGAATAGCTAGCTGTTAGCAGAGCAAGTTAAAAAAGCACTTATATTACTTATTAACTATATATTAGGTCTTTACCTATGAAATTGCCGTTCTGCAGTACTGGCCATTTCAAATCAAAATAATTTTTGTTTGGCTAAGAATTCTAATTTCAAATTAATTTTATTTTAAAAACATGGATTTTTTTTTCCAAAAGTAGTCATTTGTTTATTGATTAGTGTTACATTTTCATCGCATTTCAATCTTTTTCGTCATCATGGATACGTTAAAAATTCGAGTAATTATGGAATATGAGTACCGTCGTGGCAGCAACGCGGCACAAGCGGCACGCAACATCAACGACGTTTACGGAGCTAACACTACAAACCAACGCACCACTTGTTATTGGTTTGCTCGCTTCCGTTCTGGAAATTTCGACCTGAAAAATGAACCTCGCGGTCGTCCGAAGACTTTGGTCGACAATGACGAATTAAAGGCGATTGTGGAAGCTGATGATACACAATCTAAGGATGAATTAGCAGCAGCTATCGACGTTAGCGTCAAAACAATATTGGTCCATTTGCGTCAAATTGGCAAGGTAAAAAAGCTTGACAAATGGGTGCCCCACGAACTCAATGATCGCCAGCGCGAAGTACGCGTCGAGACGTGCCTTGCACTACTCAACAGACACACAAATGAAGGAATTTTGAACCGCATTGTTACCTGCGATGAAAAATGGATTCTGTTTGATAACCGCAAGCGCTCAGCAAGTTGGTTGGATCCTGGTTCAGCACCTAAACAATGCCCTAAACGAAAACTTACCCCTAGATAAGTGATGGTCACTGTTTGGTGGTCTAGCGCCGGTGTGATTCATCACAGCTTCTTACCAAACGGGGTGAGCATTACTTCAGATGTGTACTGTGAAGAGCTGAACACAATGATGGAGAAGCTGGCACATCTCCAACCAGCATTGGTCAATCGCTCGTCTCCGCTGCTCCTGCACGACAACGCGCAACCTCATACTGCACAGCAGACGGTCTCCAAGTTGCAAGAACTGGGGTTGGAAGCTCTCCGTCATCCGCCCTACTCACCAGACCTTGCGCCTACAGACTACTACTTTTTCCAGAATTTGGATAACTTCTTGGCGGGAAAAAAATTCAATACCCGGGAGGCAGTACAAAATGCCTTTGAAGAATTTGTTGCCTCCCGTCCAGCTGATTTCTTTAAGAAGGGCATCAATAAACTGCCACTGCGTTGGCAAAGATGCATTGATTGCATGGGTGATTACTTCGATTAATACAAATAAAAAATGCATGAAAAAAATTCGTTTAAATTTTTTCATACAAAACGGCAATTTCATAGGTAAAGACCTATTATTAGGGCTATGATCTCTTAAAATAGTCGTAATTTCACTCTTAAATACAGCTTTGCTGAGAAACATAATATCAGTAGAGCCAAACTGTTTATTATAGGTATCAACCAAACGATGTAACGGCGAGTGGCTATACAGGGTGTATCAGAAATGTGTGGTCAAGTTTAAGGGTGCGGTACAGACGATCAAATTGAACAACTTTCTTACATGGGAGCAACATCGTAATCGAGGAAAAAATGTCAGCTGTCCCGTAGTGACTAGTGAGTACAAAACTTCAATTCCTACTCGACTCAAATGGGGTGCCTGATATTTTTTCCCGCAGACAGACAGACGGACCGACAGCGGAGGCTTAGGGTTCCGTTTGGCACACTTCAGGTACGGAGCCCTAAAAAAGATCTTCTGAATTTTAGTTATTGATGAAATCAGTCTATGTATCAAGTCTATTTACGGATGGCGTAAAATAAGAAATCAAATTGCACAGATTTTCTATAGGTATGCTAAGATGTTATGTTCTTATACAAGGATAAGGGGTCATTGTACTCATCATTATGAAAAACTTTTACTATGGGACCAAACCAGCTGTGCCGTATATTTTGACGAGTTTATCATCTGTCTAGCCTTTTCCTAACTATATATATTGGAGTCGGCTTCCAGTCTTACCGGATGCAACTGAATACCAGTATTTTACATGAAGCGACAGGTCAGATATCATATCTGATCTCCACAACCCATTTACGGAGTAATACCCCTTGGTAAGACTGGTTGTCAGACTTTCGGGCGTCTGACTGACTGACTGACTGACTGACTGATGACAACCCGTAACGACTGTCAAAGACCCACGAAAAAAAGCCGGGACCAACGGCTTAACATGCTTTCCGAGGCACGGAGAGGTCTTGGTTTGTGAATTTAGTCGCCCCATCCACATTTTGATTTTGAACAGATGATTTTTTTTCGCGATTTCAGGATTGGTTCCATAGTAAATTGTTCATAATGATGAGTTCATATTTAAGAGAATGTGCGTTATTTAAGTTATACCTTGTTTAAGAACTGATTTTTTGCCTTCGTAGATACACAAACTCGAAGGTCAAAAATCAGTGAAGCCAAAAACACTAAAGCAAAAACGTTAAGAGCCGCGAAATTGGATGGTTAGTGAATAAACATGTGAATTTGTGGCACGCATCGTCGCCAGCGAACAATCAGTTGGTCCAGCTACAAGGCTTCCGGGAGCTGATTGATGCTGATTGATATTGATTCGAGCAGCCGGGCCTGCGCCCCGCCGGACATCTCTCCGCACTTGTATGGTACCCGACAACAGTCGAACAGATTATATTCATCAAGATAGGACTATACGAATCGATATGTGTTTATAATGTGTAAAATAGTAGCGTTGAATAATGTGTGGAACGTAAAATACTTAACTAGAGAGCTACATCTACAAGTCTACACGTGCTTAAATGAGGACAAAGGGATACGCTAACTGAAACATGGAAATAAATGAATATAATTCACTCGAGAATATCTTCTAAATAGACTTGATCTTTAATAATTCTATATAATTTAATAAAGGCAATATCATATATTATTATGACACTTTCTTTGAAATACCGACATCTTACCTATTCAGTTATGTTCAAAGACATTTTATTATTGTTGAGGATTCTCCTGTTCTTTAAACTTAACATAAAACGTTTTCAACAATTTAATTTCACCGTTGCTTGTGATGTTCTATTCGGAACACAAATTATCGACTCGGTTTGATCCCACGCCCAAAATAAAATATCATATTTCCTGTCAGGCGGGCAAGCTTCAGCATTCAAGTGTCTTTTTTTCTTCGATTTTTTTCAGGTCACCAAAGTTTTTTAAGGAACTGCATAGCACATGTTTGTTCAACATACGCGTCTTCTTTACAAGTAGTTTGTGGCGTCTGGCGACGATGATTATTTCTAAAGTTTTTGTTGTACTTTTTCGATATTTGAGCTTTATGTAAGTTAAAGATTGGTGCAGTTTTGCAGGGACAATATTGTGAGTGTCGCAATTTTTCAAAAGCTTTTTTACGGGTTCTATTGTGGCCAAAATGTGTTCAAATGTAAAGAACTGTGAAACTGTGTAACTCTGCTGATGATTATTGTGCTCAACATGTCTGGTCAAGCGAAGCTGGAAGCAGCTAACCTCTCAGTATAATGCATCTCTGACATGATAGCTAAACGTACAAGACGCAACATTTGATTATCTCCGTAGGCAAAACAAACTTTTTAGATTCTCCATTGAAATGTAGTCACCTCAATTCTTCGGCTTCCGTGGTGTCGTAGCGGTAAACTGAGCGACAATATGCTGCTAGGAAACTGTTGCTGTAAACTGCATGCGGCTCGTAACCCGTAATTAATTCAATGACGTGATTTCACAATGGCTGATCAGTGGTGGTTATAACGAGGTGTGCTGGTGTGCTGCCGTTAGGCGACTTGCAAGCGTGCTCATGCGCGTTTAGCGGTGGCGGTGTATTACAGGTGTTGCGCTGCTTCTCACGGCCGGTTCCGCGCCGCTTGCATAACGGCCTGCGCCCGCGCAGCACACGTAACGCGCCGTAACACCGCGCATTATGCATGTAGGGCGCAAGTCGACGACTCCGACACTGCGCGCTAGCTTTGTTCGCAATAGACAATTTATCGATTTTATACTGTTATTGCTGTTCCTGGTCATATTTCTATGTAGGCAAATCGCACAATTACAAAGTTGTGTTCAATTCAATGCTATTTTCGAACTGTGCTTCGTGCTTGATGTCTCATGTAGGAGAATTTTAATTAGATAATTTTTCGGTAAATATGGTTGCGCCTGGCAAATTAATACGTCAGGTAGATAGACACAAGACACGTCGGCTGATGAGGATGACAATCCAAAATCCTCTTTTATCATCCCATTTTACGCACAAGCCGTCTTTTGTATAGCTACCTCAAAAGCCTGCCCACTGCACCCACGTCTCGGGTTACCGATGAAGATGACATGCGCACGAGACAACTCCGATCACCCGTCAGATACATGCACAAATCTCGCCTCCATCAACAAAAGATCAAATTCCGCGATTGGAGTCGAATGCACCCATTTTACGGAAGCGGTAGGCGCCAGCTGCCTGTGGAGTATCAAATACCACACTGATAAAGGCTTCCTTAATAAGAAAAATGTAAGACGAACTCACGACTCAACTTGGAAATGTTTTCACGCTAAATCGAACCGAGACAGTGAAGGCTTGTAACTTACACCGACTACGTCTTCAATGATCGCTTTGAAATCTTCTTTAGTTCTCTTTTCATGCATTACTGAGTATGAGTTGTAGATACTGTGTTGGAATCAAATGTCTGGTACAGGTTGTACTTATTTTGGCACGAGCGTAGTTTTACATTTGATTTTGAGCGACATTTGGGTCTATAAAAACTTTAAGTGATTTTTTTATCCAACAGAGACCCACAGACAGACTATCATCATCATCATTCTCCTGCCCTTGTCCCAATTTATTTGAGGTCGGCGCAACATGTCCCTTTCTTCCATACTTCTAATTAGTCGTCATCTCGATAGTCACCCCCACGGAACGGATAAATAAGGTACCTTACTTATCTATTGCGTGGTCACCACCTTTCTAGCCATATCATCTTTCACATAGTTCTGACTATGAAATAATTAATGAAATAATGCACTGCATGCTGCCTGCATTACATTGAGATTAAAGTTTCGAGTTTTATTGTTTTCTATAAGTTTACTTCCACTTGCTGTTGATATTCCACATTTTAGGTGTTCCATCTTTCGAAATCAAGTACGGAACCCGTTCCATTACCTACATAATAGTTCTTTTGTAGACAAAGAACAAAATATTTGGATCATGTCATTTGTGATGTGTAGGTATAAACCCCGAAACTTTTTTTACGTGTTCTGAAATTATCGGCACTGCTATGAAATGTATACTTTTTAGTCTAGCTTTCAAAGTTCAGTTGATGCCTGTCAAACAGTCTGCGCCAGAAATTGGCACAACAAACTATTTTCAAAATGACTGTTGATTTGTCGGACAAACATTGATGATGGCGGCCTGATGTATCGCTGTCAATAAATTAAATTGAAAATTGCTAAATAAACAAAATATTCATGTAGGTACAGTCAGCGTCAAAAATGTCGAGACGAACAGATAGTTCAAAATGATCTTAACAACTAAAAAAATTACACTTTATCTCAATTGGATAAAGTTCTTGTCAGAATGACAGTTGTCGTGTACTGTCTTCATTCTGAAATATTCCTTGTGTCATTGAGTTAATATTTCATTTTCATAGTTGTTTAAAGATCATTTTGAACAGTCTGTTCGTCCCGATATTATTGACGCTGACTGTACTTAGGTATTTAATATCATTCATAATTAATGACTAATAATCTTAATAAATGATTATGAGTCAGCTACAATAAACACTTAAATGGATGGGGGGATTCAAGAAACATCGTGCCTATCATATGTCTATCTCTGATTCATGAGCATATCGCTCAATGAAGAGTTTATCGAAATACGAATTAACATTGTTATTTAATTTTGAGTTCAATGTGCACATTCTGGTATTTACAAGTTCCTGAGCACTGTCGAAAAGATAAACCCCTGCAAGAAAACGGACATTACATAAGTAAGTAGGTACTTGATTTCGTGTAATCATTCGAAGTTGACGAATTACTTTAGGGGAAGAACAGTTTTTTTTTAATCAAAAATATTAAACACAAATCAAAACCACAAATCGGTAGAGGAAGAACCGTAGATAATATTATTTATCGTATAATCTTTAAATCAAGGAAAAACGTGAATATTTTAATACCTACCTACACGTTAGTACGAGTATATCTACATTATATGTTGTGGTACAACTTTTCCGCATGCGATTTTATTTATGTGTTTTCAGCATAACGGCAGTTGAAAAGTTGGGCGCGGAAGTCCCGTGACCGGAAGAAGAGAAGCACGATGGGGCGGGGGGGCGTTGGTTAGCATCCGGTGACGTCCTTGCCTATCCGGACTTTGACTTCCGGTTGACTATCTGTACAATTTTCTCCGTTGTGCGATGGTATGTCAAAAATTCAAAATGTTACTATGAAATTATTTATTAGGTCGCTATATAAATGTCCTTTGTTTAATTTATGAAAAACGAATGACGAAAAAGTAGGTATGTTCCTCTATCAAATTCGAATACTTCATTACGTACAGCATTTACAATGCCTAAGGTGCATACAACTTGTAAGTTTGTTCATAATAACGGATTTGGACTTTGTACCTACATAGTAGATATTCATAAACATAATTATTATACTTACATTTATGTGAGACAATAAAAACAAAGCAAATTAAAGACGCTGATGATTGCCAAGAAACAATCATCGATCATGCGCGTTTAACTGTGACTTACAATTTTAGAGTCCGACCGAATTTCGTTTTCGGTTTTCGGTAATTTTTGGCCGAAATATGCATTTTCGGCAATTTTCGTTTTCGGCCGAAAAATAAAATGTTTTCGGCTGTGCCCGAAAAAATATTAGTGCCGGCTAATCAATACTTTAAGTCATTATTATTCAGAGAATATCCATAACTACAACCCTATAGTCAGAAAATGCTGAAAAAAATGTTTTTTCTCGGATATTTATATAAGTATCATATTGTTTGATAATTAATCATTTTGTCTTTGAGGAAAGTACAAAGTTTCGTGTGATTAAAGTCAAAAATAATGATTAGAAGATTGACACTGGATTTCTTTTACTTTTACCAAAGAGATACCTACCGAAATAAAAAAAAAAACATTCTCGTCGTTTTCGGTTTTCGGCCTAAAATGCAAATCAGGCTGAATTTCGTTTTCGGCCGTAAAAAATCATTTACGGTCGGACTCTACTTACAATCTGCTTTCACAGTAGCGTGTCATTGGGATATTTTTTGTTTTCTCATTATAAAGTACCGATACACGTGCACATTGTGTGTGTATGAGATTGTGGAGACTTGTATTGGATGGATGAGTGACGAGACTCCCGGACAGCGGAGCGGTCGCCGCGTGAGGCCTTCCGCTCAGGAACCATGCCCGAAAATATTTTATTAGTTACCAATTACTTATGCCCGGTTTCTGAGGTTTTTAAACAGAGTTTATCCATTCCATTCCTTCGGATATACTCCGTTGTCACGATATCGAAATATCGCATTTTTGAACACTTCTTTATGGAAGAAGTTGAGTTAAATAGATTATTAAATAGATAATTTTGTCGAATCAATAGCTGTTGAGAGTTTAAAAAAACTCCGTTTAAGAATTCTTCAGACACCGGGCATTAATATAGAATACGTACTAAATATGGAGTTCCAGTTCGTTCGAGTTAAGAATAACGATCTAATACAACAATAAGATTGATTCTTGGGAACTGGATCTTTGTAGAATTGATCCTTTCTTGCAGAACGTGGGTGATTTCAGGTGGAATCCAAATGTATATTGATGCAGATGGTTAGTTACTCAGCTAATGCATACCTTCAATCATTTAGTTCAATTCAAGATGTAGGTAACTAGAATATAATTACGTATAGTGTTACCAATGTATAATAATTCGGGAATGCAACAAATGTGTTTACTAATAAATAAGTAAATATTTTATTTTACAGTAGCCCTTAAGCTTAGGTAATGTTAGTAATTAACACGAAGTGCTTAATCATGATTCATTGCAAAAACCAGAAGTATCGGCTGTCAGCCACCACGTGTGTTATACTTCGCAATTTTTAGACCAATCGTACAAATACATAAGTACCATCATGCATTTCATAATACAAATGTGTGGCAGTCGGGTAGGTATACCTACTGTTACCTAAATACATAATTATAATTATGTTATTGATGGACTTATATGTAAGTATAATACCTAAAATTAACATATCTACAATGTTACAAACTTTATTGTATGCTAATAAAATATTTATTTATTAAAAAAATTATAAACACATTATTATTATTACCCACTTAATTTATTTAACATTAATAATTTATAGTAAATCTGTGTTTAAACTAGTTAAATGTAAAATAGAGTCTACCAGTAAAGATATAAATATTGGAATCTTTGGTACATTTTACATTAATGGCTACTCTATTTTGCTAATAAAATCTCAATTTTACGACTACTAACCAAACCAAAACGATCACATATTAAGTACAGGAGAACCCAGCTACGTCACAGTATGCGTATTTTCTTTGTACTGTAAGAACTTGGCTTGGCCCAAGTTTCATAAGGAACTCGGCGGGAGAGCAAATAGCTATAATAATATGACACACTATAACCGCGGCGCGGCGTAACCGAATGAGCTGTTACGTGATTCTTTTACTATTTATGTTATGGTTATTTAGTCGGTAGGCAACTAGGCAATACATGGATGCTAGGGGTCATTACACTGCAAACTAAATAAGAGATTTAATCAATATCAGCGCAGTAGGCAACATGTACCGCGATTGCGTAATGACTTGTTCGAACTGGACATAATTCAATTGAGGAAGAAGATATGAAGTACAGATATGATGTAATTCGCGTATAAGGGAGTCGACATGTCAAGCGTTTGCAATATTATGGACATAGCTTGAAATAAACTTTATTTCTGGTGTACAAAGCAACAATCAGTACGTAGGTACTTGAACTCAACAGTAACGTTGGCTTCTTGGCTTGCTAGCTTGCTACAAGACTAGGATGTCCTTTTTGCACAACATTTAAAGCTCGATAATATCGTACCATACCGTCTCTGAATCCTTTGATCCCTACTCTCTACCTACTGTACCTAATTTGCCTAGCCCGGTTTCTGAGGTTTTTAAACTGAGTTTATCCATTCGATAGTGATTACTGGTTCGATATCGTGTTTTTGAACACTTTGGTAAGGAAGAATTTAGCTTAAAAGTCGAGTGAGTTATTATCGAGGGTTTATCTGAGGACCTCAAAAACCGAGAATAAAGAATCAATTCGCTTAAATAAGATAATTTTGTCGAATCGATAAGAGTTTAAACTCCGTTTAAGAATTCTTCATAAACCGGGCATACATAAGTACCTAATCTTAATTTATTTCTAGGAATCTACATAGTTTGTACTTACTGTTTTACTTACAAAATTATTAGTTTTCAAAAATAGGTAATCTTCGAACGAAGTTGAGGCGTTTGTTAGTGCAGAAGATAACGTCCGTCATAAGCATAACTCATACATAAGTTATAACAAATGTTTCATCTATACAGAAAGAACCATTTCTGTATAAAACAGGGAACATTTGGTTACATAACATATCTATGTATACCTATGTACTTATGAACATTGTCCACACGTGCGCGCCGATCAAGACAAGTGCACTGACATACAACGGTTCAATTCTCAGAATCGGGTTAATTCGGTGCGTGACGTCATCGGCGACTGCGCCCGCGCTGCTTCCTTGTCCGACGGAATAACGACTCGAGGGTAATTAATAGTTAAATTCATTTAGTTCCTGACTTACAAGTTGACGCTTTGAAAGTGAATAATTGTCGTTTGAACTGGAATTGTGCGCAAGTGTGCGCCGTTCCTGTCTGATAGGATAGTGTATCGCAATCCTTATTACTTGCTTTATGTAATTAAGTAAATGCAATAACTTTGCAGGCAAAGTTTTGGTTTCCTGTTTAAGTTAGTTTTAAATATGGATTGAATAGAATAATTATAAATCATGTTTAATTGAGAAACTGCGAGTCTCTGAAATCTGAACCTGAATTGTTTTCATAACTCTATGGTTTCAATATTAGGCTCCATGACTTTATTCATTGATTGTGTCAATAGGTGTCAATATGATTTTGTAAGAGCACGTTTACGGTAAGCCAGATACCTGTACACAATTAATTACACTTGCAATAAAATACCTCAATGACCAGTCTCAACATAATAAGACAAGAAAACAAAACTCTACTATTTCATATTAAAATAAAATAAATCCAATTATTCACAAAGCACCGGAGCATACATAATATTTTAAAACATAATTGCTAACTAAATGAAGACTGAACCCACTAAGTTATCGATAATCGATTTGAAAAAAAAATTAAGACCCCAACGGTCTTTGATTGGAACCACATGACGTCGCCGAACGAAAAAACAAATTAAAAAACAATCACCAGATCATTTAAGTAAACAGAAAAAAGCTTTAAGCCTCGCTGCAACCGAGACATTTGCTCCCGAAAACAAACCTATTAGTCTCTAAGGAATGAAAACGCGTCCACAGTTCCAAGTGAGTTTGTTCGAAGATGTTACCCGAGCTTTAACGTTAACTAAGGCGTTTATGTTTCAAGGACTTGTTGCGTCGCAGCGTGGGAAAGCTCAGTGAGGTCAGGTGGCACATGTGGTGCACTCCTGTTTAGGATGTTTAAAAATAATATTTAACAAAATACAGACGAAGGTGCAGAGATTACGAGGAGACTTCGCGGGGGAGATGAGTTACACACCTACACATCAGCCCCCTCCTGGTGGTCCGTAAACAATAACAGAGCAGATCATTATTTATCTTAGTTATGACGAGATTTTACGATACGAACTGAGAATCCACCTACATTATATTATTAAGGTATTAATCGTGTTACCGCAAAATAAAATTACCTCATTATACTGCACTTTTCGGAGTAGAAGAGTCGGGTTTTGTGGTGCTATAATTTTATCGTAATCAATAAAAAATATCCCGAATTTCATACTACTTCAGATGTAACGGTATTTATAAATTTATTTTACGGTCTCTCATATTGAAGCTGTTGTTACCACAGTACTGTTTTGATTTACTACCAGTTGGGTTATTTGTGTCCGTCAGCGTATTGTCATGTACTTTCTGCCTCCAAGGCATTTGAATTCGCACCCCCTTGTGAATACTTTTTCACGTGATCTGCTGGGAAGAATGTCTTCTTTCACAAAAACTAAATCTCGGCATTGGCACCGCCCAACTTTGGCTTCTGTGCGTCACATGAGCCCGTGGGATCCAAGTGATAATGGACGGGAATTCGCGACGTGGGTGTCCGGCTCGCGCTCGCATTATGCAGCACTTTTTATACCTCCTTGTACATAGAACGTTTTCTGTTCATCGATGCGCAATAACGTAGGCTTTGTGAATGAACAAACATGTTCCGCAAACACGCCCAGTGACGCGTTGCTTCATTGGCTTTTGGTAAACGCCTGCTTCTAACATTTCCAAACCTAATTCAGATCATATTCTTACATTTGCAGCTTTAGGATATTAATTCAATTATTTATTTCAGACCAAGTCCATAGTTCCACATAAAAATTTATTTTATTTTTTTATTTTATTTTATTTTATTTTATTTTTACAATATTAGGAAAGCTTACAGACTAATACACGTAAATAGTAACAATAAATAACAACTGACAATCGCTAATTACAAGCTTCCACATTTAAAATACAGTGTTATAAAAAGAAGATCAAAGAAGAAATAAAAGAAGAGTTATGGAAATTAGGCAGGTATGCCATGATAAACCCTGAAATCCTGAAATAATAAAAAGCGAAATCCCGAGTAAAGAACTCTTCAATGGGGCAGTGACCCATTAAAGAATTCCTCACCCAAGACTTTCCTGATTCTTGACGGACTCGTGCAAAATAAATCGACTTCTAAATACGATGGCAGGTTGTTAAATAATATTGCACTGCGTATACAAAAAGCGTTACGCCTATAATTTGTTTTTGTAAACGGTACCTGCAGTAATGGTCGTAATCTTAGATTATTTTGATTGGTGCGAAGATAAATTTTACTAAGTAAATCGGGACAATCTATAGATCCATTTGCAATTTTTACAAGAAAACAGATGTCATTAATATTACGCCTTAATTCTAATGGTAGAAAGTGATAACGCTTACACCGGTGTGCACAGCCGTCTGAAAACTGCTGTGCCTTGAAATCTAGGTATCTCATAAATTTCCTCTGAACTAATTCAATACGAGATTTATACAACTCATATTGGGGGTTCCATACTTGGGAGGCATACTCAAGAGTACTGCGCACATAAGAACAGTAAAGTACCTTTACTGGTTTTAGAGAATGAAAGTCAGAACAAGTTCGCATTATGAATCCCATGGCTTTGGAGGCTTTCTTTACGATGGATTCTACATGTTCGTCAAAAATTAGTTTACTGTCGTGTATCACGCCTAGATCTCTAACACTATACAGTTTATTGATATAGTTACCATCTAATTTATACGCAGAATCAATTAAACGCCTTTGCCGTGTAAACGGTACGTGAAAACATTTTGACACATTAAGCTGCAGTTTATTATGCCTGCAATATTCCACAAACCTGTCCAGATCGGACTGGAGTTGCTCTGCATCAGATAACGTACGCACCGATTTAAGTATCTTCATATCATCTGCGTATAAAAGGATATGTGCGTTTTTAAAACAGGTTTTAATGTCAGAAATAAATATAATAAATAATAAAGGACCCAAGATCGAACCTTGAGGTACTCCTGATGGGATAGAACTCCATCGAGATGTATATCCCCGTAACACGACAGCCTGTGATCTATTTTCTATATATGACGAAAACCATCGAAACAAATCACCGTGTATTCTAACAGACAACAACTTCTGTTGAAGCACACGATGATCTATCCTGTCAAAACATTTACTGTAGTCGGTATAAATCACGTCTACCTGATGACCTCCCTCCATTCCATCTGTTATGATATCGTTGGACAATACTAAGTTGGTGATAGTAGACCGTTTTCTGAGAAATCCGTGCTGCTCATCACTAAAGTGACTTTTCAAAGCCGAGTAAATTTCTGTGTACACTACTCTCTCCAAAACTTTTGAAAAAAGACACAATTTAGATATAGGCCGATAGTTTTGTACGTCGGATTTGTCTCCCTTTTTGAAGATAGGTGTGACAAAGGCAGACTTCCATATATTAGGTACGACACCACATCTCAACGACCAATCAAACAAAAAACAGATAGGTGCCACTAGACTCCCCGCACAGTTTATTATGAAAATAGGAGGGATCATGTCTGGGCCACCCGATTTCGACGGATCCAGATTTTTAAGTAGCTTTAATACTCGATCCGGGCAAACTGTGACCGAGCTCAAACATACTGATGTAGTGGAGTTGGTGTCAGAATTCAAATTCAAATCACTTGGAGGAGTGACCTGAAAGGTTGACTGAAAATAAGAGGCAAAAAGTTCAGTGACACTCTCACCTGTGTCTGCGATCTTATCCATATAGTGAAATACTTTAGGCAAGGTGTTATTACGCCTTTTACCCTTTACGTACGACCAGAATAATTAGAATAATTAAAACAATAAAATTAAATTAAATCAAAAACAAAATAAACATACTTACACAAAATAATCAATCTAAATAAATAAACATCTCAAATAATACGAGGAGAGGCGCTAACATGAAGCTGCAACCACCTCTGTATCAGGGACAGGTCCCACCGCTCGGACAATACCCTCAGGAGACTGCTCGAGCTGCTTCGTAGGCGACTTAATAGTGAGGCGCTCCGCTTCCGTATGATCGCGAAAAAATCATCAGTCCGCGCCTCAGCAAACATAGTCGAAGCACTACAAAACCGCGGAAGCCCTAACAGTATCCTGAAAGCATTGTTGTACTGCACGCGCAGTGCGCTATACCTACGCCCGCTGCGTAAAGTTGGTCCACAGACTGCACGTGTAAAACGACTGACAATATGCCTTAAATAACCTAAATGTAATAAAATGGAAATTAATTTAAAATAAGATCATTATTTGAGATTCTGGTGTCAAAAATACTGAGCTATCTATGAAAAAGAAATATCTCATTTATTTTCAGTCGTTTTAGAACTTAGGACCTCTCTGAATTGAGAAGGATAACAAATGTATGCGAGATTGCGAGATTATACGGTCATTACCAATTCAAATAATACTTTACTTCCGTATTTTCAGAGCAATACTCAAGTTTTTGCGTGTATGCGCTAAGTATGTATACAGTATTTATTTTAATATACAGCCGTGTACCTACATTCAAAGTAAAAAAAACTTTTTTACAAAAAAAAAACAACCGACTTCCAAAAAAATACTACAAAGTGAAAAATAACTTTAGTTTCGGAAGTCGGTGTCTTTGGATTTGTATTTTAGCTTTTTGCCACCGACTTCCGAAATTAAAGTTATTTTTCACTTTGTAGTATTTTTTTGGAAGTCGGTTGTTTTTTTTTTCTTTTGTAAAAAACTTTTTATTTTTCACTTTTTAGTGGGGCAGTCTGTAATTTAGGTAAGTTACAATAGCTTAATGTCAACTGATAACCTTTTACAAAAAATTGCTTTTCCCGATACAAGGACGTTAATTGTTGAGGAGTTCTCCCAGTAAGGAACCAGGAGAACTGGAACTGATGGTGGAGTCACCATCAGCTCCACTTCAACATATGTATTGTATGAGCATAAATTGCTTAGCAATAATCGAATCGCAACCCGTGAAATACGTATTATTGAGTAGTTCCGATGGCCATCTGTGGTCTTCCTCATCAGTTTCACTTCACCAAATGGTACTTTTCGGGAGCAAATGCACGAGTTACTATAAAACATACCTAAATCGTTATGGGTGTGCCTATAAAAATTGAAGGATCCCCTCGATTTTTCTGGGATGTCATCATTAGATCCTGGTTTCCTTATCATGGTACCACCCTTGGGATATTTCCTTTCCAACAAAAAAAGAATCATCAAAATCGGTTCATAAACGACGAAGTTATCCGCGAAAACGCATAAAAAAAATATAATATACGATCGAATTGAGAAACCTCCTTTTTTTGAAGTCGGTTAAAAAATAGGTATAATTTTCAAAGTAGGTAAGTAGGTACATGACGACCGTAACGACCTCTACATATTTCTACTTCAGTTGAAGTTTTTGCAGAAAATACTGATGAAATCTACATAATATTATTATTTAGAATACGAGATTGGCATGAATTTAAGAAGTCATACCGGTCGCAGATCGCATAATCGACGGATGTCATAAATTAGCAAGTTGAGCCAGTAGTGGGTGCGAGACGTAGAACGATAGGCACACATTCGACAGACTGACACGGAAGCTAAATGTGCCCACAAACGCCCACAGCCACTGTCCGCTTGCGTCAGAATCAAATCTCAGCCTAACTATTACTTCCTATTATACTGTACTTGCAGGGTTGCCACGAGATGACGTAGTAGCACTGCACACTGGTAGCACACTATCGCTACAGCTGAGTACACACCATCAAGTATCGTGGTTGAGTACCTAATACTGTCCTACGTGTTTGACAATTAATTGTAATAGTTTATCAGCAATATCACTGCCCAAGTATTTGACCGTTCAAGTGGGTTAGATATTACATAGGGAAATAATCAAGTAAGTTCTCGAATGACAAACCTTGGACCCACACAACATTAACGGATAGCCAAAGACGTAAAAGCATGCGTTTTGATTGATCGTTCCCATCAATTAACATCAATGCCCTGAGTGACTTCCTAGTAACAGGATAAATCTAATTGATTAATACACCTCAATAGACTCATTCGCCAGAGATCTAAATCCAGCACAATCATCATCATTCTCCTGCCCTTATCCCAATTTATTTGGGGTCGGCGCAATATGTCCCTTTCTTCCATACTTCTATTAGTCGTCATATCGATAGTCACCCCTTTCTAGCCATATCATCTTTCACACAGTCCATTCATCGTTTCTTTGGTCTTCCTCTACTCTCATAGCCATCGATCGACATTCATACTCAAAACTTTCCTCACGACATTTTCCTCATTCCTCCGCATCCAGCATAATATAGAATGAAATATAACGTTTAATGCAACGAGCATCACTGTGTCCTGCAAGTCTGGAATATCTATTGTGATAGTACAAGTCGAGTTGTCAGACACTTCCCGGTTCAACGCTCGTCAAAGAGATCGCATACCAAACTATGACTTAACGCCTACTGGCTGTGGAAGTGCTGTATCTAATTAGGTAGATTACGTGCACGGGAGATTCAGTTATGCCATGTAGGAAGTTTGTCTCTTTCAGCAATATTAACACAGATATATCTGAATGTTGGAAAATCCTACGCTCGATAAGGAAGAACGCACTAATTGTTGCCATGATAACTCTAATTATGATAAATTTATTCAGCAAATAAAATCCTTTTTTATAAATTGAGTCTATCCTTCCGCTAAATCTTAATACTATCGTATTTCTTGGTTAAATGAATTAATCATCATTTCCTAGTATTCTGACAACCACAGCCGGAAAGTGGTCTTCCCCAAGTCGCACCACCTACCTATAATGTATATAGTACCTGTAGTACATAACAATTTAGAGCTTCTGAGACCTTTCTCTTTGACGTTTTTGGTATCACGTTTGTCCTTCGCCTACATCTGTATTAATTAAGGAAGTTTAATATAACAAACTGGCAATTATGTCAAAGACTAAAAAATTTCAGTACTTATTAAATACACTATTCGTGGGCGCAAGTTGATACAAAAGTACAGAATAAATAGGTAAGCATTCAAAAACGAATCATGATTTTTGATTAATGTGTTTCTTTTCGAGCATCGTGTCCACGGGAAGCCGAGAATGGACAATTCTCTTTGGTCAGGACGAGGCCTATCGTTCGATGTGATTGTTGACTAAGGTTGCCTGAATTTTTTCTAATTTCCTCTATTCAATATGGGGAATGGTAGTCACACGTGAGTAAGTAACTATCGACGAATTGAATCAATTATTTTTTTTCACCTCCTCAATTTGTGCAAGTTAAATGATTTTGTTACGTACCTACTAACCTTGAGTTTGTTCTGACAACCTCTGGCTTCCGGTATACAGAATCCCGTCTAGCTCTAGTGACACACTGTGGATTTCAAATAACATAAATCAGTTTGTCGGAGAATCGTCAAGTCATTTGAACACATATTCTGTGTCAACAACACAAGTACTTTTCTGTGACGTAGCACTTTATTATACTGTAGACGTAGTGTTTGGTTCCTTTTGAGATCTTCTTCGTTTTACATAACAGGTTTTTTCCTCATAAAACACGATACAGTCTAATAAAAATGTGGATAAGTATTTGCATAAAGTTATTTATGGACCCTATTTAAATACAACATTTTGAGTCGTTAATATTTATTGATGGGAATGTGAGTTATGGTCAAAATGTTTGCGACGATTCTACAATGCCTACGATGAGCCGGATATGTCATAGAGTTCAATTTTCATTCCCTTCAGTTACACTTTGCACGAAACTAGAAGATGATAGATATATTTTTTTTCCATTCCACGTTTCTGAGTAAAATATTCCGCATTGTTTACCTACTTGACCAGTCCATCAGCGCCATGGTGACGCGGAAACCCACTGGTACTCAGAGTGACATCGAGAGATTAGGTCAAGAACAACGAGCAATCATCATTTATCAGTTCAAATGATTACGACGGAAATACCATTTAATGGTGGCACACAATTATACACGATAACGCTTTTAATGTAATGAATTATTAGTATTCATCGTAAAATGCTAACATTGTTCAATTATAATAACAATAAGCGGTGTTTAAAGTCGTCTCCTATCGTGATAACGTAATTTTACTATACACTGTCAGTCTTTCATAAATCCGTTTATCGGTAGCAAAGCATAACAAATTCCAATTACATCACATTATGCAAGCGGACCTGAGTGCCACGTAATAGCTTGTAGATCGTGGAGAAAGCACGGCGGCCTTGGCAATGAAGCGCGCGTAGCCGGGCGCGTCGTCGCGCAACGACCGCTGCGCCTGCGCCGCCGCCGCCGCGCCGCGCGATATCCCGCCGCACCCGCCTGCGCTTATAATTGGCGCGAGTTTTCACGCATGCGCAACACTTTCATTGTCAATGAACTTGGAAAGCGGGGATGCTCTGTCATTGTCATTAGATAGCTGGGAATGCACTCTCGCTGCTTTGCACGCGCTTCAATGGTTGCTGCTTGCACGCAAGTGACGCAAGCCACACAATCGCGGCTTCATTATAAAAACATCATCTAATTTATTTTAATTTCACCTTAATCATTACAGAAAGTTTCTAAAACAATCACTCACCCATTTTAATGTTTTTTCAGATAGTAATCGAAAGACATCATATTTATTAAGTATTAGGCATCTGAAAGAGAAATGGAATGGAGATATTATTTGCTGATTAGCTTCAAACTTCAGCTGAAAAGTACCATAGGCTATAAAACATGTAGATTACGTTAGTAGCTTCACAAAAGGTTAGAAATTAAAATTATGTAAATCGTTTGTGATTGAGATCGTGCGGCCAAATAAGCATTTTTCGACGAGCTCCATAAATCAAGAACATAAAATAATTATATGTGACAAAAAAGCAATCACGTTGTAGCCGAAATATTGTCATACGGCTCTTTTTGGTTATTTTCCTAACAGATTTTTAATGTATCTGTTGCGTGACTTAATTAGTCCGTAATAAGGCTTCGGGTGACGGGGTGCGGGATCGTCCCGGTGGGAAAATTGTAGGCGTTTGGACTCACTTGACGCTCCAGCGACCACGAAAACTGCCTTGCTTGTATCCAGGACAATAGAACATGGAGTAGTTGTGTTGAAGAGTTTTATGATTCATGTTTTTTTAAATGACGTTCTTCGAACGTATACGCAGTGCAGATCGCGCTGCAATTAATGATTAATTACTTCTCGTTGAGGTAACAACTGTGGGTAGGTATTTATAGTTTTTCGTACGCATTCTTTAAAATAGCGTTTACATGCAGTCACGTTTACACCGTGCTACGTGATGTCTACGCTGAGGTACGCGGCGTCTACGCCGTGCTACGTGACGTCAAAGCTGTGCTTCGGGGTGTCAAAGCGGTGCTACGCGAAGCGTACGCCGTGCTGCGCGAGGCCTACGCAGCGTAAGGGTTGACCCACATCTGTCAGCACGGAATCGCCTTTTTTCGTGCTTTATCCTTTTCTATCTCTTAGGATCATCATTTCCTAGAGCGATAAAGATAGAGACCGCGCGGTGGAATCGGCGATGCGCTCGACACCACGGCCAAAATGGCTGAGAGGCGCTGGAGTGCTGACGAGTGCTATCGAGCGCAATATCATGCTTCCATTGCATTGCATGATCGTATTCGACAACACTCAACGGCGACGGCGTGCGATCTTACGCTGAAGCACGCGATAGCACGCTGCAGCACACACGGCATAAATGCTGTTCCGTGCTGACAGATGTGGATCAACCCTAAAGGTACGCAGAGTATATGCTATGCTAGATGAACGCTCACTCTCGAAGACATACTCACCAACACCTGCTAGGAAAAAAAAAACTGGAAGGAATGAATGATTGTGCCCCATGAATATTTCCAGTTCTAGCTTGTCGTTTGTTACTAAGAACGTTAGACACACTAGTCTCTGAATAGTTTATTTTTAGGAACCGTTTGCTTTAAAACTCATTTCATGATTAACAGATTACCTAGGTTTAAAGACATTGTTTTTTTCATATTTCAGGGTTAGTTCCATGGTAAAAGTTGTTCATTTTCATGAGTACTACACTCCGTTAAAGTACATTTAACCTGTGGTTTAACCTAACACCTGTATAGTCATTGCATCTTTTTTAAAATCTTTACAGATCTTATCATGATGATAATTGTGACAAACTCTTTCCGTTTAAGACCGGAAATTTAGTAATATTACATACAAGTTTTCCGCAAGTTAGTAATTTTTTTTTTTAAATATGGAGTCTTAATTTCTGCATATTTTCAAAAAAATAATTATGACATACCTATCGTTGATTAAATCTCAATAAATATAAAATTATATAGGCACGAAATAAATGCTAATATATATTATTAGTAATGAAGCGGCTCCACTGTTGTATTGTTTTAAATCACAGCACATAATAAGAAAGGCTTGGGGGAATCGCGCTCCATTGGCGCCGTCGTCGTTACGCCCCGCGCCGGGCCCTTCGACACGACTGCCATCTGACGGCTAGTGGCGACGTTATTAATTTGTTATGTTAAGCTAAATAAAAAGTGCAAGTCTGTAAAAACAGTATGGAGGTTTCTATCTATTAGTAAAGTATAGGTAATTAGGAGCAGCAATTAATTATTTCTCTTCATAAGTAGCTCTCGTTTATTACGCCCACGTACTACTATTAAACTAAGTGGTCTGTGGCCAGCAAGAGTTCCACCTACATGTGGACATGATCATAAGTTTAACTTCCCAAGTTCTTGTTGTGTTGTTGATCCGCACCACCTTCTTGCTCGAACAGACGGACAACCAGAAAATCATTTAAACAAGTTGGTCAGCTTTAAAACATTCTTAATAACAAATTAATGAACCAAATCTTCTCGATTGTTTCAATAATCCACTGGTTCATTTAAAACAATCTACTATAAAATATATAGTGAAGAATCTCAAACTCAAAGTTTTTCTTAATTCATAGCGGTGTCCCCCAAGGTTCAATCTTGGGACCCAAACTCAATATTGCATGTAAACTATAATTGCTACCAAATATACTAATAAGTTTTAATTTTATTGTGTAGCGACGTATCTTTACACACATTACAATTAAAACTCTGCAACACAGGCTCAGTTAGAAAAAGAAAAATACATAGAGTGCGTCGGAACTTTTGGCATAGGTAGGGTTGACATCCACTACAATATCACTAAGAAGTTTAAGTAGTGATCGAGGGATCACTACTTGATGTTGTTTTGCAACAAACAAAGGATCAAATTAACAAAGGATAGTGACGAATAGGTACAAAGCTATAATATTTATTAGGTATAGAAATGAAATACGTCACAATAGGTTTTTTTTTACACTCAACATTGTCAACATTGGTCAGCAACACGCATAAAATTTCATACCTACTAACCATACCACACACAAAACATCCTCTCAAAAATTAAGTTCGTACGCAACAAGCAATATAAAACAAGAATCAAATGGAAATATCCAATATAAAGTAGCTATTGAAACAGTATTAAGTATTCAAACAACGTTAAAACAACATACTTACGGAAATCTTTTGGTGGAAGCAAAAGCTCTTAAAAATGACAAAAGTAACATCGAATTCGACTCTGTACCTATACAAAGTGCAGGCTTTTCACTTCAAACGGTATACAATACTGTACAATGTATAGGTATTATACATAGATTGTTGAGGGTGGGGACGCGAATATCGTCGGCTCACGGAGCTGGAAGCTCGGCGGTAAAGGAAGTGAACGGGCTTGACCTTGACATTTCTCTCGTCGCGAATGTTGTTATAGCCGCCCGCCACGCTAGGAAGTAGGAACACGGTACTGACTCCCACGATACTGAAGTTCCAAGCATTACTCATACATCTAGTTTTTCTGTAATTGTCAATGATTTACATATTGATTTTGAAAGAAAAACAGGACAACAGAGCTTCTTATTGGAGATAACATAAAAACGAGACGAAAGTGAGAGAAATGATATCGGCGCTACTGTTCCTTCTTTAAGCTCAACAAGTTGTTGCCAATTACTATGGTTACTAACTGGCACCAACCGATACACGATACACGTACGGACTTTTTATTTTCCTTCACAAAAAGAGAGCGTCAAGAGGTTAATAATAATGCTTAATATATCTGAAGTGAACAGGTGATTGAAGTAACATCGCAATAGTTCTAAAAATAAAATAATTAAACCAATAAAGAACACGCTTCTGGCGAGGCTGTAAATAGAATAATCAAACAAAAGCTCCCGATGTCTCAATGAGCAAACAAAAAGTCAACAAGATGTCTCTGAGCAGTCCCTTAGAAAGTGCATTCAAGCGCAGCGCGTACAATGTGCCCGTAGACCAAACCACTTCAGTCATGAAGCTCCGGGGAAATAAAACGTGTACAAATTGTGATGACGTTCAAAAAACCCTTTATGCCTCACCACTCGGCAGCCAGTTATTGAGAAGATTGAATTTGTAAGCCACACAATCCATGTCCAATTAAGATGAAAGTTAGTCGTTGGACGCCCGACAGTTTTAATTGCTGGCATTGCATCATATATTATAGATTAATATAATCAACTGTGATTAATACTTTAAGCAGGTAATACAAGATTACGACAGGTTGAACGATTTTTTGTAGTTACAGTTAGGATTGGTAATATAGTACGAGTAAAATCCTATACTATTAAATGAGCAATATTTTTGTATACTTATCCGTATAATTTAATCACGTTCTCGAATGGAAATTGCAATATAGGGGTTTACGGGGGCGAAAAATCGATTTAGCTAGGTCTCATTTCCGGGAAAAATCATTTCGTCTATTTTTACCCGAGCAGAGCTCAGTCACCCAAGTACTTAACTTTAAATATAGATAGATAAATACTTTTGTCTGGTAAGTTCTAACTTAATGGCATATAACTTCTGATTCTGGTCTGAGACTGCATCCTTTAATGTTGTTAGCGTCCATCATTATTTAGCAGTCTTCACAAGTGTTGGCAACGGCAAATACTGGCAATCAGACACTAGTAGCTTATTATAATCCTATTTACACATAACTCTCATTAAAAACTTCAGTGTTGATATAGGAAGTCAAGTACGCTATGGTTGATCGTAGTTGTATTGTAATACTTACTGCTAACGTAAGCTTTGATGATGAGCGTTGATGCCTTGCATAATAATAGGAACTGTTTGTTACATAATTATAATATTTCTCAACACTGACTAGAATAATTAAACGAGTTTTGGTGTTAGTTATAGTACACCCCATACCTGTCATTATGCGTTACAAGTCAATACAATACAATTCAACAACAATACACAGTTCTTGTGAATGCTCTCATATGTGACAAATAAACTTTTTACTTTTTTTACTTTTTTTTTTACTTTATGTATGATCTAAAGTGTGATATTAGTCGTGGTGCCATAATTCATCGTACCTAAATTAGCCATCATTCTGTTCTGTAGGCTTTATTTTTACTCGACTTCCAAAAGGAGGAGGCATCTCAATTCGACTTTCAAATCAATCTGCCTAGCCTTTTCCCAACTATGTTGTGGTCGGCTTCCAGTCTAACCGGATGCAGCTGAATACCATTATTTTACATGGAGCGACTGCCTATCTGACCTCCACAACCCAGTAACTGGGTAATACGATACCCCTTGGTAAGACTGCTTGTCAGACTTCGGGCTTCTGACGACCCATAACGACTGTCAAAGATCCACGAATGACAGCCGGGACCAACGGCTTAACGTGCTTTCCGAGGCACGGAGGAGTCTCGGTATGTAAAGATGGTCACACATCCACGGACCAACCCCGGCAAGCGTAGCTTAACCTGATGGATCGACCCGTGCGGCTGTTATTACTTAGCCACGAGCTCATCTCAATTCGACTTTATGTTTTTTATTTGTTTGTTACGCGATTTCTCCGTCAATTGTGGACCGATTTTGAAAATTATTTTTTGGTTTGAAAGGGTATGCTCTCGAGGTGGTTCCATTGTCACCAAATCAGAATCTGATGAGGGGATCACTTGGAAATTGAGGGTAACCCTCAAATTTTATAGGCACACCTATAGCGATTTGGGAATTTTGTATAGTAGATATCTCGTGCATTTGCTCTCGGAAACATTGACTTCTATATTACAAGCTCGGAAAGCATCATTTGGACAGCGAAGTGCCAATAACATCCAACTGACAAAGCCAAAAATTTACACAAACTGAAAAAAAACCTTGCCATAAAATAGACACGTTGCGTTGGTTTATTTGGGAGGTATTTCCACATTTTTAGGGTTCCGTACCTCAAAAGGAAAAATCGGAACCCTTATAGGATCACTCGTGTGTCTGTCTGTCTGTCCGTCTGTCTGTCTGTCTGTCTGTCCGTCTGTCACAGCCAGTTTGCTCCGAATCTAATGGCAAAAAAATGAATTTCTGTGACCCAAACACGGACGGGTAAAGTAAATAAATTAAATTTGAATATAGAGGTCACTTTTAGGGGGCAAATAAGAAAATTAAAAAAAAAAGTTTTGCAAACTAGGTACACCATGTGGCATATCAAATGAAAGGGCTTACTATGAGGGTCTCAAATATATTTTTTTTATAATTTTAAAATAAATTGTTTTAAAGTTATTTAAGAAAATAGACGATAATTGACCATTCCCCCCCCCCCCTTATCTCCGAAACTACTGTGCCTAAAATTTTGGAAAAAATACAGAAAATAGATCTTTACCTGTAGATTACAGGAAAACCTATAAGAAGTCTGTGGTCTTAAAATAACATGGTAAATCTATCAATATTGTGAGTACAAACATACATTTACAGTTGGAATGTATGGGAGAACATGTTTTTCAACTACAATGTTAAGTTTTTTCTTAAGATAAATTCATCCCAACTACGGAACCCTTCATTGTGCGTGGTCCGACACGCACTTGGCCGGTTTTTTAATGCTGTTGCCACTAAAAATACACTGAGATTTCACTAAACATCGAATAACTTGCATGCCTTTTAAATTCAAAATGATAATAATGTGAATTTCTCGAAAGGTGTCAATACCTCCTGTATTGGCACTTCACCGTCGATTTGGTGAAGTGGAACTGATGATGAAGACCACAGATGGCCATCGGAACTACTCAATTCAATTAATCAATCTGCCTAGCCTATTCCCAACTATGTTGGGGTCGGCTTCCAGTCTAACCGGATGCAGCTGAATACTAGTAGGTATATGGAGCGACTGCCTATCTGACCTCCACAACCCAATTACTACGATACCCCTTGGTAAGACTGGTTGTCAGACTTTCGGGCTTCTGACGACCCGTAACTACTGTCAAAGATCCACGAATGACAGCCGGGACCAACGGCTTAACATGCTTTCCGAGGTACGGAGGAGACTCGGTATGTAAAGATGGTCACCCATCTACGGATCAACCCCGGCAAGCGTAGCTTAACCTGATGGATCGATCCGTACGGCTGTTATTACTTAGCCACGAGCTCCTATCGGAACACTCAATTACACCTAAGTATTGCACTGGTTGCGATTCGATTACCTACTTTAATAAGGTTGCCAAGTAATTGACGCTCGTCATAATGGTGATGGTGACTTAATCATCAGCACCAGTTCTCACTAGGAGAACTCCTCAACAATTAACGTCCCAGCTTTTGGAAAACCAATATTTTGTAATAGGTGATCAGCAGTTGACGTTAGCTTATTTTAACTTAGATAAATTACAAACTGACCCACAAAAAATTGAAAAATAAAAAACTTTTTTACAAAAACAAAAAAACAATCGACTTCCAAGAAAAACACTACAAAGTGAAAAATAACTTTAATTTCGGAAGCAAGAAGCTAAAATACAGATCCAAAGACACCGACTGCCGAAATTAAAGTTATTTTTCACTATGTAGTGTTTTTTCTTGGAAGTTGGTTGTTTTTTTTTTTTGTTTGTAAAAATGTTTTAGGAAAGAAATTCTTTGTCAGTTATTGTGTTGAGGCACTTCTCAAATTTCTTTATTTGCTTCTTAATCTTGCTGAATAATTGAAATGGGTGTGTAGGTATAGGTAGGTAGGTCCTCTGCCCAACCCTTTAGGATAATACAGGAGTGATATTAATTATGTTACGTGTTTAGGAACATTTCTTGATTATAATGAGTCGTGAATTGTATATTTTTAAAATATACTTAGTATAATCATCGTATTATACCTAATCTTCTCCCTTTTATACATTACCTCGAACAAACTTCGAAAAGTTTAAGTAATACATCACACTTTTAATGTCGGTAGCGCCCTCTTGTGACACGTAGAGGAAAACTTTATGAAGTTTTCTACTATTCTGCGACAGATGTCAGTATTATCAAAATTATAATTTTATCTTATTTTTATGAGACATTGAAATAATCATTTCACTTCTTATTGTCTCCCTAAATTGTTTAAATACAATTAATATAATTGGCTTTCCGGCTTATTGCTATTTATAGTAATCTATCCGGACCTCGTACGGTGATGGACAATGTACCTACCTATTTAAAAAAATGCTTTTCAAGACTATATTCTGAGATGGTCTTAGAATAAAACTGTAAAAAGGCGGGGCTACTGTACCTAAAAATTATATGGGATTGTGTAGGATACATATACCTATTCGTAAAAGGAGCAGAATGATGCATTTAGACCTTGGCACTTTGGCAGTTCGTACGTTATCGAGTTAGCGACAATAGTGGTCCATCAGTGGTCTGCAATAAAGTTTATAATAATAATTATTATTATTTAAATTGTCTTTGTCATATCTTGGGTCCCAGACCTTTGGAAGGCGTACGAGGGGCCTAATAGCCAACTCGCAGACGCCCCTAAGACAATTTTAAATGATGAGGAGGCACCAGCCGACTATTATCCCTGTATGTATTATGCAAGTGCACCCAAGGACAACCCCCGGTGGTGCAGGACTATTACATAACATGGAAACAAAACATTACTTTGGCATACGTTGGGCGATGGGTTTGGATGGGTACAATAGATTGGGTACCTTGAACTATGGAAAAACTATGTCCCCTGCCGACCAATGTCATATAATATACACAGATAAAATGGCAGGGGTGACTTGTACACTCAATAATGAGCCCCCGGAAACGGTCGCTAACACATTGTGACGTAAAGACAAGGGGGCAACCTGTTTTTCGAGTGGAGAGGTACCTATTCCACGGCTATCAGGACAATCCCGGAAGTATGGTCAAGATCCCTACCAGCATCTTACTGGAATACTTCCTTCTTCCGAGCACGTTTGCTCTTGCGAATCTCCACTCAAGCCGGCCATTTGAGGCAAGAAAGAGGTGGGAGCTTTGTTCCTCGTCAGTGTTCACTCAGGTCGGCCAATAAAGGCAAGGCAGAGGTGAAGAATAATACTTCTTCCTGAAGATAGCGTCCGTGGGGACGTTACAGCCCAACAGCTCGCCACATGCTGCCCTGCGGGTTCATGCATCTCGCTTGTTCTGGCTCCTCACCCTAGCCCTAGATCTATTTCGGCAAAGAAAACTACCGGCACAGACCTAGATTTCAGGAGCGCGCAAGCGCCACCACGACGTCAACGTAGAGAGATACAGCGGCGGGGTTAATATTAAGTATTAATAGATAAAAATGTTGCTACTCATCACCTGTCTAGCTTTTTCCTAATGTATGTTAGGGTCGGCTTCCAGTCTAACCGGATGCTGCTGAATACTAGTATTTTACATGGAGCGACTGCCTATCTGGGCTCCACAACCTAATAACTGTGTACGATACCCTTGTAAGACTGGTTGTCAGGCTTTCGGGCTTCTGACGACCCGTAACCGTAACGACTGTCAAGAATTACAGCCGGGACCGACCGCTTAACGTGCTTTCCGAGGCACGGCTGTTATTATTCAGCCAAGAAGGTGCCAGTAATCATTTGAATTTGTATGTGTCATGCCGGACCTAGTTTATCGATTTCCTAGAGACCATAGATATATGAAAGAAGTAAAATACCAAAACCAAAAAAAAGTAAGGAAATAGCCCAAAAACACCAAACACACTCCAAAAAACTAAACTAACTAAAAAAAAAAAATAAACTTACTTTACGACCGTTGGTTATGCATTTCTCAACTAGGTAAAATAATCAAAAAGAGTAAAAAAGATTATTTTACATTCTCAAAGGTTTTCCAACCGTACTTAAACGTCATCTTTTCAAGTGTTCCAACCGGGCTAAAACGGTTGACAAATTGAAAAATAAACTATAATAGCAATATAATATTCGTTGGGCAATCGACATTATTATCGATAGCCTACTTTAGTGGATCTTAACCTCATCACTATCTCGCCGCAAGACACAGCGGCTGTACTATGCGACGCTCCGCGTAAATGAAGTATCGTTTTGTTATTTTTACATTGCTTGTCCAGTCGCTTAGCAACATACTTAAGACAGTGGTTAAGGAGCAATGTATTTGCTGCAAAAATAGTACAACCGCTGCGATATTTGAAAACAAAAATAACGTAGTAAAAGAAAGAAATATTTTACGATTTGTTGTTTTTTATGATTTTAAAGATAAATACAGTAAAATACTTTTACTTACATATGGTAAGTGATTCCGTGAGATACGAAGTTTTTATTATCACTTCGGTTTTTGCAGCAAACCACTGAACAACACGGCATTTTTATAATTTATCGTGACCACGGTCGAAAGCGTACTAGTTCGCGGAAACGGCCATTTGGCGAGTAAAGGCACAGCGTGCGCATAACGCGTGGACACAGACACGCCTCCATGCCACTTCTCCTGTTTTTTATATTTCTATGCTAGAGACAATTGCAAATTTTCCTAAACAAAAATTCGTATAAGAAGCAATGCACTTGCCCAACGTTCACACAATGTCAGTGTAAGTAATAATTAATTTCCAAGAAAATACCTAACTATGTATGTGACCGGAAGCTATTACGACAACATTCCAGGTATCAATAGCTATAAACCGATTTTCACATGCTGTCTACGTGATGATACGTAGGTGTAATGTTACTGCGTACACATAAGTAATAAATTTACTTTAGTAAGTATGTGCCCGCTTTGACCGCCAAATATCGTCATTTGTATTCAACATAGGACCCTTAAGTGAGCATCGAAGCTACTACATGCGTTTACCTCCATGAGCGGGTTTTTCAAACACTACCCTAGGGTTCATAACCATAATCTTATTCCGGATAGGTACTCAAACAAAAATAGACTCTCATATCTACCTGGTTTCGCATTCGATAAAGAATTTACCTAGACCACAAGGTGATGGTCTGGGGGAATTTGTACGGATAAGGAAAATCTAATTATTTATGCCATAGATATATGAAAGAGTTTTTTTATATTTCTATGATTTATGCGGACATGATTCTTTTAGTTCTCTTTGGATTCTTCAAACGGTGGCTATTGTCAACGCCCTTTATGTAGGTACCCACATGAATACAGCTAAGGTTGACTAAGCGAATATGAGAAGCAAAGGTCTTTGACCTCTGTGGTATCGGCAACATATTATAATCAACTAGGTTTATAGTCAAATAAATAGTTCAGATAGTTCATGCAAATTCATATCACATATGGCTCACAATATTTTTTGTCGGTCTATTATAACATAATAATATTTAAATAAACAATATTAATTCTCTCTATAAGTACTCGTGCCGTATAGAACGGTGAGTACCCTATTGTTTTATAACTTGTAATACATACGCTCTAAACAAGGATGTACATTCTAAACATTCCGGCTGAATTAATTTGAATGCTTGAATTTTCTTCATGGTCGATTTATTGGTGTGTTTTAATTTTAATAAAACATAAGGCACAAGTGGTTTATGGCTACCTACTTACATACGTCTATTGTTTCATGTTCTTTGAAATAAACCTGCCAGGTGGTTAGAACCGTTAAGTAATTAAATGAATCAAATAATATGTGCTTTGGGCGCCAGAAGGTGATGTCTTATCGTACAAATTGCACTTGTAGCCGAGTCTAAATGACTAAACATGAGTTGGTAAGTACCTATCTGTAAATACATGCTCTGATCAATATCGCAGCGCATTTGAATTCCGCTGTCAAACAAGGATCTGAATACAATTTGGTGCTTCTAACACGTGTGGGTCGTCAGTAGATAGTTATTATTCACATTTGGCACAAAGCCGACTTGGCCCGCGGTGTCAACGCCCTTGCATCATGTAGGGAAGATCACGTATGTAAGCGTAAGTTAGGAGGAAACTAGTTGAGCAAAATAGTTGTGTTGCTGAGTGGAGCATCAGTGATGTCATCTTGTGGCAGCATCTACATCGCATATGCCGCCACAATCGTATCCATATTTTATCAACTGAATTTCTAAAATCTGACACGAGTGGAACTCGAAGTCGAAGACCTCTGGGGAACCGTGCCGCTCAAATTTGATCACAACTTTCTGGTACACGCTGTATATTGTCCTATTCAACAACTTATTGGAAATAAACATCCAGTTACCTACCTAGGAAACTTCCAGTTCCCTTCTTATATGCAATAACCTTCAGCATTCTTGACATTTGTATCATCAGTCATCAGTCGCTACTCACTAGCTAGAACCGATATGATGAGTCAGCAAGTGTCAGGATGTTTGTTATGCGCTGCCATCATGCCGAAAACACTCGGTCATGTTTATTTCCAGGAACTTGTTTTAGGTGGTAAGGCTGCGCTTGCGCTTACGGATGCGGTGAAGCGCAATTCATAACTAAATAACATAAGTTTTCGCGAAAAGAAGACTTCTGTTTGTGAATCTGCCAGATAAGTTGTCATTAATGTCAGAGTCCTAACCTACCTAAAAGGATCACGCAGTCGAGATTGTCATCAATCTTGCTTGACTCGTCAATTATCTTCTCCTGCCTCGTCCCTCCCCAACTCTTTTCATTTTTACGACCGCAAAAGCGAATGCAGGGAAATCGATTGTCATGGCATGTGATGCGGAGGAATGAGGAAAATATCGCCAGGAAGGTTTTGAGTATGAATGTGATGGCTATACGATTAGGGGAAGACCAAAGAAACGATGGATGGATTGTGTGAAAGATGGTATGGCTAGAACGGGAGTGACTACAGAGATGACAACTAATAGAGAAGTATGGAAGAAAAAGACATGGTGCGCCGACTCCCAATAAATTGGGATAACAGCAGGAGAATGATGATGATGATGAAAAGCGAATACAGGCAGAGTGAGTGACAACTGAGTGTTAAGAGGCAATTTGAGAGGCGAGGCGCCATATCTGGAAGTACAACTGACTATTGTCCTAACTAATTTCTACTATTCCATTTATTGCTTATTGAACATAGGAGAACAATTTGCGATGTGAACATTATCCTCAATAACTTGCTTGGCCAAACCTAAGAGCTACGTGGTCAAATCGAATTACTCAGCAACTCGGGAACAATACCTACCTACAGTAGGTTTTCCCCCATTACTCCGAAGATACTATATCGGAGGCTCGGGTACCTAATCCATTCCGCTGTCGTATTGTACGAGTACAATTAAATTACCATAGCGGTTGCGGGAACGCGGCCAGCAGGAAGCGGCTGTCCCCGCTGCATACTGATGCAGCGCTTTGTCTCTGTAATCGTAAGCCCTCAGACATTACCCCTCACTGGTAATATAAATATGATGATAAATCTTAAGGGCCGTCTATGGCAAAAGAAAAAAAAAGGAAGATTTTTTCAGTCATTTGTTATTAGCTTCTTTCAAGACTTTACTTATGTAATGGGTCGGGGAAAAAGTTTTTTCGTATTTTATAGGTATAAAGTTGTATTGAAATGTCTTTGGCTGTACTGTTTTTATCTGGCTGGTTTTGATACCATTAAATAAATGACATTTCAAAAAAGTAAAATATAGAGTAAAAACGATTTCCCGCCATTTTTCAATTATTTTATGTCCGCCAAAATGAGTTTATAAAAAAAAAAAAAAAATATTTCAGACATTTCGTCCATTATGATGTTAGCATTGATGTTAGTAATACACACTACTTATAAACTATGTTAGTAAATTAGTGACAAATCTTAGACATTATTATTAATTCATGTATCTGTTGCGCTCACCTGACGCACCAGGCACATGCACATGTACATGTACCCAATGCGCCCTAATGGCGCAACAGGGCTTCTCACAGATGACAACGAAAAAATTCGTAACATTTTGAAGTTTTATCACATAAAAGGGGAAAATGCGACAATAGTTGCGAAAAAAATTTGTGACGTTTTTGTAGAACTAGTCGGCGCCGGCGGCGGCTCGGAACTCTTAGATGGCGTGGCTAATGTGCATGCTATTTAGTTACTTTATTTATTTATTTAGTTTTTATGTATTTAGTGAAATAGACAATGAAGTTTTCGTTATAAATTATAACGAAAACGAGCGCATAACATTTCATTAACAGACCTTTGGGCGTTTAGATCAATCAATCTGCCTAGCCTTTTCCTAATCATGTTGGGGTCGGCTTCCAGTCTAACCAGATGCAGCTGAATACCAGTATTTTATATGGAGCGACTGCCTATCTGACCTCCACAACCCACTAACTGGGTAATACGATACCCCTTGGTAAGGCTAGTTGTCAGACTTTCGGGCTTCTGACGACCCGTAACGACTGTCAAATCACTGTCAATCCACGAATGACAGCCGGGACCAACGGCTTAACGTGCTTTCCGAGGCACGGAGGAGTCTCGGTATGTAAAGATGGTCACCCATCCACGGACCGATCCCGGCAAGCGTAGCTTAACCTGATGGATCGACCCGTTATTACTTAGCCACGCGTTTAGATATTATAAAAAACTACAAAAAGTATTTATTTAGAGCAAAGTTATTTGAATTCTTCAATAAATTACCTATCTATCTTGTGCGGTAACAATTTTGCCATTTTCATACTCCGATAGCTATTTTTTCACGCCAAAGATGCGTTAAAATTAGTATTGAAATATAGAAGTTTCGACGCTAATAACTTCTAAACCAATATTTTTTTTCCGATTCTGCTTCCGAGCTAGACAATGACGAAAAAAATTCAAATAATTTTTTGTTTTGAACATATACCGTCAAACAGTCGAGTAATCACCAAACTATGTTTGTATGGAAGAAATGAGCGACTAGCGTGCCCTTAACGCCGTGTCAGTAAGAGCACAAAGTTGGTTCAAGCGTTTTCAGTAGATGTCAAATATTCAGCTCGTTCTGGTCGCCTGTGGTCACCCTGTTACGGATAAAGTCGATGCCATTTTTGAAAAAGTGGAGTAATAGTACCTACTGTCATTTGGTGCTCAAAAAGGGGATTACCTATCTGGAAAGTTTTCCGGGAGTTTTGAAAATTGATGATTTTATTGGGTTCGACGTGCTCTCTTCGAATTTTCACTTTGTCACCTGGTATCTTTGCTGCTACTGCCGCCATATTGGAAAAATGGCGCCTAATAGCAGTTTTTTGACAATGGTGCCGATTCTGTTGTACACCGAACTAAACTAACTAAACTATCACTAAAATTCCTTACTTTTTGCTATGAGAATCTTAGAGCTATTCTGACAAAAAAAACCTCTAAATTTAATAACAATTTTGACACAACTAAAATCGAGTTTGACAATCGTGACTCCGCGTGGTATAGTGCCTGTAGTATATTTGACCCGGTGGCTTTAATTGGAACTAACGAAATCACTATGAAGTGACAGGCTTGTCATATTTTGTTCACCGACATCGCTGTCGTTACCGGGTCAAATATCTTTTAGAGCTGGAGGAGCGCAGGGAGGGGGCAGCTTCAACGTGTTTTATATGGAATGTAGGTACCTTTTTTTTGGTACCTTTTTTTTTGGTACCTTTTTTTTGGTACTTTTTTTGGTGCCTACATGTTGAGTCATAGGGGTTCATGGGTTTTATAAAGGGGGGCCAAATTTTCATTATTTTTGCGATAGGACTCACCGTTTTCGAGATATATGCAAAAGAAAAGAAAAAAATACACTACTGTTTTTGCATCCGAAGTCAAGGTCTCGGTGTGAATTTTAGTTCATATCAACTAATTTTATTCCACACCTTTTTAATCGCGATTAAACATAGTCTGATTTAGTTTAACAATTAAAATTTTAGGTGAAAACCATGTGAAAACAGTTAAATTCAGAATAGCAAAATTGCCATTTTCACTAAACTAATAACTCCGTACAATCTTAGTCCTGTCAAACTAAAATATAGTTAAGTTGTGTCACTTTAGTCAATTTCAGAATGGGAAATCGTCGTTTGACAGGAATAAACTAAATTTTAGTGATTTTTAGTCTAGTTTAGTGGCATTTGTGACAAGAGAATCGGCACCAATGACTCCTTTCCGACAAATTTTACGATAAAACATTTATTTATAAAATTAAACTTGAGATAATTTCCTTCAATTTATGTACCTAACCACAATTATTTTGTAATATCAATTGTTTTTGCGTACGAGCGCCGCAAATTATTATATTACACCAACAAGTGTTTTTCGTATATTTACGAATATTATTTTACTATGCGTTGCAGATTTAGGGGAATGCGCCGCCCTTGTGTCGGGCCCCCCACTCTCCCTTCTACGATACTGCCGGCAGAACTCAATAGAAGTATTAGGGGTATAGATACGAAATTGCCGTTTTGTACTGAAAAATTCAAACAGTATTTTTTTCTAAGGTACCTAAAATATATTTATTTAATCAATGTATTCAGTCACCCTTATTGTCTATACACTTCTGCCATCTCATGGGAAGATCATTTATGCCTTTGCGGTAGAACTCTGAGGACTGGACTCAACAAACTAGGTCAATCCCCAAAAACACGAACAAAAATCTATTTGATGATTTTTCACCTACTTAGTAATTTTTCAATAGTCAGATAACTTCTAACTGAAGAATAAATCTGTAAAACTGTCATATTTATTCTTCAGTTATCTGACTATTCAAAAATTTATTAGAACAAAAGAAAATACTGTATTTTTCAAAGTACAGACGCCAGCACATAAAGCTACTACAATCTGTCAAATTTCTTTAATAGATTTGTTAGGCTCAAGGTTGATTGGGGAAATTTGACATTTTCGGGTGGCTTGACCTCCTGGCGTCTGTACCGAAGTCAGTTTCTTATCAGACCTTATTGAGAAGCAAACTTTTTATTGTAAGTAGAGTATACATAATATTTTATTAAGTAGGTACTAACTGGCCACAAATGACAAAAAATTAAGGAAGCCATATAAGTATTTTGTAATTTATTTATTTTTCCGAAGAAAAAGTCATTTCATTAATTTTTTTCAGCTTTAATGGCTTCTACGAAAAACGTTTTACTTATTTGAATGCAACCTTTTTTTTAAAATGAACATTTAAGAAAAAAGTTTTTCTAAAAGTTTACCTACCTGTAGCACACTTCAACCCATATTGTGTTTCTATTGTGAAAATGTGAGAACTTTTGGTAAACCTAAATAAACAGTAATAGGTAGGTACCTACCTAAGTAATTAGGGCCTACATATTAAAACGTTCCGGGTCCCTAGATGCAACAACGTCAAAAAAACAAATTGGGAGTTGCCAATACCTACTAGCCAAACACCCCAAAGGTCAACGAAACCCAGTAGGTAGGTAGGTACTTAGAATAAAAAGTAAGTAGGAATAATATGATAATGTTGCAATATAAAAGAACCTTTTTTGTTCGTATCTACTAAATCCTATCATAATAATAATATCCTATCATAATCATAATAATAATCCTATCATAATTCTTTGATGGAGCTTTTTTTCCGTATTCTAAACTTTTTCTTTGCTTGCCGTAGGTAATTATATACTTAGTTTACATAGCTTTGCCTGTGGTTCTGAGGGACAATTGCGTAACACACGACAGTTCAACAACATTCAATGCGTTATTTACGTCGTCTCGAGCAGACAAATTTTTCGAGCATATGAAGCAAATAATGGATTAGCAATTTTCTTCAAAATGATTCGGATTCCGATTCGAGTGTGTTACGCAATTAGGGTGCTGAACGTAACTTATGATGAATTTCTTATTGACCAATGGCAAAAAGCGATAAAAACAAATGACAAAGTGGCATGTCATGGTCCAGTCCAAGATTTCGACTGAGAAAAAGAGTTTTACATGACTTCACGGCCATGGTCTCATCTCATTAACCGACGAAAAAAAAAGGAGGAGGTTCTCAATTCGACACGTATGTTTTTTTTATTTCTTTTTTATTTTTTTTTATGTATGACCACGTGAATGTGGAAAATAACTTTAATTTCGGAAGTTGGTGGCAAAAAACGAAAATACATTGAACCAGACACAGACTTCCGAAATTAAAGTTATTTTTTAGTTTGTAGTGTTGTTTTTGGAAGTCGGTTGTATTTTTTTTTAAAAAAGTTTTTTACAATTTCCATTTAGTGCAAAAAATATCTGTAGGTAAGTAGGTACTTGATTTTATCATCTTCGGCAATATACAACTTGATAAAAATAAGCTGCTGCGCTTTAGATAATTATAGCCTTATAAAGGTACGATGTACATACATTAAGCCTGAATAAATTCCTTTTATTCTTGTTTTCGACGGCTCAGTCAGAGATAGGTAAAATGAATAAGTAGGTAAAAGGTATCTAGGTAATAGGTAAATAACAATAAATGGCGCGTAGCCGTCTTTATGTTACGTTGTAAATAAAATGCACTTCTTTCATGGAACGACACTGCACGTTACTCATCAATATGACAATGACAAAAATATGACAATTGTTAACAGGTACTTACTTACTTGAGAAGTGTCAACATGAATAGTTTTGCACCATTCTCGCTAGTTGGGGAGTCCGCGACCTTACCGGAATACAAAGACAGGCGGCTCCTTATGCACGACGACGCATGTGCGGTCAGCGACTCCAGACGCGGCCTCCCCTCCTCCCCTCCCACTCCCCTAGCCCCCAGGCCACGTGCGCCGGCGCATACTTACCGTGAAAATGACCATTTCCACGAACATACCGGAACTCTGAGCGTTCACCAAATTATTTTGTCGATATAATGAGTTACTGCTCGTCAAGCCGCAATTTAAATAGATATTTTACAAACATTTCTTGGTGTTCTCTTGTCTGGTTCTTACTAAGTGCTAATTATGATAAGTAGGCAGTTAGTTACCTTACCTTCAGTACCTACTTACTAAAACAAAAGCTCCGTTATAATTATTTTTGACTGCAAATTGTTATATTTTCTCCACAAATCATAGCACTTGGGCGCAGGACCGCAACTTGCCTCCGGATCCGTTGAGTAACAGTCGGGGCGCCGACGCAATAGGCACTTGATGTAACCGTACCGCAACCTTTCCGCTGACGCAATAACCAGCTGTTCCTGCAACACTGACGCTCCATCTAAACAGTGTCAGTCGTGCCGACACGGAAATAATTAGAATAGTCTACGTCACTCGTTATGATTACCTACCTACACTTCGAAATGCAATGTGTAAAGATTACATTATCTACAACATTGCGTTTGTTTAGGTTGTGCCGGGTGGTCTGCAAAGACCACCCTGTCTATCTATCTGACAATAAATTACATCTTAGGAATAGTAACAGACGTCTTCAAATTGAGGACCGAACGCTAATGAATTGGGAGACATAACAACACACGATGGTTACTACCGGCCTATTCTGTAATAAAAATCTTACCGTGAAAACTTATTGAAGTGAGCTTGAAGCGAGCTGTCATTCCACATGCTAGGGATTGACAACTCACTTCACCTTGGTTTTTACGGTGTGATCTTTACAGAATAAGTAGATCGGCAGTTTCAATAGCTTATGAACCTACCAGTAGGTAGGTTTAAGTAGATCGGCAGTTTCAATAGCATATGAACCTACCAGTAGGTAGGTTTAAGTAGATCGGCAGTTTCAATAGCTTATGAACCTACCAGTAGGTAGGTTCATAATCAATTGAAACTGCCGATCTACTTATTCAGGCTTTATTTAGGCAAGTACCTACCTAATACTACTGCCTCACTACTTGGTACTTGCCTTGCCTGTCTGCCTATAAGCAGGTACCTACCTATGGGTCGAAGGCCGGAATTTCATAATTGTTGCAAGTAGCATAATCGGTAGGATTTTTAAATTTTAGAATTTTATTGCCAGTCTCCCTAACGAGCGACAAAATACCTAAGTAATTAATGTTTAAACATTTAATCTGATTATTATGTTAATGTAAACATGAATTCAACTGCTGTTTCATCAGATAACTTGCATTCTTCAATACATAAGTAGGTACTTTTAGGCATTAAAAATTGCTTTCGTCGATTCCACAATGCGTTATTGACGGACAGAACGACAGGATTCCAAGCATTTGAATTATATTTGGACTTTTAATCGTATTTAGTAATTTGATAGATCAAAGCAAAATAATTTTCGTTTTTATCTTTTTTATTACACTAATAATAAAAAGGCGAACTTTGTGTGTGTGTGGGTTTGTTACTCCTTCACGCTCAAACGGCTGGACCAATTTTGATAAAATTTTGTATGGAGGTAGCTGACACCCTGGATTAACACATAGGCTACTTTTTATCCCGGTCTACGCGGGTGAAACCGCAGGGTGCAGCTAGTTATGGTATAAGCGAATATACACATCAAGGTAGTTTCGCAAATTTTTTTTTCACCTCATTTCCTTTTTATTGTCAGATACTTATCCCGAATACGATTAAAAGTCCAAGTATAGCTTCTTATATTTTAGCTATTTTACAGCTTCTTAGTAGGTATTACCTATACCTAACCTATAAGAGTGAGGTAAGAGGTCAACGATACATACACAATACACATCATGACATTATTTTGCCTACTTTTACATCTTGTATTTTGAGCGATATTCGGTTTTATTTCTCGATCTGTTAAAAATGGTTTTGCCTTTTGCTAATGCCTAAACGTTGAAAGTAAATACCTCCCTACTTACCGAACGAGCCTATCTTATAAGTAGGTAAGTACTTACGGTTTTCACAAACTTGTAGAGATACACCGAAAGCCTTTGCCACATTTTTAAAAGGAATGCTAGCTCAAATCTGCGGCCACCTAGGCATAAGCCAGCGGGGTAATTGCGTAACACACACAGTAGGAATGGGTTTCATTTTCACAGTTCTACAACATACATTGCGTTATTACGTTGTTGAGCAGACAAAATTTTCAAACTTAGGAAGCAATGGATTAGCAATATGCTTCAAAATCATTTAGATTGTGATTGTTAATGTGTTACATTGTTACTTTCGCAATTACGCAATTAGGGTGCAGCTTCTCAGAATGATGAATTCAGACATCTTAGGTCGCCCACGGCGACTTCTTGTAGCGATGCTGTCGCGCGTTTCGTAAATGCGCGACAGCATCGCTACTAACGCGCGTTAATCGCATTTGCAACGCGCTACAGAAGCGATGCCAACGCGCTACTAACGCGCTACAGCATCGCGACTGTATTGATGCAAACGCGCGACCGTGTCGGACGACATCCGTAAGAGAACGGAGGAAGGGTGGCGCGTGAGTGGAGAACCGAGCACAACACCCCGAGGACCCCGAGGACTAATGTTGCCTCAACAGAGTCCATCTTGCAACTGTGGCATTTTTTTGCCGTTACTCAATCGCGTTTGTATCGCGACAGTATTACGTTTGCATCGCGACTGAGAATCGTGGTGTGGGCGAGGGCAAACAGCTAGCGACCGCATCGCACTGTATTGATGCGAACGCGCGACAGCATCGCTACTGCATCGCTACAAAAAGTCGCCGTGGGCGAGATGCCTTACTCAATTTCGGGAGAGTCATCAACATCACAAACATTAGGTAAGTACGACTGTTTACTGAAGATATTTGTGATAAGTAGGTACTCTTGGATTGACGACATAATTTAGCCCTTTTGCATGTTGCTAGTTCATTTTGAAGGATCTAGGCTAGGAGCAACCTACTCAACTAATATCAAATAGGTACCTACTTAAATAAGACTTTTTTGGCATGAATGCATGACTCAATAAACCTACTTATGTAGGTACCTAATTTGAAAAATTTCAGAGTACTTAAACAAAGCCGTAGGGAAATTTCTTTGTCGTTAAACTGGCAACAGTAACTACCTTCTTTCTTCAAAACTTTTATTACCATGTTTAATATTTAAATCACTGTCATTTCGAATTTAAAATGCCGATAGCATGTACCCCGCGGCTATTTCTGATGCCTGCGATGTAACGTTGGTCATTATTTAAAAACAGAACACACCCGTTGACATAATCGCGCCTCCTTATTCGGCAAAAATACATTGTTTGGTGTGTCCGTGAACAATAGAGTTAACAGTAAAGCTGCTTCTTATTCCGCTCGGATACGGACACAGGGCGACCGCGTCGACCGGTTGGAGTCTGTAAATTCCCTACATTGTAATTCAGATTGAATGTCGAAACGCACGAGTCGGCATGCAGCTATGCGGATGCTTCGGTCGCTCGAACTTTGACTTAGACCCTATCTCTAAGTCCACTAAAAATAATAATATAAAATTGTCATACATGAGTGACATAACGTTAAAATAATCTATACCAAACATTCATAAAATTCAATCAATTCATAACATAGAGATGCAGCTCAACTGCCGAACACATAAATTATTATGACAACTATGGCTAGCTAACTTCTTATTTTTAATTAAAAATACATAAAATTTACTCTGATCCAGTGCGTCGTTTCTAGGAAGCAGCGTCGTTAGCATCTTCCGCGTCTCCAGCTCCACCCACTTTATTAATCAGTAAACGTCTCGCGGCCAATAAAAGTGCGGCATTTATAGACTGGTTGTTTATAACACATAAATCCAAGCCAAAAGAATGGCGTACCCTGTCCAACATCACAGAAACAGATTTCAAAGGCACGTCGTTTTTCATTGGGCCTATAAACTCAGGTGTTTATGGGGTTTGTCACTTTCGCATTATTTTACCGACCCTTTTATATGTGGAAATATTTATAGCTGTAGGTACAACTAGGGCTGGAATTGGGCCCCGGAATGGCATTCCAAATACTTTACAACTTTTATTTCAAATATTTGCCTACAAATCTAAACTGCTTTAAAATAAAAAAGCTTTCAAAAGAATCAAAAACAGGTGTGTTGCGTTAAATATCGGCAATTCAAGCAATTGGAGATGTTGAGAACTTCAAAAGAAACACAGACGGCAACTTTTATTTTGCCAACACATATCATATTATCCATTATTCTCAATCGAAACCATTTGGATCATGAATCGACAGTTTTATACACAAGTGCCGATTCTTTAGTTTTGCTATCAAAAAATCAAAACAGAATGCGCCCCTTTGTCATACTATGTTCGCCGAACTTTGTCAAAGCTTTTGTGACATGCCGCCCTGCGAGCGAAAAAAGTTTTACGCCTATGACACAACATTTATTAAGGAACCGCTTTTTTAACGTCGTTTCTTTTCCCAGTGGATTGTATGCTTTTTATATAAATCAGATTACGTCGTTTATAACATTAAAAGGCCTTTTCAAAGGTCCGCGATAGTATGTACCTACTATCTATATACTATACATAGGTACATACCATCGCGGACATTTGCGGTGAACCACTTTTCACCCTTAATAGCTTAGTAGCACTAAGACCGAAAAGTGGTCCACAGCCAATGTCCGCGATGGTACTTAAGTACGTAATCTTATAACACATTGTAAGTGGGTTTACGAGTAACAATTATAAGGAAATAAAACGAATTTCCAGTTTATTATATTGATGAATGATGATTTGATGATTCATGTTTCAGAAAAATAACTACATAACTCAACTCAACTCAACTCAACTCAAAGCATTTATTTCAAATAAACCAATTACAGGCACTTTTGAATTGTCAATGGGTCGGTCAGTCAGAAAGATGAAGCTAGTTGCCCATTCCAAAGCGTAGTAGATCCCTATGGAGAAGAACGGGCAAGAAACTCCACGGACACTCTTTTAAATCATAATATTTTTACAAAATATTGGTTACATCGTTCAAGTTGAAAATATACATGTGAGAACAATGTAGAAAGACGTGCACGTTAAAAGCGTCCGTAATAAAAAGATAATAACTAAAACAACTAAATTAAATATTAAAATTAAAAATAAGCCATGACAGCTAAGAGACGACCAGTCCCAACTGACGGAGCCCGTTCACGATAAATGAAATGCATTCCAAAATAAGATACGCCTGAACATTTAGCGTTAGCAATCAATATCTAGTAGGTACCTAGTAAATAGTAGATTGCTAAAGAAGGGATGAAAGGGACCTCTATTTATGCACGAGACGCCAATAGTTCGAGTGCCTAAATAGGTCTATCACCCGAGGTAGGTAAACACTGCTTTTCATTCCAATATGAGGAAAGTAAATAAAAACCTGATTAGTTAAATAATAAATTATAGTTTAAAAAACTAAAAAACACACTGTCAGTTCATTAAACTGAACTAAAAAGTAAAAGATACATTTTTAAATATAAGAATAAAGTGATTAACGAGAAAATTAATGTCATTGTAAAAAAAAACGTGGGGTGCTCGAATTTTTGTATTTTTATTTATTTATTTATTACCAAAATATCGAAATGCATTTTTTATTTTTATTTATTTATTGTTTACCCAGATATGATAACAGATACTATTTCTATTTCGAATTACGGAGTTAGTGTAATAATGTGTACAAAGCACCACACGCTTTTTTTTTACAATAACATTTATTTTCTCGTTAATCACTTTATTGTTATATTGAAAAATTTATTTTAACTATAAGTATATATTAATAATTAAGTACCTATAGTAAAGATATGTTCCAAAATTGTAGATATTTTTTCATTATAATTTTATGCCACGATGCTGTATAAAAGTTGGGATACGGCTTGCATAGTTTTTAGATTTTTTGACAGCAGGGTAAATCGTTTCCCAGCCAGGGACGGTACGAAAAGTATTGGCATTAAGAGTTCTTAAGTTCTTATAGCAGGGCAGAAGTTGAACGGTTCCAATGTGAGAGAGAGACGGAGCTGTATACGACCACCACCACCACCATCCTTTTTTCTCAATGGATCCATGATCTTTTTTCACGTCATGGTACGGATCCTGAGGGCTTAGTGCGAGTTTTTTTACTTACTCGATCGCGTTTACGTTAACGTTACCTTACGTCAATTTGTATGGAATAATTGTGTTTCCCATTATAGTCACCAGACGGCGCTTATTCAATTTCAGTATAAATTGAAGTTTACGTTAACGTTATCGAGTAAGTATAAAAACTTGCACTAAGGCCTCTGTTTTCATTCCTCTTCAAGCGTACCTACTCTCCAAGTTTGAGAAATTAAAAATATATCATCATTCTCCTGCCCTTATCCCAATCTATTGGGGTCGGCGCAACATGTCCTTTTTTTCCATACTTCTCTATTATTCGTCATCTCGGTAGTCACCCCCTTTCTAGCCATGTCATCTTTCACACAACCCATCCATCGTTTCTTTGGTCTTCCCCTACTCTTAAAGCCATCGACATTCATACTCAAAACTTTCCTCACGACATTTTCCTCACTCCTCCGCATCACATGCCCATACCATGACACGCCGATTTCCGCACAACTTTTCAGTCACCGGTGCCACTTTTAGACTTCCTCTTATGTACTCATTCTATCCATTCGTGTAACACCACACATCCCTCTTAGCATTCTCATCTCAGCTGCATGCAACTGCTTTTCATTCATCCCTTTTGTGGCCCAACATTCTGATCCATACAAGACAGCAGGTCTAACCATTGTTTTATATATCTTCCCCTTAAGTTTAAGGGGAATGCGGGAGTCGCAGATTGTCCCCGTGACCTGCCGCCATTTCATCCATGCAGTGTTAATCCTATGCTTAACCGTCCGATCTACTTCGCCATCGCTTTGCACGAGTGAACCGAGCAGACTGGGAGAAGCGCGCCATCAAGCGCTATGCCTCCAGAACTGGAGATACCGCCGAAATCGCAGAACATAATTATATTCAGTTTTGGTTCTGCTGATTTTCAAGCCAACATTCTCCAGTTTCTGTTGCCATTTCTCCAATCTGCTCCGAATCTCAGGTAAATCTTCACCGACAAGAACAATGTCATCGGCAAACAGCATGCACCAGGGTGCCTCTTCCTGTAGATTCGACGTCAGAGCATCCATAATCAACAGGAAGAGGAAGAGGAAGATATAATTACCCTCTTATATATTATTTTCGACAACATTGATATTCGGGACTGCTTGCCTATTTTGTTATTACGGGTCCTATAATTATTTTTTTCAACTCGCTAAAAATCGGCAACAATCGCATAGCGAGTGACGATCATCACCATCCCGATAGTAGGGGTGATCCCCGTTAAAAATCTGTCTCCTCCAATGATATTATAAGTAAACATTGGTGCCGATTCTCTTGTACGCACGGGTATGGTATACTGGAAATGTATAGCTTGATGTGTAGCCGTGTGTACACCGAACTAAACTAACTAAACTATGAACTATCTCTAAAATTCCTTACTTTTGGCTATGAGAGAACTATTCCGCAAAAAAAACCTATAAATTAAAAAATAATTTTGACACAACTAAAATCGAGTTTGACAGTCGTGACTCCGCGTGCTATAGTGCCCGTAGTATAAAATGACCCGGTGGCATTAATTGTAACTAACGAAATCACTATGAAAAGTCAGTGTTGCCGTTAGGACCATCTAGTTTGTGGCTACATCAATGAAAAAAGTTGCAAGTTTTGTAAATAAATTACTTTCGAAAGACCGCTAAAAGTGGCTAAAGTATTTTTGGCCCACTTTATGCTATTAATATAATATAATTTTAATATATAGGGATGTTGTTAAAAAAATATTAGAAACTGGTTACAAGTTTATTGTTAAAAACATTAAAAAGATTGTTTTTATAGTAAAAAAATAAAAATAAATTTGAATGTTTACAATGTCTTCTGGAATCTCTTCGTTAATGGATGATGATGCGGATGGTATTTCAGTTGATTTTAGTGGTTTAACCGTTTTTATGAGTTTGGTTAAACCTTCAGGTGGCAAAACAGTAATAGAAGTAGGTATGTAGTAATAATGTAAAAAGTAGCCAGAACTAGCTAGATTCATTTTGGTGGCTTTTTTTTTTTTTAATTTAATGTCTTTAGGTTGGTAGCATGTTTTAGGGACGTTACCTACGTTACGCGTACTACGTTGCTTTAGATATTATTCTGTGGACGTTACCATCAGTTACAACATGAAGTTACCATAGATATAATTTCAATAATTAACCCCTCCCTGCTCTGTGAACAAAATATGACAAAACTTGTCACTTTTCACAGTGTTGCCGTTTTAGCCACTTTATGGCTAGATCTAGCGGATTTTTAACGGTTTTAGCCAAAAAATTAATCCTTTTTAAAGGATATAATTTCAATAATTAACCCCTCTCTGCTCTGTGAACAAAATATGACAAAACTTGTCACTTTTCACAGTGTTGCCGTTTTAGCCACTTTATGGCTAGATCTAGCGGATTTTTAACGGTTTTAGCCAAAAAATTAATCCTTTTTAAAGGATATAATTTCAATAATTAACCCCTCCCTGCTCTGTGAACAAAATATGACAAAACTTGTCACTTTTCACAGTGTTGCCGTTTTAGCCACTTTATGGCTAGATCTAGCGGATTTTTAACAGTTTTAGGCAAAAAATTAATCCTTTAAAGGATTAATTTTTTGTTAGCCAAAAAATTAAACGCCAAACGGCAACACTGTGAAAAGTGACAAGTTTTGTCATAATTATTTTGTTCACAGAGCAGGGAGGGGTTAATTATTGAAATTATATCTATGGTAACTTCATGTTGTAACTGATGGTAACGTCCACAGAATAATAACTAAAGCAACGTAGTACGCGTAACGTAGGTAACGTCCCTAAAACATGCTACCAACCTAAAGACATTAAATTATGTATTGTCAAATCAACTGTCAAATTTAATTCAACACAAATGAATGAAGCTTTACAGATTTTTAAAAATATTTTGCTAGTAAATGTTACAGAACTGGATATTTCCAAAAGATAAAATGCAAGGCACAATCAAGGAACTTCTTGACGCGTTAGGGTTAGCTAGGAGTTTGATTACTTAAAGAACTTTGGCTAAGACTCGTGTATAGAATTAGAAGCGTTTGTAATTGACGATAATGCCTTTTTTATTGAATTTACAGATGTAGTTTGGAGGCAGACACTGTTTTAGATTACATCCAGAACGATTCCAACTATGGTAATAGTAATTTGTCGTCTAAGCAAGTAAACGAATACGCACAGAGATTGGCGCTAAAAGCTTCGAACGCCAAGTCGTTTTTGAAAAAATACGAGGAACTCAGGAACAGAAAGTACGTAATGTTGTGTTCTTTTTATTAAACATTCTCTAAGATTATTCACTTTTTGATTGTCGTGAGATGTATTGCATATAAAGAAAATTACAGTTTCTTATTTAAAATTTACAGTATGTCCATGTAGGTAATTAAAACTTAATCATGCATAAGCTGCGCGAGCGCCATGAATTCACCTCGCAGTAGTTTGATGTGGGCTAGCAGTATCGTCCTATTTAAGTTATTGGTGAAAACTTTGTCTTCGTATTTTTTTTAAATTTATTTATTAATTTTATTCCAGTACTGACAATTTAGCAGACATCATAGCCCTGTTCTACAAATTAGTGTGTGATGAGAAAAAGTCGAAAATATACAAACCTAAAGTGGCTCCAAAACCTATACTGGGTGACAGCAAACATCAAATTACTAAGGACGACCTTCCACAAGTATGTTGTTTTGTTATTTTTATACAGTCGGCCAATGGGAGGATAATTTATTACTGATAAGCAACATGGACATAACCTGGCTGATTAAATCCCACGTTGAAGATTAAATAATAGGTTTTATACTTACTTCTTTCTGGGATTGCTGTATCAAATGAGGAAATTACAATATTATACTATATTGGTGGCTACTTGATAATAAAAAGCTAATATTCAACCAGTCAAACTACTTCCATATTATTTCTAAGCCTTTGAATAATCTACATAAATTAATTTAAATGTTTTTTGCCTTAGCTAGTAAAAAATTATTTCTTACCTTCTAGTGCTGTTATATCTTTAAAGTTGCCATGACAACATGATGTAAGTATAAAATATGCAGTCATGATATTATCAATGGTTTCCAAGGTATAAAATTACTGTGTTGTAGAGTTACTTCATGCTAGTAATAATATTGTGGATTTAGAATGGCACATTCTGCCTGGCACATGGTGAATACAATTTTAATAAGAAGCTCTGGCAATGATGTACATTTTGTTACTTTATGTTCAACTTCAGACTCTTCATCAACTGTATAAGCCCTGAATGTTCACTACAAAAAAAAAGTAGAAAGTAATTTAATATTAGACTTCAATCTGGATTTTCTCAGTAGCAGTCCGGAGTCTGGATTTGTGCCCGGTTGATGGCAATAGGCTCGCCCCCTACTATATGGAACTTAATCATAACTGGCGAAATGTGGGTGTACTGTAGGTACACTGCTGCCCAACCCTTCGGCGAAACAATACATGATGTTATGTTATGTACACTCTCCAATCTTCTGACAAAACCTCCTTTTACAATTTCCAGAAAAATGGTATCAGTCTCAGTTTATTTATATTTTTTTTAAATTTCAGATCAAGGACAAACTCCTAAAAGCAGTTGATGAGAGTAAGAAACTAGTCATGAAGTCCTTTGAAGAGAAAGAAATAAAGCTTAGACCAAACTGGTACAGCAGTTTGGACTTGCCCAGCTGGCAAAAGGACCATCCGTCCATGTCGTGGGACTTTCCAAAGGAACCTCTTCCAATTGTTTCTTCCCTAAGTAAGTATAAGGATTATACATTGACACTAGTTTCATAATAATTATGTGACTTCATGGAATAAATGAGTCACACTTTCTAGATTAGTTTGCATGCATTGAATTCCAAGGACAACATGTTGTGTTGCTACTTAAACCATTTTTGTATTAGGGCCAGTCATATCATCTTACTGTTAGAGCTTGTCTACGCTGAAATGATGCACTAAATTAAAAACTACTTAAATTTGTATGCATACACTATGGTAAATGCAGTAGTGGGCTGCGTCATTTCAGAGTAGACAAGCTCTACACGTCTGTAATCTCCAAAATTGGGTGCATAAATGACAAATTTGCACACTGACTTACGCAAAAAGCGTGATATGATAAAACCCAACCTTATCCACAATATTGTACCTTTTTTTTTATATTTTGACTGAATTCTTCACAGTAAGAAGTAAGTGGGATTAAATATATCAAGTTTTTAAACAATACTCCATTTCAGCTGGTGTGCCCATAGCGTCTCAAGAGAACATCATCATTGATGACTTGCTGTATGTCTTCTCTGGCGTTCCTGGCAACTACATAGTCCACCAACCGGTTAAAGACACCTTTGACCCTCGGACATTCCTAATATCTGATGATCTGGATGATGCACTCAAACAAATTGTTCAACAAATGCTTCCATTGGCTTCCAATTATTCTATAGTGAGAAGATTTATTGAACACTGCGACATGTGGTCTGGCCAGGTGTTGCATGCTCTGGTTGCAGCCATTGAAATACTTTTAAAGGATTATTATGTAAGTAAAATATCAATCTGCCTAGCCTTTTCTCAACTATGTTGGGGTCGGCTTCCAGTCTAACCGGTTGCAGCTGAATACCAGTATTTTACATGGAGCGACAGCCTATCTGACTTCCACAACCCAGCTACCAGGTAACATAATACCGCTTCGTAAGACTGGTTGTCAGACTTTCGCGCTTCTAACAACCCGTAACAACAGTCAAAGCACAAATGACAGCCGGGAAAAACAGCACGCGGCAAGCGTAGCTAAGCCTGATCAATCGACACGTGTGGCTGTTGTTACTTAGCCACAAGTCCCTTATAAATACAGTAATTAATTAATAAATTGCCAGAACTACTTGCTACTTTATGCAAGGTTCATAAGATCTTGTCTTTTTATTCTATTGCAAAGTGCATACTGCCTAAGTAATTTTTGGGCTAATTATTTCTTCTGTGCATTCGTTAATTTTAATATTACCCTTTTCAGACCATGATAGCTCAGTTGGAGACTGAACACTTGTCTGCAAACCTCACGTTACAAAAGCTGTGGTACTTTGTCTTGCCTACTATGCATACCATGCAAGTCCTTGCCGCTATTGTCACTAACATTGGAAAGGTTTGTGTTTTTATTCATTTATGTTACATGCATAAAAGCTATATAAAGCTGAAGGCAAAACTATGCAAAAATGTGTATCTGTAATCATTGTTTCAAAGTGTTATTGCCTGTTTTACCACCATCAGCCAGTGGCGGATTTGCAGTCTTGGCCGCCCTAGGCCATGTAGTAAGTACCAACCGCCGCTTTCTCAGCACCCATCATATAAACTACATAATGAATTTACTTTATTGCCAACTTTTATCGAAATCGATTCCTGCTAGTTAGATACTGTTTTTTTTTCGCGATTTCAGGTTTGGTCCCTTAGTAAAAGTTGTTCATAATGATGAGTACAGTGACCCCTTGAGAGTATATTAGTCAATAACCAGTAACCCTGTATATGTATTTAGATGTACGAAAGTGATTTAGGAAGATTATTGCTATACGATACGGTGCAGTGCGGCCCGCCATAATATGCGCGAGTCTTTAGAATATTTAGGTACTTTTAGTTATTTCTTGTTATCATCAGTGAAGTTTTTGTCAGATTGGCCGCCCTATGCCCAGGCTTACTGGGCCTTAGGGCAAATCCGCCACTGCCATCAGCTATGTCTATGTTAATTAGCAGACAGTTTCATTTTAGAATTTACATTTCTCAGTTTCCTGAATAACACTATCTGATGGATCTCTATCCTTTTCTATTTCAACTGATCTGAAATTTCAATGGATTAATTTATTTTATTTCAGAGTCAGATGCGCGGCGGTGCTGTCCTAACAGTTTTACACGACAAAACTAACACATTGATGGGCGACGCCAGAGCCCAGGAAATATCTTTGTTCCTCACCGAGCGAGCTTGCCGACCATACCTCTGTATTTTAGACCAGTGGATACATAAAGGCACTATTATTGATCCTTTTCAGGTAAATACTTTGTTTCCTTGTTTAAAATAAATCTTAAGCGCAATTGATGTGTTAGGAATTCGAAAGCTTAGCCATAGCCATAGTACCCAAGTCAAGCCAAGCTACCTGTTTTTGTAAACAAGAGCTACTTACAGTTTTTGGTCATTATCCTTCTAAATCGGCCATTGAATGTCTAAAATCATTATTTTGTAAATTTCGAGTCTCAATTTGCCAGTCTGTGGCTTGATGCCACATTCCAGTTTCTCTGATACAACTTGACCATCGCCGCGGGCTACGTATTCTTGGTCTTTTGCCATTTATTTAGCCTGTTAGTTTATAATATTTTTAATATCTTTCGATATTATCTTCTATTCTATAATGTTGATTATTACGTGTTTCAGGAGTTTATGATAGAGGATAACGAGCTGATCAACAAAGAAGAGCTACCAGTGGACTACTCGGCCGACTACTGGGAGAAACGCTATAGTATTCAGAGAGATAGAGTGCCAAAGTTCCTAGATAAGTTTACTGATATCATCCTGAGAACTGGGAAATATTTAAATGTGATAAGTCAGTGTGGTAAGTTATTAATATGTCTTATCCGATCTGAAGCTTGCTTGATTTTTTTTTTTTTTTAATAGTAATGCAATTGATTACATTAAAAATTTTGAATGTTCAGGGGGCCTAGACAAAATCCCTTTTCCGTAAGCGTTACCGCCAACAGAAACATCAAATTGTATGGAGTTGACAGCAGCAGTCACGTGACATTTCTGAAGCTAATGTCAACTCCGTACAATTTGATCTTTCCGTTGGCGTTAACGCTTACAGGATAGGGATTTCGTCTAGGCCCCCAGATAATCAATGTTACGTAACGTTGTATTGTTATGTTTGTGTCCTTCGTAATGTTGCATTTATTAATAGAACATCAATAATTATTTAAAAAAAAAATTATGCCCTTGAGCGATAGATACAGGTTTCAAACTATCGAAGATATGTTTAAAGTTAGCCTATAGAATCTTACTTGATTCACGTTTAGATATCTTTATGAAATTTTTTATGTAAAAAAAATATTCACAACTAACCTCAAAATCTTACAGGTAAACCAATCACAAAAACGAACACGGAAGAAATAAAATACTCCCTAAGAGAACAGAACTACGGTGCCATCATACAGAAAGCATATGCGTACGCTAGCAAGTCGCTGTTAGAGCTCCTTTTAAAGGAGTATGATCTCATGGGAAGACTCAAGTCTGTAAAGAATTACTTTTTAATGAGCCAAGGAGACTTCATTGTACAGTTCATGGATGCTACTGAACAAGAGCTGTCTAAGAAGATTGATGACATCATACCTTCGAAACTTGAATCCCTTTTGGGATTGTGTTTGAGGTAATTTTTCTGTTTGTTATTAAGAGGGCTGTCACATTTTGTCACTTCTCGCTTATATGGAACCAAATATTTAAGGATGTTAAATGAAAAATGCTTTTTTGTAAAATGTAATCAATGGGCAAACTTATAAATAATATTAAGTTAATAGGTAATAATTGAATTATTAAAGAGGAGCTTGTGGCTAAGTAATAACAGCTGTACGGGTCGATCCATCAGGTTAAGCTACGCTTGCCGGGGTTGGTCCGTGTATGGGTGACGATCTTTACATACCGAGACTCCTCCGTGCCTCGGAAAGCACGTTAAGCCGTTGGTGCCGGCTGTCATTCGTGGATCTTTGACAGTCGTTACGGGTCGTCAGAAGCCCGAATGTCTGACAACCAGTCTTACCAAGGGGGTATCGTATTACCCAGTAATTGGGTTGTGGAAGGTCAGATGGCAGTCGCTCCATAAAAAATGTTGGTATGCAGCTGCATCCGGCTAGACTGGAAGCCGACCCCAACATAGTTGGGAAAAGACTAGACAGATTGATTGATTGAGGTAATAATTATTAAAAACATTTCTATTGTTATCTAATAAACTCGGCTCAATAAGTATTATGGTCTGTTTTTGAGATGAGTTAAATAAATACCACATTATACATGTGTTTCTAATAATTACCTATTGAATTAATATTTATGTCCTTTATTGCATTTACAAACATATTATTTACATTTTTAAATATTTTTATAAAAACATAGTAAAAGACATTTAAAACTATAAAAGATAGTAGCCCACCGGTATCGGGAACAGGGTCCAAGCTACCGGTGGTCAGGGCTCTAGAGAGAGGAACCTCCTCAATATGAGTGCCGTGTCCAGGAGTACTGCTTTCTGAATCAAGCCCTTGACCCAGCCGCGCAATGAGAGCCTTCTGAGGTGTTGGTCGAGGCTATCTGCTATTAGGCCATTAACCGTAACGATTATCGGTACAATGTTTGCAGAGTCCACGTCCCACATATCGACAACCTCGTGTGCTAAGTCAAGATACTTGATTTTTTTATCTTTCTCAGCTTTCACGAGATTCTCGTGATGAGGGACAGCGATATCAACAATCACTGCACGGCGCTCTCGTCGATCTATCACCACAATATCAGGCTTATTGGCTACAATAGTCCTGTCAGTGATGATAGATCGATCCCAGTACAATGTAGCGTGACCATTCTAGAGAACTGGGTCGGGCACCTGTAATATGGTACTTCGGACTCCACAAGGTTGTACTGCAAGGCAAGTTGCTGGTGGATAATCCTAGCCACTAGATTGTGTCTGTGCAAGTGCTCACCGTTAGCAAGACGAGTTAATATTATTTATTAATATTAACTATTAATATTTATTAGTTTGCCAATTTTTTCAAAAATGCTTCTTTTATCATTCTTAAAAATTTGATCCCGTATGAGCGAGAGAGGTGACAAAATGTGACAGCCCTCTTAAAATTATAGTGCTTTACATCATGATAAACTAGTGACCTGCCTCTGCTACACACTGATGCAATCTGCTGATGTGGTGACATGTTGAAATTAAAACATCGAAGTTTCTGTGCTATGTCAATTAATCTGAAGTAATAAAAGTATGGAATTGCTGTCGTCATTAACAATAGAGCAGATGCTCTATCTCTATTTTCTAGTTACACTGCAGATGCAGTGTAACCAGAAAATTCATTCATTCATTCATTTTTCATTCATTCGGTAAGTCTTATAAGTCTTCGAGAAGGCCAATTCTCGTGCTTCTTAAAAATGTTAAAAATCTAGTTTCGATCTAACCTCTATGTCGTTGCGACATTGGAATGAGATCGAAACCAGATTTGGGACATTATGAAAACCGAAATGTTCTTACTGTCTATTGCTTTTGTTTGTATTTGTGTACCTAACTTTTCTTGGAGATCCTAAAATCCGCCTAGCCTTTTCCCAACTTTGTTGGGGTCGGCTTCCAGTCTAACCGGATGCAGCTGAATACCAGTATTTTACATGGAGCGACTGCCTATCTGACCTCCACACAACTTCTGTGCTATGTCTAACATAAATATAACATATAAACTTTACGAAATAATTTATCTAAGTTACCTATGTTTCAAATCGCAACAAAATTAATCATGTGGTTTAGAAGACTAATCGAAAAAGCAGACACAAGAAAAGCGACTTTGATTTATTTATACTACGTGTGTATTTATAGATTTTAAGTTCCTAATATGATTCATTGGTATTTTAGGCTCTCTGCAGCAAGTCACGATCCGTACAATGAGGATATGAAGATTGAACTACTTCCTTACGACTTGCAATTCCAAATGTTTAAAATATTATCTATTGAGACTGAAGATGAAAAAGGTAATTCATTTTTTTATGCACTCAACATTTCTAAAAAATCCATTGTAAGCCACAATCACTTATTTTTTAAAACCAGTTTCGTCCGCATCAGGATATAATGATATGTGTTGGGGTAAATTCGGCCACTAGGATATGACCGTATGAATCAAATTCCCGGATATTTTTTTTTTTTTTTCATATTTAATCTTGCAATCAGTTTCAAAAACTATGAGCAGATGAGGTGAAGGATGATCATGATCTGGCAGGGAAGAGTTAGTCCTCATCAGGAGCAACTCTTTTATTAGTCATGCAGCTCTCTACAAGTTATTTAATTGTAGAATGTTGCCTCTTTTGAGTCTGCTGACACAGTGGTATTGTGAGTTGAGCGGCCAATTGGTTGGGGTGTCTCTCCAGTCTGGACTTATATTTTTACGAACATGAACTTACTTCTTCCTTGACCGTTTTCGTATTCAGGTGTTCGTGAACTTCAGCGTTCCTTATAAACCAAGGTGCATTTGATATCTGTTTTAAGATGTTATTCTGAGATCTCTGTATCATGCTTATATTGGAGTTACACGCGGAGCCCCACAATTGAATGCCGTAAGTCCAGATGGGTTTTAATATGGTCCTATAGATCAAGATTTTATTGTCTACAGACAGCTTGAAATTCCTACCCAGGAGCCAGTACATGCCTTTGTACCTAATGTCGAGCTCTTTTCGTTTCGTTTCTATGTTTCCTCCATGTTAGTCGCTGGTCCAGATGCATACCAAGGTACTTTACGCATTCGCTTTGTGGGAGTTGATTATGACCAAGTTTCACCGGTGGACATTGCTGGTGTCTAAGTGTAAAGATGACCTGGACCGATTTTGATGTGTTGGCTTGTATCCTCCATTTGGCAAGCCAGTTGTGAATTTCGTCTAGACTTTCCTGTAGGTTTTCCGACGCTCTATTGGGGCAATTGGTACATGCCAGGACTGCGGTGTCATCTGCGTAGGTAGCAATTGTCACTCCAGGGTTTTGCGGTAGGTCTGCCGTGAAGATAGTGTACAAAACTGGACCAAGAACAGAGCCCTGAAGTACTCCAGCTAGTATGTTATGGAAACTAGAGGTGCTATCATCTTCCTTAACCTGAAATATTCTATCAGATAGATAAGATTCCAGGATGTTGTAGTAGCTATGTGGCAGGTGAGATTTTATTTTACACAATAGTCCCTTATGCCATACTCTGTCCAAGGCCTGTTGTACGTCAAGGAATACTGAGGAACAGTAGTACTGCTTGGTTTCTAGAGCATTTCTGATGACGCGACACACTATGAATTTGTTCTGTAGTGGCATGTTCTGGTCTAAAGCCAAACTGATGATCGGGAATTGAACTTAGAAGCCGGCGCAACAATAACTTCTCAAAGAGTTTGGAGAGTACAGGCAGTAAACTAATAGGTCTATAGGACGTCACTTCGTGAGCCGGTTTTCCTGGCTTGTGTATCATGATGATTTGTGACACTTTCCACAGCAATGGGTAGTATCCTACCCTGAGCATACTATTGAAAATAGTTGTCAGGAAAACGATCGCCTTTCAATTCGATCAAGGACCTTTTTGTCTATGAGATCAAACCCTGGGGCCTTTTTATCATCCAATGCCTTGATTATCCGCCTAATTTCCTGAGGAGTTATAGATTTAATTGGCATTTCCATCTGGAAATCTTGCTTCAGTATATTGTCTATGTCAACATCATCAATTCCAGGTTCGGGTTCGTTTGGTACAAAAACGTTGGCAAGGTGTTCAGCGAACGCATTTGCTTTTTCTAGGTTTGTTCTAGCCCAGCTTCTTCCTTGTATTCTAATAGGTGGTTTCGGGTATTTTGGCTGGTTTGTGTTTTTGCATGCCTTCCAGAGTGAGTAGCCGGTCGCACTGGTTGCAGACAAGGATTGTAAATGTGTTTCCAGAGTAAGATCTTCTGCATCTTTAATTACCTGTTTCAAGTCCTGCATAGCCTTATTTCAAGGCCCGCTTGTCATCAGTATGGCGACTTACATGCCACATACGACGTAATCGTCGCTTTTCTAGGATCATCTGGCGAATTTCCAGCGGCACTGTGTTATGTTTTGGTTTGTCTTGGTTAAATTCGTGTGTGCACTTCCAACATGCCTCTTGAACCGTTCTGGTGAAATCTATAACTGCATTGTCAATATCATAATATTTTTTAAAGCTATTTTGAGTTTGAGTGACGTATCAATGATGCTGCGGTACTCTGTCCAGTCTGTTCTGCTATTGTAAAGCCTGGGACTTTTTTGGCGATTGAGAACAGTTGCGCCAATCGTTAGAATAACTGGTAAGTACATGATTAGACGATCCATCCAGACAAGATTGGATGTTATAGAAGAGTCTGCCGAGTCCCTTCATAATGAAGAAATCCAAAACATCAGGCAGTTTGTTGGGGTATGTCGGCCAGTGGGTTGGCTCAGATGTGGCAATTGTGATCAATTTGTTCGTATCAACACACTTTTTTAGCTATCTCCCTCTCGTCGTGTTTAGTCGCGAGCCCCAATGCCAGTCTCCTCCTGATATAAAACGAGGTCCCAGACTCTTCACATAGACTGTAAGTTGTTCTTCTTTTAAATTGTATTTTGGAGGGCAATATACAGAAGACAAGGTAATATCTCCATTACTGTCATGGACAGCTATTGTGGTCGCCTGTACTATATGCTCCGATCTGAACTGGGGCACTTCGTGATGTTTGATGGATTCCCTTACTATAACAGCTGTTCCATCGTGTGCAGTACCATCAGGATGATTTGTTGTGTAAATGTTGTAGTTTTTTATTTTGATTTGGTTTTCTCATCTAACATGAGAAATGTGTTTCCGATATAAGTAGGACATCCAGACCATGGAAGTTAATCAGGGTCTCGACTTCGCTTTTATTGGGAGATAGTCCGTTGATGTTCCAGGTGGCTATTTTGATCGTATTGATCATTTTGTCATTTTATTGACGAGTGTAGTTATGAATCCTAAGAGGGTGCTCATCTGTTGTAAGATAACGTCAATCTTTGTACTTTGTTTAAGGAACATCTCTTCCAGTTTGCTAGTGGTGTGTTGTATGGTTTGTTCGTAGGTTATTTGAGTTGCGGTCCTTTCATGCGGTATTTTCTTAACTATATCTGCGTATTGTTTACGTTCATTTCTAGTTTCATTCTTTTTGGCCTGTGAGTTGTGTTCTTCATTGTTACAGCTGATCTGTGTTTTGTGTTGTTTTGCTTCTAGTGAAGTTTTGCTTACGTGTTTTTCTGCCAGGATCTCCTTGTAGACCTCACATCCCTTGTAGTTTGCTGGATGTGGGCCTAAGCATAAGGCACACGTGGCTGGGGAATTACGATCAGTCTTAGGGCATTCCTTGGTGTTGTGAGATTCTGCGCATTTTAGACAGCGGTAAGGTCTCATGCAGTAATTTTTTGAATGTCCGTATTACTGACATTTTTAGCATTGTACCGGGGCTGTCCTTTTCTTCTTTTCTTCTATAGCAACTACCTGGTGATAAATGACTTTCACCAGCTTTGCTGCTTTGTTGTTTGGTCCTGATTGCAAATTAACGAAGAAGGTGGATGTGGGTACTTTATCAGGTCCATACCTAGAGTTTATGATTTCGCCTAAAACTACATTTCCGGTATTTTCGAATGCTTCCTTAATAGCTTCATGTGGGGTGATATGGTGTAGATTTTGGATAACTAATCTCAGGGTTTTTCCATCTTCTCGATTGAAAGTATGACCTATCAGGTTTTGTTCTCTGATCTCACTCATAAGTTTTTTATAGATGTGGATGTCTTCACTTGTAATTCGTTGCTGGTTTTTATTAATTATTTTATAAGTGAACACAGTATGCTCAGCGACTGTTTCTAGAAGCTCTGTGAGTTTGTTGACATCGTCAACCCCATAGAGCATGATAGGTGGTGGTTTGCTGATTTTCTTTTCTTTTGCCTGAGTGCCTTCATGGGAACTTTCTTGCACGGGTAATCCTGAATAACGGTTTGAGACTTTCACACACTCGGGTGATGGTGGATTGTTGAGTTTCCTTTTTTTGGTGATTCTGGTAGTTGGGACTCTTTGCCAATCGGGAGGACAAGTGCTGTGTTCTTTTTGCAATTCAATTGAGTCAATAATTTCCTTGCCTTGGCTAGTGCAGGTTGGATCCTCCACAGATCTTTGAGTAAGGTTTCCTAAGGAGGAGCTCCTAGGACGTTGATATAAACAGGCTTGAGTGAAAAGCTTGTTGAACGAGCTTTTTGCTGCTACTATTGCTGCCAGACGCATTTACTGTCACAGGGGCCTGGTCGCCTACCCCTGTGGAGTCTTCAGTAACAAGTTTCACACCCACAGGCCCGGGTACCTGTGAGCGCCGGGTGTTAGCCGGATTGCCAGACATCGTATTCTCATAATTTTCCATATTCATAAAAGGGGGGTGGGAAGGTACACATGGCGCTTTTCCAAGGCGCCATGGCCACGTTTTTAGAGAAGATTTAATTTCTCTAGGCTTGGGGTAGCCATGTCAGGTTATTTAACCGCCGCCTGTTGCTCGGCGTTGTTGCTAATTTAGCACCACCCGGGGGACACGTGTAGGGTGGGCCTAGGAGAAGGTGGTAAATCATACGGACGCGAGCAACAAAATCTCATCCCGGATAATTTAGCAATATTTTTGAATGCGGATGCGCTTTGTGTCCTGTTCTATTTTATTCTGACCCAACCTCAGACCAACTAAAAAGGAAGACCGTGCCGTGAACATCAGAAGTGAAGCCACCTTTTTATCTATGTGCATGTCGAAAGGTGCCATTTGTTAATTTTTTTCCCTTTAATTTGGGGAATAATCAAATGGAGAAATTTTAAATCATATTATTTGCACTTTATCTCACTGCGTTCGTTCGTTGAGGATTTTTGTTCTATGTAACCATAGACAGTACAGTATACAGGGTGTCCCAGAATAATGTGTACAAACTTAAGGATGTGGTACAGACCATCAAACTGAACAACTTTTTCCCGGGGACCAACATCGTAATCGTAAAAAAAAAAACAGTCGACCTTCACACATTTGGTCAAGAAGGTATTGAAATTTTGTAAGGGACGACTGTTTTTTTTTTCACGATTACGATGTTGGTCCCCGGGAAAAAGTTGTTCAGTTTGATGGTCTGTACCACATCCTTAAGTTTGTACACATTATTCTGGGACACCCAGTATAGATGAAAAAAACGATGTTATTTCAAGTACTTACAAGTGAAAAGTGATTCCGTGCGACTTTTTATGTGATTTTCTATTGTTTTTACAAGTATTTATTTACTACACAGGAAGGCATTTTTTTTTATCTTAGACCACGACGACTCGTCACGTACTAAGAGCGGTGAGCATAGTTTTAGTGTATGGGTGTGCGTGAGCGTGTATATTTACTTGCAGGAGCATGGTTTTGTGGCTTCACTTTTGATGTTCTCGGCGCGCTGTCTTCCATTTTTTGTTGGTCTGAGGCCCCGACGAAGATCAGAGCAAACTTTTTTTTTTGTAATAAAATGGCGCAGAATTTGATTTGTACGGTCTTATCCCAGCGACAAACTTACCCCAACATACTCTTTAATTACATGTTTCTCGATTTTAGCACATTTTTCAAGTGTTTTTGGTACAAAAATGACAGCGACGAGTGTATTAATAATGTGATAATATTTCAGAATACAAACAGAATAAAGACTGTCCACCGCTGACTGGCATCGAGACGTTCTCTTTCGGCATGGAGGTGAAGTGGCCAGTCTCGCTCATTCTCAACCACAAAGCCATCGCCTGCTACCAGATGATATTCAGACACCTGTTCTACTGTAAACATGTTGAGAGACTACTTTGCAGGTCAGTCATTGGTCATAAGTTGATTAGTACCTACAGTATTAAAATACCTCTAAGTTCACGAAAAATTACGATTTTAAGGTAATGGTTTTATGGTTCTTTGATGTATTTTTAATATAAAAAAATGTTTTTTATATATTTATTATTCTGCCTGCGCGGTTGTCGCCGCTCGCTTCAAGAAATTAGTTTCAAATAAAAGTAATAGATGGCGCGTAAATCGCGTTATAAACAGTGAGATAGCGAATAAGTTAGATTAATATAGTTATTACCATGATTTTTCTTGCGTTAAAGTTATTTATCATTTCGAGGGGCATGTATGTATGGGACTACAGGGTATGCAGAGCTTATTTGCATGTATGGAGTGCACGCCACTGGATATCATTAGCCAGTGAAGTTTTATGAAGTTTGTGAAGTTTTACCAACAAAATAAATATATCGTTGTTTAAACCTAACGGGCGGTCCGGTATCCTTTGCCAAACAAATATTAACATTATTTTTTCATGAAATAAAGTCGAAGATCATAAGTCTAGAAAATTTTCCGTGTGGCCCCTTTGTATTTCATGCTGTATCGCGCGTACCTAATGTTGATATTTATTTCTAGTGGAAGTCTGTGCAGCAATGCACATAATATAAATTTCCATGTTCAGCAAGGAACCTCTTTTGGTAATTATTTACTCATAACATTATAACACCAATCTATACAGAGTGTGGCTGTACAACAAAGTGGTGAAGCGTTTCTCGGAGGCGCGACTGTACGCGGACGCGTTCGCTCTGCGCCAGCGCATGCTGAGCTGTATACAGCATCTGCAGTACTACATGTGCGTCGAGGTCATCGAGCCCTCCTGGTGCCAGCTTATACAGAGCCTTGATAAGGTTAGTGGCACTTAAATTATGGATTCACTTTCACTAGCTTCTGCCCACGACTTCGTCCGCTTGAAATTTTGGCCCACGACATACCGCATCTCAGCAGATCGCCCGCCCGCGCTATTACTTAGTTTTCGCGTATCGCGTTTAATCGCGACTTTAATTTTTTTTGCACGGCCACTAAGGATAAATAGCCTACGTCTTATAACCTTCCTCAAGAATTTGGCTATCAAGTGCAAAAATATTTTTTCTAATGTCTTATTTTTGTATGCGATTGGAACACATTACTGTTACCACGTGGATTTTTGTGATCGGGCTGTAAGGGTAAGTACTTTACCTATACAACAAATACCTGTACCTGTACAAATATTAGGTCTTTACCTATGAAATTGCCGTTCTGCAGTACTGGCCATTTCAAATCAAAATAATTTTTGTTTGGCTAAGAATTCTGATTTCAAATTAATTTTATTTTAAAAACATGGATTTTTTTTTCCAAAAGTAGTCATTTGTTTATTGATTAGTGTTACATTTTCATCGCATTTCAATCTTTTTCGTCATCATGGATACGTTAAAATTCGAGTAATTATGGAATATGAGTACCGTCGTGGCAGCAACGCGGCACAAGCGGCACGCAACATCAACGACGTTTACGGAGCTAACACTACAAACCAACGCACCACTTGTTATTGGTTTGCTCGCTTCCGTTCTGGAAATTTCGACCTGAAAAATGAACCTCGCGGTCGTCCGAAGACTTTGGTCGACAATGACGAATTAAAGGCGATTGTGGAAGCTGATGATACACAATCTACGGCTGAATTAGCAGCAGCTTTCGACGTTAGCGTCAAAACAATATTGGTCCATTTGCGTCAAATTGGCAAGGTAAAAAAGATTGACAAATGGGTGCCCCACGAACTCAATGATCGCCAGCGCGAAGTACGCGTCGAGACGTGCCTTGCACTGCTCAACAGACACACAAATGAAGGAATTTTGAACCGCATTGTTACCTGCGATGAAAAATGGATTCTGTTTGAGAACCGCAAGCGCTCAGCAAGATGATCCTGGTTCAGCACCTAAATAATGCCCTAAACGAAAACTTACCCCTAGAAAAGTGATGGTCACTGTTTGGTGGTCTAGCGCCGGTGTGATTCATCACAGCTTCTTACCAAACGGGGTGAGCATTACTTCAGATGTGTACTGTGAAGAACTGAACACAATGATGGAGAAGCTGGCACATCTCCAACCAGCATTGGTCAATCGCTCGTCTCCGCTGCTCCTGCACGACAACGCGCGACCTCATACTGCACAGCAGACGGTCTCCAAGTTGCAAGAACTGGGGTTGGAAGCTCTCCGTCATCCGCCCTACTCACCAGACCTTGCGCCTACAGACTACTACTTTTTCCAGAATTTGGATAACTTCTTGGCGGGAAAAAAATTCAATACCCGAGAGGCAGTACAAAATGCCTTTGAAGAATTTGTTGCCTCTGTCCAGCTGATTTCTTTAAGAAGGGCATCAATAAACTGCCACTGCGTTGGCAAAGATGCATTGATTGCATGGGTGATTACTTCGATTAATACAAATAAAAAATGCATGAAAAAAATTCGTTTAAATTTTTTCATACAAAACGGCAATTTCATAGGTAAAGACCTATTATATATTTTTTAAAGTAGGTAGGTACTTTAAACAAAATAAATCTACTTATCTTATATCTAATAACAGGGAAAATTCGTTTTCTCTATTTACACCCGAGCAGAGCTCGGTCGACCAGGTACTGTACTATAAACGGTTAGGAGGAATAGTGGGGCGCGTCTTCGTGGATTGCACTATCTGTACCGACTATAACAGAATGTATGTTTGGTATATGTTTATCTGTATGACGTGATAGTCACTATCATTATAAAGCACATTACACAAATTCAGATCTGTGCTTCTTGAAGGGTTAGGAAGAGGAGTACCAGAAATTCCTTGAGAAGTTAATCGATTCGAAATTATACAGGGTGTTTGGCAGAACGTTGAACATACGAAAATGGTGGAGAGGTGGGATCATCTGCTACTTACTCAGCCCTAATTTATTTGGCCCTGGCCCTCTGGATATTTAAAAAAAAATTTTTTTTGCTTTCTTCTAGTTTCACCACTTTCTTAACTTTAAAGTGTAATTTTTATTAAAAAAAACCTTTACGGAAAGTGAAATGTTTTGCGAAATTTAATACTGCAAGGTTGGTAAAAAATAAATGATCGATTGAAATTATGTAAGTTAAGTCATTTTTAATAATAATAAAATAGGAGCTAGTGGCTAAGTAATACCAGCCGCACGGGTCCATCCATCAGGTTAAGCTACGCTTGCCGGGGTCGCTGCGTGGATGGGTGACCATCTTTACATACCGAGACTCCTCCGTGCCTCGGAAAGCACGTTAAGCCGTTGGTCCCGGCTGTCATTCGTGGATCTTTGACAGTCGTTACGGGTCGTCAGAAGCCCGAAAGTCTGACAACCAGTCTTACCAAGGGGTATCGTATTACCCAGTTAATGGGTCGTGGAGGTCAGATAGGCAGTCGCTCCATGTAAAATACTGGTATTCAGCTGCATCCGGTTAGACTGGCAGCCGACCCCAACATGGTTGGGAAAAGGCTAGGCAGATTGAAGTAATTTTTAATAAAAATTACACTTTAAAGTTAAGAAAGTGGTGAAACTAGAAGAAAGCAAAAAAAAATTTTTTCAAAATATCCAGGGGGCCAGGGCCAAATAAATTAGGGCTCAGTAAGTAGCAGATGACCCCGCCTATCCACCATTTTCGTATGTTCAACGTTCTGCCAAACACCCTGTATTTGTTATAGCTTCTGCCCGCGACTTTGTCCGCGTGAAATTTCTTGTTTCCCCGACCCACCCCGTCGCATCGCATCGCCTGCCCGTGCTATTGCTTTGTTTTCTGACTAATTTTTTTTTTGCTCGGCTCCTATAATTCTAGCGTGATCTTTAATAGCCTACCTAAAGAATTGGGCTATTAAATGCAAAAGGATTTTTTCTAATCCGACTGGTAGTTCCGGAGATTAGTGCGTTCAAGCATACAAACAAACAAACAAAAAAACAAAGTCTTCAGCTTTATTATTAGTATCATCATCATCTTCCTGCCCTTCTCCCAAGTTACTTGGGGTCGGCGCAACACGTTTTCTTCTTCCATTCTCCCCTGTCAACCGTCACGCTGTCATTCACGCCCTTCTCTTTCATATCATTCCTCACACAATCCATCCATCTTTTCTTTGGCCTTTCTCTGCCTCTCCATCCATCAACATGTATATTTATCACTCTTTTAGTCACATGCGTTTTGTCTCTCTTCATTACATGCCAATACCAAGCCAAACGATTTCCTTTGAACTTTTCTGTCACTGGCGCCACTTTCAAACTTCCTCTTATATAGGTACTCATTTCTTACTCTACCCATTCTCGTCACTAATTCTCATCTCCGCTGCATGCAATCTTTTTTAGTAGATAGATGGTTAGTTTTGGACCAGAAACAAAAATTATAGTCTAATTTAAAAAGAAATTTATTGGAATAGTTTTAATTTAATAAAATTAGATTCAAATAGAACAAAACATTGGACGCTATAAAATAACAGTTTCGTATTTACTTCTTCTCTCTCAAATAAATGCCTCCAAAGTTAGTTAGTTAGTTTTTGTACTTACTCGATTACGTTAACGTAAACTTCAATTTGTACTGAAACTGAATAAGCGCCTTCTGGTGACTATAATGGGAAACACAATTATTCCATACAAATTGACGTAAAGTAACGTTAACGTAAACGCGATCGAGTAAGTATAAAAACTCGCACTAAGGCCTCAGTACTTAACGATTACGTTAACATGGTATAAATAGAATAATTATACATAAAACAAAGCAGACATAGACAATTATTTGTTAAAAGCCTTAAAATAAAATGTTATAAAATATCGCTTAAAATATAATTAGTTACGGTATTCCAAAGCCTGTAACACCTTCTTCATCGTGCTTTCAAGACTATCTATTTTCGTTTCGTATTTCGATAGCTGATCCTTTATTTCGTCAAATTCCGTTATGTTTGTCTTCTTGCTAATGACAATTTTTGCATTCTTAACTATTTTGCGGTCTAATCTGTAGTTTTGACAGCGTTCGAAACAACAAGTGCCCGTGCCGCCTTCTACATCTTCATAATCATCCCCGAATTTGCCTAGTGGCTCTGCGTGAGGGATTTCGATCTTGTTATCCTGATTTGGTTTCACAATGATCCTGTATTTTGGCAGAAAGTGTGGGAACAGACTAATACGCTTTGCAAAAGGTTTTATGCAAAACATTTTAGGCTTTATGATATTAAGTTTTTCAAAACTAGTGGGCAGCCATGACCAGCAAGTACTCGGTCGGGAATAAGATCTAGCGTTACCGATCAGTACGCTCTCGAAGTATGATATTAGCTTTACTCTGGATATGTGTCCCACAAGTTCTGCATCAGCTCGGATTTCTTGTGTATCACTTACAGCTAAACCGTTAAGTAAATTAAATAGTACGATAGGAATCATAAATACAAATACAATAAATATTAAGTGACTCGTAACTGGGAATGTACTGAATTTAATTGATCCGGCGTCGAATTCTCCTGTCAACATGACTATCGTTTTAAATAAAGATCCGCCTGGATTCTCGAAGAAGTCTTCATCTTCTTCCTCCTCTTTACCTACTTTATTAGGGTTTGGTTCTTTCTGTTCTTCGTCTTGATTTTCTTGCCGAAACAATGTGTAAAAACTCAAAGCAAACGCTATTATTAAGATACAATACCAGAGCAAGAATTTAAAGAAATTCCATGAGACAGTTTTCAACATAACAATATTCGTTGACAAAGTAGGGAACTGGCCAATGAGTAGAACTAATTCAGCGGATGATAGTAATATGGCGACTGCGGACAATTGTTGTTTAGTAGATTCTTCCGCTGAGTCGTTACTTACTATAAGCGCGGTAACAAATATCAATATGATTTCCATCCAATTCTCCAAACTTTGTAAATATCGTGTCGGTGATACAAGTAATTGAAACAACTCTCGAAATATTAATAGGATTAACCCAATTACCGCACCAGCGTGAGTAACAACATTCAACGCTTCTATTGAGCCTGGTGGTTTCTTCTCCTCTACGTATCCTAATATTATGTAAAGGATCAAGCACAGCCAAAGCAGTGAATAAAATGTTATGTTTGCGTAGAAAAGACAACTTATTCTTTGCCACTTTAAATACAAGAAACTGGTGATGACTGGATGTTTTAAAAGTGGTCGCAATTCTTCGTTTCTTGTCATGTATAGTAAGGCGTCTGTTTCGGGCGCTAGAAGGGAATCTAATTCCTTTTCGTTGTTGATAGAATTATCCATTAGAGGCACCTTGCAGAGCTCGTTTTCAAGAGAATTGTTTGGATAACAAAGGAAGCTATATTTCACGTGAATCTCGTAATCGTCGTCACTTGGTCGTTCGCCATTAGTCGTTATACATTCGTCCAAATATGTTTCCAAAGTTTTAGCATTAATGTCTGCTAAAGGTGGTTCATTAAATTTGTTACGAAGACCCACACAGGCTCCGTTCCTTAATAACTCTAAAACAGTTTCTTGGTCACCATTCCTAGCAGCATAGTGCAAAGCAGTGTTATCTTTAACATCAGGATGGTTAACGTTAATGTTAATTTTGGGGTTCTTTAGTAATAATTCCAAACACTCATTGAAATTTGCTTTTGGTGTTTTGGAATAAGACCGCATGCCTTTCACAGTTATTTGAAGAAGAGATTCACAATTCACTGTGTCAAATAGAGTAGATTCATTCTCCACAAACATTTTAAGTATTTTTGGGTACCCATTTTGGCAAGCGATTGCTATAGGTCTGCTTGTATTACCTGAACACGTAGCGTTTGGATCTGCCCCGGACATCAATAAAGTTCCAACTACTCTGTGTAACCCCTTATCAGTAGCCATCTGTAGCATAGTATTTATGCCATTGTTAGCTGCCAAAGCTGGACGATGATCATTTTTCTTAACGAGTTTAGTGAAGTCGCGGATAAAATTATCTTCTTCATGTCTGCTAAGATACGAAAATAATTTATCGACGTCAATTATTTCTGGTTCCTGTTCTTCAGTGTCGAACTTAGCCAATAGATGCGGGAATGCTTCTTTAAGATAATCACGCGCCGTTCTTCCTCTTCTGTCTTTATATGTGTCCAAATGAATAGGTTCCTTAGCGTAATCTAATATCAAAGTTACAATTCTTTCCAGACCTTGTTTGGCAGCAGAATAAGCAGGAGTTATGCCCTTTAAATCGGGACTATTAGCATTGCTACCCGCTTTTAGGAGCATTTCAACCATTTCCTCATAGATGGCCAAATCATGCTCTCGGTCGTCATTCAAGTCTTCTATTTTCTTGATGGCCATTAATAAAGCCGTGTTACCTTTGCTTTTAATATTCACGTCAATCCTGTCGTCTTCTAGCAGCGCTGCCAATGCTTCGATATGCCCCTTTTGAACTGCGAAGTGTATAGGAGCCGCGGCATGTGTTTCATTCACCTTATTGACTTCCACTTCATGTTGTAGTAGAAGCTTCACGAATTCTTGTTTATTTGGTTCGGACACTGCGAGCTCCAGACATGTCTTGTAATCTGGATATTGATACACATGCTCGAGATTCACTGAACCATAGCTGACAAGCTTTTTAAATGTGGCGAAATCGTTGGTTTGTAGCGCCGTCCTCAGCTGGACTTGAGGGTCCGAGCCGAAGAGGGAGCTCCCGCGTGACAGCCGGTTGGGCTTCATCTCGTAAGTGTCCCGCGTCATGTCGCATACAAGACTGGCATCTGAAATGTAAAATAATTGTTTTTATCACTCACCACAATTTTATCATTGAAGTAAATTGTTATGAAACTCATGTGTAGTACTCCAAAATTAGTAGTTAAGGACAATTGGATCAATTGAAATGGATTGGCCATTGAACATCTGGCGAACTTTCATGAGCTTGTTTAAGCTTTAAACCTTTCCAAATATATGGAAGTGTAAATGAATGAAGATACCCTAAATTCGCGCGTTTATTTGATAAACTACGCTAAGTGCATCCACAAACTCTTTTGTGAAAACGTGATAATCGTTGCCTCGTATGTTCCGTTAACTACAAATCAATCCGTTTAAGTGAGTCGTGCCCTATTTTGAGAATTCTCATTGATCAAAGATACAATGTAACATACTCTTTTAATTTGTTGTTCGTAGTTTTAATGAACATGGTTTACTGCATAGTTTCCACGGAGATTTATTTATTGCTTCCAAGCTACGAGTATAAAAGTATAGCCTTATGTTGAGTTGTCTGTCATAGTTTTAAATGAGCTAAGTACTTTGTACCAAAATCAGTCGAGTTTACCTAACTGGCCACCATAATGAAGGGCAATTATTCCGAATTTCTCTCACTACCATAAAATTAATGCTGCGCTCGTGCAGCATGCCCATTGCCCATGCCTCTACAATCGAGTAATTGGATTGATTTGCGCTGTCTATTATGTTATACTTGATTGTAAAACTTAGCATCAGCGTTCTTCAAAAAAGCACCTTGAATGGAAGGCAGAGGTGGTAATTTCGAAAGTACCCATCTCAATGCTGTAAGTTCCCAATTTGTGAATTTTATTGCTGCATAATTGATTTTTGGAACATTAATGAACCAATAAAGTTCGAGTACAATACTTTGTGTGCGTTTGTTGTTTCACAATGTACATACTGAACACCCGCATGTTAGCTTATTTACTCTACCTATACACACGCTATTAATTCGGCTGTTTGACTATCGTGATTCGTACATTTTTATTGAAGACTTAATCCGCTTACCATTTTTCTATTAAATGTTTAAATCGTGACAAAGAGATACATAAAGCCGCTAACTACGTCTGTATTTGTTACGCTTGTCTGACTGCTTGGGACAATATTTATCTTCGGATTTGCTCTGAATATACCATGACTAAATCTCGCCTTGGGCATTGCTCATATTATAATCCTATTAGAGAACATGGCTCCTGTCTGTGTATTTAAAAAAACGATATAAGGCGGCTTCATCCAATTCTAAACTATTTCTCGGATGCAACGTTGTAAATATAATGGAATGCAATGTTTTAAGTGTTTATGTTATAATTTTCAAGCAATGTATTAGTAGTAAAATAGGAAAACATCAAAACTGCACCAACGTAAACATTGAATGTAAACGTAAACTTTAAATTCAAGAAAATCTTGCTATTTGAGTAACGCGTTTTAACGGAATCATTTGCCGCATCGTACTTCCAAAATAAAGATGAAACTAACAAAGCGTTTTCACCAAACAATAGGTGTGTGCGCCCATCGGAACGACTATGAGATACTCCACATGTTCGCCGGCTGTATTGTACAACATTGAACTATACAATATATCACGGCTTTCATGCCCGTCGCTTTTGGGCACAAACGAGGTTTGCTATTGTGTTCCACATCGGGATCACCTGTTCAGAGGCGAATAACCGATGGCTCAGTGCGCTATTGATTGATCGGCAAATGTGCCAACACTGCCGGTGCCGCTCGTTAAACAATTTTGTTTGGATATTTTAAACAGTATTGTATTTTTGTACTGTTCCTCAACATACCGTTTTCTAGTCTAGTTGTTTTTCTTAGTGTACATTGCGAAAATTAATTGCTGGTCTGCACGAACAAATACAGGGTCAAATTAAATTAGCTAGCGGAACTCCCATAGAAATATAAAAAACAGGAGAAGTGGCATGGGGGCGTGCCTGTGTCCACGCGTTATGCGCACGCTGTGCCTTTACTCGCCAAATGGCCGTCTCCGCGAACTAGTACGCTTTCGACCGTGGTCACGATAAATTATAAAAATGCCGTGTTGTTCAGTGGTTTCCTGCAAAAACCGAAGTGATATTAAAAACTTCGTATTTCACGGGATCACTTACCATATGTAAGTAAAAGTATTTTACTGTATTTATCTTTAAAATCATAAAAAACAACAAATCGTAAAATATTTCTTGCTTTTACTACGTTATTTTTGTTTTCAAATATCGCAGCGGCTGTACTATTTTTGCAGCAAATACATTGCTCCTTAACCACTGCCTTAAGTATGTCGCTAAGCGACTGGACAAGCAATGTAAAAATAACAAAACGATACTTTATTTACGCGGAGCGTCGCATAGTACAGCCGCTGTGTCTTGCGGCGAGATAGTGATGAGGTTAAGATCCACTAAAGTAGGCTATCGATAATAATGTCGATTGCCCAACGAATATTATATTGCTATTATAGTTTATTTTTCAATTTGTCAACCGTTTTAGCCCGGTTGGAACACTTGAAAAGATGACGTTTAAGTACGGTTGGGAAACCTTTGAGAATGTAAAATAATCTTTTTTACTGTTTTTGATTATTTTACAGCGTACCTAGTAGAGAAATGCATAACCAACGGTCGTAAAGTAAGTTTATTAATGTTTAGGTGGAGTGTTCTTGGGTTTAAATTATCGCATCTTCGTGCTATTTCCTTACTTTTTTTTGGTTTTGGTATTTTACTTCCGCTAAAGTCTTTAACTATGCACCACAAGATTCAAATGCGTTGTAGTAATCGGTATGGTTCAGATAAAATATTAGTGATTTTAGCTTAAAATAAGTCAACATATTCATGCTATTTATTTGTTAGGCATGAGTATGGTATGTGTTTGTTTTCATATATTTAACTATTTCTTAACTAAGGGTTTTTTTTTAACAACAAAAGCCTATTCGCCTGTTGCCTGCTACCTGCTTACTCATCGTGAGGTTAAGAAGTATAGACCACGCCTTAGGTATGTGAGCGGTGGGATGGAGGAGCAAGGGCGCATTACTCAGTACGTGCGTTGCGAACCGCCCCCTCACCCCTGTCTCAGCGGCCAACTAGTTCCTAGACTATAGATACTTATTATGCTTAAGATACTTATTATGTAAATGATAAATAAGTTCTTATAGTACCTTTTTAGCTTCGCAAAAGATACAAATACAAAATAAGAATGGATTGATGCCACAGGAAGGCCACCTAACTGGTTCCCAACAAAATATAGCACCATATGCTCAATTCACTTTAAGGCAGAAATGTTCCAGCCTTTATAGAAAACTCGCAGGCTTTTTGAATGGGCAATCCCAAAATTAAGAGTACGTCAAGTACTGAACAAATACCTCCACTTTACAGGTCAGTGAGTAAACACATCATAACAGGGTTCAACAATTCCTATGGTTTCACAGCCTAAACCAACTTAACCGGATTGTTTTAATTTATTGATTCGTGTTTTTTTTTAATATACATTTTTTTTTTATTTAAAATGTATAATACTTTCTGGACATATCATTTTTTATTTTATTTTCAGGACCCCAAATTTTTCTTGTACAGTAATAAATGGAAGTATCGATAACTTTCCGTTTTAGTCAATCACTAGCGTATATGTAAAATAAATTGCTTTTTGCACAACACAATAATAGCGCCAGATGTTTTTGTGTGAGTAAGTAGTACGGTGCATGGTAAATGCACGCTGTGTGTGACGAGTTAAGGTTTATAATTGATTGTGTAGTATGTTCTGATTTATGAATTGCAAGTGTGTGCGCGACTTTGTATCTATTGCTTTTATTGAACTACATGTGTAGTAGTGGCGCGGTGGTGGGGCCAACCTAGCGACATCGGGTTCTGATACATTTTCAACTATCGGGCATATCTCCTTCTTTCATATATCTATGGGAACTCCGCATACGTGATGGGTATCGCTAACTAAACATGATGAAGCAAACAATAAAGTAATTTGATGACTTTTTTTTTGGGTCAGCAAGCGCAGTGTAGTTGAACTATCAGTTTAAAAAAAAAAAAGTTTTTTTTTGTAAGCTTCACTATGATGTGTATCGATCGATATCTAAACACGATAAAAAAACCGAAGTCTTAACTCATACGTCATGAAATCTTTTTAACTTAATCTAGTAATCACTTCCGCGGAGTTTCGCTAGCTAATTTAATTTTACCCTGTATATGAATATGCGATGTTATCGTAGGATTAATAAAATCTACCTAACTTGATAAGCCTACTGGCTGGTAAGGAGATTGTTATCTCACACAGCGACGGCTTATATTAGCTAAAGATACTTCTTTAGCTAATATAAGCCGTCGCTGTGTGAGATAACAATCTCCTTACCGTGCCCTTTGCCTCTTTTATTTGTCAAAATTCTAGCACACCCTTCGAAAATCCTTGGCATTTATTATTCATGAAAAGAAATCGCCATGGGCGTGTCCCATGGCATAAAGTACAGATGACCTTTCTTATTGTTTAAACTTTAATGGAGTTTGACTTGCACATTAGAATAAATAATTACATGTAATAGGTATCACCATTTTTTTTGTTGTCTGACTAAACGGTCACTTTTAATTTGCCTAATGAATGCCTATTCTTAAAGTTACGTTACAAAATGTGGTTGTTTGTTAGGGATTTTACAGAAATTAAATTATGTACTTATGTTTGGCCCTTTGTGGTATGCTGACCACAACAATAAACTTCATCATTTGTAATTAATTAATGCAACAAACAGCAACAATAAGTCTCTTTTAACTAATGTTACATATAAGGCATGTAGGTATTATGTCCTCTATACATATAAATAGAATATTATGGATATTACTGTGATATTCATTAACACACGTAAGTAACACATGATGTAGGTTTGCTAGTCAAAGCTTGGCTTTACTGTCAGTTTAATTTACTTAATGTTTGTCTTTAAGTACATAGGATAAGGTAGGTATAAAATAAATATATATCATTCTTGTTATTGTGGTTTTCACATAATTCAATCAATTATATTTGGCCCTTATTTACAGTTCTCCGACCGCAATAACAAACAGTTTATCATCCGCAATTGGTACTTATAAAATTACGTAATTGCTGAAGAAGACAATGCGAGGAGCTCGTGGCTAAGTAATAACAGCCGCATGGGTCGATCCATCAGGTTAAGCTACGCTTGCCGGGGTTGGTCCGTGGATGGGTGACCATCTTTACATACCGAGACACCTCCGTGCCTCGGAAAGCACGTTAAGCCGTTGGTCCCGGCTGTCATTCGTGGATCTTTGACAGTCGTTACGGGTCGTCAGAAGCCCGAAAGTCTGACAATCAGTCTTACCAAGGGGTATCGTATTACCCAGTTAATGGGTTGTGGAGGTCAGATAGGCAGTCGCTCCATGTAAAATAATGGTATTCAGCTGCATCCGGTTAGACTGGAAGCCGACCCCAACATAGTTGGGAAAAGGCTAGGCAGATTGATTGCTGAAGAAGACAATGCCTACGCTTATTATTTTAACTAACTTCAATACATATATAAAATTATGTTACAGTTAGGTAATACCTATATATAAAGTAAGCGATCTTTGTTAATACTTAGATCATCTCGGTTACATGTTTTGTGTTTTTTGTTTTTTTGTTTTTGTGTTTTAAGTGCACCTAATACCTACACTTCTTAGTTCTCACTCATTCATTGTCTGTGGCTACTTTTAACGTAATATCGAATGAATATTATTGGAAATAAGAATGTCACACCGTTCTTTATATCAAGATTTCTTTAGATAAGAAGGTTACCCATATCCCGCCGTGATCCTAGTCATACACATATGGATGTCGAAAGAAGTAGTTCTATGAGAATATGCCTGCCTAGCCTTTTCCCAACCATGTTGGGGTCGTCCTCCAGTCTAACCGGATGCAGCTGAGTACCAGTATTTTACAAGGAGCGACTGCCTATCTGACCTCCACAACCCAGTAACTTGGTAATACGATACTACTTGGTAAGACTAGTTGTCAGACTTTCGGGCTTTCTGACGACCCGTAACAACTGTCAAAGATCCTCGAATACAGCCGGTTCCAACGGCTTAACGTGCTTTCCGAGGCACGGAGGAATCTCGGTATGTAAAGATGGTCACCCATCCACCGACCAACCCCGGCAAGCGTAGCTTAACCTGATGGATCGACCCGTGCATCTGTTATTACTTAGCCACGAGCTCCTCCCGTATATCCACCTGTATTTTATTATAAACAAAACAATGCAATCACCAATCAGTCTTCCAATCTTACTATACAACGTGTCGTTTTGCATCCTCGTCAAAAAGGGTGTGTCCATCAAACCTATCAACTTCATCCATGGCACCAACGTCGTAATCGCGAAAAAATAATTATTTGCGTCGAGTAGGTATTGAAGTTTTCTATGGGACAGTTGAAAATTTTTTCGCGATTACGATGTTGGTCCCATAGAAAAAGTTGTTCGGTTTGATGTTCTGTATCACACCCTGAAATTTGACGAGGATGCAAAACGACACGTTGTATATTTCAAAGAACTCAGTCAATACTATCATGATTTTAATTCTATGTAAACTTGTCCAAATCACCAACGTTACCACAATACGTAAGCCTTGAGTCAGAGCTCAACGTCAATAATCACTTACTCACATTTATTTATCAGTAACCCCCATCGGATGCTTTGCATATGGAGATTGGAGAGTATTTGTGTTAAATGTCAGTGTGGTTCTCTTGTGCTAATGTAAGCGCTCTGTTGAGGTCATACATCCACGAATATTGTTCCATTTAAATTGTAGATATGAGTAAGTATTCATTTTGTGCACCTAGAATCTTTGTATTTCATATTTCTTTAAAAACAGGGTTCGTATTATTTATTGTAATACACATTACAGAGACAGTGATACAATTTTTCGCGGACATATGCGTTGAACCACTTTTCGACCTTATCACTAAAGCAATAAGGTTGAAAAGTGGTTCACCGCAAATGTCCGCGATGGTACAAAGGCGAGCTTAACCCAGAATTGGGTTTACTGACAGCAAACCTCAGTGCGACAGCGAAATTTGTAAATGAACACGGTCAATAAGTGCACAATTGTACAATATTCAAAAAAGTTATTTTAAACGTATCTTAATTAAAATAATTAAAAAAATAAAATAATAATAAAAAAAAATTAAAAAGAACGTGTCGTATCGTATCTAGTAAATATATGTACACAATACATAAACATACACACATATAGGTCATGTTGTATATTATGTTCCCTAATTTTTATCCAGAAAACCTAAAACGAAGGGCTTATCCCGTACGGAGTGAGGAAGAGAATTCCAAAGGCGCACAACTCGTATGGATTGTACAGTATGCATATTGGTTTGATTGTTTTGCTATCTCTACCGGTTTACAGCGCATCGGCTAACGAACTGATGTTCCCACGGTAGAAATCAGAGAAAAATAATGTACGGTCTGATTTACTTAGATTGATTTATTATAAACTTGAACATTATTACATGTTGAGCATGAAACACAGCATGAAAGAGCTCTAACTTCCGCTATATTAATACAGGATCAATTTAAATTAGCTAGCGAAACTCGATATTTAAACATGATTTAACATAAAAAGTAAGTTCAAAAACTAAAACCCGACTACTGAAAAATCACGCTCGCCGCGGTCGCTCTGTAACCAATTAAATTAATATTATTTACCTCCACTTTTACTTATTTTTAACAATTTAAACATACTTATTTATTAAACAATATAACATATATACATATTTGTAATGTGTTCGTCAAGACCTTTCTTTTGATACCAAACATGTCTAAAATCTCAATTTAATTTTTTTCGTGGTCAGAAATTTACGTGTTAAGTCCACCATATTAAATTTAGGGAGAATTTAATATAGCCTGTGTCACCCGGATCATTATTACGAATATATTGATACCTCATTCATTAAAATCGGTTCAGTAATTTAGGCGCTACGGTGGAACACACGTAAATACCTACTTATATACATACATACATAGACTGCTAAAATCATAAGCCTTCTTTTTGGCTTTGCCGTAGTCGGGTAAAAATAAATAAATTTGATGATTTTGTTTTGGGGGTCAGTATAAATGAAATTAGTGGTGTAGTCACTTTTTTTTGTGTAAACTTTACAGACGTTATGGGTATCATATCTCAACACGATAAAACAGATTTTATCAACTCAATCTTCAAGTAACAACACTAAGTACCAGCGGTCATTGACCTCAGAAAAAATCATCAAAACTTTTTTATTTTTGTTTTGTCGTACCCCACACTTACCACGTCTGCGGAGTTTCGCTAACTAGTTTAATTTGACCCTGTAGAATTCATATCAAAACTGTACAATAGGGATGATGACCAAAAATTTTTAATTTGTCGTCATGTAGATTACCTATTAGAAAATATTGGACACGTATTTTTTCTTTTTTTACAAAATCAAAAGATTACGTCGATACATTGAGTTAAAACATCGCGTGACGTCACGTGTAGCTAGATTTTATACGAACAAGTGACGTAGCGAACCCCCACTCCCCAACTTTAATGAGTGTTATATAAGTCATTTTCTATTAATATGATAATACGTGTCTAATATTTTTTTATTATCTAACTGACGGACTAAATAGAATTTCTTTTTTTTTACCCAGACATCATCCCTATTAAATTATGGGTACATATTTATTCTCGTGCATAATTATGAACTTACTAATGCCAGGAAAGCTCTTGAAATAAACCAACTTCATTTGACTAAAACTTAATTCCCTTCCAAACATCCAAAATGAACTCATAAGAAAGTTATTCTATACTTTAAAAAAAAATACCTTTAATCGTGTTAGCAATTAGGCGTATCCGTTGTTTCTCAATGAAATAGTTTTAGTTATATGTTTTATCTGCACGCTACCGGTGCGCGGTGGCGAGCGCTTCGCTCTAATTGCCGGGCACGCCTTAGTTTATGGAGAAAATTACTGCTTTATAAAAAACACGATAAAACGCTACACACGTGGTTCTGGATTTATTCATTTAAATTAGGTTCCGCTTACTTCCATTAATAGTTATTTTGATTATAATAAACAATAAATTAACCGACGTTGTAGAAGATATTACGAATAAACTACGACTTCATGTTCCCATTAACTATAATGCCAATAGAATACACATTTACGTGAGCGAAGCCGCGGGGACAGCTAGTAATAAATAATGAAACGCACAAAGTATACTCTTTTTTTCAACCATTTACTTTCAACATAAGTACGCCTATGATGTTCCTTATTTATTGACAGGCAACCATAGACGAAAAAATACAATGCTTCATGGACGCTATGAAGTTTCTAATTTATTGTCAGGCAACCATAGCCGAAAAAATGCGATACTTCATGGACGTTATGAAGTTCCTTATTTATTGACAGACAACCATAGGCGAAAAAATGTTATACTTCATGGACGCTAAAGTAAAATAAATGGTTGGAAAGATTATAATTATCTCCATCACCATAATATTATCGTCATTCAGCTGAAAGACGTCTAGTGCTGGATATAGGCTTCCCCCAAGCAAAATCACAACTCCAATAAAATTACTGTTGGCTCGAATCGAAAATAATCGTTAATGAACTTGGATTTAAAACTTAAGGCGCTTCTGGATAAGAGTGAAAGAGTAAATGTAGATTATTTAAGTAAAGAACTTACAGAAGAAATCACGAGCTTTAGATTAAATAAAACAAATTGAATGGCGTCTCTAAATCGAATACGTGATCCAATATTAAACAGTTTTTGAGATCTAAATGTATTATGGCAAGTTGTAGGTATACATTTATATTGCGGTTAGTGTGGCATCGGTGATGAAATGAATATATCTATGTAATAGGTATACGAACTCATTTACACCTACGAATCTACTTAATATGCATTGAAATATTAAAATCATTTCTAAGCCCTTTGGGGTAATAGGCTAAGGTGCGGTTACCTACTTTAATTAAAAACAATATTAAATAATATTGAGAAGGTTGACATTTATTACTTTGTTATGAAATAACGAATTATTCATATTATAATGTATGGACCGTGTTTCAATTTTAATTATTTAGTGATTTTTGATAGAGCTCTGTTCGAACTTGATAAAATATGCAACAATTTTTACAATTTATGAATGATTGAATCGATCGGGAGATACTAAAAGCACACAGTGCGTAGGTGCAACCAAAGGTATATGCAGATCTTGTGTATTGTCACCTGTGCAACCAGTCTGCCTTGGGTGTGATGCAACCGACCTGACCCGCCATAATATCAGTACAGTACATATCACCATCGTCATAACATAAGAGTCCTTTGTACACTGTACAGTGTTTCGATCAATACAGTGTCATTTTAGGAATTACGACTTTTCTTAAAGCTTGCATGTTATGGTAATAATTTGCCCTACAGTGATCGTATTTGATCATTATTTCTTCTGAAATAACTTTGCCATAAGTCTTTGACTTATAACTTCATGCCCACATTTTAATTAGCTAATTCCTTATTCTTAAGAATTTATTATATTCCCTTATATGGCTTTACATAACATATAACATAAAATTGCCTAACTAAACAGGTTTCTGTGAAATACCAGATTACTCTCATCGGGGTAACGGTTCCTTGAGCTCTTGTGAATTTTAACTAGTCTCATCAAGAACTTGTTTACTTTTTATTACAAACTCCAACTGAGATTTGACGATCAAATATAAACATGCGTAGGTATACATACATAGAAATCCAAATTGTGTTCCACAAATACTGTTCAAGTATGCATTACCATAAAGATTGCTTACGGACGAACGTGACCAATTCTCTCATGAGAGGAAGATGATGCGTATCGTAATGTCGATGCACCCACAGATATGTGGTCAAAATAAGTGTGGAGAATTGGCAGTAATCTCATGCAGTATTACCACACATCCGGTACTTGACCAACTAAACAGTAAAAAGTCTTCCGTTCCGCACATAACATTTCAATTTGGACGCGCGTTACAACAGCCAGTCGGTGCGTTGAACGACGTTTTTGTCAACTTTGTGCCTAATTTGCTTCGCCCTAAAAACAAGACGCGTTAGTTTCTTTTCGCTTTCTTCCTTATGTACCTACTTATGCATGATTCCTATGCAAGAGACATAACAAAGGGTTCATTTCGTCTATATTCAAAGTCGTTCAAGACTTGGCTATAAAACAACCGACTGAATTATTTCGGGATAAGTACGCATAAATTGGCAATGTGGACGCGGTTTTAAGAAGGCTATGAACTCTGTATCAAGTGCTTAATGACCACTAAAGATTAAATCAGCATCGATCATTTACGACACCCTGATGTACTTGGAAAGATCATTTCGTGTTTCTATTTCAGTTCGGTGGAGCGGTGCGACCCGCGTCCGCCGATTAACAGTTTTTACAAAGATCTCCGCAGCCGCAGCTTCGCACTTGGGTTGAATACTTTCCGCTCGTTGCGCTTTGGTTGTATCTGATAGTTTTGTTCTCATCATGGTCTTGTTTTTCAAACCGTTTCGCTTACTATTATTTCTTTTTGCAGTTTTGCTTAGAACTTTCTTAGCACTGAGATGAAACAAGGTGGTCATTCATCCGTTTTACAGTGCAAAAATTATTTGAACGTACTTCAATAGTCACCTATGTAAGTTTAATATTGTTATCTTTGGGCACTCGAGATGTTCTCCTTCGTACATGATTTTCTCGATTATCTTAGATAGGTAGGTATCTCAAAGTGCCGACAGCCCGACACTCATACTATAACGTGCTCTAACTGAGGTCGATACACAACGCAGAAATCGGTGACGACACTTGAATTATTTGAAGTGCCTGAATTTTTTGCAATCGCTTATAAATTTTCGATTTTCTTATTTCCCGGTTCTTTCTCGTAGTTAAGTAGACACATTTTTTGTTTCACTCTAAATTAAATGTATGTACATTCTTATGTTGAAGTATTATTCTGTGTAATGATAGTTTTTATGTCTACTCAAATTACATTTTATTGTGTCAATTGCGGTCAAGTCATGTATAATGTAGAGCCTTAATGGCATGCTTCCTATCTTATTGCTATGTAGCTGCCCCTTCTAGTAAGTGTTCATGCAGTGAAAATTACTTGATTAATCTATTCGTTTTCTTCATTAGTTGTTCCAATATCTGTAGAGTCCCCGGCCAGTTTATTATCCAAACGAATATGTTATTCACTGAACCTAGCTCTCCTAGTGCAGTCACTGGCTCTAATAAGTCTAGGTACTTTTATATTCACACTTCCATATATTGAAACCTATATTTGGCGTGTGAGAGAGTGTCAGTCGTCATATAAATTAATTTCTATTGTAAATAGTTTTCTTATATGGAAGTATATACCGTTGGTTGACTTCTGTGTCGCACTCGGAAGTGTTTTACTGAATCAATATGAATTTGATTATGCGGATAGTCTGACTGCGGCCTGTGTATGTTCTGTAATCTGTATTTGGTAACATGGCAGTTAAGTAGGCGAGCTTCCGTCATCATTAGTCAACGATTGCATCAATGTTTATGTTCAATGACCGGTCAAGTTCGTCAATACTATAAATTTATTTTGGCCTGAGTTGTGTTACCAATGTCAAAATTGGTACTTGAAAATACAAGAGCTCAGCGATTCTAAAGCTATTGGTTTTTATTTTTCGAGTAAAGATCCGAGCAATTAGTTGAAAACTTAGTTCCACAAATAAAAATCAAAATGATGGAAACGTTTAAGCTAACAAATAAAAGTTTACCGCGCGGCTATAGTGAGTTTTAACACGCAAGATTCGTAGTATTCGTCACACAAAACATCTATTCATTTGTGACGCGTATTTTACAAAAGAAACTGGATTTTATCCATACATTGTTAGGTAGGTATCTACATCAAATTGTGGAGAATCTAAGAATCTTCAGCCAAACAGCTTTTCTATTAGAACGGTTTTATCTGCTTTAAGTAACTGTGTAGTGTGAGTTGAAGTGTTTGTCATTTACTGAAATTGACTGTTTATTGGTTAAAGTACTAGAGATACGGATTAACAGCAAATATTATCTCAAATATTAGATTTATGGGTGGACGCTCTATCTCTGCAAATGACTTTCCAATGAGTACCTACTTTGCAACTGTGTAATGGAGGTCCAGTAGAGGTCGGTTGGAGGTCACGCCTTGTCTTACAAGTCTGTCTTCACAACCAATCGTATTTTGTTACTTTGCCTACATGATGTTATTATCAATTTTGTTTCTTCGGCTTCTTAGCTTTAATAGAAAAGTTTTTCCCTTTAATTCTACTGAAACGAATGAAAAGAAATACATATTATTATCGTCTACTTGCATCGATATCTGCCTGATTACTCATTGCTAACCTGTCTCCAGTCTTAAAAGGACTCTTGTCCTGCTTTAATGAGTCACTAAAACATACCAATAATGTACGGGCTGTTTGTCGCATACATAATTAGGATGTTTAAATTCGAAGAATACAAAATTTTTCGATTCCACTTCAAAGCACAAGGCACAAGAATGCACATTACTAAGACAGCCGTCGATAAACCTGGGCTAACTAGTTTTGCGAAGTAGGCACTTATCGACTGTTCGTAAACCTTCGAACGTCTTGATGAACGATGCAGTTTGCAATTTAACGGGCTCATTGTCTTGCTTTTTCAACTTGCTGGACAAAGATCATCCCTATTCCTTCCAGTTAGTCGTAACAGTCTCAACCGTCAGCTAAGGAGTGAGCTTGCAAATCCAACCCGTTTCTGTTGCGAAAAGGGTCTGGTTTCACTTGGCAAAAAGCAGCTTACACAGTGTTTGTTTTATATGTTTAAAAATATATTTTAAACTATCACCGGATACGTCCGTTTCGCTGGTATTACTGGGGTGTGCTCAGCGCTTGCATTAGTCTACCACTTAATCAATTACAGCCGACATGGCACAACTTCCCGCACTCTATATAGGCTCACCGACCCACATGTCCTGCGTCATCATAATAATAATGACGTCACCCCTGCCGACCTTGTTGAGGGCTTGGACTACCAGTATAATATGTGATGATCTCTTTTCTATGTTTACACCCACATATGTTTTGTACAGTTAATAAAACTTTGTGTCACGGTTATCTATCAACAAATTATTGTATGTATTGGACAAGATCGTTTGTACTACTTTTTGGTCTCATATTTTCAAACCGATTTCTTGGCATTTTGATCTCTTCAAGGGAGTAAAAGACCTTCAAAGTTAATGGTTTTACGCAGTTTGCCTAATTTTGAAGTAGAATAGTTTTGTGCACAAATATGTGTTTTTACCTATAACAAACTTTAGAATTTGTATCTTTAAACGCTCTATCAGGAGGAGGAGGAGGAGTGAAGTATTCCCTTCTATTTGCCTATCGCTTGCACTTGATCATAACTTTCACTGTTGAAAACTGTTTGAAATCTATACCTGGCTACAAGCTTCCTTACTTAATTGAGAATTGAAATGCATTCATTGCAATTCTTAAGTATCTGGTTGCATAAACCACAGTCCAATACGGAACTCTTCGAAAACATGGATATGAAATACGAGGTTCTCGAATTGCGATGCGACTTTTAAATAAGTGTTCATCATTTTTATGCACTGTAACGATAATTGTGAATTTGAAATTGAATGTTTCCCAAACCCACCTGAGTATCACAAAATAGCACAAGTTCTGAAAGTTCTCACTTCACAAGCACTTCACTGACTATTGGTTGTTGTTCGCATTGCGGCGGACGGCCGCGCCACTCGGCCCTGTGATCGGAGTGAGGCGTTGCGCGCGCGCCGTTCGTGTGGGAGGCGATAGTTGCTCGCTTATCCTGCAACAGTGCTGACCAAACGCAATTACTGACCATACAGATCGTACTGATGTACATAAACGTTTTTAATTGCTCATATTACATTTACAGATCACGTCCAAAACTTAACTGTTGAATATTGGTTTTACGTGTGTTGTGAATCGAAGGCTGTGGTTAAATACTATTAATTCTTATGTTTGAAGATCGAAGGGTCAAATATCTTAGCCGCTTCAAGATATTTTATCTTTTATGACTCATTTAAATCTTTACCTATCTTTTCATAGTGTGGATGCATCTCAACCAGCTATATGAATCATGTCCACCTATGGTCCTTGTAAATGTAACATCCTCGAGAATAGTAGGTAGGTATAATGTAACAAGATAAATGAGCTAATAAGGAGTGTAATAGCACAGGTAATAGGTTGGAAGGTGAAAAGCTTGGTCAGCCATATTGTTATAGTTTTTTTAACAAAGTCTCTGTTTTTTTCTGTGGGCGGAGCGGATTCGCGATAATTTGTAGGCGGTGCTCCTTACCAGTTACCAGTGGTCGCGTCACGACACAAGGTTGTATTACTCACTGTTTTGGTTCGACGCCGTTTATGTAAGGTGTAAAAAATCAAGCCTTTATAACAAAGTTTTCAGGGTGGAACATTCCGAATGTCCAAAAATGTAGTTCGATTTACGAAAATTCATTATGAAGATGTACTATCCGATCCGAATAAAGGTCGTAGACCATATTATGTCGAGTCTTAGGACTCGGCACTCATGATTAAATATTAATAAAAGCAAACAAGGTCCATTGGTGTATTTATTTTCAGCCGCCACCGTAGATTTTCTGCCGAGAGATTTGGGACCCTACGGGTTCCCAAATAAGGGCGAAGGCAATACTTTCGTTAGCTACTTCAATCACCACTCCTTGTTCTAAGAAGTAGCTAAAGAATGGCAGTAGCGTTTGTGATATTCTTTCTTTTACATAACATTACGCCTGTAATCCCCGAAGGGATAGACAGAGGTGTAGGTACCTGTAGTACACCGACACCCCATGTAAAGAGGGCGAGCCTATTGCTATCAACTGAGCAGAAATCCAGACTCCGGGCTGCTACTGAGAAATCCTTGATAGAAAAACTCAATAACACTTTGCCCTACTTGGGAATCGAACCCAGAACCTCATGCTCAGCAGTAGCGCTTGCGACCACTAGACCAACGAACCAGTATTTTAATAATTGTTTCTTTTATCTAAAGATTCACAAATGCAGGGGGAAAACAAGCAGAAGATAGATATCTGAAACTTTACTGTTTTTCAGGTTCACAATGTAGACGAGGTGCTGGAACGTCACAACGACTTCTTGGAGTCGTGCCTCGGCGACTGTATGCTCACCAGTCCGCAGCTGCTGAAGGCCGTCACCACGCTGTGCCTCGTCTGCGTACAGTTTTGTACATTCATACAGGTGACACGCTATACACGTTTTTAAAAAGGGAAAACTATTAATCACAATTTTTTTGAATTACAGGTAGACAACTGAATTTATTGCTACTCCCATTGAGTGTCGCCTTACGGCCCGGCCACGACATTGCGCGGCGGTGGCAGTGGCAGCGGTTTTCCTAATTCATTGCGTGTGATCCCAACTAGCCACAGTGCGTTGCGCGTCTCGACCGCGCAATAAACAGATAAAACGCTTGTCGCGCCGCAATTCGCGCAATGTCGTGGCCGGGCCGTTATACCGCATAGGTTCATGACAATGTGTGCTCGAGTGTCAACCGAACCTCATAGGTTTACAACTACAATAAGCCCGCGGTTGCCATTGGATGATGGTTTTTTAACGTTTATATATGTATTACATATATTATATACTAGCAGTTGCCCGCAACTTCGTCCGCTTTTTTTATATGCTAAATATTCAGATTGAAAAGTAGTCTACGTCCTTCTCAAGGTCCCAAGCTGTTAAACCTGTCAAATTTTATAACGATTGGTTCAGGATAGTAAAAAAAAAAAAAAAAAAAATATGCTATGAAGTTTATAACTAAATTTAAAAAATAAGTAATGTCTTTTGATTCTGTAGGTTGATTTTGATGAAATAAACGCTAAATGTCACAATAAAGCTTCATAACTTTTAGTAATTCGATTTTGAGTGGATTTTATGTGATGCGTGCACAAACGAACACAAACCGACAAACAGACAATAAAAAAAAATGTGTTTTTACGTTCTGTTACAATAGTACGTTGTTCCAGTATTTTTTTTGCAAAAATGTTTAATGTACCTACAGATACGGAAGGTTTACGATTTTATTATATGTATGTACTTATAGATTTTATATCTGTGGACATCGAGAGCTTTTTCTTATGAACCTATGGTGTATCATCGACAATCAACGAGGTAGAAATTAGAAATCACTTTTCATCGTGATTGTACGTTATTTTTAAATTTTAAAAGGCCATAATAGAACAAATAGAAAGAGTTGCTTTCCCACTTAGAAATGCACTTGCAGGATATTTGTTATTTTAGTTCAGTGTATTTATTATGATATACAGTACCTAATTAAATATGTATCCAATATTATGTATGTTTCAAAATCTGGTGAAGGTTTACATATATTATTATCCCTGCAGTACCTAAGCAATGATTATACTTACATAATATTATGTTATATATTTTCTTCCGCTGCGATTATCTATATTTTATATACTTTGTTATTGATGTTTAGCAAGGCTTTCCAGTGGTTAGTATACCTATATGATTTATAACATTAATTTATTATTGTATTTTCTTTTAACGCTACCAAATCACGTTAATTGGCAAAAGGAGATGCACAAGTACTTCGTGGACGCAGAGCTTAACAGTATGCTTGGATCGACGTATGACAATACAGACTATATTGAGGTATATACCGAGTAGATCAACCGTAACATTAGTGCACTGGTGCAAAGTAAATAATATCACAAGTATCATAGAATTTCACTGTGAACTGATCATTGGCAACATGGCGGCCGTCAAACGTCAAATTTTCAGCCAACCACAAATCGCGCTCACTAAATCGTCTAATATGATTGGGTAAAAACATTTCACATTGCTTCTAAACGGTAAAGGTGTTTAAGTACATAAATTTGCACTAAAATTTGTTAATAAGTACATCTTGCTTCCATGTAGTATTTGTGATATATCAAAGACATTAACCTATATTTTCTTACCATTCTTTCATGACTTTTCTGTTTTAGACTTTTACAGTGAGTATTTATTATGTATTATTACATCTGCTTTATATTTAGAACCTGACACTCTACTTTCCCAACACTCGAATAAAAAACAAAATATTGAAATCAATGTTGTAGCTTTTTATTTTCATTTCCACGTTCATGCGTTTACTTTCTAGGCATAAATATTCTTCTATTTATTTAGAACCTAGGGATACCTACCTATCCGAGTCATGTCATGTGCTAACAACTGTACTGGAATTCAAAATCTTAATTTTGATAATTTACTTTCCATTGCCAATTACTCAACTATCTACATTAGCGTTATGTAGTGTAAGTTGATTTTTCATAACAAAAAAGATCCTAAAGAAATTTTGATTGCAGTGGAATTAGAACTTTGTCATGTATGAAATGTAAAAACTTGATAATTAAGTATGTATATATAAGATTTTGAATTCAAGTTTAAACGAAAACAAAACATGTCTTCATCTTGTGTTAAAATGTGTTGCTTCATGTGTAGGACGCGGGTTGCGGAGGGACAGCAACGAGCGGTTCGGCGGATTCGTTCTCTCGCTCGGTGTTGCGCTACGGACTGCGGTTCACGGCGGCTCTACTGTCCGTACTCGCGATCATCGAGAGGATGGCAAGGGACAACAATACCAACAAACTGCTGAATATATCTGCTAGGTACGTGGAACAATACACAACATCCCGAAAAATACCGTCAGGCCCGATGGCATTTAAGACGGGTGTTGTGTCTGGTGGTCTTCTGGTCGCCGGATCCTCTCTCTTCAATGGAGGATGAGAATCTGACACCTCCACCTCATACCTCTTTATGGTTTTATTGTTGAATGAGTGAAATTTTCGGTTGTTCACATCTATTCAGGCGTTATTGCCATGTAATAGAAAAAAGAAGTGGAAGTGCCCACGCAGCTATCCGGCGCGTATCAGAATTATGCGGCAAAAATGTAAAATAAAACATCCTTCGTCAATTGTAATAAGTCTTAATTTTTGTATGAACAGCAAAATACGCTTTTTGTCAAAGTTGAATTTGTTGTTTATACAAAATTGAGACTTATTACAACTTACGAAGGATATTATTTTACATATTTTTCCGCATAATTGTGACACGCGCCGGACATGTGACATAGCTGTGTGGGTACTCCCACTTGACTCCTCTGCAGGACTAAGGCCTCCTTTTTCCTTTTCCACGCAATTTCCGTGCGAGCCGAGTAGTTATTTTTTCCGCAACTCGGTAACCTGGTGATTCGGACCCTAATATAAAATACTCTAATTATCAGCTAACCTCTGTTGTGAAATATCCATAGGTTAACCCCATCTCACATATCCACATATACAAGGTTGATATGAGCGAGAGGCATTAAATTAAACCACATATACTATAGATGCATAGTGTTAACTCGGAACTTTTAAAAAAAAGTTTAGAAGAAAAATAAGAAAAAATTTTTTTCGAAGAAATAAAACAGCTTGATGATCTAATTATGATCTTGTTATGATTATTGTCATCCTTTGTAGACATTTCCACTAACGTGCGTAAAAAAACGGCAACGTGGCGTCAAAAATTCTGTCGTTTTAAGGTACATACACCTTTAAACGACATAATTTTCAACAACATGCTTAGTCAGCTGTTAGGGCAGATACATCGTGTTTCAACAAAGAAAAAACTAAAAAATAATCCTGTGACTAAACTATTGCTTCTATTTATCTTTAAGTAAAGAATCTGAAAATGATACAAAGTATATGTGGTTTAATTTAATGCCTCTCGCTCATATCAACCTTGTATAAATAATATGCAATAACACTTTGTACCATAGATATATGAAAGAAGGAGATATGCCCGGTAGTTGAAAATGTATCAGAACCCGATGTCGCTAGGTTGGCCCCACCACCGCGCCACTACTACACATGTAGTTCAATAAAAACAATAGACAAAGTCGCGCACACACTTGCAATTCATAAATCAGAACATACTACACAATCAATTATAAACCTTAACTCGTCACACACAGCGTGCATTTACCATGCACCGTACAACTTACTCACACAAAAACATCTGGCGCTATTATTGTGTTGTGCAAAAAGCAATTTATTTTACATATACGCTAGTGATTGACTAAATCGAAAAGTTATCGATACTTCCATTTATTACTGTACAAGAAAAATTTGGGGTCCTGAAAATAAAATAAAAAATGATATGTCCAGAAAGTATTATATATTTTAAATTTAAAAAAAATGTATATTAAAAAAAAAACACGAATCAATAAATTAAAACAATCCGGTTAAGTTGGTTTAGGCTGTGAAACCATAGGAATTGTTGAACCCTGTTATGATGTGTTTACTCACTGACCTGTAAAGTGGAGGTATTTGTTCAGTACTTGACGTACTCTTAATTTTGGGATTGCCCATTCAAAAAGCCTGCGAGTTTTCTTTAGAGGCTGGAACATTTCTGCCTTAAAGTGAATTGAGCATATGGTGCTACATTTTGTTGGGAACCAGTTAGGTGGCCTTCCTGTGGCATCAATCCATTATTTTTTTGTATTTGTATCTTTTGGGAAGCTAAAAAGGTACTTTATGAACTTATTTATCATTTACATAATAAGTATCAAGCTATAGTCTATATAGTCTATAGGAACTATTTGGCCGCTGAGACAGGGGTGAGGCGGCGGTTCGCAACGCACGTACTGAGTAATGCGCCCCCGCTCCTCCATCCCACCGCTCACATACCTAAGGCGTGATCAACTAGTTCCGCGCGGTCTATACTTCTTAACCTCACGATGAGTAAGCAGGTAGCAGGCAACAGGCGAATAGGCTTTTGTTATGAAAAAAAAACCCTTAGTTAAGAAATAGTTAAATATATGAAAACAAACACATGCCATACTCATGCATAACAAATAAATAGCATGAATATGTTGACTTATTTTAAGCAAAAATCACTAATATTTTATCTGGACCATACCGATTACTACAACGCATTCGAATCTTGTGGTGCATAGTTAAAGACTTTAGCGGAAGTAAAATACCAAGACCAAAAAAAAGTAAGGAAATAGCACGAAGATGCGATAATTTAAACCCTAAAACACTCCACCTAAACATTAATAAACTTACTTTACGACCGTTGGTTATGCATTTCTCAACTAGGTAAAATAATCAGAAACAGTAAAAAAGATTATTTTACATTCTCAAAGGTTTTCCAACCGTACTTAAACGTCATCTTTTCAAGTGTTCCAACCGGGCTAAAACGGTTGACAAATTGAAAAATAAACTATAATAGCAATATAATATTCGCTGGGCAATCGACATTATTATCGATAGCCTACTTTAGTGGATCTTAACCTCATCACTATCTCGCCGCAAGACACAGCGGCTGTACTATGCGACGCTCCGCGTAAATAAAGTATCGTTTTGTTATTTTTACATTGCTTGTCCAGTCGCTTAGCGACATACTTAAGGTAGTGGTTAAGGAGCAATGTATTTGCTGCAAAAATAGTACAGCCGCTGCGATATTTGAAAACAAAAATAACGTAGTAAAAGCAAGAAATATTTTACGATTTGTTGTTTTTTATGATTTTAAAGATAAATACAGTAAAATACTTTTAATTACATATGGTAAGTGATTCCGTGAGATACGAAGTTTTTAATATCACTTCGGTTTTTGCAGGAAACCACTGAAGAACACGGCATTTTTATAATTTATCGTGACCACGGTCGAAAGCGTACTAGTTCGCGGAGACGGCCATTTGGCGAGTAAAGGCACAGCGTGCGCATAACGCGTGGACACAAACACGCCCCCATGCCACTTCTCCTGTTTTTTATATTTCTATGCTTTGTACACTACAAATATTTAAAGGCCGTCTTAATGCCTTAGGCATTCTCTTCCAGTCAACCAAGGGTCATCACATTCGTTAAGATCGCTGTTATGGTTATTGGTTGCAAGAGCTACTGCTGAGCATCAGGTCCGGGTTCAATTTATGGGTCGGGCAGTGTTAACGGTTTTTCCATCTGGAATTTCTCAGTAGCAGCACAGTAACAGTACAAGTACAGAAGATTCACTCCGCAAAATCATTCAAATAAATAGCGACTCTTGATACGACACAATAAAATGCAATTCAGGTTGCACTGCGTTAATCACCTACAGTTATATTGACCTAGAAGTTGCCTCTCTTTCTGTCGCGTAGCTCTTATACATCCTGGCTCGTTATGGTTGTCTTCTTTTACGACGCGGTGCGTGAGTGAGTATCGAACTGACGTGCGCCCCAGCCGGCGCGCGGCAGCCCACACTTAATTAGCCCGACAAGCTGAGCCCGCCGCGTACTTGTAGCTTCATACCTAAAATGCGGAATGCGCCTGGCCTGGTAGCAGCCCGGAGTCTAGATGTGTGCCCGGTTGATGGCAATAGGCTCGCCCCCTATTACATAGGACTTAAACATAACTGCGAAATATGGGTTTACTATAGGCAGGTACACCTCTGCCTAATCCTTGGGGAATACCGGCATAATCTTATGATATTTTTTAACAACAAAACCCAAACTTTCAGATTAAACTTCAACACGTACTATGAGAAGCAGATGGAACAGTTCTGCAAAGACGACAAGCTGCTCGAGGGCGAGAGGAAGCAACCCGTCTCCTAGCACAGGACTGCGCGCAGGCGCACCAACCTCGTCACCTCCGTGTGAACGCACCCTATATATACACACTAATTATTATACGCCATATATAAAATACACTGTAACTATATCAACGATATAGGGAATTATCGATTCACAAAATATAATAAATTATAAATAAATCGTTAAACTAGGTTATCCAGCACTGTTCGTCTGAGATTTGAAAGATGTAGATTGTTGTAACACCCAAAAAGTTACGTCTTCTCGCTTTTACAAAATAGTGTCTATTTAGATAGTGATTAGGTGGTCGCTTCTACAATATTCTAATGTCTTAAACGATGCTCTCCTGCCACACTTCATAAAGTACAATGCATATTACAAAGACGTGTATTTTTACTACTCGAATATAATAATCTCTAATAATCTCAGAATTATATCAATTTTAATAAAGTATTGTAACTGATAGTTTTAGTAAATAGTTAGACTCCTTTTCCGCATGTATTAAAATAAGATCCTTATTTTTTCAAAATTACGATTAAAAGAAGTACAAACACAATAAGCATATTGGTAATGTAACAGTATTTAGATAGACTTAAATCGATGTTGTTCCGTGTTTAGATAATAGGCAACTGAGAAAAGATGATCAATATCTCAACAAAATATAGGTAAAGTAATGGTAGATAAATTTGATATTGCAGAATTTGTATGAAATATTAGTAGGCACGTTACGAAGGGAGTTTGACCGACTCACTGAGGTGGAGATTTGTCTGAATACGAGAGGTATTTTGCACAAGCTGTATACAATATAACAGATATTAAAATCATAATTAAATGTAACATATCCATGAACTTTTGTTGCGATGCCGTATAAGTAATAGACTAGGTTATTAACATATTTTTGATAGAAAAGTTCACTATTAAAATAAATTATTAATAGAAATTCACAAAGTTTCTCATTCCTTGCCATAAATGATAAAATTAAGAAACCATGACAAATAGTATTTTAATTAGCCTTAGAGCTGGTTTGTGTAAATAAAACGAAGAATCACAAAAAAAATACTCGTATTTGTTGTAATATTAAATGTCTGCATCATTAAGGTTTACTTCCTTAACGAAATAACAAAAATAAAATTATATTTATAATGCAAATTTTACATTTGTTGTTGTTATTGGCTGTCGTTCAAAACCCCTAATTGTTACAATTACATGGATAATTAGATTTCTGCTGTTTTGTAGGACGTGCCATTGCCTTGGTTTAACAATTTTGTTAATCAACTTGTTTATTGGATTAATTTTTGATTCATGTTTACACATTTTGTTAATAATGATGATCAACACAAATGCTACTATAGGTACTATCTCAATGATAAATTTGGGATAAAAAAGAATAACTACAATAATTTCGTTATTCTAAAAGGAAGCACTGCACATCCATGTCATGCACGCACAATCATGGTTTTTTTAATGACCAATAAGACCGTACATGAAATTTTGCCGATTTCGCTGATTTACGTCATTTTACAGTTATAATACTGTATTTCTATAAGTTTTAATGCATAACATGAAAGATCATTTCAATTATGATCTAATGTATGAGCTACTTTTTTTATTTATATTATTTAATTTTGATTAAGCGACCTAAACCGGCGACTGGTTTGTGAATTTTTGCTGTAAGAGGTTTAGAATAAGTATCGCATATTTACGAATCGTTTTAAAGTTTACAAGGTACGGAAAAATTGCAGTGTATTCTTGTGAAAGTTGTCTATACAATGTATTAATCACTTTCATATAAAATTTTTCAGTAAAAAAAATATTTAACTTAGTCTAATTTTAGAGAAAATTGGCAAATAATTGCTTTTGATTTCGGCTACAACTCCCGTTCATAAAATTATAACAACAGAATAATAAACTTCAGTTCAAAATCAATTTATTTCCTGAAAAAAAAAAATATTAATAACATAATATGGCATTAAAAAATCTTTTAAAACAACCTAAGTCTTGCATTATAAACTAGACGCAAAATAAAAAAGTACCTCATTTATTAGATCATAATTAAAATGATATTTCATGTTGTGCATTAAAACTTATAAATATACAGTATTTTAACTATTTTTATAGTTAAAATACTGTATATTTATAAGGTTAACGTGACGACGACGACGTACGTTTGACGTAATTTTTTACGTCTGTAAAATCACGCAAATCAGCGAAATCGGCAAAATTTCGTATACGGCGTCAAGTCATTAAAAAACCCATGATTATAAATTTCAGTATGTTACATGTAAATACCATCGTTATTACTATTATTCAATAAACAATAACTCAAATCTAAATTGTTTTTTTTTATGACCTGGTAAAGTAAACAAACAATACTATTATCCTGTTCCCTCATCAGAGTCAGGCTTTCAAGCATCGAGGCTGAACCGACTAAAGCGTCGACTTAATATAAAGCGACTAGCTGCGCCCCGCGGTTTCCGCGGGATAAAAAGTAGCCTGTGTTAATCCAGGGTATAAGCTATCTACATACCAAATTTCATCCAAATCGGTCCAGCCGTTTGAGCGTGAAGAAGTAACACACACACACAAACTTTCGCCTTTACAATATTAGTGTGAATGTCGCGCGAATACGCGATCGTCACGTTTTCATCGTCACTGAAGGCGCGACCACGCGTTCTGGTCCACGAACAAAAAGTGACATATTTATTTTATTTATTTACTCATTCATTTAAATAATGCATATTTACAATATTAAGGCTTAAACTAAAATGGTAGGTATATAATAATGGGCTTAACCTGAACTAGGATAAACCTGTATCTCAGGTATCATAAGTGCAAATTAGTTTACAAAAATATTTCCTAAGATTGATGATAATACATAAATAATGAATAACATAACAGACTAATGAAATGAAAACATTGAATTAAAAATAATATTTAACTTAAAACAACCAGTAACTTTTCTGTGTCATCATAAGACAATTTTTGTAACCAAGTTTTAATTACATTTTTGCAATGTACCGTGTTTAATGCAGACATAGACAAAATTGCGTTTACTTTATTATAAAGAAATGGTCCTAAGAATATAAAAATCTATACATAAAAGAATGCCTTAATCTATAATTATCCATACAGATGTCTTTACGTCTTTTATCAGTGACAACTCTATTGTAAGGCAATTTAGAGTGCTGTTTTAATAAAGTATTCATAATAAATAACTGCCGCACTGTCAGAACATTGCAAGATTGATATAAAAGTTGGGTCGGGAATAGGATAGGCCGGAATGTGGATACTTTCAATACAGCTCTGAGCGCGCTCCAATGGTAGCAAAACTGTTTTAGCCGCTCCTCCCCATGAGGTAATGCAATATGTAATGATCGATTGACACAAAGCATAATATACCTGTAAGAGTCGGCAAAAGGACGAATTTTCTTGAAAATGAACATCAATTTACGGACTCTACTGCATAATAGGTCAAAGTGATTTTTAAATGTAATAGTAGCATCTATAATTACTCCAAGATATTTAATAGTTTTCGTATTATGGATACTTGGGCAATTACATTTCGAGTTTGCAGCTGTGTTACAAACATGTGCATGAATATTTGGAATTATTATAGATGGTTTTGAGTTGCGTAAGGAAAAGCGAATGTATTTAGTTTTTTCAGCATTTAATATCAATAAGTTATGTTGTAACCATCGATTAACTATATTGAAACCTTGCTGTGCACAGAACCAAACTTCATGTAATGTATTTGCGGAGAACAGGAGTACAGTATCATCAGCATATGATATTATTTTACCCGAATTTAGTTTGAGACTGCAGAGGTCATTTATATAAATAAGAAATAAGGTTGGACCTAATATACTTCCTTGCGGGACCCCAAAAGAAGTATTTTTTAGTTCTGAGCTAGTAAAATTATCAATTTTCAGACATTGACAGCGGTTATTTAGATAGTCTGCAAAAAGATTAAGCTGCTTTCCTCGAATAGGTACCTATTTTCTCGAGCTTATTCAACAAGATAGGAACAGATACGGTATCAAAAGCTTTTGCTAGGTCAAGAAAAATACCAATTGAATGATTGCCTTTGTCTAGTTCTTGAGATACATAATCGGTCATTATCTTGTACAGTATCAGTTGAGGATAATTTTGGTCTAAAACCAAATTGTTTTTCCGAGAGGATGGCTTTAGACTCTAAATACTTCATTAACCTATTGTTAATTAATTTTTCTAGTATTTTAGATGTAGATGATAGTATTGAAATAGGTCGGTAATTTGAAGCTACTGTTTTGTCACCTGCTTTATGCACTGGGACAACTAAAGCTTTTTTCAGATAGTCGGGAAAAATGCCTTCAGAGAGGCAAATTTGGAAAATATGAGTTAACGGCGGAACTAAAATGTGCCTGAATTTCCTTAACACACTATTTGAGATACCGTCCAATCCAACCGCACAGACTTCTTTCAGCCCCATAATAACCCTTTCGACTTCGGCTTTGTCTGTGTTCAATAAAACAAATGAAGTTAATTGACGATTTTGTGATGACACAGTGGCCCAGTTTCCGTGTATGTTGTAATTTGTGTTATAATTACGTTTTATTTGCTCAGCAAGATTTTTCGACCCACATTAACAAAGTAACTATTGACATGATTTGCTGATGTAAGCGGCGAGGCGTGCGTTTGTAATAATTCTGATGATGATTCATGCTGTTTTGATACCAAAGCTAGATTTTTTATATGGCCCCACAACTTTTTATTGTCTTTTCCTGATTCTTCAAGTAAATTTCTGTTATACGAAATTCTGTTATATTATATGAACGCGACGATCGCGTATTACCGCGACAATCGCTTTATATTAGGATGATGCGACGCCTTGAGACTGTCCACCGCACCGGGAACGGGACGTCAACGAGAAAACAGATGACGGCGGCGAAGTAGCGACAGTACATTTACTTTGGCACCGTCATCGTCATTTGTTTTCTCGTTGACGTCCCGTTTCCGGTGCGGTGGACAAACGTGTAAGGCTGAATTCGACCAAACTTTTATACCTAGTAAAAGCCTTCCCCCTCGAATAAATTAAGAATTTTTGACAGTTTCTCCAGACAAAAACTGTCAGTCAATTTTATTCCACGGTTAAAAGATATCCGACATTTGTCAAATTAGCCCTTACTTTAGATGAGAATAAAATTCTTATCAAACCTGTGGTCGAATCCACAGAGCATGGAATCGCCGTACCGCAAGCGTATTAGCCTCGCCGCACACGGGCTACACCATAGATATAAGAAAGAAAATGACTTAATAGTTGAAAATGTATCGGAACCAGATGTCTCCACTGTGTCCCCACCACTCGCCACAACTACACATGCAGTTCAGTATAAGCAATAGATACGAAGTCGCGCACACACGCAATTCATAATTCAGAACGTACTACACAATCAATTATAAACCTTATCCCGTTAAGCACAGCGTGCATTTACCGCACACCACACAACTTACTCATACAAACACATCGGTCGCTACCTTTGTGCTGTGCAAAAGCAATTTATTTTACATATAGATACGCTAGTGATTGACTAAATCGGAAAGTTATCGATTCTTCCATTTATTATTGTACTAAACATTTTTTTGTCCTGAAAATAACAAATAATAATCGATATAAAGATAATAATATACTAAATATAAATAAACAATATGTAGCTAAAAAAATGGGTGCGGACTCGTAGCCACACCAGTGTGAAAAACAGGATTTTTTTCCCTGTTTGTCACACTGGTATTTTTTCTACACCATTTACCACGTATTACTAGTGCGGTAAAAATATCGACATTAAAATGCATTTTGTAGAAACAGTTCATATTGAACATGGTCGAACAAATTGACAAAGATAACTTTGTACTAAGTATTCTGTCTGTTAAAACTCCTAAATTACGAAATATGTATATGGCATTTCCTTGAAATGCTGCGATTAAAATAGCCATAGTTTAAAGAATCAGTTACATAATTTGACTTTCAGTCTTTATGAAATATGAAATAAAATTCAATTTTGTTTACATTACGGTCACTGGAGATAATAAATAAAGTGTTATTCATATTTGTTTTTACTTATCTCGTGACCATTGGGTTCGGACCTTTGGAAGCCGTACGAGGGGCTGAAGACAACCCACAGCGTCCCCATAGACAACTTTAAATGAAATGAGACACCAACCGACGCCTATTACTGTATGCACTATGCAAGTGCACCCAAGGATAACCCCCGGTTATAGTGCAGAATTATTGTAGAACATGGAAACAAAAAGATATTGGGCTATGGGTTTGGGTGGCTACTCCTCATTGATATGGCAATGGCCATATCAATGAGGAGTTGGCTAATGAGCCAACAGGTTCGTCGTTCCCGAAAGGATCTGTCGACATGTTGGATAGACTACAAGAAGGCCTATGACTCGGTGCCACATACATGGCTCATGAGGGTGCTGGAGTTGTATAAAGTAGATGCAACTCTGCGCACCTTCCTGGAGCCACCCCACCACCTCTTAAAGCAGTATTATTTTAATCTTACATAAGTGGGGGAAAGAGTTACATAAGTGGGGGAGAGAATAGTGGGGGAGGTGGAATATGCTTGTATGATCTGGGATCCATATTATATTAAATATGATACTGCAATTGAGAGAGTTCAGCGTAAGTTCCTCAGTACATTGCAGTACAAATGTCGCACCGTACGTTTATCTTACAAAAACGCTTTGTGTAAGTTTAAACTATTAACATTACGCTCTAGACGCTTGTTGCTCCAGGGAATGATGCTCCATGGACTTGTACATAATAGGTTTGATTGCTCTGAATTAATCAGTAAAATATGCTATATTGTACCTAGAACAGTGTTGAGACGTGAGGCGCGTTCTTATCCACTGTTTGCTACAACTCCCTGCCGCACAAATGCAGGGGAGAGAGCGCCGCTCCAGAGATTGGTTCAGGCTTACAATAATAACTTTAATGATATTGATGTTTTTGCCCTATCTAAATATACATTTAGAGAACAAATTACTAAGCGCTTACCTTGCTCATAAATTTTAATTATTATGTACCTTTTATTTAGACATGTAATAGCTAATTAATTACTGCTTAATTTTCCCAACACTGTATCTTTTTTTTTAAAAAAAAAACTAGTAACATGTGGAAACGTAGTGGATTGTACATTTATTTATAGCATACTGTGTATCTAGATATAATATACAATGTACGATTGTTTGTTTTCCCAAATAAAATAAAATAAAAAAGAGATGGAGCTAGACGTCCTGTATAACTCCATCTCTGTCTCACACTGAAGTAACATTAAAACAATACTGCTTCAAGAAGTGGTGGTTGGCCCCCTGATGTCGTGTATGGGACAATGGAGGACGGTCCTTCGCTATCCAGGATGTCGAAATATCCAAAGGAACAGCGAGCCATATTTCAGGACGATAGTTTGAGTCCGCTTTGGTTCTGCTTAGCCTTGAATCCTCTAAGCACACTGCTGGAGGATTCAGGTCTACGCTATCGGCTGCGGAGAAGTGGTCAGGTTATATACCACCTCCTCTACATGGATGACCTATAACTCTTTGCCCCCAACAATTTGCATCTGATGGAGCTACTGAAAGTAACTGAAACTTTCAGTAGCGCCATCAGGATGGAATTTGGTGTGGACAAATGTGCGGTCATGCATGTAAAGCGAGGAGAGATTGTGGAATCCGTGGGAACCCAACTCTCGGATTCCATAAACCTTAGAGCCCTCTCCGCATCCGAAACCTATAAGTATTTGGGTATGTCGGAAGCGTTGGGCATCAATGTTACTGACATGAAGCAATTGTTGAAGGAGCGCTTCTTTGGCCGCCTGAAGTAAGTATTTAATAGTCTTCTATCAGGCGGAAACAAGGCCTTCAACGGTTGGGTCATGCCGCTTTTGATGTACTCTTTCGGCGTACTCAAATGGACTCAGACGGAACTCGACGCCCTGGATCGGAGGGTCCGTACGCTGTTGACTGCATATCGAATGCATCACCCACGATCATCGGTAATGAGACTATACGAGTATATCCCGCGAAAGTGTGGAGGCCGAGGCTTTTTAAACGCTAAGACTCCACAACCGCGAGATATGCAGTCTCAGGGAATATTTCCTAGAAGCCGACGTGGGGATGCATCGAGATGTGGTCACGCTGGACAAGGGCCTCACTCCGATCTCCTTGGCTAAAGAGAACTGGCGCAAACCTTTAGTGCTTGACACTAACGACCGTAGGGAGGTATGGCAGAGTAAAGAGCTTCACGGACGCTTTTTCCGGGCCCTACATGGACCCGATGTAGATTTGTTAGCGTCCGTAGCCTGGCTGCGTTCCGGTGACCTCTTTGGGGAAATCGAAGGTTTTGTTTGTGCAATTATGGACGACGTTATGATGACGAACAACTACCGGAAATATATTGTGAAAGACGGCACGGTTGACATCTGTCGGGCATGCCACCGTCCGGGAGAATCAATCCGACACAGTATCTCCGGGTGTTCTCGTCTTGCTAACGAAGAGTACTTGCATAGCCAGGATTATCCATCAGCAACTTGCACTGAAATACAACCTTGCGGAATCGGAAGTGCCGTACTATAGGTATGTGTCCGACCCAGTTCTCGAAAATGGAAATATCACATTGTACTGGGATCGATCCATCATCACTGACAGGACTATTGTTGCCAATAAGCCTGATATAGTGGTGGTGGATCGAATAGAGCGGCGCACAATGATTATTGACAAACGGTCCCACATGACGGGAACCTCGTGAAAGCCGAGAAAGATAAGCAAATCAAATATCTTGACTTGGCTCGCGAGGTTGTCGACATGTGGGATGTGGACTCAGCAATCATTGTGCCGATAGTCGTATCAGCCAATGGCTTAATTGCCAAGAGCCTCGACCAACATCTAAGGAGGCTCTCGTTGGGCAGCTGGATTAAGGTTTTGATTCAGATAGCGGTACTTCTGGACACGGCGCGCATTGTTAGGAGGTTCCTTTCTCTGGAGCCCTGACCGCCGGGTAGCTTGGACCCTGTTCCCGATACCGGTGGGCTACGATGTTGTATATTTTTAAATGTTTTTTTTTTTAACGTCATGTTTTTATAAAAAATACTAGCTGCGCCCCGCGGTTTCACCCGCGTAGACCGGGATAAAAAGTAGCGGTATGCAAAATAGATGTTAGCCGATTCTCAGACCTACTCAATATGCTCACAAAATTTCATGAGAATCGGTCAAGCCGTTTCGGAGGAGTACGGGAACGAACATTGTGACACAAGAATTTTATATATAAGAAGATTTAAAAATGTTTAAGTATATGTTCATAAATTAAATAAAGGAAATAATAATATAATTCCTTTATTTTCAGGCAACTAAGGCCCATAGACAAAATACACAAATGATTGATACAGAATTATAACCTAATACATATTAAAAAAAAAAAAAACATTTAACAAACTTAAAAACTACGGCACACGAAGTGACGGCATCGTGATACGCTGCGAGGTGTCGCGTAGCTGGCCGCGAAAACGCCGATACAGCACACCTTTCGGCCAAAACTCTTCCTTGAAGAAGGTCAGCAAATGGTGAGCCGAAACGGTCGAACGACTTGAAATTGGTGTTTTGGCGCGCCTCCAACCTCTCCACCCTCAAGGTCTAGTTGGTCTTCACCCGTATGTACCTACTCTACAATGTCCTCAGGCTTCGCAGAGTGGTACAACCGGGACACGAACAGCTGCGTCGTCGGTACTGCAGGACGTAGCAACGTGTTAGACCCAGCCGGCGCCGTCCCACACTAGTTGCGATAAGTAGGCTTCTTCATCTTTCTCTCCTCCTTGATGAAGCCGTGCTCGTCGAATGTGTTCTTCGGTGGAACCTGCTGTTCGTGGTCCACACGGACCACCACGGCCACGGTGGTAGGTGGCTGGTGTGGTGGGGTTCGTGCTTCGTGGTGGTTTGGGTGGCTATAGTGGACCTGGAGCTGTGGATGGACTAAGGCCCAAGCCTGACCTATTATGTTACTAAACGCGGATCATCTGGCACATTCAATAAGCGGATCTGCGAAAACTCCCGCCAGCCCATAATGACGTAGCGATTTACGCCAAGCGCAAGTTACGTCACCAAATTGTCCGGAATGTAACATAGTGGAAGACACTTACCATATACTGAATGCGTCCGGAACGAGGCCGAAAGGGTCATATTGTTATCCAAGTCACTGGATGTTGGAAAGGTGTAATAGTATTCATGCGTCCCCATTGTCAAAGGACATTTGTTCCCAACGAGTAACACCCTCAAATGTCACACTGTTACTCGATGGGAATGTTTTTAAGAAAAAATTCCCAACCAGTCACACTGTTACTCGATGGGAACTTTTTATTACTAATTTCCCAACCAGTCACACTGTTACTCGATGGGAACTTCTTATTAGTAATTTCCCAACCAGTCACAATATTACAGTAGTTAATGAAAAGAAGAATTAAATCGGTTTATAATCTAGTCGTTTCTGGCACTCGCCGGCCGCTGCCGCGACACCGCTCGCTTCGCTCGCTCGGCTCGTGCGTAGAAGGTCACAGTTTTAACCTAACCTAACCTATATAATGTTGTTATTTTGTTGATTTTAATAAAAATTTAAAAAACCGATTTAATTCTTATTTTCATTAAGTTCTGTAACAGTGTGTTCCCATCGAGTAACAGTGTGACTGGTTGGGATTTTTTTCTGAAGAAATTCCCATCGAGTAACAGTGTGACTGGTAGTGTGACCGGTTGGGAATTTTTTCAGAAAAAAATCCCATCGAGTAACAGTGTGACATTTGAGGGTGTTACTCGTTGGGAGCATACCTCAAAGGATGCAAGACTCTTATACAAGTTAGCAAAAATAGAATTTAGATCATAAGGAATAATTGTTTGTACTGATGAGGGTGAAATAATCAATTTGTGATTAAACTCTCTATAAATTAAATATAATAAAAAAAAATGGCACATTCAATAAGCCGATCCGCGAAAACGCGCGCCAGCCCATAATGACGTAGCGATTTATCCCGAGTTGTTTGAGGAGCGCAGATATATTCCACGGCTACCAGGACAATTGCGGTGATCGGTTATGGTCTCTACCAGCAGGCACGTCTACCTTTAAGACCACCTTTGTACACCGGTGTACATCTCCCGCCTGCACTACACCACTAAGGCGGAGGACATCGTGGAGTACGTGCGCCAGAAGACTAGGTACACGCCGAGGGTGCAGTTACTGGAGTCGCGCCGCAACGTCAACTTCAAGGCGTTCGTGGTGCGTGTACTGAACTGTTACCTGCCCCTCGTCATGGAGGAAGACTTTTGGCCACAGGACGTGGTGTTCCGTCGCTTCCGCGGACAAGTTCCACAGGGCAGCACTTAAGGTCAAGCTAGTGCAAAGAGGAGTGCTACTAACATAGTCTTAAGCCTATTTTATTAACACAAGTTTTGTTTATATTCAAATATGTATGTTTAGGTTAAGGTATTTGTCTATGGGCCAGTGTCGCCTGAAATAAATGGTTTATTTATTTAAGCACGTTTGGTAGCCAATTAAGGGAAGAAAGAAGTGGGATCTTTGTTTCTCGACCGTATTGACTCCAGTCGACCAATAAAGGCAAGAGAAACAAGACCTCCCGGGAGATGGGGTCCGTGGGGTCGCTCCTGCCCATCAGCTCGCCACACGCTGCCCTGTGGGTTATTATTATTAAAAAGCTGTGGTGTCCCACTGCAGGGCAAATCTCTCTCTACTCTCCACCTCTCTATTCAAAACTTCTCAAGTAACAGTTCTTATTGAAAGAAACCAGCTCATCCCGCCATCTTTGGTCCTGCCGCGATGAGGGAGGACTCATTAAGTTTGGCCTATTAGTGGACCGATCGGATAAATAAATGTTAGAATATAAAATCCATCGTTTTTTATTGAAATAAACATCTCACCACACAAGTTGATAATGACAAGTGGTACATGGTGTAGAAATATGAGCAGTGTTACTAATAGGTAAAAAATCCTGTATTAGGCCTTCGCGTCAGTCGCGGCGGCCACATGCTCGAAATCATAATTATTCAAACATTAATGCCATTAAATTATCTGTCAAGCAAACCTTATTTCATGGATAACAAAAACATTTTTCTGTTTAAGTTCTCCGCCTCTAAAAAAAAAAAGACTCGATATTATTTTTAGTAGGTAGGTATCACTATCAAGTTTACGAGTTAGCACTAGCGTTCATTACAGATTGAGGGTTTTTGTCCTTTGGTATGGCGTACCGTCGGCGGCTACCAAGCTCGACTATGTAACTGAATTGTAATGACGCTAAATATATTGATGTCATTTCATGCCCTAGTCCTGAGTGCATATTTAAGTTCTGACTTAATTATTATGATGTGCAGCGAAACAAATATGGGCTGTTTAGTCGATGAACCTGTAATTCTCAACGACTATTTCAGACTGCAGACTCACGCTGCGCGACCCTAACGTCGCCGTCGGAGGAATAAGTACGTGGTTGTAGAAATCAAAGACACTGTGACCATGACAATTAATCTATTTTAATATTTAACAGACTTTTAAATACAATCTTATTTATGTAACATTCAATTGGTTTTGTTTGATACATAAAGCAAAGTACTTTTTGGACTTCAACAATAAATACATCGTGTAACATTGGAATACTCACTATGCTAGCTCATGATAAAAACAAATAAATTACTTTAGCATGGAAATGACACAAAATGACTTGAAATCGTGAATGAAATTGTATAACACAGCATGCGAATTATAACTAATGAACAAGGAACTATATTAAAAACATACTGTAAAAGCAATTTATTCTTCTAACGACTTACCGACATAATCAAGTACTTAAAAAAAAAATATCTAACCAACCCTGTAAATAGGGGATAAACAGAATATACAACTAATCAATTCATATTACTTGACTAACGCACCATTCAACCTTAAAACATGCAAAACAATTTCATTTATAAGGTACAGTAAAACTACTAAGGACAGCCAACTTTTATGGAAATGTCTATATAGCAGACATTACAAGTAATATCACTGCATTAACAACTACAATGTTTATACGAATACACTTTTATGTTAAGCCTACCTTATGTGCATGTTTCACATTTAACATGGTAACTGAAGTCAACAGCATAAAGTTTGTGCACAATTTAATAAGTAAAACTGAAACACTGCATTGCATTAATTAAGCCACCGGCATACCCTTGTATAAAATGTATTGGCACAGTTTTACGTAACCAAAATATAAAAGTTTTAATTTATATGTATCAAGTACGATTTACATCATTCATGCATACGGTTTTTGAGTACGGTCGGTTTTAAAGCATACATTACAAGTCTAGTTCACAGTCGTACGACAAAATTTGCAGTAGCTAAAGCATCTCCGAATTGCGTAACCGTTGTATACTACTAGATTTCAAATTATTATATGCTTAGTCAGAACGGTGAGATGTGATAATTATGACATGACGCCTAGGCTCAATCTTATGTTAGCATCACTCAGCTACAAAACGATCAATCAAATGGTAAACTAATTCCTTAGTGATCTTTGAAGTATTTTAAAAACTCATGCTCAATGTCTAAATCTATATATATAAAACAAAGTCTGATTTTTTTCACCATACTCAAGAACGGCTGGACCGATTTTTAATGTTTGATTTATTGGATTTGTCTCCGCCCCGAATAGCAGAATTACTATTAAAACATAAGAAAAAAAAAAATATGAAGAAAATTAATTTTCTCATACATGAAATTTGGACAGGGCAACGTCTGTCGGTCAGCTAGTACATAGATTAAAAGTTATAAGTAGGATGCGCTGTGGTAGCCCGCGAAATTCTTATTTTGGGTTTTTTGCGATTCGCAGGTCCATGACAAGTTGTATCTTGATCAAAATATGATACGCGGGAATAAAACATATGAAGTTATATAATTTTAACCATGAAAATCATCAATACATCTCTCTAAGTTAGATTTCGTGCAGATTCGTCGAACGAACGAAATCTAACAACTCTGCACGAATTCGAATTTTGATGATTTTCATGGTTAAAATTATAATAAATACATATGTTTTATTCCCGCGTATCATATTTTGATCAAGATACAACCTGACACGGACCTGCAAATTGCATAAAACGCAAGAAAATTTGAATTTCGCGGGCTACCACAGCGCATCCTCCTTGACACGACTATAAATTCGAAATGCTGGTCAAGAGCATAATATACATATAACAAAATTTATCAGTCTGATACAATTTGATAAAAACACACAGATCTGAGCTCAAGTTATTAAAACATGATGACATGCACAACGATACAAATAGAACTTGCTACATGTAATTGGTGTTAATGAAATGACAACAATAAGTACATAAACTTTGCAAAATGACTGAATACTTAATTATCAGTTTTACCTGTACTCGGTGCCATTTTAAAAATGTTCAACTATATCTAACATGCATTTGCTTCTACATTTTCTGCTTTAACTCCAAATTTTTGGTTTCCGACAAAATGTCATGAATAAATATATCTAATACATAGCAAAGAGAGCTGCAGAGTTAAAATGATAAAAGCAAATGTATGTGAATCGTAAGTAAAAAGCCTAATGCACATAATTTACCTACATAAAAGGAGTATGTACAGAGCTTTGGGGCTCAAATTCACTAATTCACAGACTAGAGTCTTCGTCATCGAGCGAGCATCACCACATGTGCGTCTCTCGGATCTCACTGATGATCTGACCGGCACGCTGCAAAGCCTGGAATTATACGAAAACATTGAGTAATTGCCAGTATATTTTTGGCTCCATTTGTTATTGGAAATCACATTGTATTGCCAAAGAAAAATGGCAGCAACCTATTTGCTAGATGAATAATTCAATGTGCAGTAGAATAAGATTTTACGAGAACGGATATTTTACCCATCCTTTAACATATTTGCGAAAAGTTGCTAGCTTCAGCCACAGTATAATGAATATTAATAAGCTTCGGTTCTAATGAAAACAATAAAAAGAGCCAAACGCTAACCTTGAGCATGTCAGCGGCCTCCTTCCTCCTCTGCGCAATATGTTCCGACTCGTTGAGCATGCTCTCTGCCTGGTCCGACTTGTACAAGTGCGTCACAAGCTCCGACTGCAGGTTATCCTGAACATAGTTCACGAGGAAGTGCATCACAGCCTTCGGTACTGAATCCTGGATCGACTTGCGCACTATGTAGAAATACGACTTGATCAACCGTTCTGTAAAAGAAAGTTTTCTTAGTTCTTACCACAGAATGTTGGTTTCTAAAAGGAAATGATAGTCAATTGACACAAATCCTTATACAAACCAACCATCTTCCTGTTAGTAAAAAGTGCTAAATGGTTTGTTTTTAAAACGCAATGCTAATGATTTGTGATGTGTGGTTGAATGTTAGTTGAAAATATGTTGCAAAATCAATTATGTAACGATTAAACTAGTGAAACATCCCCACATCAAATATAACAATACCACGTAACTAGAAAATATAATTACAGAAATACTACTCTAAGAATACGACTATAAAAGAAACATTATTGAAAATTAATATATTGATTAGGGGTTAGTAAAAAGAGGTTTCTAATGACAACAAATTCAAAGTAAAGAAGCAGCAAGCATAATATTTCGATGGTAGGTGGTCGGAAGTTTAACAGTGAGCAAAATGAGTAAAGCATTCTGTACACCACTTCGCTATCCTCACCCACTAAGTCACCCATTTGATTCAATTGCATCACGTTGATGCCGTCTATTGTCTCAGAGTTAGGTAATACGATTGACGGCTCATCGCTCCGCCCACCTAGCATCACAAGAAAATATTGTTGAATGATACAATGTTGAGTTAAAATATGAATGTATTAATTGTGATATAGTGAAAAAGTTACGACTTGATTGATTAAAATTGTTATAAAAAGGTGTTATTTGCATTCTAATCCAAACCAAACTGTGTTAATATTATTGCGGCTAAATCCGTTATTTCATTAAATTCCTTAGCCCATCAACAAAGGTGATCAACAAATGCTTATATTCAACATTCCAGACTATCAACCAATGCATATTATGAAGTTAGCAACACTACTTACCGATGACGTCACAATCATGTTGTTCTCTGTCGGAGAGCTTGCGCGACGTTTGAGTAGGCACTTCAGGCAGAAGGTTCACTGGCTTCTGTGGAGTCATAGCTTTGTTCTCCAGTGTACCATTCATCTGAAATTGATACAATCATGGCATTGTTTACCTTGGCAACAAGATAAATTGTGTAAGGATGGTGAGGGGAAGGATTTACTTCCCAAGCTGGCATAGTTCGGGATTTGACTTTTAAGCGGATGTATTTTTATAGTATGTAGTCTAATGGCTGATTTACACAGTGCGAGCTGCTGACTAGACAGTAGACAGCTGCTAGCACTGTGTACTCGCATGTCAGTAGCTCGGCTTACCTTGGCTGTTTTCAATATGAGAGTAGCTGCCTAGTCTCTTGCGAGTTATGTGCTTGCAAGCTACTGTCGAAAGCGACTGAACGATGCGAGTGATGTGCGAGATGCTGCCATGCGAGTGATGGTCCCCCATTACTCGCATGGCGAGCGAGGCGAGCAGGCGAGTGAAAATAAAATATGTTAGTTACTCGGCTGCGAGCTACTGTCCTACTCACAAGCGCAAGTAACTCGTATGATACGTCTACACAGTGCGAGTTGCTGCACTACAGTTATTCGGTAGGCCGACTCGCACGCTAGCTCGCACTGTGTAAACTAGCCATAACTTGCGTGATGAAACGACGTGTTAGGTCCACCTAAGTTAAGGGCGATGATCCATTATAAGGAGTAGGTATTTGTGCAGTGCGTAATTTATACATATAAGAATATTTGAAGACGTGCAAATATAAATACGAATTATTTTTGGAACATTTGCATTTCATTGTTATTCTATCTACCATCAGTAAACCATTGCTTTTACCTGGGGAGTTGCTGGAGATTCACTGTTATTGCTGGTTGGAGACCTGTTTTCCTGACCATCCGTGATCGCTGGCACATGCTAAAAAGAGAATTTCCAACGTTTAAGGCGAGCTTCGAGTTCATTGAAGTCTGCGTGGAAGTGCTTGATACAGAATGTTTCTAATTACTAGATATCATGCATTCAGTAGCAACGTCTAGTACAAAAACAACAAAATAAAATTACGCAAAAATATTGGCAGCGACGTATTGACAACAAAAATATGTTAATTTTGGCAATATTTATGTTGTTGATGTACAAGATGTCAGACGGTAGACGGTTTATACAGGACCAAATTAAATTAGTTTGCGAAACTACACAGATGTGATGGGTATCGATCTCTAAATATGATAAACAGATTTTATGAACTCGCATTTCAAATACAAGCGGTCATTGACTCCAAACAAACATCTTTTTTATTTCCCATCACGTCTGCGGAGTTTCGCTAGCTAATTTAATTTGACCCTGTATTACAATTAGTTTGTCAGTGAGAATGTTTACTAATGGAAAAAGGTTAGTCAGCAACAATAAAGCTAAGTTCATATGACAAGACCCAGTAACAACCGCGCTGACGTGACTTTACCCCATAAGTGCATTATCAACAGTTATACATTAAAAATGCGCTTCAAGAACTTGTCATTTAAACTTGCGACACAGAGCGTACACAGAGCCCTTGTCCATGCGAACTACGTAGTTTGGTTGGATCACGAAGTTGCAACAGGCAAACAAAACGCAGAACGCGTGGACAGTCTTTGTGTGCACTCGTTCTGAGAGAGAGCCCACATAGTATTCAAAGCTTCACCAACATGACGCCGTCACATGATTTAGTAAGACAATGTGGCTAACATGAGACTGTAGTATTATGGCACTAGCCCTCACTATGGTGCGAGATTTATTTTACCTTATTGTGCGCTTCCCATACACTTGCCAAGAATACTAGGGTGGACCCTCTTTCACCCATTTGTCGAAGAAATAGCTACAAAACAATCGGTAATAGTTATTTTAATCACAAAAGAAAATTAGCTACACCAATAGGTAATTAAGGTACACTCAACAAAAGAACAGCAGCAGCAGGCAGGCAACAAAAGAACGAGGTATGACTGTGTCCTTATTGTGTAGGGGATTGTCAGAGTGTTGGCAATGACTTGCCACATTCCATATAGCAAAACCACAGCAAATTAATTGCCCTCATACTGCATACAACTAAGTCATTTATTAATCGAGTTACATATCATGCTAACAAATCTATTTGTTTCTAAATACTAAGATTTTATAAACTACAACATAAATATTTTTCACAGCACAAGCAACAAAGGTTGACAAACTAACTCTAGACTACGACAGTATACCTACTCCATACAGTGGTTCATCGCCTAAATACATCTATTGATGTATTGTAAACTCAGTTTAATATGACAAGAATAAAAAACTATGCCGAGCTAGCAGATAGACCGTATCAATTAATTTCACAATGGAATTTAACAGCAATTTCTCTAATAAAATTAAACAAACAAAAACAAATGAAATAAAGACTGCATGTCACTGTCCACTACCCTTTGCATGCCGCCGAGGCCAAAGGTGCGAAGTTTCACCGCTGCAAACAACAAATGTTGTTGTCTGATAGATCACTTCAATCTGCCTAGGCTTTTCCCAACTATGTTGGGGTCGGCTTCCAGTCCAACCGGATGCAGCTGAATACCAGTATTTTACACAGAGCTAATGTCTTTCTGACCTCCACAACTCAGTAACTGGGTAATACAATACCCTTTGGTAAGACTGGTTGCCAAGCTACTGGGCTTCTGACTACCCGTAACGACTGTCAAAGATCTACGAATGACAGCCGGGACCAATGGCTTAACGTGCTTTCCGATGCTCGGAGGGGTCTCGATATGTTATGGATGCTCACCCATCCACGAACCGACCGCGGTAAGCCTAGCTTAGCCTTCGATCGACCCGTGCGGCTGTTATTATTTAGCCACTTACCCCGCACTAAATCGCTACGTACTCACGATGGCCAACTGTAAGGAGTTAGACAACTACACTACTTACCTCATGTTAGTGTCATTAGTCCCCACAGACACGCGACATAGTAACTTAAGCTTATAATATATACTTTGAACATGGCGAATACCGGTGAGGCAGCGGGTCGGGGCGCCTTCTGACGGTAGACGGGGCTGTGGTCGTCTATCAGGCTGTCGGTACTCTTCAGCAGACCGGAGACTAAGGCAGCCTCCCGGTGGAAGTCTGGGTGTTTAGTGTTGATGTACGCCAGCTCGATTTGGACTAGGTTCTCCACCTGAAGATAGTATAATAAATTATTGCAGGGTAAGTGTAGAGGCACCTGTTAGTTTTATGGAACGAAGTTCCTTATCGCGGCTTGTGGTAATTGATTGGTAGAAATCGTCACGTAAGGGAAAAGGGTTATGCCCCCTCCATGCGACTTTCTCTCTGTCTCTTTTCTATTATATACGTGTGTGTGTGTGTGTGTGTGTGTGTGTGCATGTATCGAGATTAGAGCAGACGAGCATTTTGCGCGGCCGGTTGTATAACCTCGATACCTACTGTTACTGTTCATCGTCTTTATGGTACTTTGATCTACACACACGAAGGCGTGTACTAAGCGTGCGAATATTAACACATGCATAGGTCGCTCGATTGAATAAGTGGTGGAACAATTGGTTTATGATTGCAAGTTTTATTTTCGCACTCAACAAATATTTGTAATATGGTAGTCTATACAGTTATATTGGGTCTAAATACATATTTGCATGTTATATGATACGGAGGAAACAGCTATTAAAAATGTTAGGTACAAACATAATCACAGTGTCCTATACAAAAATCATAACAGGCGTTTCCTGCAAAAAAACCGCAATGACAATGTCCGAGTCAAGGTCATACGCGGGGAGCGCTTATTGAAATGATAATACATGTCCCTGCATATCATAAAACTATTTTCTCGACATTATCTGTGTGTAGGCTTATCTCGAAAACTTTTGGTGGAATTTGATATCACTCTAAATACGTCACGCACGTTGAAAAAATGCAAGTCATGACGAATTCAGGACAAAAATGTTCTGCCTTTCCCCGTGGGCAATGATTGCTAGAGAATTATTCTATACCCTCACTCACTCCTTAGTCGTTCACTCTTGACAGAGTGGTCGTGGTTGATGACTCTGCATTTTCTTTGGCCAAAGCCCTCGCGATGCTCCTCCACTTATTCCGGTCTTCCGCGTCTCGAAAATTCTGAACTATGAAGGTTTGTGTTGACGCTTTGATAAGGTCTGTCCAACGCGTAGGTGACCGACCGCATGACCGCTTGCCTTCCACTTGTCCTGGACAATGAGTCGTTCCATGGAGTGTTCGTTACGAACCACGTGGCCGAAATATTTGATAATTCGTGTTTGCACAGTCGACGATAATCTCTGCTTGACTTTTAGTTCCTCCAGGATCGAAACATTGTTCCGAAACGCTGTCCAGGGAATCCGCAGCAGTCGCCGCCAGCACCACATCTCCAGTGCATCGATTTTGCGTCGGTCTTTGAGGCGAACCGTCCACGTTTCTGCGCCGTATAGGAAAATCGGGAAGACTAGGCTTCTCATTAGGCTGACTTTTATACAGTCATTACTAAATTATTATATTACTTGAGAGACTTGATCACCACCTTGTGACCACGAAAGGTCGTATACAAGGATGAATGATGATAAGTCTGGTCTGGTCTACTTATACAAAGTAAGTACTTGCCATAGAGTTTGTAGCTGGCAGCCGTGTACGCAGTAGCTGAGTGACCACATCGACGATGCGTTGATGCAGCCGCGGGAAACGAAGCATTTCTTGTTGCACCTCTGTGCCGCAGTGTTGCACTATACGCTGCATCTCTTCATGCACCTAAACAGAAACATTACGTGAGCTGAGCAAACAGTATCTGTCGAGTAAATCACCGTGTTTGCACGCGAAAAATTATTCTCCAGTGATTGAACTAACATGTAATACTTACAAATATATCACAGAAACTATAAGCTCAACTAGTTAAGTTAATAACAGAAAACGCTATCAAATAGAAATATGGGACGTTATCTTTACATTGTTACATTCTATTTAATTAAAAACAACAATATATTTGAGAAAGAGTTCTACCAGCTCAACACAGCGGAGTGATGGATCTTCCAGCCTCCTGATCTGCCGCTTTACAAGGAGCTCGAACGAAACTTCGGGAACAAACAGGGCTGGCCTCGGACCCGTTGCATTACGGATCGCGGTCAAAATATCCATGCGTGTCAAACCTGGTAATTAATAAAACACAATGTTGTATTTATGGGCTATTGCATGGCGCAGTTATATCACTGAAACAAGATTTTGCGGCTACACAGTTATTATTTCCTAGTTAGCATTCAGTTAATCTAGATAAGGTTGTTCCTATCAACTATCATCCGATTTGTTACGACGTGATTGTATTTATTATGTACCATCAAATCATTTTAGACAGGGATTGCAGATAAATCACGATCGCATCCTTTACGGAAAATGACTCGTAAAACCCTATTCATTCATGATTAGTCGAGACTTTACGTAAGGGAACTGCCCCACTTTAAAGATAATGTTACACTACACTATAAACAAAGACATTTTCTTTCAATTCCTTGCATTCAGTGATGATGCATTGTGTCACGTTTATAACAAAGGCAAAAGGTTCAAATTACAATGATAAACTATAATAACATTTTGTTCATGGTTCAGATGAGTCACGAAATAATCGGTGCCTAATCTTGGCTGTCATTCTCAGATTGTGTATAATAATAATAATAATAACAATAGACAACGACTATCGGATCAGGTGCGGGTCATCCAGCGTAATCATATGTTGGATGACACTGTACTTGATCGCCTGCGAATTGAAATGCAGAGTAGCCATGTCATTGCCCCCCCGTCGCAGACTAATATAGTACCACCACAGTCCGACATAAACCAAGTTGACGAGGGAAGTGATGACAGGGCTACAAACGTAAGTACCCAGTGCAATGAAGAATTGAGGAGTGCTTTGGAAGGTGCGATTCTGGAATATCGATTCCTGTCTCCCGAACTTAGACCACGCTTACCTCGTTTACCCATGCATAGCAAAAATAGGGCGCTTGTGGCGGCTCTGGATTCGCAGTTGTCAAACTATTTTGATGACTGCGAAGACCTCACTGATACTCATTCGATTCTGTACTGCGCGGCTGTAGCGGCATGTCGTGTAGCTCACGTCAAATTTGCTAATGACTCTAGAGCTACACGACTGAAACCAGCCGTACCAGCTTGGCAGTGCAAAATTGAGCGCCGTATTGGTGGGGCCAGAGCGCTCATCGGCAAACTAACCTGCTTCAGGGAGGGCAATACTCGCCCTAGAGTGATGCGCTTTGTGAGGCGGGCGTTCTCAGGGACTGATGTCAGCCCTCAGGACTATATGTCCCGTGTCACAGAGCGCATCGACTTCCTGAAGCAGAAAGTCTAAGCATGGGCAAACCGTATTCGTAGGTATAAGCGACGAGTGGACCGATACACTCAGAATAGCACCTTCCAGAGCGATAAAAGGTGGCTTTATAGGGGTTGGGAGCGACCGGACCAAGGTGTGACTGACACGCGCCTGTCGGATGATGTTGCCATGTGTTCTTTCTGGCGCAGTATCTGGTCGGTGCCTGTCAGTCACACCGAAGATGATTGGGCTCGGGAAGTCGAGCGAGCCTGCGATCCAATACCAGAAATGGGGGCTATTACCATCAGTCCCCAAGATGTAGCTCGTGCAGTCCGTCCGTTGCCTAACTGGAAGTCTCCAGGGCTGGATCAAATGGTTTCATGGATCGCACGCTCGCTTGGCGGCTCAGTACCAGTCTGCCTTAGAGTCTGGTTCGCTACCACAGTTCCTAACGACAGGAGTTACCCACCTGCTCCATAAATCAGGTAGCACCGCGGAACGCAAAAATTATAGACCAATCACGTGTTTACCGACGGTCTATAAAGTTCTTACATCTATTTTGAGAGCTAAAATTAACAAACATATAGACACCAACTCCGTCATGTCTGCCTCTCCAAATGGATGTAGGAATGGGTCCCACGGTACTAAGGAGCTACTCCTCATTGATATGGCCATAAGCCAACAGATTCGTCGTTCCCGAAAGGATCTATCGACATGTTGGATAGATTATAAGAAGGCCTATGACTCGGTGCCACATACATGGCTCATGAGGGTGCTGGAGTTGTATAAAGTAGATGCAACTCTGCGCACCTTGCTGATGTCGTGTATGGGGCAATGGAGGATGGTCCTTCGCTATCCAGGATGTCGAAATATCCAGAACAATAGCGAACCGATAAGGATCGAGCGAGGCATATTTCAGGGCGATAGTTTGAGTCCGCTTAGCCTTGAATCCTCTAAGCACATTGCTGGAAGATTCAGGTCTAGGCTATCGGCTGAGGAGAGGTGGTTAGGTTATATCCCACCTCCTCTACATGGATCACCTAAAACTCTTTGCCCCCAACAATTTGCACTTGATGGAGCTACTGAAAGTATCAGTTACTTTCAGTAGCTCCATCAGGATGGAATTTGGTGTAGATAAATGTGCGGTCATGCATGTAAAGCGAGGGGAGATTGTGGAATCCGTGGGAACCCAACTCTCGGATTCCATAAACCTTAGAACCCTCTCCGCATCCGAAACCTATAAGTATTTGGGTATGTCGGAAGCGTTGGGCATCAAAGTTGCTGACATGAAGCAATCGTTGAAGGAGCGCTTCTTTGGCCGCCTGAAGAAAGTATTTAATAGTCTTTTATCAGCGGAAACAAGGTGCGAGCCTTCAACGGTTGGGTCATGCCGGTTTTGATGTACTCTTTCGGCGTACTCAAATGGACTCAGACTGAACTCGACGCCCTGGATCGGAGGGTCCGTACGCTGTTGACTGCATATCGAATGCATCACCCACGGTCATCGGTAATGAGACTGCATATCCCGCGAAGTGTGGAGGCCGAGTCTTTTTAAATGCTAAGACTCCACAACCGCGAGATATGCAGTCTCAGGGAATATTTCCTAGAAGCCGACGTGGGGATGCATCGAGATGTGGTCGCGGTGGACAAGGGCCTCACTCCGCTCTCCTTGGCTAAAGAGAACTGGCGCAAACCTTTAGTGCTTGACACTAAGGATCGCAGGAAGGTATGGCAGAGTAAGGAGCTTCACGGACGCTTTTTCCGGGCCCTACATGGACCTGATGTAGATTTGCTAGCGTCCGTAGCCTTGCTGCGTTCCGGTGACCTCTTTGGGGAAACCGAAGGTTTTGTCTGTGCAATTATGGACGAAGTTATCATGACGAACAATTACCGGAGATTTATTGTGAGACGGAACGGTTGACATCTGTCGGGCATGCCACCAACCGGGAGAATCAATTCGACACATTATCTCTGGGTGTTCTAGTCTAGCTAACGAAGAGTACTTGCATAGACACAACCTTGTACAAATCAAATATCTTGACTTGGCTCGCGAGGTTGTCGACATGTGGGATGTGGACTCGGCAATCACTGTGCCGATAGTTGTATCAGCCAATGGTTTAATTGCCAAGAGCCTCAACCAACACCTAAGGAGGCTCTCATTAGGTGGCTGGATCAAGGGCTTGATTCAGAAAGCAGTACTTCTGGACACGGCCCGCATTGTTAGGTGGTTCCTCTCTCTGGAGTCCTGACCGCCGGTAGCTTGGACCCTGTTCCTGATACCGGTGGGCTACTATTTTGTATATTTTTAAATGTTTTTTATATATTTTTTAAGAAATATTTAAAAATGTATTTGATAAGAAGAAAAATTAATAAACGAAATAACAATAGAAGTTAGCACGTTCATATCCTGTTATCAAGTATTTTCACTAAATATAAGTATTTTCACTAAATAAGTATTTTCAGTAATTTTCACTCAAGTTAATAATTAGAATTTAGATTCTTCGTGGAACTAAAAAGAAGTTATTACCGCGTATAAAAAGGAAGATGAAAAAGAAAGGTTTCCAAGATTGGAAACTGAAAAACAACTTACCAACTAAAGGATGTATCGAATCTAACGTGCGTCCGAACGTCTCATGGAATATGTAGCAAATTCTGGCACCTCCACATAGTTCCGTGGTCTCTATATTTCTTGCAGTACCTTCTATGGTGGAGCAGTAAGCGCTCGCGAACTTTGTGATAATCTGCAGTAGAGTCTGCGACTTATCCGACACATCTTCACCATATGAGTTGAGAAGAGATTGGAATTGTGAGATCATTACGTTGACACGAACCTGTCATGACGAAGAGGAAAAAATTAGCAAAACAGTGGTCACAGAAGAAGCAAGTAATATTTTATCAATATCCATTCACCACCATTCTTCACCATACCGCGACAAAATTCACATAACATAAAGCATTATCTTATAAATATGCTTAGAATTATCTTGGTTAATTAAAAGAATATTAAGATAATACGAATTTGAATCGGATATCATAACCCACATTTTTGTCTGCACTATCAGACAGATTACAAGTTGATATGTCAGCCAAACTTTACTGAATTGGCAAAAAACCGATGAGGTGTCAAAAAAGTACAATGTTTGTGGTTGGTTGTTGTATTTAATGAGGTACACACGGCTACACGTCAAGCTATACATTTCCAGTTTACACTGACCTCTCACTGTGAGGAAATCCCATACAATGCGAGATCAGCTTATACTGGAAATGTATAGCTTGATCTGTAGCCGTGCGTACTACGAGAAATATTCTTAGATTCATGTCAGTTGAAAGAGAACAGAGCAGTAGTTCAGAAAAATAAATACCGACAGTTAACTTTGCAACTTGACAGTAAGTAATTATTTTATTCAATGCAATCACGTTATTTACCTTTAATTCCGGCAGACAATCCCTAATATGGTGCATCAGTAGTCTGTTCAAGGTCTTTGCCAAGTGCGGCGTGCCGTTGCGTGTGGCGATTGTAGGATATTTCCTTTGAAGGTATGTTGCTTCATCTTTGAGCGCGTCCTGATTATAAAACAATTGAAATCAATAGATCAATTATTGTGATTAATAAAGACTTCGATCAGTAGGCTATAACAGCATAGATATTCACAAGCATTCGACAAGTTGTCGAATAGAAAATGACACATTAGAGGACCTTTTGATAACATTGATTGATGTTCGATTTGGCACGGAAACATATCGAACGGTTGTGCCTGGCGCCAAAAGTACACATTTTAGTTTCTTGATTTTTCGTGAAGAAAAAAAGACAGCAGCAGCAGCAGATGTGCCGTACGGGCGTGATCGATGGACACGATGGGTTGAAAGGAGGGTGTGTGCCTATCCAGGTGTATCCCTATGTGAGGTTAGGCTCAGGATATCTGCAAGCTGGTGGTCGGTGGCTATGTGTTAAAGTCTTGTAAATAAAGAAAAGACTTTTTTACAAAAAAAAAAAACAACCGACTTTAAAAAAAAAATACTACAAAGTGAAAAATAACTTTAATTCGGGAAGTCGGTTTTTGGATCTGTATTTTAGTTTTTTGCCACCGACTTCCGAAAAGTTATTTTTCACTTTGTAATATTTTTTTTGGAAGTCGGTTTTTTTTATGAAAAAAAAAAAGTTTTTTTATTTTGTACTTTTTAGTGGGTCAGTTTGTAATTTATCTAAGTTACAATAGCCTAATGTCAACTGCTCATCACTTTTTACAAAATATTGTTTTTCCCTATACAGGGACGTTAATTGTTGAGGATTTCTCCTAGTAAGGAACCAGGAGAACTGAAACTAATGGTGAAGTCACCATCAGCCACTTTACCAAATGGTGCTTTCCGGGAGCAAATGCACGAGTTTATATAAAATTACTTTTAAAAAGTAAAAACCGACTTCAGAACCAAAAACGAATAAAATAACTTTCATAAAACACTTAACAGCTTCTGAAGTTGGTGTCAAGCTAGTGTATCGAAGAATTGAAGACACCGACTTCAGAAGCTGTTCAGTGTTTTATGAAAGTTATTTTATTTGTTTATGGTTAGTCGGTTTTTAACTTTTTTAAAGTAAATTTATTTTTTATTTTTTTTTATGCCGGAAATGCAGTGCATTTATTAATATAACTTCGTACATAAGAACAATTACATAATGTATTATAATATACTAAAACCTTCCTGAAAGTATGCAGATCACGTTAGTGAAAAAAACATCAAAAACAGTTCATTAATTTTTGAGAAAATCGCGGACAAACAAACATACATACGGGTCGAATACAGAACCTCCTTTTTTGAAGTCGGTTAAAAATACCCAAATAGCCATAGCAATAGCAATAGGTGTGCCTATAAAATTTGAGGGTTTCCCTCGATTTCCGTGGGATCCCCTCATCAGATTCTGACTTGGTGACAACAATGGGACCACCTCGAGAGCACACCCTTTCAAACATAAAAAGAATTTTCGAAATCGGTCCACAATTGACGGAGAAATCGGTGTACATACGTAAAAAGAAAAATAAATACGCGACGAATTGAGAAGCTCCTCCTTTTTTTTTGAAAAGTCGGTTAAAACTGTGACAAGTTTGTAGATATTATTGGTGAAATATCAGGCTAAACGGCTTAAATATTCAATCACACTTGCATTACTTCTGCATGCTGTACTATGTAAATGTAGTTGGAGCCAAATGCATTAAATACCAATACCATTTCCAAGCCAAATATTATTGCTATAAGATTACTTAGACATTACGTATCTAATTGCGAAATAATAATTGTCGCTTAGAAGTATGTGATTTCATAATAATAATAATGAACATAATTTACCCCAATCGACTTCCTATCAATAATATCTTGTTGCGATCTGTTTACGACTCCGATTATGCCAAGTTTTACAGGAATGACGCGGCCGCATAGGATGTCTATGGCATCAGTTCCTGAAATAAATCACTATTTTAGTAACTATCATTGCTCCGAGGAAGATACATTGGCTAATTTTATTATGAAACGTTAGTCAAATTGTCTTCTTACATTACTTTTATCAAAACTTATCATGTAATCTAATTCAAGAGATAAGTTGAAATTGATACTAATTTTACACAAATGTTTTAGATAGCTTGGAACTTTTAGTTTAATTTTCAGCTTACTTGTAACGCAGATAGTACAAAATTAGAAAGGGTATTTGGCATAGACAATCAATCTGCCTAGCCTTTTCCCAACTATGTTGGGGTCGGCTTCCAGTCTAACTGGATGCAGCTGAATACCAGTATTTTACATGGAGCGACTGCCTATCTGACCTCCACAACCCAGTAACTGGGTAATACGATACCCCTAGGTAAGACTGGTTGTCAGACTTTCGGGCTTCTGACGACCCGTAACGACTGTCAAAGATCCACGAATGACAGCCGGGACCAACGGCTTAACGGGCTTAACGTGCTTTCCGAGGCACGGAGGAGTCTCGGTATGTTAAGATGGTCACCCATCCACGGACAACCCCGGCAAGCGTAGCTTAACCTGATGGATTGACCCGTGCGGCTGTTATTACTTAGCCACAAGCTCCTCATTTGGCATAGACAATAAGATATGAAAATACTTAGGGCAAGAAGACCTGCCATAAATATTCCATGAAGATGTATTTAATATTCATGTTCCAAAGATAAATTAAACAGTCCAAGAGTTCAATTACCTGCATCCATGAGATCAAGTTTAGTAACCACAGCTAAAGTCCTCCTACCATCTGGATCTACCTCTTTAGACATTTTTATAGCTTCACTTGTGGCCATGTCTGTGTTAGCAGCTGTCACCGCCAGAATTATGGAGTTTGGGTTGGCAATGTGCTTTATAATAAGATTCCTAATTTGGTTTTCAATGTCTTCAGGCTGATCACCTATTGGTACCTAATTAAAAATATAAGTAAAATGAGTAAATATTGCACCAATATGATTGTGGGAGTTTATTGTAAACAAAACTGTTGAGTGATAAAATAACAAAACATTGAATGCCAGCTTTGTTTACCTTCGTGATACCAGGGAGATCCACCAATGTGAGATTTACAACTCTGGTTGAGAATATCTTGAGACTGATGGGCTCTGGGCAGATGCCCTTGTTGTTGCCCGCCATGCGGTCTGTTTCTCGCTCTATCTCTTGTCTCATTTGATCGAAATCTGAGTAGATCTTGTCTTTGGTGTGAAGGAATTTGCCCCATTCTTCTAGATTTACAGTACCTGTAACAATAGAGAGATATTGTCTAAGCATGGTAAGGAGTGGTTTTCAAATCAAAGACCAAATTCTTCTTTACACTTGAGTTAACAAGGTAACACAGTTTTACAAAATAACAAGCTCTTTTTATTTCCATAATATTTACTATGGAAGTCATGCTGCATGCTGATTTTTTTATATGCTATCAAGAAACATTCTTTATTTTATTGCAAACCTAGGTGGATAGTTTTGTTATAAATAAAACATAGATTATTAATGGCATTGATTAATGATTAGTAATTATTGATAAATTACTAATTGGGCAATAACAAAAGCATTCATTATTATTTAAAGCATTTATTATTCATTGATTTATCAGCTTTTTTTACATCCATTTAGTTCAAGTTCTTAAAAGAGATCTTTATAAGATTAGGTGGCATAGGAACTACATTAAACATGTGACAGGGACACGCTCATACAACTGATGATTACAGTCAATAACTATTACAAACCTGTATTTAATTTTTGGGAAAGTTGAGCTATTGGATTCCATGATGATGTCTCTGTGTTCTGGATTCTTAGTGCTAGCAATACATTCAAATAAAAATACAATACTAATTAGGCTGCTAAAAATATAGTGCCACATTCAAATTGATATCATTTAAAAAAGTATTTATTAAATTCTTGAGTAAAGATATAAAATAATGTAGTCATTTTCATAATGAAAAGCAGTTTAAATTTTACTCTTCATTTATGTTGACAATCAGTAAATAAATCAAGAATACTTTAATTGTGGTATAAAGTCTGAGATCAATGCCATGCCAATGTAACATAACAAAAGTGACATTGGGAGCTGCACAATTATCAATTACATGTAGTCTAGTCTACCAAAACAGAAACATTACATACAGTAGGAAGATCAATGCTCTATTATACTTGTTTGACATTGAAAACTGCATCCAACAAACACAAAGACTTGTTATAATTCCTAGAGTGGAAAACTCATAATGATTTGAACAATAGTTTATTATGAATTAAAATCAGTTGAACATAAGGAAATAAAATGTTAATGGAATTTATATTTTCTCTATAGTGATCTAATAAGCCTTAGCCTGCACAATTAAATTAAAATGTTTTGTTTTCCCTCAAAAAGGTAAGAAGGTTAACATAACATCACGCCTTGTTTCCCAGTAGGGTTAGGCAGCAGAGGTGTACACACAGCTACAGATCAAGCTATACATTTCCAGTATAATCTGATCTTGCATTGTATAGGTTTTCCTTACAATGAGGTCAGCGTAAACTGGAAATGTATAGCTTGATGTGTAGCCATGTGTACCTATAGTACATCCACATTTTGCCAGAATATAATAAGATTATAATACCTCAATCAAGAGCTTATATCAAATTCATAAGAATAAAAAAGCTATAGAACTAAATTGTATATTTGTTAATAACTTAATATTGACTCACCTTCTTCAGCTGAGCGATGTTCCTTACTGTCCTTAGGGCTGTAGACTAATTGTAGAATAAGAGGACGCCTAGTCACAATCCCTGGGCCTCGAGGCAGAAATGAACGCCCCACTAGACTTTCAATAACAGAACTTTTGCCAGAGCTCTGTTAGAAAAACAAAATATAAAACATTTTGCAAACAATTTATCATTCTTAGTAACTATTTCTTGCCAAATAAATTACAAAATCAATACATTTGATATTCTTATATTTTCCGGCTGTTTACTGGGATAAAGATTGTAATCCTTGTTTTTCGGTTAACATCAAAATTAAATGTGAAATTTCATGATGTCATTGATGTTTTTATTGATTATAAATTAGAAGCGTGACTATGCGCGATGCATTTATAGTTAAAATATCTTAGTGCAGCCAGAGACCATCAGGAATTCGGGAGAGCGGTCTTGGTCAATGACAGAGTAGTTCAATTGAATAGAATGGGGACAAAGAACTCCACTGACACCTTTACATAACCACTACAGTTATATCAACAGGAAATTCATTATGTGTATCTGCCATTCTAATCGCAACTAGTAGTTCAGAATTATTTATATAAATTCATAGAAAATATATGGTTACCTGATTTCCTAGAACTACTATTTGAGGTAATTGGATGGCATCAGCTCCGACTGTGTTAAAAACATCTTGCAACTTATTAATAACTGGTATAAGTGCTTCCATAGTTAGTTGCAGATTCTACCGTACACACAAATTATATTTAAATAACCCACGATAGTTTTATGTAATACGAAAAGATTATTTTTAACAAATATCAAAACAGACACACCAACCGGTGAAAGTCGGCCATATTGATTTGAGCACCCGCACCCCGCCACCGGCCGTTAATCTATTAGTGATGTTAATACTAATCCAACTATTATTGTACGTTTGTAGTCGATTATGAATTAATTTCTTTTTAAACCGACTAATTCGTAATTTGGTAACACTGTTTTACAATGCTTTATTGACATAATTGCCATTTTCGGAGGATTCTCTATTTTATGGTGAATTTTGTATTGAAAGGACTAAACGTTGCAATGCAAACAAAAATATTTATTATATTCGGAAAATAAACACATGTTACATCTTGGTGAAAATGTGTAGCTTGGCCGTGTCGTGGCCATCCCACAGACATTCCTCCTATGACCTAATGGCAATATTCGAACTTATGTTTAATGCTGGATAATGGATTATAGTCGAAGGCAATGTGAATTGTTACTGAATAAATAAATTGAATTTAATTGAATAAATGTAGTCACTGGTCAATATAGTCACCGGATTGGCAGTTTCATTGAACGATTGCATCTTGGACACTTTAATGCCCAGGCCACACCAACGTCAATGTCCATCATCGCCATAAACATCGCAGTAGTTATATTCGGTCAAGATTCGGTCAAATTATCGCGGTACGTTGTGGCTACACATACGGCCTACGTCCTTCATCATGATAATCAACGGCATATCCCGTGAATGTGGCCGCGACATAAGTGAACCATATTTTTTAGACATTGTATTTTGCTGTTTTTGCTCCGTTGGTGTAATTGCTATAAGGCGTTCCAGTTGGAGGATAAATAAATAAATAAATAAAAATTGGCAGAGGCTTTGCTTGCCTTATAGTGGAACATTAAAAATACAAATCTATTTTTGCGCTCGATAAAATCAATAGGCTCTGAGCATGCGTACCGTATATTACCGTACCGTACGTATATTCATCTCAACCACAGACTAAGATCCCATCTACGGAACCCTTCACTGTGCGTGGTCCGACACGCACTTGGTCGTTTTTTTTATTGAAGCCTAGCTAGCCTACCACTCACGCAACGATGCGAGACGTGCCGATGCTGTCTCAAATATTACAAACGATTCAACTCAATAAATTCAATCGTTTGCAGGTAGTAAAGAAATCTATCTCTGGCACACTCTGGCAGTACTGCCGAAAAATGGAAAAATGCCGTAGCAACTCGCAACAATTAAATGTCAGTGTTCTGTCAAACCACTGAATTTGTAGGTTTTATTTTGTCTGGGGTTGGGGATTTAATTACTTTTAATTTCGATTTTTCTAATTGTCTATGTAAAAATTCGTCGCCAGGATTTACAGTTATATATCGTGGATACATTTAAACATGTTCAACGCTGAGGTAATAAAAGTATTGCAGGCGTAACCTTACAAAATGCCGGGAGACGTTTTAGATGCTTTGAAGATGCAATTTTCTATATTTACAGGTAAACAGTGTGGATGCTCGAAGATATGCGAGTAATTCGCAATCTATACAGTTTGGGCCGTGGAATATATCGTACGATGTGAGCTGCATACTGCCTAGCGTGTGTTCCACAAAGGTTGTTTGCGAACGCGACGATGATCAATTTTGCCAGTTTTGTATGTAAGTTTTAGCCTAGTTTTGTAATATAAGTAGCATTAAATCTTACCTGGCTGAAGCTACAGGGTATTATGATTATACATGTAGGGAAAAAAAGTCATTTTGATAAAAACAATAAATTGTAATTGTGTACTTAAGTCTTCTTTTCCTCTCTTCTTCTCCTTCTTTTTCTTTCCTAGAACAGCCCCAACTTCTTTTCATTGTTTTTATTAAAATTTTATTCATTGATTTGAGAACATCAATTTCCAGATACTGCAAAGAACTGAAGATACCACACTTTCCTGACATGGTGTTTCCTAAAAATGTTCTGAAGTTGACTCATAACAGTGGTGCAAAAATATGTTTTAATCCTCTTGATTCTCTGAGATGTGTGGCCAGCAGGATGGAGGCCATTGAGGTTTCATGTGCAGAGGCTTGGCAGGAAGCCCGGTAATTATATTTATAATTTTTATTATAATTGGTACTGTCTGCAATATCTGTGCAATGAATATTGTATATTATAGTTAAAACTCACCCAATCTATCAAGTAACATAACCAAAAACAAGTAAAAAACTGCACAAGACCTTAGTTTTGACTCCAATTATAAATACTTTTCTATATGAATGAAATAATAATCATATTTATTGTTTTAAGACCAGATGCAGCAAAACCAAAGCGTCCATTTGACTGGACATTTTCCACAGATTACAAAGGCACGCTTACAGACAATATTGTCATAGAGGCAACTGATGAATACATTGATTTTGATGTACTGAAACAAAAAGAACAAATCCTTTTCTATCATGATCTGACATTATTTGAGGATGAACTGCATGACCATGGAGTGTCTAAACTATCTGTAAAAATAGTAAGTACCTACTTATTTTGAATTTAACCTAACAAAATTAAAAATGTATGTCAACAATATAGTAATTTTTGCCTTGGCTACCTACACATATACATAAATATCTTTAAAGCGTAGAAACTCTTGAGCTATGTAGATTATCTTGAGGAAAAGCTTTAAATTAAACTGGTCACTGACCTGTTCTTTTGGAAGTAATATTGTAACATATATGAAGTAAGCATTTGTACATAATAATAATGACAGTGAGATTATGTGCCTTAGACTGATCTAGTTAATTGTCCTCTTTGTCAAACAATATGTAATGTTATGAAATATGTTTTCAGAGAGTCATGCCTTCATATTGGTATGTGCTGCTAAGATATTTCCTGAGAGTGGATGATGTGCTGGTAAGAGCTAATGAAACCAGAATGTTCCATTGGCTCAACTCTGACTATGTTCTGAGAGAGTACACTGTGAAGGAGGCACAAGCAAAGGATTTAAATGTAAGTAAGAATGTCTTGTTACAGTTTCTGCAGTAAGAAAATTATAATTTCCGTAAGGGCCCTACCGACAGGCGTTCCACTCATAAAAACTGAACCATGAACATGTAGACAGATATTTGTTATTGTCGCGAATCATATTTTTATCAAGATACAACAGGCACTGACCTGCAAATTGCAAAAAGGCAAGAACATTTGAATTTTGCAGGCTACCACTGCGGATCCACCTTAAGCTGTAAAGTTCTTGCCTTTCGAATTTGGAAACCCTTGCTTATGGGAAATGAATATCTAAAAAATAATTTTAAATAAGTAATTGAATACTCTAAAATGGGACTAGGTAAAAGAAATGTGCCTTCTAATAATTTGACTTCCCCAGATGAAAGAAAAATTGAATATAATTCTAAAATTAATTGCTTTAACTTTTTTTTTTCACAGATGCCTACTGCGCTTATGAAAGACGCTGATGACGTGATACCAATCCTGCCAGTAAAAGAAAAAACAACAGACAAATTGATTGTTAATATTCCACCAAATTAGGCTGTAGTGCTTTGATCTCCAATAATTATGAAGTAAATAAGTTAAGAATTATAAATGTTGTAATAAAGTGCAAGTTGCATTGGGTAGCATACAAATATTTTAATTACCAGCCTTTAAATCTGAAAATGGAGGTGCTATTTTAGCAATAGAAAAAGAGTTCGCAAATATGAAACTTTAGAAGTTTTGATACAAGTTCCAGTTGATTGAAAGAATTTTATGATATGCCAATAATCAAAAAATCGTTCACACAATTTTACATAGTATTATGGAAACTTCTAATGCATGGTGAACAAATCGAGAATAATGGGACAATTAATGAGAGAGTTCACACACAGTGAAAGTACTAAACAGATTTGGATCAAATATAAATATAAAAAAAATATGTTTGGACATATCACACAAGGACACATAACATCAAGGTCTGTGAATGAAAATTATCCACGATAGACAGTGCTTTTCACAATTTTACATAGTATTATGGAAACTTCTAATGCATGGAGAACAAATTAAAGAATAATGGGACAAATGAGGAGTTTACACACAGTGGAAGGGTGAAAGTAAACAGATTCGGATACAAATAAAATAACAAAGATCTGTGAATGAAAATTATCCAGGATAGACAGTGTTTTTCACAATATTACATAATTTACATAGTATTATGGAAACTTCTAATGCATGGAGATTGAAGATTAATGGGACAATTAATGAGAGAGTTCACACACAGTGAAAGTAAACAGATTCGGATACAAATAAAATAACAAAGGTCTGTGAATAAAAATTATCCACGATAGACAGTGCTTTTCACAATTTTACATAGTATTATGGAAACTTCTAATGCATGGAGAACAAATTAAAGAATAATGGGACAAATGAGGAGTTTACACACAGTGGAAGGGTGAAAGTAAACAGATTCGGATACAAATAAAATAACAAAGATCTGTGAATGAAAATTATCCAGGATAGACAGTGCTTTTCACAATATTACATAATTTAAATAGTATTATGGAAACTTCTAATGCATGGAGAATAAATTGAAGATTAATGGGACAATTAATGAGAGAGTTCACACACAGTGAAAGTAAACAGATTCGGATACAAATAAAATAACAAAGGTCTGTGAATAAAAATTATCCACGATAGACAGTGCTTTTCACAATTTTACATAGTATTATGGAAACTTCTAATGCATGGAGAACAAATTAAAGAATAATGGGACAAATGAGGAGTTTACACACAGTGAAAGGGTGAAAGTAAACAGATTCGGATACAAATAAAATAACAAAGGTCTGTGAATGAAAATTATCCAGGATAGACAGTGCTTTTCACAATATTACATAATTTACATAGTATTATGGAAACTTCTAATGCATGGAGAATAAATTGAAGATTAATGGGACAATTAATGAGAGAGTTCACACACAGTGAAAGTAAACAGATTCGGATACAAATAAAATAACAAAGGTCTGTGAATAAAAAATATCCACGATAGACAGTGCTATGCACAATTTTACATAGTATTATGGAAACTTCTAATGCATGGAGATCAAATTAAAGAATAATGGGACAAATAATGAGGAGTTTACACACAGTGAAAGGGTGAAAGTAAGCAGATTCGGATACAAATAAAATAACAAAGGTCTGTGAATGAAAATTATCCAGGATAGACAGTGCTGTTCACAATATTATTACATACATAAACACACGCCTTCTTCTCATGGGGCTAGGCAGAAACTACAGAACGCCACCTGCTATGATACTTACATACTCCTATTAGTCAATATTAATTTGAGTACAAAGTCAGAATGTATTTTAGAAGACTTACTCAATGAATTTCTACGAATCTGAATTTAACCAACTAACTAATCAAGATCAGTGTTGTACTGTACTTATACGATGCAACAATAAATAGTATATTTTTATGAAAGTATTTATTATTAAATACCCTTTATGGAAGGTATGAACTCCGAAAGTACCCTTCCTCTGACTTTTCGACTATAAGTCTTCAAAAAAAATCTGACATAAACAATTTTTTCAATAAGACACCATTAACAGCAACAAGATACAACTCACGGTCGGTCTGCTGGGAGAGAACGTTACTTCTATTGTCTGTGCAATATACAGACGGAAGCGACCTCCGCTAGGAGTAAGTGTTCTGTGGAAGCGGCAGTGTTCAATGTGCTTTTACTCCAACTCCACGTAATTTAATAATGGGTCGTAAATAGCAGATGTTAAATACACGCTCGATTGTCGCTTATAGAGGTACAAACAAGTAGCAGTCTCAGTTGTAGAAGTCCACGGGTGAAAAACGACCTTCTCTTATAGAGGTTTCAATTTCTCACAAAGAGTTTTAGAGGGTTAAAATGACGGGACCTGATAATAATAATTACTCTCACTTGTAGAGCCGCACGGGTCGATCCATCAGGTTAAGCTACGCTTAACCTGATGGATCGACCTGATGGATCGCCGGGGTTGGTCCATGGATGGGTGAGCATCTTTATATGTATGCTTTCCGAGGCACGGAGGAGTCTCATTATGATGAGACTCCTCCGTGCCTCGGAAAGCACGTTAAGCCATTGGTCCCGGCTGTCTTCGTGGATCTTTGACAGCCGTTACGGGTCGTCAGAAGCCAGAAAGTCTGAAACCAGTCTTAGCAAGGGGTATTGTATTACCTAGTAACTGGGTTGTGGAAGTCAGATAGGCAGTCGCTCCATGTAAAATACTGGTATTCAGCTGCATCCGGTTAGACTGGAAGCCGACCTCAACATAGTTGGGCAAAGGTTAGGCAGATGATGACGTGTAGAGTTTTCTCAATTATCCAGTTCTCACTCATCCAGGTTTGACTGTACTTATTTCGCTCATAACATTTATTTAGTTTGAAGCCTATCTAAATCTATTGGTGATTTTAATTGTACTTGTCGCATTTTAAACCAAAATACTGTTACGAGCTGGGGTTCGTGATAAATAAATGTATGCCAGTTTACACCAAAAACACAATATTTAATTATTCACAATTACAGTAATCAGAAACTTTAAACAGAATCACCTGAATCACTTATGGTTCGCTGTTAGTCCACTGTTGTTCACTGTTTCGCATTCCTAGCTGAACCACCGCTGGCAACCCTCTTTTTATATGTCGAGTGTAAGTTCTAGAAAGTTCGGGGACATTCGAGAACATTCTAGTACTTACGGGAATGATCTAGAATGCTGCAAAACGACACTAAAACATCTAGAAAATTCTAGAAGTTCTGCTACTCGATAAAAGCTGGCGTAAGCTTCTACGTAATACGTATCGTGTAGATCCGCTATTCGATAATAGATGGCGTTAGCGTCTACGTAATACTGCCCCCTCCTAAGACATGCTCGTCCCGAACATCACTGTTCCCGTAGTATCGTGCCAGTTTGCTGAGCATGCTGTATAGTGTCCCTCCAATCGTCGCTAAGGTCCGTTCTTTGCATCCAGATTGGTAGCACTTCCCTACCTTCGATGCTCAGGCTGCTCCCATCACGGGCCTGTGACATAGGAATCCTTGGGGCTCCATTAAACCAGCCAGCGCCCGCCCCGCAGTCCCGGCGTCCACTCGTTGCCGCTGGGTGGCGACATCAGCCGCCCCTCCCTCCCGGCTACACTTCCCGCCGGCAGCACCCTGCTTCGGGCAACTCGACAGTAGGTGGCCCCTTCTCCACAAGTGCAGCATCCAGGCCCGTACCCAAAATGGTCACCCACAGGCCACGCCGCAACCTCCCCGATGCGGCGGGCTCGATGCCCACACTTCACCGCCTCCACCTCCAACACATGGGCCAAGGCATCCCTCAGCGTCCCACGGCGCCCAAGTCCAACAGCAGCTCCAAACTCCAGGTTCCGCACACCATTGATGAATGCTTGAATCAGAATCCCCTCGATGAGCGCAGACGCAGACTGGTACGCCTTTCGAACCAGTATTTCCATTTCCTGGGCCCATCGCTACAGGTTCCTACTACTGCACTGCACACGATCCCTCAACTGGGCACGAAACACGTGTTCCAGGTGTGCGTCACCATATCCAGCTGCCAACGCCTCAAGCAGCCGCTCGTAGGTCACATTCTTGCCGAGAGCCTCCAATATGGTTAAGGCCTGGTCACAAAGGCCCAAAGTAAGTGCGGTCACGGTCTGCCCTTTTGTCCAGCCATTTGCTTCCATGACAGCTTCAAACTGGATTTTGTATGCCGACCAGGAAGCTGCTCCATCAAAGGGTGGCACCTTATACCCGCGTACCAAAGGTGCAGCAACTGCAAAAGCCGCAGTCCCGTCTCCAGCTTTTAGATTTCCCAACGCTTTTCCCATGTCAGTGATCTGGACCTCGAAGATACGCTTCTCGTGCAGCCGAACCTTCTCCTTCACGGCTGTCAAGTCCTTTGCAAACATCACGCGTAAATCTTTCATGACGAGCATTTGCTCTTCCTGGCGGTGGGTCTGCTCTTCTTTGTCACGCCAAAGCTGTTCCTCCAGCCAGCGGGCCTGTCCTCTCGTCGGCGGGCCTGCTCCTCTTGTCGGCGGGCCTGTTCCTCTCGTCGGCGGGCCTGTTCCTCTTGTCGGTGGGCCTGTTCCTCCATATCGCGTTGAAGCTGTTCCTCCAACCGGCGGGCCTATTCCTCCTGTCGGCGGGCCTTTTCCTCCTGTCGGCGGGCCTGTTCCTCCCGTCGGCGGGCCTGTTCCTGCAGCATCATCATCAGAGCAGAAAGATCCTTGGCTGCCAGTGCTGTAGGAACTCCAGATACATTGGAAACTGGCTGCGTCGTCGGCTGATTACCACCTGATTTGACCCACCTCCTGCTGGCGCTGACTCCTGGTACGAATACCCTTCGTATCTTCCTTCGGTAAAACTGGCATAATTTATCTCTTACTTCTGACACCAAATGTTACGAGCTGGGGTTCGGGATAAATAAATGTAAGCCAGTTCACACCAAAAACACACTATATTTAAATAATCACAATTACAGTAATCAAAAACTTTAAACAGAATCACCTGAATCACTTATGGTTCGCTGTTAGTCCCTGTTGTTCACTGTTTCGCATTCCTAGCTGAACTGCTGTACACCGCTGGCAACCCTCTATTTATATGTCGAGTGTAAGTTCTAGAAAGTTCGGGGACATAATTCGAGAACATTCTAGTACTTACGGGAAAGATCTAGAATGCTGCAAAACGACACTAAAACATCTAGAAAATTCTATAAGTTCTGCTACTCGATAACAGATGGCGTAAGCGTCTACGTAGTACGTATCGTGTAGATCCGCTATTCGATAATAGATGGCGTTAGCGTCTACGTAACAATACTATTGCTGGATGTATGTATTTTCGATTCAAAAATCGGTCTAATTTACGTTAGGCTTATATCGATATTTTTTGTTCGATGTATCGATATTTTTGGGCGATATCTATTTATTATTTCGATACATCGATATAAAATATCAAGTATCGAAAATGACCTATCAAACACGATAGGCGACACATTTCCAAAAGCAATACTGTTGTCGCCACTGACTAAAACCGCTGGAATTTAGAGCCATAAAGTAGTCTTTTTAGCTAATATTTTATTAATTTATGATTGAACATCAGAAATTGATGTTCTTAATTTAGTATTTAAATGAATAAAAAACAAACACAATAGAATTTCATTTTTTTTTTTTGATAAATTCATAATGTAGGTTTATAGCGATGTTTTTTTCTGTTTCGAGAAGACACATAATCAGCCTTTAATGTTCCCCAAAGAGTATAATAATAATACGGGAGATGTTCCCACTGCTGGGACACAGGCCTCTGGGACTCTGTGAGAGGGCGTGGGCCGTAATCCACCACGCGGGCCCAGTGCGGGTTGGTAGATGTCACATGTCTTCGAATTTTTGGTTCTGGGACATGCCGGTTTCCTCACGATGTTTTCCTTCACTGTTTTGAGAGCAGTGGTGATGAAATAATTTACACAAAGTAAAGCTCCATTCTCGAAACTCGTAAGTCGCGGCCTTTACCACTGGGCCACCACTGCTCTTACGAGACGACACGAGGTGAGTTTTTAGCCTCAATACCTACCTTAGGTTGCGACTTCTTCACCTTCTCACAGACAGAAGTAGGCAACTGCATACCAAACGCTCTCGCACCTAGGTAACCATAGACTGAACTCCGGCAACAAAGACTCGACTCCTCGGTCCTGTGAGACTCCTGTGTGAGCTATCTGCTGCCTTGACGACACAACTGTCTAAATAACGTAGGTACCTACGTGACTAAAATTGGTATCTAGACGCTAGTCATTGTTGTATCGCTCTTCTGTTAATCATTTTCTTTGTGTTATGATTATGATTATTATCGTGTTCATCAGAATACTGATAAGGGTTAATATTATATTAATAGTTATGATTTTTGATCCGTAGGTGGAGCTCGTGGCTAAGTAATAACAGCCGCACGGGTCGATCCATCAGGTTAAGCTACGCTTGCCGGGGTCGTCCGTGGATGGGTGACCGTCTTTACATATTAAGACTCCTCCGTGCCTCGGAAAGCACGTTAAGCCGTTGGTCCCGGCTGTCATTCGTGGATCTTTGACACTCGTCGACGCCGGGGCGACCCGGGCCTGGTCCTAACCGGATGGCGAGCTGCCCATTACTCACCGTTCGCAAGCCCGCGCCTATGGTAGCCGGGAATCGGCAATAGATTCCCGCCGCCCAGGGCGTCTCCTGCGGCGGCTAGGGGCGCGAGGGCGGCACGAATGTTGCTTCTTCCTCACGCGTTCCGCCTCCTCCTTCACGAGCATTACTGCTTCGCAGAAGGAGGTGACGGCCTCCCATGCACTCTCGCTCCGAACCATGGCCTGGACCAGGTTTGGACGCGAGAGATCGCCGCCGCCGATCGCCTCCGCGAGAACACGGTGGTGCTCTGCCCAAGCCGGGCAGACCTCCACAGTATGCTCCACCGTGTCCTCCGGGCGATCCACACAATGGTGACACCCGGGCGTTTCCTCCCGCTTTATCCGAAACAGGAACCTCCCGAAACAACCGTGTCCGATGAGGACCTGCGTCAGGCGGAAGGTGAGGACGCCGTGGCGCCTCTCCAACCACTCCTCAAAGAGGGGGCTTATCGCCACAATTGTGGCGTGCCCAGCGCTGGGTTGCGACAGTCGCACTCTCTATGTCGCCATGAGATCCCGCCGGAGCTCTGTCCGCTGTACCGTGATTTCTCGCGGCAGCGAAGTTACGCCCCGGCGTTTCGCCTCCTCGTGCCACTCCCACACGTGCGCGAGGACTTTTGCCTCCAGATCCCATGGCGGTAATCCGGCTAGGAGGCTCGCCGCCTCACAGGTCAGTGGACTGTGCGGTATCCCCGGACTAGCCGGATGGCCATGACCCTCTGGGACACGTTCAACCGGCGGGCTGGTCGCAGCCTCAGGGAACGCGCCCACACCGGTGCCTCGTAAAGGGGTACATTACCTTCACAATCAGTTCTGCTACATACAAAATAGGTAGTGGTGCGCCTGTAGCGCTGGAATCTTCTCGGACGACTTCAACATACACATAGCCACACCTTTAGGAGTCCATAATACAGTGTTCCAGGCCGAAAGCATGGATATCTCTCTAGCTGCTTCATCCATCGTGGCCAGGTAAGTTAAGGACCATTTGATACGCATGCTCTCAGAAATCATGACTGTCCTGCAAGTGCTAAACAGTCACACAGTTTACTTTGGGCTAATCTAATATGCGAGTGCCACCAACGCGCAGCGCCTACTCCTGGTGGGTAGCCTCAACAACTTAGCCATTCAATACAGCAAAGGATACAGCGGTTCACTATGCAACGATGCAGCCGATGAACTTGCCAGAAAGGGGTCGAGCATGGCTCTGAACCCATCGCACTACTCCCCTTTGGGTATCAACTTACGCACTCTGGTAAGGAAACGCACCAGGGACCAACATCACAAACTATGGTCGGACCAAGGTGAATGCAGGCAGGGTAAGAAAGCACTTCCTACAATTGATGGCAACCTCACGAAACAGGTTCTCCGACTAAAACAACAGCTGCGTACAGACAGCAGCTTTATCTAGCCACGGGTCATTTAATAAACACTATGACCCGAGCGCCCACAGACAGGTGCCACCTCAAAATTAGTAGATTATTTACCTGATAATGTCATCCAGATGAATTAATTTAATCTTAATCAATCAATCCATCCACACAAATCCATGTCCCACACTTACTAGAAGCTCATTGCCTGGTGATGATATTGAAGTCTTGGGGTTAACTCCGGATAGTAATTTAAACTAGTTTATAAGACAACAGAAGGTACCAGTAAGAATATTCTTATACCTAACAACAACAAGGTGTCTTCTTGCTCTAAAATAAATAATTGTCGAAAAGGAGTTCAGCAGAATGCCTTGAAATTATTCCATCAAAATATTCAAGGTATTTCTTCCAAATTATTAGAAATTGAAATGTTTTTAGAAAAAACAAAGTTTGACATTGTTTGTTTTACTGAACATTGGTTAAAGGATTACCAAATGCTAATTAATTATGATAACTATAGTGTGGGCAGTTGTTTTAGCCGTAGATCTATGCTGCGTGGCGGTTCTCTAATTTTGATAAAAAATTGTTTAAAATCTAAGCAACGTAATGACATAGTTGGTTTATCAGTGGAACATTGCGTCGAACTATCCTGTGTTGAGCTGGATAAGCATGTTGTAGTGTGCGTGTACAGACCCCCTAATTGTCAGAACTTTTCTTTATTTGAGTCAATAATGGAAGATGTACTAGCGAAACTTGCATCCGGTAATAAAGCTGCAATTTTTTGTGGTGATTTTAATATTAATATTCTGGAAAATAATTAAAATAGCAGTAGATTATTAAGCCTTTTTAAATCATTCAATTTATCTAATATTTTTACAGAACCGACTAGAGTAACTCTCACTTCTGCTACTTGTATTGATAATGTTTTCTGCGATTGTGATTATTTTTATAAAGCCATCGTAAATTATTTACCATCTGATCACAGTGGGCAAACAGTAACTTTTAAGTCTAAAACAACTTTGCAAAAAGTGCAAATACAATTTAGACCAATAACAGCTGGCAAATTAAATAGATTCAATAGTGCCCTAGGTAATAGGTTAAATGTTCTGGGCCATAATATGGACGGAGCAAATAAATTATATGAGGATTTCTTTTCAGTAGTGCACACTGAATTCAATAAAACTTTTGAAAAGAAAACAAAAAATATTTTCCCTAACTTTTTATTTAGTGACTGGGCAACTAGAGGTATTAGGCTAAGTAGGGAAAGATTATTCGAATTGTATGGCCTTAAGCCTTACATTAACAGTGAGACGTTCAACAAGTATGTTGCTACATATTCCAAAATTTTTAGAAATACTTGCAAAATAGCTAAAGCCCTGTATATTAGTAACAAGATCAAATCAGCAGAAAATAAAGTAAAAGCAGTGTGGAAAGTTATAAATAATGAAACTAATAGGAAAAAAATACGAAACACGGATTTTACATTGGAGACTTCTCGTGGTGATATAAGCTCTAACTTAGAAGTAGCTCAAGAATTTGTACACTTCTTTACAAATATACCATCTAAAACGACGGAAGCTTTAAATTCCTCACCCGATGTCTCAATTGATTTATTAAGAGCGAACGTTCCAGGCTGCCCGGTTGAATTTCAATTTAAACATATAAACCCCATGGTAGTTAAAAAAGCTTTTCGGCACATTAAAATCAAATTGACCGAAGATCTATGGGGAATGTCTATCAAAGTTTGTACATCCATAATCGAGACTATAGCACCATACTTAGCATTAATATTTAATTTGTGTGTGGATGAAGGAGTCTTCCCGGATTTAATGAAATTTAGTAAGGTTATACCACTTTTTAAATCTGGGGACAGTAAACACACCAACAATTATAGACCAGTATCCGTGTTGCCGGTATTCAGCAAGGTATTCGAAAAGGTAATTCTCAATCAAATGCTTAATCATTTTAACACCAACCAAATCTTGCACGATCAGCAATTTGGTTTTACCAAAGGACGTTGCACAACTGACGCGGGTGCCACTTTATTAAAACACATATTTTCAGCGTGGGAGGAGGCCCAAGATGCCATAGGAATTTTTTGTGACCTCTCCAAGGCATTTGACTGCGTAAATCACGAAACCTTACTCTTGAAACTTGAGCATTACGGACTAGGTAAACTTGCGCTCAGTTTAGTAAAATCTTATTTAAATGATAGACAGCAACAAGTTCAAATAAATGGTGTCAATTCACTCGGTCTAAAAGTACAAATGGGTGTTCCACAGGGCTCGATATTGGGTCCTTTCCTCTTTTTAGTATATATTAATGATCTACCCCATTTATTAAAAAACCAACCACAAATGGTGTTATTTGCTGACGATACATCCTTAATTTTTAAGATAAATAGACGTGCATCAAATCTTGACGACGTAAATAACGCCCTACTGCAAATCCATAATTGGTTCACTGCTAATAATTTAGTATTAAATGGGAAAAAGACTAAATGTATAAGATTTGCTTTTCCAAATGTTAAAAGTACTGATTGTGACATAGTATTGAATAAAGAGAAACTAGAATTCGTCTATAAAACTGTTTTCCTGGGGATCACGCTCGACTCAAGGCTGCAATGGGGTCCGCATTTAACATCTCTTGCAGGACGGCTAAGTTCAGCAGCATATGCGGTGAGAAAAATCCGTCAATTCACTGATGTAGATACCGCACGGCTGGTCTATTTCAGTTACTTTCATAGTATTATTTCTTACGGTATTTTACTATGGGGACGGGCTGCAGACATAGAGTCTATTTTTATTCTGCAGAAAAGAGCCATCAGAGCAATATATGGCCTACGCAGGCGCGATTCTCTAAGGGAACTGTTTAAAGATATTAACATCATGACGGTACCTTGTCAATATATCTACGAAAACATCATGTACGTAAGGAAAAATCTAAATCTTTTCGGTAAAAGAGGTGAAGGACACAATTATAGGACTAGAAATAGGGACCAATTAGTTCAACCAGGTTTCAGACTGGCTAAAGTAGACTCATCCTTCATGGGGTACAATGGGTTTAAAATGTTATAATAAAATACCTCCCCACATACTCCAGCTGAATGAAACGAAATTTAAATCTTGTATAAAACGCACACTATGCAGCCAGGCATATTATAAGTTGGGGGATTACATCGCTGACAAAAATGCTTGGCTGAATGCTTGTCCTGCTCCACAAGGACGCATTAACTAATTGATTAGCATTCGGATATATTGTTGGAGCTGCTGAAGATTAAGATGAGAGAAAACTTTCTTTGCATTGTTTAGATTCAATCTCTTAGTATTGTATAATTGCATAGCACATGTGTGAGCACTATGTAGCTACTATTAAGCTACCTTTTACTGGGTACGTCTTTCACTGACTTGAGTGTGCCCTGGCGGTTGAGAGTATGTCATGCTCACTCAAATGTCTCGCTGGTGGTGGCGTGTGTGTTGGATCATTAAGTTCCCTTCAAAATGGTTGAGCTAATTGGTGATGATCCATGCGTCATGTTCGTGAACGGGCGCCGTCAGTTGGGACTGGTCGTCTCTTAGCTGCCATGGCTTATTTTTAATTTTAATATTTAATTTAGTTGTTTTAGTTTTTATCTTTTTATTACGGACGCTTTTTAACGTGCACGTCTTTCTACATTGTTCTCACATGTATATTTTCAACATGAACGATGTAACCAATATTTTGTAAAAATATTATGATTTAAAAGAGTGTCCGTGGAGTTTCTTGCCCGTTCTTCTCCATAGGGATCTACTACGCTTTGGAATGGGCAACTAGCTTCATCTTTCTGACTGACCGACCCATTGACAATTCAAAAGTCCCTGTAATTGGTTTACTTGAAATAAATGCTTTGAGTTTGAGTTTGAGTTTGAGTTTGAATCCGTCTTGCCGGTCGGCTTCCAGTCTAACCGGATGCAGCTGATTTTAATCATAATAAGTAGGTACTTAATTACAATCGTAACGAATTCGATGATCGGTGATAGAGTTGAATTTTATCAGCAATTGTAATTTTGTGATTTCAGTTCATGTTATCGAGTGTCCCAAGATACCCATATTTATTTGATTTATTTTGTACAAGTATTTTTGGAATAATTTTCATTTTCGTAATAATGTGGCAGAAACATTTGCCAGGGCTGGTTGCCACATTAGGTTTGTAACTATGTGCAACCTTGAACCTTTAGTTATCATAAAATGCTGCTGAGTTTACACAAAAAATCACAATGATTTTTTTTTACTAACTTTGTTTTTTTCAGTATTACTTTACTTGCATAATGGGCGTGCCCAGATAGCCACGTACGATGTGCGATTAGGGAACCTTCTCCACATGCAGCAGGGCATTGGATGGCCCCTGCACCTGAACGTGGCTGAAGGTCATGAAGCTTTGATGCGGCTGTCTGAACATCTGGAGAACCAACAGACTTGTGAGGTGACCACTCCTGGAGGAGTCACGTTTAACGTCCACCATCCGCCCAGTAATAGGTTAGTAACTAACTAAATACCGCATAAAGGTACCTACAACGGCACAGCATAATGTTGTTTTCTTATATTAAAGGTACGGTCAGCCAAATTCAAACAACTGAATTTTAATTATTGAGCAAAATATTCTTAAAATATTTGAACTGATATAAGAAAAGAGTAAGTATTAAATACCTACTACAATTATTGAGTAATTTTGTATCAATTTACATGATGTGTAAGTAACGGTGTAATCATGTTTTGTTGCTGACTGTCCCATAATTAGCATACACATGAGTACATGGTACGTGAAACCCAGTGTTCTGAAAATAGTGAGACTCTCGAGAAATCTACCTTATGAATGCAACAGGTGTTCCCAACGGTGCCCTAACTTAACTCTATACATACCTACTTTAGCTAACTCGTTAGAACTGACATGATTTAAAAGCTTTTAATTAAGCCTGCCCTGTAGCAACTCTGTACACTACAGGGTCAAATTAAATTAGCAAGCGAAACTCCGCAGACGTGATAGGTATCGACTATCGATACATAAAAATAACAAAAAAAAAATAAAAGAAATAAAAAAATGAAACAAGTTTATTTCATATATCTTATTTGGCTTACATTGCGTGTCGAGGAGTCTCCATTTAGACATATAAAATGCCTGTAGTTCAAGGCTCCGCGAAAATATATATAAGGTGCTATAAAAATATCTGCCACGGCTTCAATGGGAGATAGTATTATAATAGATTACAATAGTGAAGAAATTTCGTACCCGGAATATTTAAATCAATTTGAGAAAATAAAGTAAGTACCTAATTAAATAAAAATTTAGTTTATTATGCATAACGTGATTCAAAAACAACGCGCGATGTGTCGCTTCATCAATGAAAACAATTGTTACCTCTTTCTAACTGTTCTGTGAATGAATACTAATTACTACGCCAAGTAGCAAACAAATGTCCTAAAAAGGTATTGTAGATATCTTGAAGGCAAGTAGATGAATTCCAGCTGTTGTCTTGGTTAAAACCAATAGGTATGTCCCTCAAGATATCTCCTAGATACACTCCAAGGGTCAGTTAAGTAAAAGTGGACACAGCATTTAATGACATGTTAAGAAAGAGTTAATACTAATGTTTAGATAAACTTTAACCCTATTTAAGAATGTGGTTTTGCAGAAGTCTAAACACTGATTTCAAGATATCTTATAGATTGACTTCAGATCAAGAAATAGACTTAAAAATTTCTGCAATACCTACTCGTAATTAAAACTATCAATATTAAATTGCAGATATTCGATCATAACTTAGTAAAGTAAAATTAATAACTTATTTTCTTCGATCAATAATATTGATCGAAGCTTATTTTGCTTAAAAGTGCTTTAAGTAACTTTATTTTAGAAAATATTGTGAACATTTACATTATTACAAAAACTGTTTTAAGATTTATGATAATGGCGACTGTACAACAAATTTTTATGTCTAGAAAAGGCTTCATAAAATATGTCGTTGAATGCATTGGAAATTTAAAACGCATGATTATTTCTCGTGTAAAATCTGTAGATAGTGCTATAAAACACACGGGCTTTTAAAATACTAGAAAACAAACAGTAAAATTTTGTATATTAATATTACAAATGAAAAAACTTTGTGCCATAAAGTGCATAGTACTACATTTTCTATAAATGTGTAAGTTATTAATGTAGTTAGAATTACTATAACAAAATTATTAGTTCAATCTACTCTAGTTTTTGATGAAGTGTTGTCGGAAAATGTTTTATTATTTTTTCACTTAAAGTGCAAAATGGCGTTAAATCTTATTTTTCCTAACGAATCAAGATTGTAGACAATACTGATTTTCTAAGGCTAGTTCAGACAAAGTAAAGACTAGTTACATTTCAAGTAGTGCTAATTAAGAGATATTATATTTAACCTACACTAAAAACCGTATTGTTGAAGTACTATTTAATTTATTTTGGTATTAAGTGTTTCTATAGTTTGATTTAGTTAAGACCAGATTACGTCTTAATATTTTCTTAACTTGTCATTTCATCGTCAAATATTTTTTTTCTTTGTGAGTCTAAAAAGATACTTCAATTATTCAATTGAGTTTTAAGTGAGCTTTCAAATAATCTGAGAATAGTAAAAAAATATTTTTAGTTTTATCTGTAGGCATACTTAATACAAACTAGTTTTGAGAATACTTAACCTGGTTTTTGGTATTCCTATCTTGCTTAAGTAGCGGTAGTTTAAAACGATTTAGTATTAAAGAAAGAAAATACTTAATGAAATCCTTTATGATTTAGTAAAATCCAACTTTAGATAAAGTACAGATATGTAAGATTTAATCATTATTCTTTTTTGCTACTTGGGGCGAGACGGTTTCTAAATAAATCAATTCACACATTTTTTTGTATGAAAAAAATTATGACATGAGATCAATAATTTATCTTCATTAGTGTAACCTTTATACACAATACTGTCTCCCATTGCAGCCGTGGCAGATATTTTTATAGCACCTTATATATGGGTGCTGTCAGCCTCTGTTGATGTTGTTACTTGAAGTCTCTTGAAGTGCGAGTTGAGAATTTTTTTTATTTTATCGTACCTATTTAGATATCGATACCCATCACGTCCGTGACTTCGCAGTTTAAAAAATCAGTTTTCTTTGTGTAAACTTTACCTACACAAAGAAAATTGACCTGCGGTTGATGACCCCAAAAATATACTCATCAAATTAATTTATATTTTGTTTGGTCGTGTTTAGATATCGATACCCATCACATATGCGCAGTTTCGCTAGTTAATTTATTTTGACCCTGTATGAACAATGCGTCCAGTGTGTATTTAGGCTACTCTAGGCAAAATTTTCTGACTAAGTAACTGTAAGTATTTTTTGGAGACTTAGATCAAATGAGGATCAAATTTCTCATTTTCAGTCGTAAAGAGCTAGGTAATATATTTCATGAAGATCAGAGACTCGGTTTTTGTGCTATTGTTTTCTGTTTGGAGCCTGTAGGAATAGGTACTGTAATGCTAGGAAGGCTAAAAGTCACATTCTCGTGGCGTGATGGCGCTCGGCCTATTGTGATGTCATGTATACGTGGTACATCGGCGTATCACGGATCACGATCACGGGTGATGAAATTGATCTCGGCTAATATTAGGTCTTTACCTATGAAATTGCCGTTCTGCAGTACTGGCCATTTCAAATCAAAATAATTTTTGTTTGGCTAAGAATTCTAATTTCAAATTAATTTTATTTTAAAAACATGGATTTTTTTTTCCAAAAGTAGTCATTTGTTTATTGATTAGTGTTACATTTTCATCGCATTTCAATCTTTTTCGTCATCATGGATACGTTAAAAATTCGAGTTATTATGGAATATGAGTACCGTCGTGGCAGCAACGCGGCACAAGCGGCACGCAACATCAACGAAGTTTACGGAGCTAACACTACAAACCAACGCACCACTTGTTATTGGTTTGCTCGCTTCCGTTCTGGAAATTTCGACCTGAAAAATTAACCTCGCGGTCGTCCGAAGACTGGTCGACAATGACGAATTAAAGGCGATTGTGGAAGCTGATGATACACAATCTACGGCTGAATTAGCAGCAGCTTTCGACGTTAGCGTCAAAACAATATTGGTCCATTTGCGTCAAATTGGCAAGGTAAAAAAGCTTGACAAATGGGTGCCCCACGAACTCAATGATCGCCAGCGCGAAGTACGCGTCGAGACGTGCCTTGCACTGCTCAACAGACACACAAATGAAGGAATTTTGAACCGCATTGTTACCTGCGATGAAAAATGGATTCTGTTTGATAACCGCAAGCGCTCAGCAAGTTGGTTGGATCCTGGTTCAGCACCTAAACAATGCCCTAAACGAAAACTTACCCCTAGAAAAGTGATGGTCACTGTTTGGTGGTCTAGCGCCGGTGTGATTCATCACAGCTTCTTACCAAACGAAGTGAGCATTACTTCAGATGTGTACTGTGAAGAACTCAAAACAATGATGGAGAAGCTGGCACATCTCCAACCAGAATTGGTCAATCGCTCGTCTCCGCTGCTCCTGCACGACAACGCGCGACCTCATACTGCACAGCAGACGGTCTCCAAGTTGCAAGAACTGGGGTTGGAAGCTCTCCGTCATCCGCCCTACTCACCAGACCTTGCGCCTACAGACTACTACTTTTTCCAGAATTTGGATAACTTCTTGGCGGGGAAAAAATTCAATACCCGAGAGGCAGTACAAAATGCCTTTGAAGAATTTGTTGCCTCCCGTTCAGCTGATTTCTTTAAGAAGGGCATCAATAAACTGCCACTGCGTTGGCAAAGATGCATTGATTGCATGGGTGATTACTTCGATTAATACAAATAAAAAATGCTTGAAAAAAATTCGTTTAAATTTTTTCATACAAAACGGCAATTTCATAGGTAAAGACCTATTAGATAAGAGAGATTAGAGAGTGGTAATTAATTAGGTAAATAGGTATTAGGAAAAAAAGTAACTACGCACTGATTCGATTCCGAATAAATTGGGATAGTACAGGGTCAAATAAAGTTGGTTAGCGAAACTCCGATGTCGTGATGGGTATAACAAAAACAAATGATCGACCTGAGGTAGTTTAATTACAGGTATTCTCTGTGCAAACATGCTCTTACAATATAACTTTTGTGTAAAGATACGAGGCTTGGAGTGACGGCTGCGGCGTGAGAGTTAAGAACGTGGTCTCCGCGGATGTGGGGCGATGGCGCATGACTGCGACCAGAGGGAACCACTCCATCACCGGTTGGTCTGAAGTGCAAGTCGCAGGTATGAGAGTTCTTTTCACTATTTCCTTACCGTCATATGTTTGGCGAACCTTTCAAATAAGATATGTGAACGTATCTAATAATGTTTAGATAGGTAACGTGCTACCTTCTGATAAGTAATCAATCAATTTGTCTAGCCTTTTCCCAACTATGTTGGGGTCGGCTTCCAGTCTCAACGGTTGCAGCTGAATGCTAACGAGCGACTGCCTACCTCAGCTCCACAACCCAGTTACTGGGTAACACAAAACCCCTTGGCAAGACTGATTGTCAGATTTTTGGGCTTCTGGAATAACCAAAACGAGTGTCTTAAAATCTACGAATCCTCACATCGAGACCCCTCCGTTGAGTCGTAGGTACGGACACCTAACAACAACAACGGCAACAACGGAGGGGTCTCGATGTAATGGTGGAACTATCCACGAACTGACCGCAGCAAGAGTAGCTTAAACTTTGATCGACCCATGCGGCTGTTATTAGGTATTTAGCCACCTACTGATACATACCTACTGATACATACCTACTGATACAGGTACATTTAGGCTCTAGGCCTCATTTACGGAGACGCGGGGCGCCGCGCGTTAAGATGGGTGGCGCGGCTCGCACTGAATCCAAACATAATATAGCGTTGTATGGGAGCGTTTACGGAGAAGCGATTTTACACGCGTTTGCTTGAAATGCAGGCGGAGCCCGCGGATGGCTTCGCCGCGTCGCACGGTGGATCGAAACTGCTATATGAGGGACAATGGGACTTTTTTTTACAAATTCCATCTAAAAAAAATAGCTATCGAAAGATCTGTCATTCTGATGAATAATTGTTATGAAAAGTTTTTCTCTATCACTGATAGTTTGTCCTCATTCATATACTCTACAGCTAGCCAGGGTGACAAAACACATATCCCATCACCTAAATCTGAAACAGTCCACAGGTATGTTTCTGTTGGATATCGAAAAAGCATTTGATACCGTGTGGCACGAAGGCCTGCTACACAAGTTGCTCACTCTGAATGTACCTATGCTTCTCATTAAACTCATTCAATCGTACCTCGTGGATCGTAAATTCCAGGTTCACATCGGAAACACCACTTCATCACCTCAAAGTGTCCCAGCTGGCGTTCCCCAGGGTTCGATTGTAGGACCCTGCTTATTTCTCCTATTCTTGAATGATATCCCTATTCAACCTCGAACCAAATTAGCTTGTTTTGCTGACGACACTGCCTCTTATACTTCTTCGGATGATACTGATTTGATCATAGGTCGCCTACAATTTTCCATCGATTCATTTCTTGATTATTTTCAGAAATGGAAACTCAAAATAAATGAGAATAAGACAGAAGCAATATTTTTCTCCCGTGCTAGGCAACCGCCTTCAAGAACTTTAAAAATAGCAGGCCATACAGTACCTTGGAAAACTAGTGTGCGTTATCTTGGTATTAAAATAGATAGTCGTCTACATTGGTCCAAACATATTGCGTTACTTACGTTTGAAAGGCGTCCAAGCCCTTGGTGCTTTAAACCCTATAATGAACCGAAAATGTAAATTAAGTAGCAGTACTAAACTAAGAATGTATATTACGCTTGTCCGTCCGTGTTTAACGCACGCCTATCCTGTCTGGAGTAACACATGTATTTCTAACCATAAACTTCTGCAAGTTATCCAAAATAAAGCAGTAAAAATATCCTACAAAACCAAATTCAAAACAAATCTTAAACAATTGCTTAAACAAATTAACTTCCCTTTTTATATAATCACGTACCCAATTAAAATATCATCAAGATTCTATAATAAAAACAAAATTAATACTACTAACCCCTTGATTTCAAATATATGTACATCAACTTTAGACAAATTACCATACATCGATAGCTATGGCACTTACCGTCTACCGCAACACTACCTTTTGTTCCCACCACACGAAGTGCGAGCGACCAGCGGCTTGACCTGCGAGTGGCCCGCTGCCGATGCTGTCCCGAATCTGGCCGTTGATACACGGGAGCGCAGGCGGCAGGGAGGCTCCGTCCGCTGATCATTGACTGGTTGCGCGGTTGCTTGTATTTACATACGTAATATTACAATACATCGCGCGATCAGCTAAGTTTTTGTTAATATGCAATTAGCAAAATTATAATTTTACTAAATAATTTGCAATATTAAAATCATGTTCCCATTGAAATGATTGTGTCGAGTTTATGTTGTAAACAGTTGTTATGATCAAGTCTCGAAAACTTTGAAAGGCGAATCGTTAGTCTCATAAAGTGCTTCAATGTAGATGTTTAATGTAGCTTAGGTTAAGTGCATTTTGTTATAATAGGTTGGGGAAAAAGTTTCTTCGCATTTTTTATGAAAATTCAAAACATTTTTTAATATACATTATTTACATTTATCTAAAGTATGTAGGTACCATTTTGTTCGATAACTTTTTGCCATTTTGTAGGCAGGGACATGATCCCATTGCTATAGAAATTTTGGGACTTCTGATCAAAATACAGCGACAAGTGGTTTTGGCAGTCCTCTCGTGATGTTAACCTGACACTGACTAAAGAATTCTGAAGAGACCGTAACAGGTGGAAATCTGAAGGTAGAAGGTCAGGACTATACGGCGGATGCATTAACACCTCCCAGCCAAACTCTCTTAATTTTTGCTGCGTGGCTAAAGATGTGTGAGGTCTAGCGTTATCATGATGAAAATCCACACCCCTTCTGTTGATTGATTCCGGACGCTTTCTCTCAACTTCTTGCTTTAATCTCATCAGTTGTTCGCCGTAGAGTTCAGAATCAATGGTCCTGCCTGGTGGTAACAGCTCATAATGAATAATGCCCTTCCAATCCCACCACACACACAGCATCTCCTTGTTGCGAGTTAACCCGGGTTTCGCCACAGTCTGTGAAGCCTGACCGGCCTTTGACCACGACCTTTTTCGCACGTTCTTGTCGTACGTAATCCACTTTTCATCACCAGTTATCAGCTTCTTCAAAAATGGTTCGGTTTCATTACGTCGTAATAAAGAATCACAAATGAGTACACGGTTCATTAGGTTTCTTTCAGTGAGCTCGTGAGGTACCCAAATATCGAGCTTTTTTGTGTACCCAGTTTTTTTCAAATGCGCCAAAACTGTTTTGTGGTCAATTCCCAGTTGTTCAGCTACGTCGTAACTACTGATATGCCGATCTTGCTCCACTTTTTCAAAAATGGCATCCATTTTATCCGTAATAGGGCGACCAGAGCGACGTGCATCTTTGACATCAAAATTTCTGGGTTGAAAACGCTTAAACCAAATTTGTGCTACTCTCATAGACACTTCACTGGGTCCATAAACATCACAAATTTTATTCGCGGCTTGCGTTGCATTTTTACCTTTTTTGTAGTAAAATTTTAAAATGTATCGAATTTCTTCATTAGATTCACTCATCTTGACAGTACGAAAAACAAATGAAAATCACACATTTTCCTAATTTGAATTTGGAATTATGTTCTTTAAAATTTAAACTTTCAATGATACCAAAACCAGCCAGATACAAATAGTATAGCCAAAGAGATTTTATTTTAAGTTCGTACATACTATAATGCGAAAAGACTTTTTCCCCAACCTAATATGTTATTATGATTAATTAGAGATATTTGAAAATGAAAATGAAATGATAGTTTGTCCGGAATAATTTTTTTAAATTTTTGTTGTATGGAATGCAACAGAAACTGAAAAATTTGGCCAAGTCTTGACAGGTCTTGCTTTAAAACTACTTTATTCTTACTCTTTGGCTTGTTGGCTATAATTCTACGCATTACGCATTTCATAAAATACTTATAATTAAGGTTTACTAATAATTTCAAAACATATATCTATTTATCGAAAAAAGTACAAAAAAATATATTTTCAAAATTAAAGCAAATAATAAATTTAATCAAAATTAAAAAATAAATGAGGTGGAGAAGTACTCATTTATTTTTTAATTTTGTTTAATTATCTGCTTTAATTTTGAAAATATATCTTTTTGTACTTTTTTCGATATATATGTTTCGAAATTATTATTAATCCTTTTTTTTATTTATTTAAAGGGCTTTGTCATTATTAATCCTAAATTATAAGTATTTTAATGTAACACAATTATTTTACTTTTGATATCATTATAACAAGTACCTTTTACTCACTTTTTTTTTCATTTTACTGAACCTCATATCTCTTGAACGGGCAAGTATGGGCGCGCGCTGATACCGTAGAATTATAGCCAACAAGCCAAATAATAAGAATAAAGTAGTTTTAAAGCAAGACCTGTCAAGACTTGGCCAAATTTTAGCAGTTTCTGTTTCATTCCATACAACAAAAATTGAAAATATTTTTTTCCGGGCAAACTATCAGTTTTAGAGAAAAACGTTTCATAACAATTATTCATCAGAATGACAGATCTTTCGATGGGTATTTAAAAAAAATGGAATTTGTAAAAAAAATCCCAATGTTCCTCATATAGCCGTTTCGATCCACCGTGCGTCGCACGCGACGCTTATCGCGGCGGTGGCGCACGCAGCATTGTGGCCAGCTATTCCTGCAATTCTCCGTACACGGTAAAAACGAGGCGACATCCGCGGTGGGGCACGCGGCGTCGCACGCCCCGCATCTTCATAAACTATATCGTACATTGCCATATATTTGTGTTTGCGCGTGTGATGACGCAGGCCGCTTCACGCGCCCCGCCCCTGTCTGACGCGCTGCGAGATGCTACGCCGTACGCGAAGCGCGACGTCCCGCGTCTCAGTAAACGAGGCCTTAGGCCTGTGCCACGAATTTAGCGGGCAGCGGGGCGCATAGTCCCGCCCCGCTACCGCGCCGCTGTTTTCGAGGTCCGATCCGTTGTTTTTACGCATAAAATCCTGCCGCTCCCGCGCCGCCGCCGCTGCCGCATGCCGCCTCGCTGCCCGCAGAATTCGAGGCAGAGGCTTAGACTTATTAAGTGTCTATATTATAATCAAGTAATCAAATCGGTAGAGATGAACCATTCTAAAAATGAACGCCCTTCCACTAAACGTCATTATTTCAATGTGTGAGAGGACACAACACTTGTGTGCAAGCGGCGACTTTACTGTCAACATGGACACGTCGCCGCACTCAAAAGTTAACTAATCGTGCGATCAGTCCAGGTAACAACATTGTACGGCGGGGAGCATGCGCTTTGTATGGAACGACACGTTCGATCTGTCGCGCGTTCGTGTCATTTATACACTAGTTGGCCGACAAATCCGGCTGTTTGACGTTTGGGCAACTCGGGTAGGTACCGATTGCATAAAAAAATCTGTATTATTGTGTATATTTTTATGTGTGTTAGTCTGTAAAGTATTTATTTAGTTTAGTTGTTGACCGTACTCGCCAGTGATTGAGCAACCAATGACAAAGATCAAATACTTATGTGTATTGCGTCTATTCACTTCTTTGCATGTAACCGCTGAGGAGCCTCCACAGAGCGGTTACGCCAGGTTACGCAAAATGAACGCCCCTCCACAGTGGAGGGGCATTCATTTTTAGAATGGTTTATCTCTAACAGCTAATTAACGCAATGCAATGAGTTATATTACCGTTATCAATTGGACCTTGTACATAATCTATTGCAATAGGTATCTAATCAATATGCATACAATGTGAAGTTTCAGATACAGGCTCATGATTAAAAGGGTAGGTAGGTATATCGTTGCATTTTGTGTTTTTAAAATTCATAAAACCAAATATGTATGGTTAAATGATTTGGATTTTCCAAATATGTTATTTGACTAGGTATATTGTCTACTGCTGTACTAAAACCGAAACATGATTACTTGAAAGTAGCACCGTCTATTTTCTGTTTTATACGATTACTAGCTGCGCCCCGCGGTTTCACCCTCGTAGACCGGGATAAAAAGTAGCCTATGTTAACCCAGGGTATAAGCTATCTACATACCAAATTTCACCCAAATCGGTCCAGCCGTTTGAGCGTGAACAAGTAACATAACAAACACACACACACACTCACAAACTTTCGCCTTTATAATATTAGTGTGATACGTAAACAGTTCCTTATCTAGTAGCCCCACTTCGAATTTTTAAGACCTATTGCAATTAATAAATACATTTTTTAATTTCTTTCATTCTTTCGTTTTTTTCTTATTGCTTTCTTTCTTTTTTTCTTTTTTTGGTTGGGCAAGCGTCACCTAAAACTGTTCTAAATTTCAAGTAGATAGCATTAGTATAGTTCTTGAGATATCCAGCTGAGACAGACAGACAGACTGAGTCGCACCATAAAGGTTCCTTTTTACCATTTTGATACGGAACCCTAAATATAGAATGAGTTTAGAGCAGAGATCATTATGACATTACTTTAGCAACCGTTAGAGATATTATTACCTATGAAATTGCCGTTCTGCAGTACTGGCCATTTTAAATCAAAATAATTTTTGTTTGGCTAAGAATTCTGATTTCGAATTAATTTTATTTTAAAAACATTGATTTTTTTTTTCCAAAAGTAGTCATTTGTTTATTGATTAGTGTTACATTTTCATCGCATTTCAATCTTTTTCGTCATCATGGATACGTTAAAAATTCGAGTATTTATGGAATATGAGTACCGTCGTGGCAGCAACGCGGCACAAGCGGCACGCAACATCAACGACGTTTACGGAGCTAACACTACAAACCAACGCACCACTTGTTATTGGTTTGCTCGCTTCCGTTCTGGAAATTTCGACCTGAAAAATGAACCTCGCGGTCGTCCGAAGACTTTGGTCGACAATGACGAATTAAAGGCGATTGTGGAAGCTGATGATACACAATCTACGGCTGAATTAGCAGCAGCTTTCGACGTTAGCGTCAAAACAATATTGGTCGATTTGCGTCAAATTGGCAAGGTAAAAAAGCTTGACAAATGGGTGCCCCACGAACTCAATGATCGCCAGCGCGAAGTACGCGTCGAGACGTGCCTTGCACTGCTCAACAGACACACAAATGAAGGAATTTTGAACCGCATTGTTACCTGCGATGAAAAATGGATTCTGTTTGATAACCGCAAGCGCTCAGCAAGTTGGTTGGATCCTGGTTCAGCACCTAAACAATGTCCTAAACGAAAACTTACCCCTAGAAATGTGATGGTCACTGTTAGGTGGTCTAGCGCCGGTGTGATTCATTACAGCTTCTTACCAAACGAGGTGAGCATTACTTCAGATGTGTACTGTGAAGAACTGAACACAATGATGGAGAAGCTGGCACATCTCCAACCAGCATTGGTCAATCGCTCGTCTCCGCTGCTCCTGCACGACAACGCGCGACGTCATACTGCACAGCAGACGGTCTCCAAGTTGCAAGAACTGGGGTTGGAAGCTCTCCGTCATCCGCCCTACTCACCAGACCTTGCGCCTACAGACTACTACTTTTTCCAGAATTTGGATAACTTCTTGGCGGGAAAAAAATTCAATACCCGAGAGGCAGTACAAAATGCCTTTGAAGAATTTGTTGCCTCCCGTCCAGCTGATTTCTTTAAGAAGGGCATCAATAAACTGCCACTGCGTTGGCAAAGATGCATTGATTGCATGGGTGATTACTTCGATTAATACAAATAAAAAATGCATGAAAAAAAATTCGTTTAAATTTTTTCATACAAAACGGCAATTTCATAGGTAAAGACCTATTATAAACATTTGATGTTATAAACAAGACCCACCCAGTTAGAACTTACTATGTGAAGACTATATGGCTGAAGCCTATGCGTACGATTGCTATGTTGTCACATTACATAAATCCAATTTAGTAAACGAAATAAGGGTACCATTATTATTGAATGACAGTTGTTTTACTCTTTTGTTTCAGACCAAATAACAAGTTACACTCCAGGCCCTATATCTCTGCAAGACGGTCAGACTCACACACTAGTTGACCTCTCGTCTTTGAACAACTCCTACTGCCTGGTGGCTCAGCCATTCACTGAGAGTTCGTTGGTATCGGGGCAATGTCGTGTGACCCTGGATCGAACCACTAGAGCAGTGCAGGGAAGATGGAGCGTTTTACTTGGAATACCTGGACGAGTGACTGAACTGCATATTGATACGAATGTTGATGTTGAGGGTGAGTTTTGCATCGGGTTTATATCCGTTTTTCAATGACTTTGTTAGGATTTTTTTTTGCTAAAACTTACAATAGATAAACTCCTGTGTTGACTTGACCAGTACCTACAAAAATAGCTAATGTCCTAAAACAACAGTCAGGATAGTTTCCACCACTCACGAAGCCGTGATAACTTTCTAATTATGCCTAAATGTAGCTTCTAGTCAACCTATGAGTTGAGAGTAGGTACACTAAGTGTTAGTGATATAATTATGTAAAAACTTTCTGCGTACTATGAGTATTGCACAGCAGCAAGCAAACAATACAGAACACCTGACGTCGTAAAATACATCAAGTTTCAGTGTCGCAAACACGCAGACAGTCGGACAGTAGACATTCGGATTCAGAGCACTATTTACTATTTAACTGCAGACCGATCCCGGTATTTCAGGATTTATTATGTCGGAGAAATTCCTACATGGTTTATGAAATATAGGAGCTTGAAAATGAAGACTAAGTACGCTTTTCTAATGGGAATTTGGAATAAAAAGATAAATTTTGCCGTAATATAAAAAGTTAAAACCTGGTGGTCTTTAGTTCTCATTCGATTGATGATTGGGGCGAAGAAATGGAAAGTATTTTTTTTCTCTCAGGTGTTTTGGTATCGACGTAGTATTATATTGTCTGTGGTATCGATTACCGATATCTCGCTCTGATCACCTTGTTTGGTCACTTTTTTTGGTATATGATTCTATATTATCAAACAAAGTCGTGAATGATATGATTACGTTGTTGGAATGTTATCGGTTGGCGATTCTTGTGAATCGTATTGTTGCAGTGACGCATGGGCATGACTCCGATGTCCGATTAAGGGCAGCGTCGCAAGCACAGAACAGATTATCTGTTCTGTGGTCACAAGCACTTGTTGTACCTGTTTCACGACTATAGAGGTCGTATCCTCGACATTGCCTTGTATGTGGAAAGGTGATCTTGACATTAGTGTCGTGATTCGCAACAGTATTTTTGGTGACCGAGCCTTTCCATGTCTAGACACAACTAAAGGCTTTTACTGACATCAGTCTGTCTCAGTTCGATAGCCAAGACACGAGGATAGTAAATAAGTATCTAGTTTGTCAGATGTAAATAAAAGATGACCTTGTGCGATTGGGCGGTGCGTTTTCGCCGCATGCCATTCCGTTCGGCTTCATAGGGAATATTTATTTTTAGTAACGAGAATATGAATATTTATTAAAATAATTATTTGTAGATAGTAAAATGGCCTGTTCATACAAAAAAAAAAAAAAAAAAAAAACATGAAATAACTTAAAAGTAGTTTGAAAGTAATATCGCTTTTATGTTTTGGGTAGATATTACTTCCTGAATTTATTTCATAAAGGGCCTACTTCACGATGTCCGAGTAGCCACTACTCACCGAATAAATTCAAAAATGGAACAGAATTTGTATGAAATTATCTGCCAACTAAGTTATTAGGAACTTAATCGTAGGCGGTGAAATAGACCCAAAGTGTTAAAACACTTTGGGTCACACACATACACACACACCCCCCACACACACATACATACACATACTTAAATATTCAGATACAGAATTGATGTGTAGGTACGCGTTTTAGTTTAACATATTTTTTTTTTGCATATAACTTACTTGCATTATTTGAAGGCGTAGTAACAGATTTAAAAGTCAATTAAATCAATCAATCAAATCAATCAATCAATCAAATTGTTTATTTAACAAACAGCATTGTAGTACATGGTAAATTAAAGATTGGTAAATTAAAAAAAAAAAATTGTGTACTAAAAAAACAAAACTACAACTGAAATGGTGGTGAGGTGCTGCATTCCCAGCCGCCGGGGTCGTGGGTAGTTCGAAAGAGATACCGTGGCCCTGGCACGGGCAGTTGAAGGAGCATGGGTGAGTTTTAGTCAGTAAAAGTCTGACACGCCCTCCCGCTCTGCCCAGAGCGGGAGAAGTCATTTGATGATTTCCCATCCACAAAAAAAAAAAAAAAAGGTGCTGCATTCCCAGCTAGGTTATAGAATACCCTGTATAAGGGAGTACAGTGCCAGTCCCCATTGGGTATTATAATTAAATTGTACACAGTATGTGGCTTAACACTAACTAGTCTTCTACTACAATTTTTAACCGACTTCAAAAAGGAGGAGGTTATCAATTCGTCGGAACCTTTTTTTTTTTTTTATTTTTTTTTTTTTATTTTTTTTTTATGTATGTTCCCCGATTACTCGAAGATGGCTTGACCGATTTGGATTATTTTTTTTTTTGTTTGAAAGGGTATACTTCCCAGGTGGTCCCATGATCATCAAGTGAGGATCTGATGATGGGATCCTGGAGAAATAGAGAGAACTCTTCCAATTTTATAGGCACACTTGAAGCGATTTGGATAGTTTTTGGAAGAGTACTTTCTTGGAGTGGTCCCATTTCAATTTGGTGAAGATCTGATGAAGAACTTCTGAGATAGGCAACGGAACTCCTCAATAAATGATAGCAAATGGACTGGGATTGCTGAAATCTCATGTCTGTTTGTTGTTCACACCAGTTCATAACATAACATCACGCCAGTACGCTGTGAAGGGGTAAGCACATGTGAACCACTAAAAAGTGAAAAATAAAAACTTTTTTACAAAAAAATACAACCGACTTCCAAAAACAACACTATAAAGTGAAAAATAACTTTAATTTCGGAAGTCGGTGGCAAAAACGAAAATACATTTAATCAGACACCGACTTCCGAAATTAAAGTTATTTTTCACTTTATAGTGTTGTTTTTGGAAGTCGGTTGTATTTTTTTGTAAAAAAGTTTTTATATTATTATTGGTGACATAGTGTAACTAAGGAAAAACTAAATATTATTAAAAAGATAAAAACATTATTTTACTAAAAGGTAAGTGAGTGCAACTGTAAAAGTTAGTATGCATGTAGTGTGTGTAAGTATGAGGATGTAATTTAAATAATGTCATCATCTGCCTAGACTTTTCCTAACTATGTGGGGACGGCTTCCGGTCTAACCGGATGCAGCTGAATACCAGTACCTACGTATTTTACATGGAGCGACTGTCTATCTGACCTCCACAACCCAGTAACTGGGGGATACACCCCCCCCCCCCCATGGTAAGACGGTTGTCAAACTTTCGGGCTTCTGACGACCAGTAACGACTGTCAAAGATCCAGGAATGACAGCGAACGGACAAACGGCTTTCCGAGGCACGGAGGGGTCTCGGTATGTAATAGATGGTCACCCACCCACGGACCAATCGCGGCAAGCGTAGCTTAACGTGATCGATCGACCCGTGCGGGCGATTCGCTCGCGACACAGGCACCGCTCGTCGCGCGACACGCGGTGTTCTTGTGTCGCGTCGCGTGTGGCGTCTGCACGAGGCTTTAACAGAAGGAGATTTAAATCTGTTGCTGTAATGATACCTACCTGAATTCTGGAACCTACCTATTATACTTTACAAATTTGTTCCAGGTGAGCGTCTCGATGTGGGCTACGTTCGAGAAGCTGACGATCATAAACTTCATTTGTATTGTAATATTTTACATACGACAAAGAATATTACTTTTTGCCGTTTCCAAAAAACTACGGAAATTTCTGGTTTTAATGTCATGGACGGTTTGAGTGATGGTCGGTACAGGTTGGTAGCTTTATGAATATCCTTTTGTTTTGAGAAACGAACAGCCTAATGCTTTCTCACCTCACAAGCCAGACCGCGCCAGGCTAGGTCGACAAGCCGTGGGAACAGTCGGCCTGCGGTGTCCTGTCGTGGCCCGTCCGATCAAATGTATGGGATGATCAGTGGAATGCTCGCATGAGCCGCGACAGGCCTCGACAGGCACGTGCCGCGACGGGCCTCGACAGGCCATGGGAATGCGGTATAAGATATACGGTCTTATCAGCTTTGTTTGACCTCAGCCTATTTCGCCCTATGTAAAAATGATTTTTCCAGTTACTACGGCCAAGGTGTCTTCAAAAGACAATGTGGGATGACAATAGAGTCGGTGACTGCTCAGGATTATGGAACTTGGAGATGCACACTTGGAGTTATGGAGAGAGTCGGCAATGTCATTCATCAGTTGACACCAATGCAAGCACTTATTACTGTTCCTGTAGAAGATCGAGGTGAATAGTTTAAAAAATCTAAAAATCTATCTATCATCTTTGTTCGTCTGCATCTGCATATTATTAAAGGTCAAATTAAATTAACAGACTCTTAAACTACTGCCTCGTTGGTTTAGTCCTGGGTTCGATTCCCGGGTCGAGCAAAGTTCTAACCCTTCGGGGAATACTAGCATGATGTTATGTTTATGTTATGTAAATTAAGTGGCGAAACTGCACTGACGTGGTATCGATAACACGATAATCTAATGATAATTTTCTGAACTCATTAGTTCAAGCAACTACTCTACCAGGTACCAGTGGCCGTTGACCCCTAATCGGCTGTATATATTTTTTGTTCTACTATAACTGATATCGCCACATGCTTGGAAAAAGCGACAGTAGCTGTTCAACATAAGAAAAGAGACCATTCAAACCTTAGCAACTACCGTCCTATATCTCTCCTTTCTCAAATTTATAAGCTGTTTGCCAAAACTATATGCAACCGTCTCACCCGCCAACTAGACCTTTGCCAGCCTGTTGAACAAGCCAGTTTCCGGAGAGGTTTCTCCACCATTGACCACATTCAAACCCTAAAACAGATGATGGAGAAGAGTTTAGAGTACAATCGGCCCTTGTGTTTAACTTTCATCAACTTTGAGGAGGCATTCGACAGAGTGGAGCACTGGGTTCAACTCTGCATCGCTGCCAGATCGATGCGCGACGCTTGGAATGTAGATGTTTTCAAGGAGCTGTACGATGCGGCAAAGATGTAGGTCAGATTGCATGAACTTACGGCGTCAATACCGATTAAAAGGGGAGTGCGCCAAGGAGACACTATTGCGCCTAAAATGTCCAAGACGAAGGTGATGTTAGGCGTCCCGGATGACTCGGTTTCAGCTGTTATGATTGGAAACGAGGTCTGGAGATTGTTGACCATTACGTTTATTTGGGACATGTTTTATCTTTTGGCAAGGAGCATTCTAATAAAGAGATTTCCAGGAGAATACAGCTTGGGTGGGCGGCATTTGTTAAGCTAAAACACATTTTTCGCTCCAAAAAGATCCCTCCGTGTTTAAAAACTCATCGTTTCAACCAATGTGTTCTGCCAATAATAACCTACGGTGCCGAGACATGGACGCTCACAAAGGAGACTGTGCACTGCATACGAGTAGCACAAAACGCCATGAAGCGAGCCATGCTTGGCATAGCCCTACTAGATCGAGTGCGTAACACCGAAATCCGTCGTCGGTCGAAAGTATACGACATCGGGGACGACGATGCGCCTCAAGTGGAGTTGGGTGGGACATCTAGTTAGACGCGGAGATGGCCGATGGAGTAAAGCTGTGACCGAATGGTGGCCAAGGTTAGGCCAAAGAAACCAGGGCCGTACAAAAGCGCGTTGGGTTGATGATATCGTCAAAGTCGCGGGAAACACCTGGATGAGGGACGCACGGAACCGAGAAGTATGATGGAAAAAAGGGGAGGCCTATACCCAGCAGTGGGTGATTACAGGCTGAAATGATGACGATGAATTGATATCGATACCCATCACGTCTTCTACCCATCGTCTTGCATAATTGCACTTCTTTTTGTGAACGTGTTCAAAGTGAAGACTGCAAAATAAATAATGTGACAGCATAAGTCAGTTTATATTTTAAGCACATATTTCTATTTCTAGGTACAAGGATAAGGCGAGACATCCAAAGATCAGAGTACGAAATGAGAACATTGTTCGTTGAGAACGAATCCAACCTAACGATAACGTGTCGCGCGGATGCGTCCCTTGGGTATTGTTGGTTCCAACATCCGAATGGCTCTCAGTTTACACCTGTAGAGCGTCAAATTGAAGATAGATCGGCCTTTTGGTAAACTCTAGTTTTTGGAATACCATTTATGAAATTCGTGTAACACGCGAGTTATAAAAAACAACCGACTTCAAAAAAAAAACACTAAAAAGTGAAAAATAACTTTAATTTCGGAAGTCGGTGTCTCTGGTTTTGTATTTTCGTTTTTTGCCAGCGACTTCCGAAATTAAAGTAATTTTTCACTTTTCAGTTGTGGTACACACTTATTCGAAACCACCTGCAAAAGAAATTAGAACATCATTCACATACACTAAGTAAGAAAAATTCGTACTATTGAAGCTAACTCAAAAACTACCCAAGCAAAGTTAATACATTTTACATGGGACCAACTTCGAGGTATACCGTCCCGAATGAAACGAATCTTTCAAATCAAACAGCTCTGCAAGAAGTTATGCGTGATCCTGATCATACATTAAAATAAATAGTTCGACTTGAGGACCTCCTTTTAAAAAGGTTAAAAATCTCAACTAGTGTAGTAGTGTTATTTTCATACACACAGGTACACTGGTGAAAATCTTCAGTCTGGAGACTGTGGGATCACGTTTGCCAACGTTTCCATACAAGATGCAGGCACGTGGACATGTCACATGGGCTACAAGTACCAACTGGGAGTAGAGATCATGGACCAAGTCGATGTTCGAGTGACTGGACCGTTAGCTGCTAATGAACATGAAGTTGGTGCTGGGGTTGGTGGTGGTGTCACTTTGTACTGTCGCACCTCGAATGGGCCAAGGCCGCTCGATTACTGCAGATTTTTGGCTCCAAATAATATTGGTATGAGTCTGGATTCTACGGTGAATGCACAGAAGTAAGTATCTACCATGGATACTTAGGTTGGTACCAATACCAATAGATTTCGTTCTATGAATGAAACTTTATTAAATCATTCGTGTTTTGCATAGTTAAGTAAACTCTAATACAATTGCTAAGATAGAAGTTACGTAAGAATTAATGGTTCTAAGAGGAACTTCAATGATAATAGGGATGATGACTGAAAATTTTTCTTTTGTCCGTCATGTAGATTATTAGAAAATATTGGACACGTATTTTTTCTTTTTTTTACAAAATCAAAAGATTACGGCGATACATTGATTTAAAACATCGCGTGACGTCACGTGTAGCTAGATTTTATACGTTCCTAAGTACAAGTGACGTAGCGAGCCCCCACTCCCCAACTTTAATGCGTGTTATATAAGTCATTTTCTATGAATATGATAAAGCAAAAAATACGTGTCTAATATTTTTTTATTATCTGACTGACGGACTAAAGAGAATTCTTTTTTTTTACCCAGACATCATCCTTATTCAACTCCTCTCTGGGGCAACACGGAGCCAAAATGAAAAAATGTTAAAACTTTTGCTTTAACTTTTAACAGTGCTATTCTGGATCGTTTTTACTTTACCCCTGAGAGAAGCTTGGACTACGGCGACTGCTCGCTGACCATCAACCCTGTATATGAAGAAGACTTTGGTGAATGGACTTGTGCAGCTTTACTGCACGATCATGTGGTGGAGTCAAGGGACACTGTTCGCCTTTACGCTGGTAAGCATTAAAATTGATAATATCATTGATCCAAACTAATATAAGTATAGAAAAAGAAAATAAATATCATTGCAAAAGTTAAAAACTCTTGACAGCTGCATTTTCCTCCATAGTTGCTTTCATCTTTTGTTTGATGAAAATAATACTTAATCAAAGTTACCTACACCTAATGTTGCACTTTATTAGTACCATGATGGCTGATTATAGATATACAATGATTTCCGACATATTATCACAAATTAATAATAAGAATTTACTCGTACAAAATAAGTTGAGTAATTAATTATTCTGCATTCAAGGCTCTGATGAAGTGTATTGATTGTAATCTTTTAGGTAATAAAAATAACACAAAACATTGATTAATATTCATGGAATCCAGTCAGGTCATAGACCTGTAGAGGTTTTTACTGCCAAGGTCTTCACAGTTAACTATTTATTGCAATAAATTAATCTTTGTCTGTTTTAGGTGCCGCGCGGTTGCCTCGTCTGCGGGCCGGGTTAATTGGAGCATCAGTAGGAGTCGCAGTTTTAGCACTAGTTTTAGCTATTACTGTGTGGTACAAGAAAGGAAGACCTCTACCCAATATAGCCTGGTCTTGGCCTAATCCATTGCAACGGTTTAGCAACCGAAGTGATAACAATTCCTTCGGCTTGGAAGCGCGAACCGATAGCGAAGGGCGAAGAGACAGTGACAGCACGACCAGCAGCAATGAATTACAAGGACCAGCATGAGATGATGAGACTGAAGATAACGTTAACGATGGCATTGAAATTTTTTTAATAGACTGACTGTGACATTATTTACCCACACGATTTTTTAAATGAAAAATTTTTAAATTATCTTAGCTATATTACATTATTTTGATACTATTAATAAAGCTGAAGAGTTTGTTTTTTTGTTTGTATGTTTGAACGCGCTAATATCTGGAACTACCAGTAAGATTTAGAAATTCTTATTGCGTTTGATAGCCCAGTTCTTGAGCTATAAGTAGGTTATTTAACATCACGCTAGGACTAGGAGCCGAGCAAAAAGAAAAAAAAATGCAGAAAGAACGCTAAGCATAAACGAAGTAATAGCGCGGGCGGGCGATGCGATGCGACGGGGTGGGTAGAGGGAAGAAATAATTTCACGCGGACGAAGTCACGGGTAGAAGCTAGTTTAATTATAATTATGAGAACTTATGTTTTTCGTAGCAGGTCCAGTTGGTTTGGATGTTTCGACGTGGGAACGTTTTGTGGCTACTTCAAAAGTTATTCCTTTCTTTGACGGCATAATACAATGATTTAGTGAGATCAGCAAATTCAAACTAGTCAGTTGTGTTGTGTCCATTGATATATTAGAGGAAGATATGTTACGCGCTAACAGCACAATCACTAAACCTGGACTCGGCGCATGACTACAAGCACCGAAACTAGCACATCTGTGATCATTATAATCGGGAACCTTCAGTTACCGGTAGACAAGGACAGAGATAGGAGCCGGGTCTGTCGTGCAAGCGAAATCGCGTTAGCCGCTGAATGCTTACTATTCAATCTGCCTAGCCTTTTCCCAACTATGTTGGGGTCGGCTTCCAGTCTAATCGGATGCAGCTGAATACCAGTATTTTGCATGGAGCGACTGCCTATTGACCTCCACAACCCAGTAAATGGGTAATACGATACCCCTTGGTAAGACTGGTAGTCAGACTTTCGGGCTTCTGACGACCCGTAACGACTGACAAAGATCCACGAATGACAGCCGGGACCAACGGCTTTTAACGTGCTTTTCGAGGCTCGGAGGAATCTCGGTATGTGAAGATGGTCACCCATCCTCTGACCAACCCGGCAAGCGTAGCTTAACCTGATAGATCGACCCGTGCGACTGTTATTACTTAGCCACGAGCTCCTCCTTACTACTATTACGAATGACATTACATGTCTATCTCGCTCTCACAAACATGGCAAAGCAAACATTAAATATTAGGTTGGGGAAAAAGTCTTTTCGCATTATAGTGTGTATGAACTTAAAATAAAATCTCTTTGGCTATACTATTTGTATCAGGCTGGTTTTTAAAGTTTAAATTTTATAGAACATAATTCCAAATTCAAATTAGGAAAATGTGTGATTTTCATTTGTTTTTCGTACTGTCAAGATGAGTGAATCTAATGAAGAAATTCGATACATTTTAAAATTTTACTACAAAAAAGGTAAAAATGCAACGAAAGCCGCGAAAAAAATTTGCGATGTTTATGAATCCAGTGCAGTGTCTGTGAGAGTAGCACAAATTTGGTTTAAGCGTTTTCGATCCGGAAATTTTGATGTCAAAGATGCACGTCGCTCTGGTCGCCCTATTATGGATAAAATGGATGCCATTTTTGAAAAAGTGGAGCAAGATCGGCATTTCAGTAGTTACGACGTAGCTGAAGAACTGGGAATTGACCACAAAACAATTTTGGCGCATTTGAAAAAAACTGGGTACACAAAAAAGCTCGATATTTGGGTACCTCACGAGCTCACTGAAAGAAACCTAATGAACCGTGTACTTATTTGTGATTCTTTATTACGCCGTAATGAAACCGAACCATTTTTAAAGAAGCTGATAACTGGTGATGAAAAGTGGATCACGTACGACAAGAACGTGCGAAAAAGGTCGTGGTCAAAGGCCGGTCAGGCTTCACAGACTGTGGCGAAACCCGGGTTAACTAGCAACAAGGTGATGCTGTGTGTGTGGTGGGATTGGAAGGGCATTATTCATTATGCTGTTACCACCAGGCATAACCATCTATTCTGAACTCTACTGCGAACAACTGATGATATTAAAGCAAGAAGTTGAGAGAAAGCGGCCGGAATCAATCAACAGAAGGGTTGTGGTTTTTCATCATGATTACGCTAGACCTCACACATCTTTAGCCACTCAGCAAAAATTAAGAGAGTTTGGCTGGGAGGTGTTAATGCATCCGCTGTATAGTCTTGACCTTGCACTTTCAGATTTCCACCTGTTTCGGTCTCTTCAGAATTCTTTAGGCAGTGTCAGGTTAACATCACGAGAGGACTGCCAAAACCACTTGTCGCGGTATTTTGATCAGAAGTCCCAAAATTTCTATAGCAATGGGATCATGTCCCTACCTACAAGATGGCAAAAAGTTATCGAACAAAATGGTACCTACATACTTTAGATAAATGTAAATAATGTATGTTAAAAAATATTTTGAATTTTCTTAAAAAATGCGAAGAAACTTTTTCCCCAACCTATTATTATAATTTTCAACTCATGTTTGAGACTCTATTCATGAAGGCATTGTTGCTGCTTATTTAGACGATTAGGGTAATTTTCCTTAACGTGCTACACTAACGCCAGTCCGATTGTGACTAAAGACAACACAATTTATGCGGTCCACATGGTTGTGTCTATTAAAAATAACAACATCGTTTGGTCAAAAATATTTATTAATTTATGTTTAGAAATAACATCACCTTTTTATACACAAAAAACTGCGTATCTTACCTAAAATTTGCCTACATAATAATTAATGATTTTACGTAGGTAACAAACATTTGGTTCGTACATCTTATTAAATCCGAAGAAATCACAAAAGTTTGAAGCACAGTAATTAATAACATAATTCGAGAAAATCTATTGAGGGTTTTCTGAAAAGACGTTCACTAGGTGACAGCACTGAGACGTCAGGTCCGGGCACCTGTGAAAAGTTTCAAAGCAGGACACCTAGTTTCTTTAGTCGTGATTGAATGATGAACGACATCATATATTTTGTCGAAATTATTTGTGCTTCATATTGGAAGACCGAAATTTTGCCGAAATCTGGAAGACCTCTTATCAAACTGGCGCCACCTGGTGGCGTAAATTTTCCTGAAAAAACTCATTGGAATAGAAACTCGTCATTCATCATGCTATCTTATAGGGATAGTTGGAAAACACCTGAGGGCCAATTCCCGAAATTTTAAGAATGATCTCAACTTTAATCGCAACCCAGTGTCAATCTGTCAAAAATACCTCTAATTTTCCAACATTTCGATGCGATTGCGCCTACAGTTATTTTACCTCTGATATTGCATCTCTGTCAAAAGTCAGACATCTTTATTTTAATCATAATAAGGTTGCTGTTGGATTGCTGCCACATGGCTGCCGCTGACAAGTCTGTCTAAATCAAAGTGATCTTTAGTTTCATATCCATAAGCTTGATGTTGGATTGTTGCTGTCAGAGGTAAAATAACTCTGAACGGACTGTAGATTTTGAACATTTTTAAACATGGGAATTGGTTTAAATCGCTGAACATCACCAGCCTCGAATATGATAAATGACGAGTTTAACACCTCTTATATCTCTTTCTTTCACAGCTTAGTTTATTCTTCTAAATATCCTTTAATAATTTGTGTGATGGTGACTTTGGAGAAGAACTTGTTGATGACCTTCACAACGGTGCGCACGATCTGCTTGATGGCCGGCGGAGCCAGCTCGTCCATCAACTGCTGCCAGTTCTCGTTGGCGAACTGAAGGGTTGTTTCCGCTGAGGAAAAAAAACGTGTGTAAAGATTGATGTACAGAATGAGTAGTTGACTGCTATATGATGGGTTTTGTTACACCCTGTACAGAAACTCTATCAAGCAAGGATCATACGTGCAAGTACCGTAATTATGTACCAATGTGAGTGGGATTGAGTTTTTCTATCAGGAATTTCTCAGAAGCAGCTCGGAGTCTGGATTTGTCCCCGGTTGATGGCAATAGGCTCGCCACATAACTGACTAAATGTGGTGTTAAACCTCTGCCCAATTCTTCGGTGAATAAAGACGTGATGTTATATAAGATGGAACAACTCTAATCTATGTGAGTTGGCGAAGAAGACCGGATTAGCATTTAAACCTACATTCTACGATGTCCTTCAGAAGAACTTTACATCCTGATGCCAGGCGATGTCACATGTTGGAGAAGCTTGTATTTTTTAACACGCTTTTATTAGCTTCACCTGTACCTGTATGTATGTTTATGTTTTTTTATGAAACTCATTTTTACCCACTTTAATGGGTCAGATTAATTCGAAATTTTGCACACATAACAGGGCTGATGACAATATAATAATTTAAAAATTTTGTCCCATTATCCTGATCAGAATCATCAGGATTTACGATTTATCTCTAAAAAATTGAAAAATGAATTAGGTATAGTTTAAAAAACTAAAAAACACGCTTTAATACCCTATTAAACCGAACTAAAAAAAAAAAAAAGTAAAAAATATTTTTTACTTTTTGTAAAAAATATTTTTTTAAATATAAGAAAAAATTGATTAACGAGAAAATTAATGTCATTGTAAAAAAGCGTGGGGTGCTTTTGAATTACAGAGTTGTGTAAGAATGTCGTACAAAGCACCCCACGCTTTTGCTGCTTCTGCCAGCCTTTTGGGCACTTTTCTCATTGATAGCGATGCGGACGAATATGTTGATGCCCTATGAGCTCGTCCCCTTTATATTTTTATTATACACCTACATAATATATATATATTATATATTTTAGTGTTAGCTTGTATAATGTAACTAAGATTTGTTTAAAAATTAAATAATTTAATATCAACATTCATTGATTTCGTAAAACTTCTGCTGATATCTGCTTATGTTATTTACATACATATCAAATTGATAATAGATAAATGTAATAAATAAATTACCATAAAACAATGTAACACACATTGATTTATCGTTTCATTCAGTATTATTCAATAACTATAGTGGTATGTAAGTATACTCGTATCAAAATTGTCTCTATATTCTGAACCAGTTTCACTGAGGTTTACATAAACTACTTTGTATTTCATAGAAGTTCCAGGATAAAATAACCTTTGGTTTTTGTGATTACTTTTCCTTTACAAAAGATCCCTTCATATAATATATGGTCATGGCGGTTGCATTGATATTTGGCATAATTTACGATGCGGAGGGTCCATAATCATACTAAATTATTCCTATTATTCTTTGTTGTATTTCTGCCATGTTATCTTATTACTTATTATTTGTTTTTGGCCAGAATTTCCCCTTTTTTTTAAGCCTCGATATATAAAAAGAGAACTGTTATAAGTGGAAACCTTTGCCTGTCGTCAATATTCAAGCTCTCAAATGGGTCATCCATTACAATATTTTGTATTTTTGGATTATTGTGCTTTGTATTGGCTGCATGATTGGTCGTTATTTACCCTACACAACAGCGAAAAGGTCAAAACGTAGTTTTCAAATTGGTATAACAACACGACAAAGTAGGACTAACTCGGGCAGTTAAACACGTTTTGTTTACCTGATCGTCCAGGAACTTGTACCATTTTTTAAATTATAGAAGTTAGTTGTCATTAAGTGCTCACCGAGTTGCTTGTTCCCGTTGAACAGGTTCTTCAGATCGAATGTGGTGCGTTCTATTGTGTAACTGTACTTCGGCGCAGCTAATTTGAAGTGGTTGCCATTGTCATCCTTAATGTGGACCAGTTTGCTGTCGATGTGCACTTCGACGCCCTCTGTGGATTGCGGTAGTAATATATTTTTATTAGTTTATTTTTCATATAGGTTACTTGTATAAACGATGTTTGAATCTAGTCCAAAGGAAGGGTTAGCTTAGAAGATTAAATCGTAATTAATGAATAAATGTACAAACTAAAAAGTGGGTTCAAGTTCAGGGTTCATTCATAAAATTGGTTATACTGCAAAAACTTCAAGTACCTTGATAGGTACCTATGTAGTCTTACACGAAATACATCGAACTATATTGAATATTGTTGTCACTTATACGCTTAACACGGAGAGAAAAAGTATCTACACAACATGCATTATTCAAAAGAATTTTATATGACGTAGGTTGTCCTTACGTGCATCGACAAATGCGTCTCCGTTTCCTTTGATCGGTAGAATTAGGATTCTGCCATCGGCTATGTACTGAGCGGTTAAACTCAAGTTGCCTTTGAATGACAATGAGAATACACCCTCGGCTTTACTGAACTCTGCCCTGAAACGGTAAAAATATAGAGTCAAAAATCATACATAGGCGTTAAGTCCCTAGACTAAGACCATTGTTTTCGACGATTATTAGTTACATCAAAAAGTTCTATTAAAAAATATGAAATGAATAAAAATAATCTAAATAACGATATTAGGATTGTTTTGTCCAATATTTACTCCACGAATCCTAGTAATTAGCATACTCAAACTCAAAGAATTTATTTCAAATAAACCTACAGACACTTTTGAATTGTCAAAGGGCTGCTCAGCCAAAAAGATGTAGCTAGTTGCCCATTCTAAAGTGTAGTAGGTTCCTATGGAGAAGAACGGGCAAAAAACTCCAGCTACGGACACTCTTTTAAATCAAAATATTGTTTTTATCATTGACAATTCAAAAGTGCCTGTAATTGGTTTAATTGAAATAAATGCTTTGAGTTTGAGTTTGAGTCATGTTGAGCAACATAATTATTAATAAATATTTTACAAGGTTTAAGTTGCCAATTTCATTTGGCAAAGGCAAACTCTACCCGCCCTGTCTGGTCCACAAAGAAGTAGTCTCAGAGATGTAATGATTGTGTGACATGATTCTAATAATACCTAAGTCTTGTAATACTGTCAGGGTAAAAGTCAATGTCCATGGTTAAACTAGTTTTTATTGTAGGTACGACAACAACAACAACAAATAACCCACAATTATTAGAAAAACGCAGTCTTCGACAAATTACCAATTTAAAATATCGCGCAACCCGTTTCTAAGCAATTACATTATACACTATAGTACGAGTATGTGATTTGTGACATGGAATTGTTGCATTGTGTCTATTGTATTGATACTACGTTGCTCATGCAATTGATAATCATTCCAGTTTAGTCCACAGGCATCCAAGAGTTTGTAAATTTGCATACAATGTGTAGCTTGGTCTTGGCGTTTCATAACTTATATAGTTTTCAATGATCATTGTTTATCGATTAAAATGATGCAGGATGGAAAATATTTCCGGACTTAACTCATACAAGGTCTTGTGGGTATGTGGAAATAAGAAGTACGTGAGCAGAAATAAAAACAGCCATGAAGGATGAATAAGGGTCAGTCTCCACCAAACGGAAAAATCCTCGCGGACGCTCGGGGACTTTTTAAATTTCACTGAACGACGCAGACATCAAGTGTTTAACAAGCGTGAAGTCTGCTGCGAAGTCGTACAGTTACTTAATTAGTGAAATTTAAAAAGTGCTCGAGCATCCTTAAGAATTTTTCCGTTTGGTGGAAACTGACCCTTAGTCAGAAGAAGAGCGAACAAAGAAGATTACTTATATAATACTTGGAAGTGGACAAAAATTCTCTAATCTCTTAAGTTTCCTTAAACATTGGCACAGGAATTTACCAGGACCACAAACATCACAATAATAATTAAACAATGAGTAGGTAAATTAAAATATCGTTCAATTTACTTCAATTCCGTCAATTTGCATTGGCTAAGCCCATGCATAGCTGCTTCGGTGAAAGTCAAATTAAGTCCGTTGCCTCCTATCTCGATGTTTTTCAAGTGAACAGGATCTATCGATGGGACGTCCATTTCAGGAATACCCTTCGTGAACTTCGGGAGAGCGGCCTCAATTTGTTCTTTGACACAGTCGATGAATTTATCACTCTTGAAGTCACACGGTGTGATGTAGGGAGCTGTAATAGAAAATTAATATTTTGTGTGACTATTTTTTCTGAACAAAAAGGTAAAAGGTAACAATAAGGTAAGGTTCGTAGGAACATTGTCAAATCTGGATTTGAGCCCGATTGATGGTTATAAGCTCGCTATGTATGGTAGGCTCATGATGCCATATATAAGTGTATTATAGGTACACTCTGCTTACCCTGTGGGGAATATAGCGGTGGCCATATTTTACTCAAAGAATTAAAAGATATAATTAGGGAAACCTTAATGATGATGTACTTGATACATAGATGAAACAATAGCTTCTTTTGAATAAATAAGTATGTAACTAGATAATAATGTGGACAATTTATTGTTAGTAGTAAATCTTCACTAACGATGGGTTATAAACTTACGCAAAGACATTTTCTGATAATCTTGGCCAGTTAGTCAGTAGAGTTTAATTGTTATTTATGGTATGTTGCTGTAACTTGTAGGAAACATAATAAGTCTTTTAAAAGATGTGTTAGGGACTAACTTAGACTTATTCAGCTCAATTCAGCTTTTGTTCATAGACAAAAAAAAACAGTTTTGAACGACGTGGAAAGCTGAACAGATGCGTACACATCTCCATACAAAACAGTTTTGTTTTTCAGATCAAATCAAATCTTTTTATTGTTATAGGTTATACAGACAGATGTCTATGGACGAAAACTGAATTGAGCTGAATAAGTGTAGTTAGTCCAGTTTCAGTCAGTATCATTATCAACGTGGACGTAATGCTACGCATCAATAGGACGCCATCAGCTAAGTAGTGCGACTGTGTTCACAGGTTGGCTGGTAGCAGTTGGATTAGAGTTACTAAATGTTGATTAGAGAGTTCTGTGTCCTGAATTTGAAAATCCAAAATAGTAAATACTTTTCTTTACAGTGGTTAGGTACGGACTTATTGTATCTAGGATTATAAACCTCAAATCCTCAATCACCACTGTATTGCACCTCAGGCGCTTTATAAATAGGTACAGTCAGCAACAAAAATTTATTAACACGAGTTTTCTAAATTTTAATTATTGAGAAAAATATTTCATTAAAATCGAAACAGATGTAAATTTAAAGAAAATTAACTTATCTAATAAATAAAATGCTAAAAAACTGGTTGTCGTATCATTTTGTGTTAATTTAGATGATGTCAAAAAGTAGCAGTGTTAATCGACTTCTGTAGCTGACCGTACCTACTACATATTGATTTATAAATAATCAAAGACAATACGTGAACGTGAATCGGTAGGTATATTGATGCAGTTGTGTAGATCTATGAAACGCGAGAAAATCCCAAGTTGTGGTCAAATGACGTGGAAATCTGCATACACAAGGAAAATTACGAAGAGTTTAATATAATTGTTGTTTATATTATGATAGTTTCCTAGACCATGTCATGTATCCCCCGTGTCATCTTGGACAACATCTGGTTTGTTTTTGGTAAACACAAGGGCGTGTTCCTTTTAAGTAAGGTACATATATCTCCATTTAATTACTCAATAACTCATATTAAGACATTCAACACACGTGGTGTGTCCACATCCACATCAACCGTGACGGCGCGACGTTGATGATTGATTGTTAAACCGATCACGTATCGTTTACCTTGTCAAACTCCCATTAAACAAACAAAATCACTCCGTTTCGATTTTATATGACTGATGGCGTTTATTCGTTTATTGGAAGGTAATTAGTACCGCCTGTAAGTAGTAAATGATTAGCAGCAATCTCGAACATAAAATGACATTGCGTATAGGTCGTTTGGAGAAGACGAACTCCAACGAATGGTGAATGGAGGAAATGGTGAAAAAGAGGCAGCATATAGGTAGCGGGAATTCGGGTCTGACGTTAGCTGATGTTATGTTAAGCAAATGAATGCAATTAGGGACCTTTGCGGACATACTGACGGCTTGTGTCCCAGCTATTGTATGCTTAAGATAGTCTTCATTGTTTTATTAATGTAATAACTAGACCTAATGTTCGTTATGATAATTATAATAGTACTAGTTTCAAAATTAATGATACGAACTAATCAGATGGGGCTGCGGCAGCGACCACTTCTACATGTACCTTATGCCAACACTAATTATAGGCGTAATGCATTCTTTCTGAGAGCCAGTCGGAGTTTTAACGAAATTTGTTGTGAGCAAGACATTGACCTTTTCTGCACCAATGCAAGCACACTAAGGAAGCTCTTAGCTAAGTCATTTTTTGTACAAGAGGCACCTGCCTGCACGTGAACCGTTTGATGCCCAGATTGGCTTAAATTAGTTTCACTTACCAACTCTGAGGAAATAACTGTATGGAATAGAATATAAGTCGCTGTTTTGTTTTGTTTTGTTTTGTTTTGCTTATAATGTAGGTATAAGTACAGATAAGATGTAACTTAGACTATGAGGGAGTAATAATTTTGTATTTATCTGTGGAGGCTTGTAAATAGCAATTTAGTTTTATATTATTGTTATTATAATGTTATTAGTCTGTAAGCCTTCCGAAAATAAATAAAATAAATAAAATAAAATAATTTTGTAAATATGGATCATTTAACGACGGAAATTTGGCTCTATAGTTTTTGCGTCATAGCAACAGACGATAGTGACAGACGATTGGAGACAAAATGTTACGTCATTTTTAAATAGAAACTTCTATTGAGCATTTTATTTACCTAATCTATTAAATATTTTACTTATGATCTCATTTTATGAACAACTCAAAAATACCCATACAACTTTAAACAATCGGTTCAGAAACTTAGACTAGAAACTTAGCTATATCCTAGCCCTAGTGTACACGACATGCAATCAACTAAGTTATCGATTTCATTTTTGTTTTTGTTGTCGTGGCGCGCTTTTTTTGCCCAGTGCATCCATCTCTTTACAAAACTACGCTTTTAGTACGTTACTCATGTCGGTGCCATATTTCTTTAAAAGGGTGAGCAATTTTAACGTTTGTCTTTTTGATTTGAGTTTCAATAAACTATTTTTTGTCAACAAAAATTTGGTACATAACCACAGAAGGAATTCGGTAATTGGAGTCAGATGGAAACCAAGTACAAAAACAGTAGGTAAAGTATGGAACAATACTAATTAATTAGAATTAACAAGAATGTGTACACAAGCCAAAACTACATAACATCGTATTTATTTTAGTTAGTACCTATGTGAAAAATCGAGATTTATTTTTTTCAGTAAATTCCAGTCGGCAACTACGGTTTTGCAACTGGTTTTTTTTTATTGGTTATTGGTATCTACCTACCTACTTATATAGTTTATATTAGTTTGAGAGTTCAAGTCTCTTACCCGACCTTGAACGTCTGATAGAAGTTTATCCTTTTTTTTTCAGATTATCGAAGATTAATAAATCATTTATCAGCTGAGATAAAAACATTAATTACCTATATACCTACTACTGCATACGCTGCTGTATGAGATGCGACCTTGGCCCTGTGGTGGAGAGTCTGACATTTTTAGTTTCTGTTTTTGCTTAGAATAATTATAATAAAATTATCTTTCAGTTTTTTAGAAGAAAATAACAATATAATATTTTTTTTACAAACAAGAATATTTTACAATCTTGGATTTGGAGTCGACATACACAAATGATTGTTATAATGCCCGGTACAGATTAGTGAAACTTATGCAATGCAACTTGAAATGTAACACAAATGAGCCGCTCAAACAGCAATACAACTTGAAATATAACACAAATGAGCCGTCTAAACTTATACAATCTGTCTTATCTTATCTGGATAGGGGTGACAGGTGCTTGGGAGTCTTTTTGGATCTCCAAAAAGCTTTCGACACGGTGTCTATCCCTATCCTTATGACTCGGTTGGAGAACGTTGGTATTAGAGGGGTAGCACTGGAATGGTTCAGGGATTACTTGTCGGACAGATCACAGTCAGTTAGAGTAGCAGGGAGTGAAAGTATGAGGTCTGGCTGCAATTATGGTGTTCCCCAAGGTAGCACGCTTGGTCCCACATTATTCCTCATCTACATCAATGAACTTGGTAATGTGGCTGCCCTCTCTAGCCTTGTCCTGCTCATGTTCGCCGATGACACCGTCTTGGTCTTTCATGGACATACTTGGAAGGAAACTTTTGAGAAGGCCGAAAATGGACTAGCTCAGGTTACCTCCTGGTTAGAGGACAGTCTTTTGTCTTTGAATACAAACAAAACCAAGTATGTTTGTTTTAGTAAGACGAAAGTGAGCAAACCTACAGCTGAGTTTGGTCTTAAGGTACATTCCTACCCCTGCAATCGAGCTTTAAACCGCCCCAACTGTGACTGTTCAGCACTTTCCAGAGTCGCTTCTATAAAATATCTTGGGGTCATAATAGATGAACACCTTAATTGGAAAGGGCATGTGGTAGCTACCGCAGCTAGGATTAGGAAAATGATATATATTTTCAAAAAGCTTCGCAATGTCGCAGAAAAAGTGCTGTTACTTCGTACTTATCAAGCGTTATGTGAATGTATAGTTAGATACTGCATTTGCGCGTGGGGTGGTTCAAACAAGACATTTCTTATGGAAGCAGAAAGGGCACAGCGTGCAGTGTTAAAAGTGCTAATGCATTTACCGTTCAGGCATCCAACACTAGATGTTTATGAAAAGGCGGGTGTGCTCACTGTAAGGAAATTATTTGTTTATGAAATTCTACGTAGATACCATAAAAAGTATGTGCCCACACTACCTGTGTCAACTAAGCGAGTTGAACGCTGCCCTGTTCCTCGACAAAGAACAGCTTTTGGACAAAAGCATTTTAACTTCATTGCCCCCAATGTTTATAACAAATGCAATAAAATTAATTCCCTACGTAGATTAAGCAACAATAAATTTAAGGAAGTTATCTTCATCTGGCTGAAGTCCCTTGACTACGACGCGGTAGAGAATTTATTGACTGTTGTGACTTAAATTACATAATATAGTAATTAATACCATCACCATTGCGTAACACAAATTCAAATTTGATTCGTCTTGAATCAAATTGCTAATCTGCTATTTCATTATGTTCGAAAGAATGGTTTGCTCGACAACAAAATTAATCTGATTTATAGTGTCACGGAATTCAGGCAAGCCAACTCACATATATACAAACACAGCTCACACACACACATACACAGATTACACACAAACATATCACACACACACACAACACACATGCACACACACACACACAGCGCACACACTCAGATACTCTCGCGCACAAACATACAAATATACCCTCGCGCAAAGTTAGAAATTAGAAATTATAATAGTTACGAGTATTATGTATCATAAAACCTTGTGTGCTTTTTTATTACGGGAGGACACTGGCTCCTGCAACACAGTTTTAACTAGTGCAGGAGTCAGAGAATTCCATATCTGATGTACCATCTGTTTTATGACAATAAATAATTTTAATTTAATTTAATTTAATTTAATTTACAATGCAACATGAAATGTAACACTAATGAGCCGTCTAAACTTATGCAATGCAAAATTAAATGTAACACAAATGAGTCGTCCAAACTTTTGCAATGCAACTTGAAATGTAACACAAATGAGCCGCTCAAACAGCAATACAACTTGAAATATAACACAAATGAGCCGTCTAAACTTATACAATGCAACATGAAATGTAACACTAATGAGCCGTCTAAACTTATGCAATGCAAAATTAAATGTAACACAAATGAGTCGTCCAAACTTTTGCAATGCAACTTGAAATGTAACACAAATGAGTCGTCCAGACTTATTCAGTGCATCATGAAATGTAACACAATATTTATGTGAATTTGTTTTAATGTGTGTTACATTTCATGTTACATTTCACCAATCTGTACTGGGCATAATCTATAGCTACACATAATAAATAAAATAGTAACGACAAAAACTGTACATTGAATATTTAAAAAAAAAAAAGTAATTGCTACGAGGTGTGGGAACGAATCTGTTGGCGACAAATATAGTTTTTAGAATGTTTGTCCGCTTGTCTGTTTGTCTGGATGACTTACATCCAGATTGGCGCAAAAAACGGCTAAACGGATACGGATGAAATTTGGCACACATATAGTTTATAACCTGGATTAACACAGGGTACCTACTTTTAATCCCGGTGGTATACGTAGGATTTTCCATAGATATTTTTCCGACATCCACGAGGGCAGAGCCGCGAGCAAAAGCTAGTATTAAAATAATAGGTGTCCGAGAATCCTACCATGGGGACTCTTTGAAAAATGTGGTATTCTTAATTGAAGAGCTTACTAATTGCCGCCGGCTGATTTTGTGATAAACTAATAAAATGCTTAGTAATATGAGCTATGCAAAGTATTGAGATATTATTGCCATTATTGTATTTTTCGATAATTCCTTTTTATTGAAAGCCTTCCAAAATTCCAGGGAAGGTTTGAAACTTTAATTGTTTTATTCTTGGTACGGCATAAGAAGTATAAAATAATAATAACTGCGGAGGTACCTATATTTAAAAAAGAAGTAAAGAAATAAGAAAGTTTTTTCCTTTAGTGGTTTTACTGAATTGCACACACTGCACACGGATAGCTGTCGGCGAGATTTTAATATTCTGCGCGACCTTGTAAACATTTTATTAATACAGAATGTTATAATTATAACTTATCTTTACAAATTCTTAACAACCTATAATCAGTCTCAAGAAATATGCTTAATAATATGAATTACAAATTGAAATACAACAAATTATATAACAGTAAATGGCATTTTATTTAAATAAATGTAGGGTAAAATTAAATACAAAACTAAAACTAAACCTTAAAAATCTAACAAAAGTGGGTGTCCATGAGGCATGGTGCCAAGAACACTGGCTGCATTTCCGCGTTGAATAGCAATAGCTATCCTCTGTGCGAGAAATGAGCCAGCCCTCCTGTCACCAGCGGCGTCGACTAATCGAGGAAACAATTGCTTGAAAAATTTTTTTGTACTGGGACCCCATGGACCAAAAGTTTCGAAGCCAAGCGGTACAAATATGTAGTCGCTAGAAAGCGTCACATATTTGCGTCTTGCCTCTTCTTCTTTTATGAATTGACATCATTTTTGAACTCGAATTAACCTGTCTTGACCAACCATGGAGCCTCTTGAATTCTGTAGTCTTTTTTTTTTGTATATAAATAAGTAAATACGTTATGTTTTTTATAGTTACTCAAATATTTAACTTGTTTTAATTAAATCAATCCGCCTAGCCTTTTCCCAACTATGTTGGGGTCGGCTTCTAGTCTAACCGGATGCAGCTGAATACCAGTATTTTACATGGACCTCCACAACCCAGTTACTGGGTAATAGGATACGCCTGGTAAGACTGGTTGTCACTTTCGGGCTTCTGACGACTCGTAACAACTGTCAAAGATCCACAAATGACAGCCGGGATCAACAGCTTAACTTGTTTTCCGAGACACGGAGGAGTCTCGGTATGTAAAGATATTCACCCATCCACGGACCAACCCCGGCAAGCGTAGCTTAACCTGATGGATTGACCCGTGCGCCTGTTATTACTTAGCCACACGCTCCTCTTGTTTTAATTAAATATAAACAATATTTTAATTAATAAGAAATTCTGCATAACTACATACATGCTTAGCTTTATTTCATCCAAAGTTTATAAAAAATACAGTTGATAAAAAAAAACCCGTTAAGAAGTAAACTCTATCACATGTACCTCGATAGTTCCTTTACAAAGTAGGGGGAGATTCGGTCTTTGAGAAGCTGTGCAAGCAACCCCCAGGATGTGACACTATAAATTATTTTTTATCTAAACAGCGACTTCTCCTTTTGACGCACGTATTTGCAGAGATCCGAATCAGCGATTTTTTTTAGTTCACTATATCGTAACTGTTATGTTATGTAATTTATGATGCTTTTATATTTAGGGGAGAGTTTGGTCCCACTGAAATAGTTGAGTAGGTACTTTTAAAATATGTTTATGAAGAATATTGAACTAATTTGGGCCTATTTCACGATGTCCGAGTAGCCACTACTTACCGAATAAAAATTAAAAATGGAACAAAATTTGTATGAAATTATCTGCCAAGTTGATAGGAAACGTGACATTGGCTAAATGCACAAACCGTGCGAAGCCAAAAAAAAAAAAAGTTAATAGGAACTTAATCGTAGGTGGCGAAACAGGGCCTTACAGTACTGTGAGGGCTCGAACCTCACAGTAGGAGATTTACTGAACTACTAAATAATACGAGAGGGATTCTAGTTATATAGGGCTGATGCCCTCTGTATTTTAAGCTTCAGATCAAATACAAATCACACTCCTTAACTAAATTTGTTCTACGCGGAGTCAGTCGCGGGGATAATTTTCTTGATAGAACATATTCCATATTTGAATGATTGTCAGCCAGTATTATATTAACGAGGCTTGATCAAAGCATCAGTCCTTTACAGTACCTACCTAAGCTATTTACCTATTAGGTTCCATGCTTATAGAACCTCGATTTGGTCCTTCGAATTTAAAACAAGATTGTAAATTTCTTTTTTACATAATATCGCATTCAGTTTAACTTTTATAGACTTTTTGATTATTTTTGAGATAGGCTGCCCCATCTCAAAAATACAACCTAAGGGCAAAGACATTAACGAAACACATTCTAAGGAGACTGTTCTTAACTTTTTGAGTAAGTAAGCTACATTCACAGATTTTTGAAAAAAATAGTAGGTACAGTCAGCTACAAAAACGTCAATGTTTTATTTTATGACGCCAATCGATTCAGTTTCGTATTAGGTTAGAGTACTAAAAAAGCCATTAATTACAAAAAAAGCTTTTCCCATACATTTCCTAAGATCTTAACTTTTTTCCCAAAAGTACCTACCTATTTCGTATGAAATTAACGCGGATAAATAAGAACATTTTCCTGTAGCTACAACGGTTATGGTAAGTACTTGCCCTTGCTGCCCTGCCTCAAAAACATACCCTGTATAACTATAATTTTACTGTTATGGCCAACGCCTCTTCTTTTTAGGTTTCCGTACGTCTGAATGAAAAATCGGAACCCTTATAGGATCACTCGTGTTCGTGTGTCTGTCTGTTTGTCTGTCACAGCCAATGTGCTCCGATTGTAATGGACCAATAAGTTGAAATTTGGTACACATATGAATTTCTGTGACCCAAACACGGACGTCTAACGAAAATAAATGAATCTTGAATATGGGGGTCGCTGTTGAGAGGAAAATAAGAAAATTAAAAAAAAAGTTTTGCAAACTGTAGGTACCGTGTGACGTATAATGAAATAAAAGTGCTGTGAGGGTCTCCAGTATTTTTTTTTTAAATAATTTTAAAATAAATAGTTTTAAAGTCATTTAAGAAAATAGTAAACCTACAATTAAAAAAAAATACAGATACCTAATAGTTCTATACTTACAGATTACAGGAAACCTATAAGAGGTCTATAGTCTTAAAATAACATGGTAAATCTCTTAATATTGTGCGTACAAACTTAGATTTGCAATTGAAGTGTATGGGAGAACATGTTTTTCAAATACCTTGGGATTCATCCCAACTACGGGAATACTAGGTGCTATTATTTTTTAGATATGTTGTAATGTTTGCTGTTTGATATATCGGTCTGGTTAGCGACAGAACCATGGTAGTGCCAAAACGGTGACATTTTTCCTGTTATTTGACGTAGGTAATGCCGTATTATGGCGATATATCTAAAAAAACTTTTTCACAAAAAAATACAACCGACTTCCAAAAACAACTACAAAGTGAAAAATAACATTAATTTCGGAAGTCGGTGTCTGATTAAATGTATTTTCGTTTATGCCACCGACTTCCGAAATTAATGTTATTTTTCACTTTGTAGTGTTGTTTTTGAAAGTCGGTTGTATTTTTTTGTGAAAACGTTTTTATTTTTCACTTTTTAGTGGTTCACATGTGCTTACCTCTTCACAGCGTACCGGCGTGATGTTATGTTATGAACTGGTGTAAACAATAGACAGACATGAGATCATCATCATTTGCTATCATTTATTGACGAGTTCCGTTGCCTATCTCAGAAGTTCTTCATCAGATCTTCACCAAATTGAAATGGGACCACTCCGAGAAAGTACTCTTCCAAAAACTATCCAAATCGCTTTAAGTGTGCCTATAAAATTGGAAAAGTTCTCTCTATTTCTCCAGGATCCCATCATCAGATCCTGACTTGATGATCATGGGACCACCTGGGAAGTATACCCTTTCAACCAAAAAAAAAAAAAAAAATAATCCAAATCAGTCCAGCTATCTTCGAGTAATCGGGGAACATACATAAAAAAAAAAAAAATAAAAAAAAAGGTTCCGACGAATTGAGAACCTCCTCCTTTTTGAAATCGGTTAAAAATATTACTAAGGCCGAGGCCACAAAAAACTTCTTTCAATTTCCTTTAAATATAATAGTTAATGTTCACGACCGTAGGGTCATGAACATTAACTATTATGACAATAAGGACATAGGTCCTCACTGTCAGAATCCAACGTTGTTGGTTAATTACTCGTAGGTGGCGCAAATTCTGTGGCTTGAAAGATTAGTTGGAGAATCTTTTTACTGGCATGTTTAAAAAGAAGAATATGACAAGTGGTAACCATGAGGTAACATATAATGGTTCCTCTAAACCACAAATAACACTGCAGTAAATAAGGTTACGTACCTACATCGCTTTAAAATCATTAACATGACTAGAACTTGTTATTGGCATGCACGTGTTCATTTAACTTTGTTGCTAAACTATAGCAACTTCGTTCACATAATTATTATAACTAAGAATAATATAACGTGACTGTGTTTGTAAACAAAGTTATGATTTATTATTTTAGTGGAAATTTATTGTTGATAACTAATAAAATGTGTGATGAAACACTACTGCACCGTCATTTGTAAGTTGACTTGAAAACTTTTAATTTCGGAAGTCGGTGTCTTTGGATCTGTATTTTAGTTTTTTGCCACCGGCTTCTGAAATAAAAGTTATTTTTCACTTTTTTACAATTTCTAGTGGGTCAGTTTGTAATTATCTAAGTCATAATCTTTTACAAAATATTGCTTTTCCCGATGCAGGGACGTTAATTGTTGAGAAGTTCTCCTAGTAAGAACCAGGAGAACTGGAACTGCAAGCCGTGAAATACTTATTATTGAGTAGTTCCGATGGCCATATGTGGTCTTCTTCGACATTTCCACTTCACCAAATGGTACTTTCTGAGAGCAAATGCACGAGTTGCTATAATAAAATACCCAAATTTCTATAGATGTGCCTATAAAAAAACCAGCCAAGTGCGTGTCCTGTGCGTGGGCCACGCACAATGAAGGGTTCCGTAGTTGAAAAGAATTTATCCCAAAAACAAACTTAATATCGTAATCCAAAATAAAAAAAATACAAATTAACTATTTTCGGACTTTTTCCTCTACTTGTGTTGCGAGACCTTGCTTCTTGCCAAATTTCATGATTCTAGGTCAACGGGAATTACCCAATAGGTTTTGATTTACTTGCGATTATTAAAATATAGCGCATAAATGGGCATATTTTTTATTGCGTTGACTTAGAAGCTTGATTTTTTTAGGACTCCAAGGGACTATAGATTTACGTATTTGATATTCATTTCAACATGATACCTTTACGCGTTCCTGAGAAAAAGGGCCTTGACAGACTGACAGACAGACAACAAAGTGATCCTATAAGGGTTTCCGTTTTTTCCTTTTGAGGTACGGAACCCTAAAATATATGTATATATGTATATGCGACGAATTGAGAACCTCCTCCTTATTTTGAAGTCGGTTAAAAAATAAAATTCGTTATAACATAACATCACGCCTGCATTTTTCCGGGGGTAGAGAGAGAGTTGTACCTAACAGTACACATTCATGTTTAATTGCCAGTTGTGTTTAAATCAATGTTATAAATAGGGAGAAAAGTGAGCATTGCTATCAACCGGGCACAAACTCAGTCTCCGGGCTGATACTGAGATCTGACAAAAAAAGTTTTGGGGGAAAAAAAAATCCAAAAAGAGTTTTTTTAAAACTTATCTTCATTGGAGGTATGATATAATCATCTATAATTAATTGTTTATTTTTTAATAAATTCCTCTTAAAATAACACCATATTTAACGAGGTATTTTTAAATATATATTATTTTAAATTAATTTAATAAAGTCTGTCACATGTTTTTTAACTTACGTAGAAATGCATCTTCGCAATTAGCGACGTACACGACGAGAAGAATCACAAAACTATTTACTGCAAACATTTTCTTGTTCTTGCTAAAACAAGATTTAAATGTAATTAAAACAATGCTACTGGTAACGTATAATCTATTACTTTTTGGCACAAGAGCTCAGCACATACTGTGCCTCGCAAGGATCGGGTCAACTTATTTATGTTTACTCGTCGATTCTCGTTTCCTTACGATGTAATATCATGATAATTGTAATTTTATTTGTCAAAATAGTGTACGCAATTATATACGATGTTTCTTACACATAAAGACGATAATACTGTGCATTTACGCGGTCAGTGCTTCTGCTAGGGTTAACAAAAAGTTGAATTGTTGTAAATCTTTATTGATGGAATATTTCATGAAGTTACTCATGTAGGTACCAAAAGATTTTATGAATAATTTGTTCATGGTCCCTTATGTCAACGGATTAAGATTTAAGTTTTCTTTTGGAAGTATAAATTATTACGAGTCTCCATTGTTTTCAGTTTATGTTCGAGACAAAAACATTCCCAATTTAGTGAATGTACGAGTAACTTCATAGTTATAAAATATTTTAATAATTCTTAAAATTCTTCAATTTTGAATTTAATATTTTAGTGTTCAATTTTTTTTTTCATTTGGTGTCAAGTGACTAGTAGATTAGTCGACCTTATGACTCCAAGCTTAGAAGGAAGTTACTATTAGCTAGTTCAGAAGACAGCCCTAATTAACTTAACATTTATTTTTTACAACCATGCCTGCTTGTAGCTAACGAGCAGGCATGGTTGTAAAAAGTAAATGTCTGTAATTGTAATTTTTTCTGAAACATTGTCGTTTGTTATTGTGCAGCTGTAGAGTTCACAGTGCTACAGATGTATATCAGTCATCAACAGCAATCAATTTATAATGGACATCTTAACAATAACGATATCGATTAAACTATGACACATAGGAAACGAAATGATTGTAAGTATGATGACACACTGACGCCCATCTGTAGCTATTTTTGGTCCGACACGCACTTGGCCGGTTTTTATAGATGTAGCATGAGATATGTTTTGTGTTGCTACGATCGCGTAGCAAGAGAAAGCCTTTCTCTTGCTACGCGGTCGTAGCACTTGTAGCGTCTTCTGGCAAATCAAGCAAGACCTCTGGTTTTTGACGTAGCACTTGTCATGTTAATTCCGTGTCTTGGGATATAGGAATAGAAGAAGTTTTGTGTAAAAAATAATTTAATTCCTGCATGACTTTGTCTTTTTGTTTGTTGACTCAAGGTACACGTAAGGTGCCTGGTGGTGGTGGTGTGTGGTGGTGGTTCGCTCGATTTTTGACGACCGATACCTGTGATCAAACAAAATCTAGTAAATGTGTAAGTGTGGCGGCATCTACATCGCCACATGAGAACTACGCATCACACTGACGTCACGCAAAATCCTGCATCGCGCAATTAGAGTTTACCGGGCGACTAGCATAAATACAACGTCCCGACATCAATTGCTGGGCAGTTACCCACCAGACACAACAAAAAAGCTAGTCCATATACCTATCTAAACATATAAAAGAAGAAACTGACTGACATATCAACGCACAGCCCAAACCGCTGGGTCTAGAAATTCCAAATTTGGCACGTAGGTTCCTTATGAGGTTTAGGGGTGGACTAAGAAAGGATTTTTCAAAATTCACTCTCTAAGGGGGTGAATCGGGGGTCCAAAGTTTGCATGAAAAATCTTATTCCTTGAGTTAATAGACTTGAAACTTGGCACGAATATTTATCTAAACAAATTATAAAGTTTGCCAGTTTTAGTTTTCCTAAACTACCCCCTAAAAAGGGATATAGGGGGTGTCAAAGTTTGTATGGAGTAATTTTAACGCGCGGTCCGATTAACTCGAAATTCAGTATTTATAATAGGTTGGGGGAAAAGTTTCTTCGCATTTTTTAAGAAAATTCAAAACATTTTTTAATATCCATTATTTACATTTATCGAAAGTATGTAGGTACCATTTTGCTCGATAACTTTTTGCCATCTTGTAGGTAGGCACATGATCCCATTGCTATAGAAATTTTGGGGCTTCTGATCAAAATGCCGCGACAAGTGGTTTTGGCAGTCCTCTCGTGATGTTAACCTGACACTGCCTAAAGAATTCTGAAGAGACCGAAACAGGTGGAAATCTGAAGGTGCAAGGTCAGGACTATACGGCGGATGCATTAACACCTCCCAGCCAAACTCTCTTAATTTTTGCTGAGTGGCTAAAGATGTGTGAGGTCTAGCGTTATCATGATGAAAAACCACATCCCTTCTGTTGATTAATTCCGGCCGCTTTCTCTCAACTTCTTGCTTTAATCTCATCAGTTGTTCGCAGTAGAGTTCAGAATCGATGGTCCTGCCTGGTGGTAACAGCTCATAATGAATAATGCCCTTCCAATCCCACCACACACACAGCATCACCTTGTTGCGAGTTAACCCGGGTTTCGCCATAGTCTGTGAAGCCTGACCGGCCTTTACAACGACCTTTTTCCCACGTTCTTGTCGTACGTGATTCACTTTTCATCACCAGTTATCAGCTTCTTCAAAAATGGTTCGGTTTCATTACGTCGTAATAAAGAATCACAAATTAGTACACGGTTCATTAGGTTTCTTTCAGTGAGCTCGTGAGGTACCCAAATATCGAGCTTTTTTGTGTACCCAGTTTTTCTCAAATACGCCAAAACTGTTTTGTGGGCAATTCCCAGTTCTTCAACTACGTCGTAACTACTGATATGCCGATCTTACTCCACTTTTTCAAAAATGGCATCCATTTTATCCGTAATAGGGCGACCAGAGCGACGTGCATCTTTGACATCAAAATGTCCGAATTGTAAACGCAACGCTTAAACCAAATTTGTGCTACTCTCACAGATACTGCACTGGGTCCATAAACATCGCAAATTTTTTCGCGGCTTGCGTTGCATTTTTACCTTTTTTGTAGTAAAATTTTAAAATGTATCGAATTTCTTTATTAGATTCACTCATCTTGACAGTACGAAAAACAAATGAAAATCACACATTTTCCTAATTTGAATCTGGAATTATGTTCTTTAAAATTTAAACTTTCAATGATACCAAAACCAGCCAGATACAAATAGTATAGCCAAAGAGATTTTATTTTAAGTTCATACATATGCGAAAAGACTTTTTCCCCAACCTAATACTTGAGGATCAAAAATGAAGAATAACGTGTATCAGGGTTTTTCGAAAATCTACCCTGAAGGGGGTGAAGAGAGGTAGTCAATTTTACAGGGCAAGTTATACTGTGGCGCTTGACTAACTCGAAAATTGGTGGTTAACTTTCAGTGTAGTTACGACAATTTCCCAAGCGGTTTTTTATAAATTCCACCCTTGTGGGGGTGAAAACACGGAATATGGTTTATATGAAATATCTTATTCGTTTAGTTAATTAACTTGAAACTTGGCACAAATACTTGCCTAAGCAAGTAATAAAGTTTGTCATTCATAGTTATTCCTCCAGAGGGAAGGGTAGAGGGTGAGGGGGGCAGGGGAGGGAATGGTGAGGAGGGGAAGGGGAGGGGGTACTCAGGAGGGCAAGGAGGAAGGGGAGGGGGAAGGAGGTGAAGAGGGGGAAGAGGGGAGAAGAAGAGTTCTTGAGGGTAGAGGGAGAGGGGACACCGGGGAAGGAGGAGGTTAGCGGGAAGGGTATGTGGTGAGGGGGGTAAGAGGGAAATGGGGATGGGGAGGGTGAGGGGGTTGAAAGGGGTGAGAGGGGGTGGTGAGAGATTGGTGAGAGGGGGTTAGAGAGAGAAGGAAGGGTGAGAGGGGGTTAGAGGGAGAGGGGAGGGGTGAGAGGGGGGTTAGAGGGAGAGGGGAGGGGTGAGGGGGGGAGCAACGAGTGCCTTTACACCTTAAAGTTGCTTTTTGTATAGTACTGATTCATTGAATAGAGATTGAGTTGAGACTGACTGATTGATTGGAGAGCGGGAAGAGGTGGAGAGGGATAGGAGGATGTAGTTAAGGGGAGGGTATAGTGAGTGGGGATGTCATGGAGAGGGGGGTGGGGGGGGAGGATTTAGTGAGGGTAGGGGGGGGAAAGCGGTGAAGGGGGTGTGAGAGGGTTTAAAAGGGGGAGGGGGAGGTTAGCGGGAAGGGGATGTGGTGAGGGCGTGGGAGGGAGAGGGGATGGGGTAGGTGAGGGGGTGAGAGGGGGTGATAGAGGAGGGTGAGAGGGGTGGGAAGGGGAGGGCGTGAGAGAAGGATTAGAGGGAGAGGAGGAGGGGTGAGAGGAGGGTAAAAGGGGAGAGAAGAGGAGGTGGTGAGAGAAGGATTGGTGGGAGAGGAGGGTGAATGGGAAAGGGTGAGGTTAGCGGGAAGGGGATGTGGTGAGGGGGTGAGAGGGAGAGAGGATGGGGTGGGTGAGGGGGTGAGAGGGGGTGGTGAGGGGGATGATAGAGGAGGGTGAGAGGAGTGGGAAGGGGAGGGGGTGAGAGGAGGATTAGAATGAGACAGGGAGGTATGACGAGTGCCTTTATACCTTAAAGTTGTATAGCATTGATGCATTGAAGAAACCCTGCCTGCCCGACAGAAATGACCGAAAAATAGAAAGTCGGCACAAAAGACATGAGTAAACTCCAGTCTGCGTCGGAGCTGACACACACACTTTTTTTGTTTGTTTGAACGCGCTAATCTCTGGAACTGCCAGGCGGACTTTAATAATTATTTTTGCATTTGATAGCCCAATTCTTAATGAAGGCTATCATATTTAACATTATTCTAGGATTCTTAGGTGCCGAGCAATAAGAAAAAAAGTCAGAAAGAACGCTAAGCGAAAACGAAACAATAGCGTGGGCAAGCAATGCATCAGCAGCAAGGAATTTCTGAATTTTGGCAGAAGCTATCTATCTATATAAATAAAGAGGAGTCCTGACTGACTGACTGATTGACTGACTCATCATCGCCCAGCCCAAACCCTTGGACCTAGAAAGCTGAAATTTTAACAAGTAGACAAGGAATAAGGAAGGAATTCCTGGTAGTACGTTCCCGTGGGATATTTCCCGACATCCACGCGGGCGAAGCCGCGGGCAAAAGCTAGTACTTGTATAAAATTCAAAGCGCAGATTGACTGATATATCAACAGCCCAAACCGCTGGACCTAGAGACTTGAAATTTTGCACATAGAAACCTTATACAAAGTAGGCATCCACTAAGGAAGGATTTTTGGATTTTTTTTTGTAGGAGTGGAGATTTGCTGGACATATAATACAAATGTACAGGAGTATAAGTTAAGTTATAACATTTAAAACTTGTTTTCGTTTCGATAAAAAGTGAAAAAGTTGGAACGTTGACCTTCAGTATCTTCGAAAACAGAAGATTCCTAGGTAGGTACAGTCCAGAACAAAGAAATGATCACAATGGCGGGGAGTACAAGTTACTCTCGGCTTCATTAGGCGTCTTTTTACACCCCTTAAATTTAGCTTAGATAGCTAGATGTTTTGACATCAATATATTGCATCTAAAAATTCCTCAAAAGTTGAATGATTGCCATTCAACTTTTGAGGAATTTTTAGATGCAATTTTTAGCCTCTGATCAAAACAGCGGCAACTCAGCACGCCGAACCACCAGCTAGCATCATGTACACTTTGCAACATTCTTAGAAACGGATACTTAACGTTTTCATTGTAAAGGGCGAACCCCATATACCACAAGATTGCCGTTACTTGAGCGCATGTGTTCAGCTTTACAAGTGCAGTAATATCTATAGTGTACCGTGTACCATTGATTGAATGGCTAACCGATTTAGTGGTGAAATGGCATGTGATCGGAACTAACCCTGCAACCAACCTCCAATGAGATGAGAATGCTTGACATTTCTTGGGACGCTGGAGGACCTATGGAAGGCGTACGAGGAGCCGAAGCCAACTCGCAGAGGCCCGTTAGACGTTTTCAATGAAATGAAGCACCAACTGACGATTATCCCTGTTCGCACTATGTAAGTGCACCCAAGGACAACCCCCGGTTGGTGTAGGACTATTGCAGGATATGGAAACAAAGATAAAATAAATATAAATAAATATAAATATGTTTGGACATATCACACAACGCCATCTAGCCCCAAGCTAAGCAACCTAATGCTTGTGTTATGGTAACGAGATGGCTGATAAACTACTTATATACATTTTTTTTTTTTTTTTGTAAATACATACATATTATAGATAGAAAAACACCCAGACTCGGAACAAATACTTGTAGGTCGTACAAATATTTGTTCCGTGCGGGAATCGAACCCGCGACATGCTGCGCAGCAGTCAATCGCTCAACCACTGCGCCAACCGTGTCGTCAAGATATTGGGTTATAGGTTTGGGTGGTATAAAGTGAACTGGTAATCTACTAGAACTATGGAAAGACTGTGCCCCTGCCCGACCAATACACGGATAACATACATGGCAGGGGGTGACACCCCTCCCCCCCCCCGGGAGTAGGCCCCCGAAAACGGTCGCTAGCACATAGTGTCGTGGCAACAAGGGGGCACAACAGTGGAGGGGTATTCCACGACTATCAGAACAATCCCGGAAGTACGATCATCAGGACAATCCCGGAAGTAAGTCTGCGAATGCTCATTATTTACACGATTAGAAAAGTATAGTCCCTGTTAAAGGCTGAAGGATGTGTTTTTTTTTATGAAAGGAATACGACTATCGCAAGGCCTTTATAATCATTGCCTTGAAACAACTACTCTTTTCGATATCTAAAATAACTGAAGTCGTTTATACACTATTACTTTTGGTTCCTGAGGAGTGGGATTATGTTATATACGTACTCGTATGTCTAAATAATCATGTCTCGTAATTGCTTCAAAGCCTATATTTTCGCGGACAACACGTACCATATCAGATTACTAAAAATATACACCTTTTACTGGAATAGGATCACAATGATTATTAAAATTAACAATAACAACAACAACAACAACGCAGCGCAGTGTTAACTACGATCGTGACAGAAATGTTCGTGATAGTTATCAATAGCTTGTAAGCGGCGGTGTCCTAATAGAAAGCGACGTATAATACCCGAACGACTCCCGCGAAGATGGCCTAAGCTGGACAAACGGATCGACACCCTTAAATGTACATGTCGCCACGTCGTTTTACACATACAGACTGTAATCATTTCAGTTGTTTCATCAAAATCGGCTGGAAGACTTGTCTATTATGCGTAATGTGTCCTACGTCACAACATATTACACATTATACACTACATCATAATATCTATGCCTACCCCTTCAGGATATACAGACAAAGAATTAATATGAATTGGAACTGGTTGTGATTGATTTTTGTTTATTTTACCAGTAACTATATCTAACATAAAATCATCTATCTGACTTCAAGAAAAAATGGCTATATCTCTAAGATTAGCCATTTTTTTTTGCGCCCCTATAGACTTTTAATGAGCATGTTACGGGCTATGTTGTACCAAAATTTCGTCCAAATTGGCCGAATGGTTTTTTCTTACTATTTTGTGCGAGGTCCAACAAGATACCGCACCAAACTGTTAACTAAAAACTTAATAAGTATTGCACTCTCAGATCAAAGAAACTAGGATCTAAGATCTAAATTAATAATGATTATCAATAGCTGTGTTAGTAAATTCATCAGATTAGTCGTAAAATTATTTATTGTAGCCAGGAACTGACACTGAATAACTATTTAACTTAATGTAGATGTATATTTATTGAACACTAAATTGGTTTTTTAAATAAATTTATTGTATGCATAATTATAATGCTACCACGTCTGTTTTGTTAAATAAGTTTTTAGCAAAGCTTTAGCTATTTTGCAGACACAGACATAATTATCTTCTTTGCATAAAAATTGTTATAGTTCTATAAACACGTGAATTGGGAACGTTTCCTGTTGAGCAATATGAGAAGCTTTTCGTACAGTCATGGACTATAGCTATTCCTCACCACGAACTTCTGGCTATTGTTTTCATTTTAATTGGTACGCTGACTACACAAAATCAATTGTTTTATTATATACAGAGTCACAGTTAAATCATTCACAATGATTTTGCAAAACGTAAATGACTCAAAATAAACGAAAAAATTAGTTTTACCTTTCGCTACTGATCAGGGTTTTGTTTTTTATCAGACTGCTATGAAAAAGTATCTGTTGTTGTATACAAAATGACCTGTGGATGTAGACATGGTTTCAAGTAGGTATTTCTCGCGATGGATACAGTATAGTGACATGCTTATTATTAAAACTATAAACAAGCATAATTCTAATGTTAATAGAATTGTCCGCAAATAATTGAATACCGAATAGTTTTTTTGACGTAAGAAAGGCCAATTACCATAAGGATTAGAGACATCAAATGAGTTAATAGAGGCGACTTTGTGCGCACATTGAAACTTACAAACTTACTTACATGATTTGACACAAAAAGTCCTCTAATTTTATTGCATTTAGTACCTTTAAAATTAGCTTCATTAGAGGTTTTGAAGCAGAACTGTGAGAATGCAGTTTCTGGTTAGGTGCCTAAATTTTAATAATTTCATCATTTGAATGAACTTTTAACGACATAAGAATAACTTTTTTTTTACAGGTAATTAATTTTGTGACTTCTACGTAGGTATTCTGGAAGTCATTAGATCGCCGGATGTTCATGTTTTATTAAAATTTATGTTTATGTTATGTTATTTTAAAATTATAATAAAAAGCCTTAATGTTCCGTGGAAAAAATGTTCACAAACAGTGTTTCAAGGTTACCTATAGAATTAAATAAACAAAACCCACAGGCATACCTGTAGATTCCATACAGGCCGCTAACTTCTACGTATTTCAATATTTTACTAGTTTTATTTAAAACATTGTCGTGCCTCAGTAATGTAAATAAATGTGAAATCACGTGTAGGTACCTCAGTGATAATGGACTTTGAGCTTTCTGCCCCGAAGTAGACCTACCTCAGAATGAGCCTGATTTATTACAATGGCAATAAACAATAAAGAACAAAGAAAAATAAGAGTTCTTCGAGTTGTCATTGTCATTTTTAAAAGACAAAAAGAAGTATGATTAGTATTGTGTGAGTTAAAAGTAGATAATCAACAAGTGTATGTCATATTCAGGCAATGTTTACTAAATTAATCTGTTTAAATGGATTTTTGCAAATCATCGTAATACAACCGCCATAAGCGGCAGAGAGGAGGAAAATTGTGGAGTTTTAGTGGGTGAGTCCCACATAACTGCACTATCTCTCCGTGGTAGTGCAGAATGCATGAGTATTTCTCAACGTTAAAAAAATAGTTAATAGTGCAGTATGATGTCGGAAAATAAGCCACAGGAACAAAAATATTGAGATAGCTTCTGTTCTAACTTTCTTGTTCCCTCGACCCACCCCGTTGCATCTCATTGCCTGGCCGCGCTATTACTTAGTTTCGCTTTGCGTTCTTCCTAAGATTCTTAGAGTGATGTTAAATATGTCTATAGCCTTCCTTAAGAATTGGGCTATCAAATGCAAAAATAATTATTAAAGTCCGACTGAAAAAAAGTGTGTCAGTCGCACGACTGGAGTTTACTCTTGTTTTTTGTGCCATTCCGAGTTTCCGACATTCTATTTTTCAGTCATTTCTGTCGGGCTGGGTTTCTTCAATGAATCAGTGCTATACAAAAAGCAACTGTAAGGTGTAAAGGCACTGCCGGGGTCGCGGGTTGTTCGAAAGAGTTACCGTGGCCCTGGCACTGGCAACTGAAGGAACACGGGTGGGTTTTAGTCAGTAAAAGTCTGACACGCCCTCCCGCTCCGCCCAGAGCGGGAGTAGTCAATTGATGATTTCCCACCCACAAAAAAAAAAAAAAAAAGTGTAAAGGCACTCGTCCCCCTCCCTCTTACCCCACCTCTCACCCCTCCCTCTACTCCCCCTCTCACCTCTCCTCTCCCTCTAAACCACTCTCTTTCCGCTAGGAGGGCTATCATCCCTCCCCTTTCCCTCCTCACCACCCGCTACCCTTCCCCCTTTCTCTCCTCACCAGCCCCTCCCCTTCCCCCCTTATGACAAACTTTATTACTTGCTTATTAGGCAAGTACTTGTGCCAAGTTTCAAGTTAATTAAACGAATAAATAAGATTTTTCATATAAACTATATTCCCTGTGATACTGAGTTTCGAGTTAATCGGACCGTGCGTTAAAATTCATCCATACAAACTTTGACCCCCCCAATCCCTCCTGAGGGGGTAGTTTAGGAGAACTAAAAATTACAAATTTTATAAATTACTTAGATACCTAAATATTCATGCCAAGTTTCAAGTCTGTTAACTCAAGGAATAAGATTTTTCATACAAACTTTGGACCCACATTTCACCCTTAAAAGGGAGAATTTTGAAAAATCCTTTCTCAGTGCACCCCTGGACCTCATAAGGAACCTACGTGCCAAATTTGGAATTTCTAGACCCAGGGTTTGGGCTGTGCGTTGATACCCAGTCAGTCAGTCAGTTTACCATTTTTATATAGATGACACAACTCGGAACAACCGTGTAAATCTTCGCCAAATACCTTACAATTTTGCTCAATTTTGGACGATCGTTTTTGTTGCTCGATATGCTTATTTTGCCAATCAATAAAATCTGTCAGCTTCTTACAGATTTGCTTGATTTGATTGATCGATACTGTCACCTGTTTCTAATCGATAAATATAAAAAATCAAGCATTTATCGATCAACAAAAATGATACACGGTGGCGATCGATATAAATACCGGCCAAGTGCGCGTGCCACTTTGTGCCACCCACAATGAAGGGTTCCGTAGTTCGGATAAATTAATCCCAAGTACAAACTTAATATTGTAGTTTAAAAACATGTTCTTCTATATATTCCGACTACAAATGTAAGTTTGTACGCACAATATTGAGAGATTTATCATGTTGTTTTGAGACCATAGACTTCTTATAGGTTTTCATGTAATCTATAAATATAATTATTTTCTGTATTTTTTGTTTAATTTTCGGCTCAGTATTTTCGGATATAACGGTCTAGTCAATTTTCATCTATTTTCTTAAATAACTTTAAAACTATTTTATGAATATATTTGAGACCCTCAGAGTAAGCACTTTTATTTACACGATACGGCAAGCAAAACTGATTTTTAATTTTCTCATTTGCCTCTCAAAAGTGACTCTCATATTCAAAATTCATTTATTTACGTTACACGTCCGTGTTTGGACTGCAGAAATTCATGCGTACTAATAGACCCCACACAAAATGTTAGGAAAAAGCCGTTAGGCCAATTTGGCTGAAATTTTGGTGCAATAAAGGCCTGTATGTAACATGCTGTTTGAAAGTCTATAGGGGCGCAAAAAAAAAACAATGATCAGATTTAGAGATATGGTCATTTTTATAGTCCAAGATCCCAAAGCCGCCAGGCCTCACTTATTATCTGATTAACAAAATGTATGGGATAGAGTAGTGTTAATACTGGGATAGAGTAATGTACTTTGAACGTACGCATACCTAGCTAGCTAGGGCCAATTTTCAGGTATTAGGTACTTTTACGTAAAAATATTACTCACTTTTCTTGAAGTTTGACTGCTGATTTTTGTGTATGTTTTACATTGTGCTTTGCCCGCGTGGATGTCGGAAAATATCCCACGGGAATAAAAATCCTTCCTTATTCCTTGCCTGCATTATAAATTGCACAGGGGTTCCCACCCCTGTGCAAAATTTCAGCATTCTAGGTTCAAGGGTTTGGGCTGGGCGTTGATGCGTCAGTCAGAACTTTTATTTTTATATATTGAGATAATTAATTATCAATACTTTCAAACACTTCCCGTCGGCGGTTTTTTTCCGTCTGACTAAATTTTATATAATGATACTTCGGGAACTATTTCAATAATATTTGTAAGCAGCCAGATCAATCGTAGCGGTCAAACATGCCCCAGACACAAATAACTGGGTCTGGGGGATTTTTGACCGCTACGATTGATCTGTGTGTGTGGGTGTATACACACCCACTAGGCATTTGTCCAGCTTAGGCTATCGTCGCGGTCGTTGTTCGGGTTTGTACGACGCTTTCTTTTAGGACTCTTGAACATTTCAGTCACGATTGTAGTTAGCTAACACTGCGCTGCGTTGTTGTTGTTGTTGATTTTAATAATCAGTGTGATCCTATTCCAGTACAAGGTTTTCGTGCTTTCTGATCAAGCTGCGACAAGGCCTTAGTGACGAATTGTTGAGGGTTTTACTTAATTATAAGTCAAGACTGCAAGCTTTGCAATTACTACGCTAGGACAATATTTCATGGTACGTTTTGTCCGCGAAAATACAGGCTTTGAAACAATTATGAGACAAGTTTATATAGACATACGAGTATTATCTATATAAATAAAACGAGAAGTCCTGACTGACTGGCTGACTAACTCATTAACGCCCAGCCCAATCCCTTGAACATAGAAAGCTGAAATTTTGCACAAAGGTTCCCTTTATAATGTAGATAAGGAATAAGGAAGGATTTCCTGGTAGTTCATGTGATCCCACATTTTCCGACATCCAAGCGGGTGGAGCCGCGGGCAAACGCTAGTGTAACATAATCCCACTCTTCAGGAACCAAAAGTAATAGTGTACATACGACTTCACTTATTTTAGATATCGGAAAGAGTAGTTGTCTCAAGGTAATCTTTATTATTATATATATAAAATGGTAAACTGACTGACTGACTGGGTGATATATCAACGCACAGCCCAAACCGCTGGGTCTAGAAACTCCAAATTAAGCACGTAGGTTCCTTATGAGGTCTAGGGGTGTACTAAGAAAGGATTTTTCAAAATGCTCCCTCTTAAGTGTGAAATGGGGGTCAAAGTTTGTATGAAAAATCTTATTCCTTGAAGTAACAGACTTGAAACTTGGCATGAATATTTAGGTATCTACGTAATTTATAAAATTTGTAATTTTTAGTTCTCCTAAACTACCCCCTCAGGAGGGGTTGGGGGGGTCAAAGTATGTATGGATGAATTTTAACGCACGGTCCGATTAACTCGAAACTCAGTATCACAGGGAATATAGTTTATATGAAAAATCTTATTTATTCGGTTAATTAACTTTTAAGTTGGCACAAATACTTGCCTAAGCAAATAATAAAGTTTGTCATTAATTGTTTTCCCCCAGAGGGAAGGGTAGAGGGAAAGGGGGGAAGGGGAGGGGGTGGTGAGGAGGGAAAGGGGGAAGAGGAGCGGGTGGTGAGGAGGGAAAGGGGAGGGATGATACCCCTCCTAGCGGAAAGGGAAAGCGGTGAAGGAGGTGTGAGAGGGGTGGGAAGCGGAGGGGGGTGAGAGTGGTTTAGAGGGAGAGGAGGGGTGAGAGGGGGAGTAGAGGGAGGGGTGAGAGGTGGGGTAAGAGGGAGTGCCTTTACACTTTTTTTTTTTTTTTTTTTTTTTTGTGGGTGGGAAATCATCAATTGACTTCTCCCGCTCTGGGCGGAGCGGGAGGGCGTGTCAGACTTTTACTGACTAAAACCCACCCGTGTTCCTTCAGTTGCCAGTGCCAGGGCCACGGTAACTCTTTCGAACAACCCGCGACCCCGGCAGTGCCTTTACTCCTTACAGTTGCTTTTTGTATAGCACTGATTCATTGATCTCCGCTTCCCAGCGGAGGGGGGTGAGAGTGGTTTAGAGGGAGAGGAGGGGTGAGAGGGGAGTGAGAGGTGGGGTACGAGGGAGGGGACGAGTGCCTTTACACCTTAAAGTTGCTTTTTGTATAGCACCGACTCATTGAAGAAACCCAGCCCGACAGAAATGACTGAAAAATAGAAAGTCGGAAACTCGGAATGGCACAAAAAACAGGAGTAAACTCCAGTCGTATGTCAGAGCTGACACACACACTTTTTTTTAATTGATTGAACATGCTAATCTCTGGAACTACCAGTCGGACTTTAATATAATAATTGTTTTTGCATTTGATAGCCCAATTCTTAAGGAAGGCTATAGGCATATTTAACATCACTCTAGGAATCTTAGGTGCCGAGCAAAAAGAAAAAAAAAACAGAAAGAACGCAAAGCGAAAACGAAGTAATAGCGCGGCCAGGCAATGAGATGCAACGGGGTGGGTCGGGGGAACAAGAAATTTAGAACAGAAGCTATCTCAATATTTTTGTTCCTGTGGCTTATTTTCCGACATCCACGCGGGCGAAGCCGCGGGTAAAAGCTAGTGATATTATATAAAGTCCTTGCGATAGTCGTATTCCTTTCATAAAATAAAAAAAAAAAACACTCTTCGTTGTTAGTTGCTCCGATCAGGGCCCATACTTTTCTAATGTGTAAATAATGACGCTAATAATAAATATCCTCAGACCATACTTCCGGGATTGTCCTGATGATCGTACTTCCAGGATTGTACTGATGGCCATGGAATACCTCTTCACTCCTCATAAGCACCTCAAGACATTTGCCCCCTTGTCACTACGACACTATGCGCGAGCATCCGTTTTCGGGGGCCCAATATTGAGTGTGCAAGGCACCTCCTGCCATTTTATCTGTGTATTTCATACAAAACATTGGTCAGGCAGGAACCATAGTCTTTATAGTTCTAGATAACCAGTTCACTATAACCACCCAAACCTATAATTCAATATCATTGTTTCCATATCCTGCAATAGTCCTACACCAACCAACCGGGGTGCACGGGGTGTCCTTAGGTGCACTTGCACAGTGCGAACAGGGATAATCGTCGATTGGTGCCTCATTTCATTAAAAACGTCTGACGGGACTCTGTGATTTGGCTTCTGCTCCTTGTACGCCTTCCAAAGGTCTGGGACTCCAGGGTCTTGAGAAACGTCAAGCATTCTTGTCTCATTAATGAGTTGGATAATGATTTTCATGGTATGCATAGTTCCGATCACATGCCATTTCACCACTAGGTAAATCGATTGGGCATTCAATCAATGGTACACGGTACACTATATATATTATTGCACTTGTAAAGCTGGACACATGCACTCATGTAACGGCAATCTTGTGGTATATGGGGTTCGCCCTGTAAAGTGTACATGATGCCTACTGGTGCTGGTGCCGCGTGCTGAGATGCCGCTGCCTTGGTCAGAGGCTACATACTGTTTAAAATGTTACAATAAAATACCTCCACACATACTTCAACTTAATGAGACTAAATTCAAAACTTGTATAAAACGCACACTATGCAGGCAGGCATATTATAAGTTTGGGGATTACATAACTGATTAAAATGCTTGGCTCAATGCTGGACCTGCTCCACAACCACAACTAATTAATTAACATTTGAAGATACTGATGGAGCTGCTGAAGATTGTAAGACTATCATTGCATTGTATAGACTCAATCTCCTTTGTATTATATAATTGCATAGCACATGTGTGAGTACTATGTACATACTCTAAAGCTACCATTTACTGGGTACGTCTTTGTTTGACTTGAATGTGCCCTGGCGGCTGAGAGTATGTGACGCTCACTCTAATGTCTCGCTGATGGTGGCGCGTGTTGGATCATTTAGCCAACCCATGCGTCAGGTTCGTGAATAAGCGCTGTCAGTGAAGGCTGGGCATACCTTAGCGGCCACGGCTTATTTTAATTTAATTTAAATATTTGAATTGTTTTTTTTTTAAGGACGCTTTTAACGTTCTGCATCGTTCTCACATGTGAAATTTCAACATGAATGATGTAACCATTATTTTGTAACCATATCTTGATTTAAAAGAGTGTCCGTGGAGTTTCTTGCCCGTTCTTCTCCATAGGTACCTACTATGCTTTGGAATGGGCGCCTAGCTTCATCTTTCTGACTGACCGACCCCTTGACAATTCAAAAGTGCCTGTAATTGGTTTAATTGAAATAAATGCTTTGAGTTTGAGTTTTTTGAGTTTGATTGCCATTCAACTTTTAAGCAATTTTTAGATGCAATATACTGATGTGGCGACATGTCAAAAGATCTAGATATCTGAGCTAAGTATACTTAAAACGAGTGTAACAAGACGCTTAACGAAGCCGACAATAACTTGTTTTTTGGTCTGGACTGTACCTAGGAACTTTCTGGTTACGGAGATATTGAAGGTCAAAGTTCCAACTTTTTGATGTGTAACATCTTTCCTCTAGTTTTCCTGCAATCTGTGGAAGTGATGTCGTGAAAAGGAACAAAGGGGGGGGAAGTGTGTAACTGTTACACACTTCCGTCCCTTTTCACACTTGGAGGCGCGCGCTATTTGATTTGACCAATGAGCGGCCATCAAACTGAACCACTTTCTTCATGCGACCAACATCGTAATCGTGAAAACATGATCAGCTGTCCCGTACAAAGTTTCAATAACCTACTCGACCCAAATCTATGGGACGGCTGATAATTTTTTCTCGAGTACGATGTTGCTCCCATGGAGCAAATTGTTCGGTTTGATGGTCTGTATCAGACCCTTTTTAACCACACCTTTCTGATATACCCTGTATAAAATCATATTTCTTACTACAAGATAAAAATGCCTATTATGTATACTTATTTAAAAATGCCTATATTTTTTTTGCGCTCATAACTTTCAGTCAACACGTTATAGGCTATTTTGTACCAAGATTTCTGTCAAATTAGTCGAACGGCTTTTTCCTAACATTTTGTGCGAGGTTTTCTATAGTTACTTATTTACATAATTAGTGCCTGCCTACTTACGTAGGTAAAAAATTATGAACATGATAAGCATTGTAGAGCAATCTGACTGAATGACTATGAATATTTTTGCTCATATAAAATCTGATAGTTATCTAGGTATATTAGATAACTATCAGATTTTATTTATGCACAATTAAAGCCTGTGTCATAATTATGTGGCATAATTATATCTAAGAAGATTTATGTTATGGTACGTTTACTTTTGATACCTAAGTACGCGAAGACGTGTTTTTTTCTGAGCGATAATACAATGTTCTATGTATTTATATCGATGTGAAATCAGCAATTTGTAATCAATGTTTTAAATTTTTGTGATATCTTCTACATAGCAATTTTACTTCTGCAAGTTGACAGTTTGAGAGTTGAGGCCGAGATCAATAAACGTCACTTAGTTGGATTAGAGTGCATTTGAGGTTTCATCAAATAGTTCCTATGCCGTAATGTTGGCTCCACTGTTAAACTTTAACACATGGACCTATTGGGTCCATGCTTTAACAACGGTAGCGTATCGTGTTCGTCCTACGGCAGTGGAGCCAACATTACGGCATAGGAACTATTTGATGAAACGTACTCAGACATGTTCCTGTCTCAAAGTCAAAGTAATTTATTTGTCAGAAACACGATGCTTAGGATGACCAATGTTGGCGTCGCGTCATTTGGCGCACAGCATACAACGCAAGTTGATTATAATGATGACAACGAAAGTTGAAGATGCAAGGCATCGTTTAGGCAACAATACCGAGTAAGTCGAAAATTGGGCATGTAACGTATTATTCTTCATTGGATAGATTTTGTAGACGCGCATCATACATTATAATCAGCCTATAATGTTCCCACTGCTGGGACACAGGCCTCCTCTCTCTGAGAGGGAGTGGGCCGTAATCCACCACACGGGCCCAGTGCGGGTTGGTAGATGTCGCATGTCTTCAAATTTTTGGTTCTAGGACATGCCGGTTTCCTCACGATGTTTTCCTTCACCGTTTTGAGAGCAGTGGTGATGAAATAATTTACACAAAGTAAAGTCCTCCTTGACAATTCAAAAGTGCCTCTAATTGGTTTAATTGAAATAAATGCTTTGAGTTTGAGTTTGAAAGCGTCTGCCGGGATTCAAACCTACGACCTACAACTTGTAAGTCGCGGCCGTTGCCACTGGGCCACCCCTGCTTGCGCACCGAATGAACAAAATATTTTCAAAAATTTCCAATCGCAGCGCGTTATTCGAATAGTTCTAGATTCACGCAAATCGTTTGTTGTGTCACAACCGCATAAGTCGTCAGAATCCGCCATACTATATTGTGTTGATTGTTGTTCTTCTCGTGTTGACCTTGTTAAACTTACGCTGTGTTCCGTAAACAGTTTTTTGTCTCTCCTGAAAAGTATCAAAAACTTGCGTGGTATTGTTACCTAACGACGAAGGGCACAGCTTTACCTACATTACGAAAAGGTGTAAGTACATGTTTCACCTTAAACTGGTATACAAATCAATCAATCAATCTGCCTAGCCTTTTCCCAACTATGTTGGGGTTGGCTTCCAGTCTAACCGGATGCAGCTGAATACCATTATTTTACATGGAGCGACTGCCTATCTGACCTCCACAAATAAAAATTAAAAACTGGTATACAAATATAACTCACAAAATTTCAAATAGAATTTGAGTCTATAAGGTTAAATTAAAATTGATTAAAATTAATTGTAATAGGTATATTTTATAATATTGTCACTCTTAGTATGCTCCTAGTTGATAAGAATCCTTGTCCCATTACAATATTGCCAGTTATAAAGATTGGAAATATTATTAGTACATAATATAGGGTGACTGGTAACGATAACAAACAACTTTTGCTATGGGACCAACCTGAATCGCGAAAAAAAATCACCTGCCCCATACTTACATGTTCGCATGTAGGGAGCAGCAGATTTTTTTTTCGCGATTTCAAGTTTGGTCCCATAGCAAAAGTTGTTTCTTATCATGAGCACAATCATATGTTTAGGCACCGGTCACTAATTACCAGTTACCCTATAAATGCTATGAAAAGATTATTTTTTCCAAAAGCCATTCACATTCACGTAACATAATCTCTATTGTGCACTTGTACTTTGACAGTTGTGCAAGAGTGACAGAAATAACACTTATCCAAGGTACGTGCTTAGTAACGTGTATTGTACAGAGTCAAATTAAATTAGCTAGCGAAACTCAGCAGACGTGATGGGTATCGATATTTAAATACGACAGAATAAAAAGATTTGATGATTTTTTAATTGAAGTGTAAGTTGATAAAATCTGTTTTATCGTGTTGAGATATCGACACCTATCACATGTGTGAAGTTTGCACAAAAAAAAAACAGATTTTTAAACCGATATTTACAGTGACTGCACTAACGTCAGTTGAAGACCCTAAAATAAAAATCTTTATTGTTTTGTCATGTTTAGCTAGCGATCGATAGAGTTTCACTAGCTAATTCAATTTGACCCTGTAGTCTCGGCCTTTGTAAAACTCGCAGCAAGTTCAAGCTGAGAATGTTTCTGCGGTGCAAGTCAGTCGCGGGTCGCGGCCGTCAACTTGTGCAATTAAACTTGCAAATCGAGAACTGTGAATGAACTGATGTCATTGTAAGAGTTCAACGAACCAGTAACTGAAGAAAGAAAGACATTTAAAGCCTTGTAGCCTTTAATGATTTTTGGTAAATCGATGGGAATTTAAAGCAATTATATAGTTATTGAAAGGAAGGTGTTCTAGAGGTGATTTGGCCTTTGCAGACCATCGGCCTTCTTTTTATTTGTCACGTTCAAGGAAACTTTGATAAACATTAATAACATAATATAAGACCATGCCTGTAATCCCCGAAGGGTTGGGCAGAGGTGTACCTATATTACACTCAATTTTCGCGAGTTATGTATGTTTAAGTCCCACGTAATAAGGGGCGAGCCTATTGCCATCAACCGGGCACAAATCCAGACTCCAGGCTGCTACTGAGAAGTTCCAGATGGAAAACCTAATAACACTTTGCCCGATCCGGGAATCAAACCCAGGACCTCAGGAACCCATGCTCAGCAATAGCGCTTGCGACCACTTAGAGCAAAGAGGCAGATAAACATTCTCGAAGTTATAAACTATTGCAATGGCTTCCACCGATCTTATCATAATATTGTAAAGGGCTTTTAATTGGAATATTGTCAGTAATTAATTGTACTTAGTGAATTTACCTGTTCAGTAGGTGTTCCAGGTATACATGCTTCGAAGGTAGACTACAAGGCAGCTTGTCTGTCCTACAGATACGATCTAACTCTAGCTACACAATTATAATCTAGGTCACGTAAGATATAGAAATCTAGATTTCTCAAGATTGTAAATTACCTTTTCTAGGTCACTCTTAAAGTTAAAACTTAAGTACGTAAGTATCTTGTAGCAACGGGAACTAGAATTATTTTATGTCATCATCTGCCTAGCCTTTTCCGAGCATGTTCGGCTTCCAGTCAAACCGGATGCAGTTGAATATCAGTATTTTGACCTCCACAACTCAGATACTGGGTAAGACGATACTCCTTGGTAAGACTGGTTGTCAGACTTTGGGGCTTCTAACAACCCGTAACGACTGTCAAAGATCTAACGGCGGTTCTACACAATCTGCGATCATAAACTTTCATCCCCTTTATCACCCCCTTTAGGATTATTTTTGAAACAAAGAGCAGCCTATGTCCTTCCCCAGGATGCCATTTAGCTTCTAGCTAAATTTTTTATCAAAATCCGTTCAGTGGTTTAGTGCAGAACAGACATTAGAATGACAGCGGGGAACAAAGGCTTAACGTGCTATCGAGGCACGGGGGATCTCGGTATGTGAAGATGGTCACCGATCCACGAACCAACCACGGCAAGCGTATGTTAACCTGATCAGTCGACCCGTGCGGCTGTTATTACTTAGCCACAAGCCCTTCTGGAATTATTTTATGCATGAGAGTAAAAACTCGCATCTGAAACGTAATTGAAATATTTTTCCAATTGTATAATTGGAATTTTCGAATAATGATGTCAATTTCAATCACATAACAGTTGTAAAGAGACTAACTAGAACAGTTATGTCTACACCTGGTGTCTTTTATCGATTCGACTATACTGAACTGTTTGTTAGTCGTGTGCATGCATCACGATTCACGGGAAGCGACCTGAGTTTTGTGGGCCTAATAAGTAGGTACCTTCTTCGCTTAGAGCTAGCTCTAAACGTAATAACCAGTTACGATAGTCATCAACCAGTCTTGGTTGGGTGATTCAAAATCAAAATCAAAAGTTATTTATTCAAAATAGGCTGAGAATCAGCCTTTTTCGAACGTCAAAATTACATAAGACAGTCCTCCAGAACGCCCGCCCTTTACCACTTCCTAGGTCTGGGAAGAAGTGACACGACAAACTCCCAGCAGCACAACTATCTACATTACGCAACACAAAACATTAAATTAACTGTCTTAAGTCAGCTAGCACATGCCAATTAATTAAGCAACAAAAAACATCGAAAACTATACTCAAGCAGAAATAAAAAATAAAACGTTAACGAACTTTATACCTAAACTGGCTTCTGCCCGTGACTTCATCGGCGTGAAATTTTTTGTCCCCCGACCCGCCCCGTCGCATCGCATCGCCTGTCCGCACTATTACTATTAGTACGCGCGCGCTTTTATTATTATTACAGTTTTATTACTATTTTTGTGGTTTTTATAAATATGTATGTCTGTAAGGTATTTATGTTATGGGTCATTGTTACGCGAAATAAATGATATATTATTATTTCCTTTATTTCATTTATATACATACCTATAGGTACTTAATTTACATTTTTAAATATTTTTATAAAAACATAAAAATAAAAAAAACATTTAAAAATATAAAAAATAGTAGCCCACCGGTATCGGGAACAGAGTCCAAGCTACCGGTGGTCAGGGCTGCTGAAAGAGGAACCTCCTAACGATACGCGCCGTGTCCAGAAGTACCGCTTTCTGGATCAGGCCCTTGATCCAGCTGCCTAACGAGAGCCTCCTCAGATCCTGATCGAGGCTCTTGGCTATTATGCCATTGGCCACCACGACTATCGGCCCAATGATTGCTGTATCCACATCCCACATGTCGACAACCTCGCGAGCCAAGTCAAGTACTTGATTTGTTTATCTTTCTCGGCTTTCACGAGGTTCCCGTCATGTGGGACCGCTATATCAATAAAAAAAAAAAATTAAAATGTTTATTTGCACCTTCAAAATTAAACATAAAGAAAACAGGTTTAAATAAAATAGGCCAAAAGGTAGTTAAAATGTTTACATGTTAGAGTTGCTACTAATACCTAAGCTAAGATAACTTAATATCTTGTGTTAAAGGTATCATCGCCCATCCTCATTTGCATTCACATAATATTAAATACATTAGAGCCATAAAGCTTAATATTACACTTGTAGTTTTATAATTTAAATAATCAATAATAATCATTGTGCGCCGCTCTATTCGATCCACCACCACTATATCAGGCTTATTGGCAACAATAGTTCTGTCAGTGATGATGGATCGATCCCAGTACAATGTGATATTTCCATTTTCGAGAACTGGGTCGGGCACATACCTATAGTACTGTACTTCCGATTCTACAAGGCTGTATTGCTGAGCAAGTTGCTGATGGTTTATCCTGGCTACAAGGTTGTGTCTATGCAAGTACTCTTTGTTAGCTAGACGAGAACACCCGGAGATAATGTGTCGGATTGATTCTCCCGGACGGTGGCATGCCCGGATGTCAACTGTGCCATCTTTCACAATATACTCGTATCTCGGGTAGTTGTTCGTCATCATTATTATTAGTATACATATAGATAGATAAAAGGTTGTACGGACCTATGTATTTTGTTGTAAAAACAAGCCGTAGACCCGATGGGATTTCCCATTGGCAAAAACGGCGAACTTTCTTGCAAATATGTATCCCCTATTAAACACCTTTAGAGGAGGAATTTTCTAAAATCCTTAGTGCTCACTTTCGTTTTTTAAGGAACTCTAGTGCAAATTCCATGATTCTAGACCTAGCAGTTTACGCAGTGCGTTGTATGTCAGTGATCTCCTACCTACCTATGTAATAACATATTCCCACACCTCCCAATGAATCTGTTGATCGGCATTTCCTATCGTGTATGTCAAGGTTTACGAGAAACTTTAATTTCGTACAAGTCGGTTCCATTATCGTCATTGACATTTGACACAGAAGGTTTATGAGCTCCACTCTGTTTCCGCTTCGTCAGAAACAATTTAAATTCACGTTACTGAGATTTCTCGAAATACTGAAGACTGTTTATTGTATTATTTTATGAGTCAGTAATTATGTCACTGTCAGTCATATGAACTGGACTTGGTTGGTTGGTTGGCTTTTCCCAACTATGTTGGGGTCGGCTTCCAGTCTAACCGGATGCAGCTGAATACCAGTATTTTACATGGAGCGACTGCCTATCTGACCTCCACCACCCATTAACTGGGTAATACGATAACCCTTGGTAAGACTGGTTGTCAGACTTTCGGGCTTCTGACGACCCGTAATGACTGTCAAAGATCCACGAATGACAGCCGGGACCAACGGTTTAACGTGCTTTCCGAGGCACGGAGGAGTCTCGGTATGTAAAGATGGTCACCCATCCACGGACCGACCCCGGCAAGCGTAGCTTAACCTGTTGGATCGACCCGTGCGGCTGTTATTACTTAGCCACGAGCTCTTCATTTTGTGGATTGTGCACTGAAGCACAGAATACTGAAGTAAGTAAGAAATATGGGTACCAAAAGCTTATGTTGGTAGGTACTCAATTTAGTTGCATCTAGTTTGACTGAAAGTCAGCCCAGGCTGTAATATAATCTAAAACAACGAGGCACATTGGTTTGGTCATTATATTGTCTCTTTCTATGGGTTTATAGGGTTGATTACTAACAACTTTTACTATGGGACCTGAAATCGCAAAAGAAAAACCAGCTGTTCCCTACATTTTGACGAGTTATGTGGACATAAATGTAGGGAACAGCAGTTTTTTTTTTCGCGATTTTAGGTTTGGTCCCATAGTAAAAGTTGTTTGTTATCTATACTAATATTATAAAGCTGACGAGTTTGTTTGTTTGGTTGAACGCGCTAATCTCAGGAACTTCTGGTTCGAATTGAAAAATTCTTTTAGTTTTATATAGCCCATTTATCGAGGACAGGCAACAACAACCATCACACGCAACATCACGCTACGACGTATTCGTCGAGCGGAGCATAAATGAAAAATGTTGCAAAAACGGGGACAATTTATTCCTTTTGAGAGCTTCCGTATGTCACGGAATTGTTTCAAAAAGTCTTCATCTTTTAAGGTTAGTTCACTATAACTTTTTTAATGGTAATCAAATCTATACTAATAATAAAGCTGAAGAGTTTGTTTGTTTGTATGTTTCAACGCGCTAATCTCTAGAACTAGCAGTCGGATTTGAAAAAATATTTTTGCATTTGATAGCCTAGTTCTTGAGGAAGGCTATAGGATATTTAACATCACATTAGGATCATGAGGAGCCGAGAAAAAAGAAAAAAAGTCCGATAGAACATTAAGCGAAAACGAAGTAATGCGACGCGACGGGGTGGGTCGGGAACAAGTTTCACGCGGACGAAGTCGCGGGCAGAAGCTAGTCACTTCATTTATGAAGATAAAGTAGACTCAACATAGTCAACATAATAATAATATATTATATTGCACAGTGCAGCTTACTCTGCCATGACACCTAGTGAGCTATAGCTTTTAATTATGTCTTCAGCAGATTTATGACGGCTATTTATAGAAGACGCCGAGTTATAATAATAACATATTCGTTTAAAATTAATGATACTCACACGATTTTAATCTTTAATCTTATAATCTCTATGATTAATATTGTAAGAGCATCATTAATTTTTTGTTCTGTAAATGGTTTTCAACCTACACAGATACATTCAATTTGAAGACCTACAAATATATAAAAAAAATCAAGGTCCATTTGGGTCATAGCCATAGAAATATAAAAAAAAACCCTAGCCATACATAGACGACACACGATTACCAGAAGGCAAATTCTTGTACCTATAAAAACGTTCAAATTCAAGTCGCAATCTCATGCCAACGACAATCAAATGTCAAAAATTTAGGTAAACCCTAAACAATTTTTAACAGATTGAGTCTGACATGAGATTGCGAACGGTGCTAAAAACACAGGAATTACCCTCAGGTAATCGTGTGTGATTTACTATGTCCTTTGAAAAGTTCCATTCTCTATATCTGGATGTCTTCACGCGAACACAGTGAATAAGTAATCGACTTTGAGTCAATTCTGCCTAGCCTTTTCCTAACCAAAAAAACGAATACCATACCTATTGAATAGCCTGCCGGCAGACATAAGGAGCGAAGCCAATGCAAACAGGTTCAGAAATAAATTAAAAAGATATTATTTTGAAACGTTAACTACCGTGCTACCTAAGTTCTAAAGTAAAGAGTTTAAGATTTTAATGTGTAAAGTAATAATAATAAAGACTCGCTAGCCCCCACAGTCAAACTATTGACATGGTTTTGTGGGGCTTAATATATTTATAAGCTAAGTAAATCATTGTAATAAAATAAAAAAAAAATAAAATAAAATAACACCATGCTGGGGTCGGCTTCCATCTACATGGAGCGACTGACATCCACAACAGTTACAATACTTGGTAACGTGAGTAAGACTGAGGGCTTAGACAAAGTAACATTCGATTACCGATGACGTCAGTAGAAAAAAATGAATGGGGTTGACATAAGCTATCGAAATGTCACGTGATCATGTCAATGTCACTTTGAAGCATATCGATTGTAGAAATAGAATCGCTCCATTTGTCTAGGCCCTCTGACTTTTGGGCTTCTGATTACCCATAACGACTGTCAAAGAACACGAATGATAACCGGGACCAACACCGAGGCACGGAGTGGTGTCGATGATGGTCACCCATCCACAACCAATCGAGGCAAACGTAGCTTAACCATCGATCATGGGGCTGTTATCATTTAGCCACAAGTCCGTCGATCACTAATAAAGAACTAGTGATCGATGCACGAGCCCCCAATAATGGATTTTGAGTAACATGTCTAAAACAACACATAAAAAAACCTCCTTCTTTTCTTGAACTCGAAAACATTGTACCTTTAGATAAAGGAATATGGTAGGTATGTACGTAGGTAGTACATACTACACTGGAGTGTCGTCATTTGCAAGTGGACACCTGAATTGACTTTCAAGGCTACAGGGACCGACCGGTCACATTATGTGGCGTGCTAATAGGTCTGTATCATTATTAAGCACACGTATTGTTGCCAGGAGGCACGAACCCTCATTAGTGACCGAAATTGGTCTCACTTCGATTTTAGGTGCTCGTAAGTGTTATCAGTAGGGCCGTATGCTAGAACTATTCTGATAAAATTAATTAATTGAACATTAATGTTGATTTCTTAGCAATGCTCGAGTGAAAATTCATAATACAGAAAAAAATATACAAAAATGTTTATTCCTGTCCATAGTTGATAAAATTTTGTTGGTTAATGGCGCCTCCTTTTAAGCAGAAAATGCGTATATTATATTAGACGCCGCTCTTCCTTAGGTAGGATAAAAGGTGATAAAAACTACTTATTTATATTACAATTTTACAAAAGATCGCTTGATCGCTTGTGAAGTAGGAGGGGTGTGGGAAATGTGAGAGTGGTGTGATGTGATGTGATGTGAAAGTGACTGACATTCGTGAGGGGTGTGTGTGTGTGTGTGGGTGTGAGTGTGTTTGTCATATATGTTCCGTTTTGTGTCTCGGAATTTAACCACTAAAAATCCACTGCCACAGAATACACGGTGTATTACAGAAAGGTGTGTTCAAACTTAAGGGTGTGGTGCAGACCATCAAACTGAACAACTTTCTCCATGTGACCAACATAGTAATCGAGAAAAAATTATCAGCCGTCTTCCCATGCATTTGGGTCGAGTAGGTATTGGAGTTTTGTACGGGATAACTGTTGATTTTTTATCGAAAACGATGTTGGTCTCATGGAGAAAGTTGTTCAGTTTGATGGTCTGTACCACACCCTTAAGTTTGACCATACCTTTCTGATACATGCTGTATAATGCATATTTTTATACAAAACTGCTGTACAAATCAGTCATCAAAATTAATTTTGATAGCATTAAGTTTAAATGAAACCGTAGTTTCTGAAGCGAAGTTTAAGTTAAGGAATTCAGTTCATTTAGCAGGTTTACCAAAGGGTTAGAATATCAAAGGTGTAATAATATACAAAGTTTGGATAGTTCAGAAATGCTGGGCCCTTCGGAGTTGATTGTATGACCACAATAGTGTCGTAATTCCATTGAAACTGTTCATATTTATCACAATATGTTCCGCCTGCCGGAAAACGCACGAATACTGAGGTGCGTTTCGATTCAGATTAAACGATCAGGCGCTCGCGTGCAGTTAATAAAAAAATCTTTCTGGGGTAGTCTGCCGATGCCGCGGTCATGGCCTCTTCTTATGTATATCTAGGTTTAATGAAGGTGAAATATTATTGGAGTACCTACATATTTTTACAAGCAAACATAGTCGAGTAGGTTCTAGGCTATCAGATTTTTTTCTTTAGGAGTTTTCAGAAAAAGTATGACATTAAATAAAAATATTTATTTAGGTACTTTAAGTGTACCCTTAGGTACACTTAAAAAATTTTAACCTCCATTTGCTCCTTTTTACTTATGGAAAGAATAGCAAATGGAGGTCAAAATTTTTACAAATGTTTAAGTAATCTTCTATGATATTAATCGGTGTGAATATGTATGTTGTTCCCTGTAAACTCCAAAACGGCTGGAGCGATTTTGATGAAATTTTCAGACTGTCTTCAGCCCGGCGAGTGATCGTGTGAAGTTTTTATTTGTTTTAATTTTTAGTGATTGGATTACCCGGGGCTGGTCGCTAGTAAGTAATAAAACCTCTAGATTATAGTAAAAAAATAGGATTTATTTTCCCCTTTGGTCTTATAATAAATTCATATACGTAGGTACCTCGCACTAGTCCTGTAAAACCTTTCAGCCAGGCTTACAGCGATACGATATGGAGCGCTGAAAGCCATCCTGTGTGCGCTCGCTAGTTTCAGAGATGTGAAAGCTTGAACATTTTCAGTTATTCGCGAGTCGCAGGCGGGGAAGGATGCTCGCCGTTCCCGCTTTGCCGAACAAACGATCGTTCGGAACTTCCTAACTTTGTGTCAACTTGTGATTGTGAAATACTGATACTGGAATTGTAAATGAGTTTTAAAAATTGGTTCGTTGTACTCTTCAATCACAACTAAGCTGGAAATAGGATTTGAACTTGTGTAAGTAAGCAAATTAATCAATTGAATATTGATGAAGGGGATCAACTCTGGCTATCCAACAACGCATACATGTCAAACCTAGCGATCTTTTCCTTGAGGAAACTGTATTCGTGTTGAAGTGGTACTTTATTAGGTACATAAACCGAGTGCTTTCAGTGTATTGGCATGATAAACACCACGCTGCCGCCGCTCGCCCATTTTCATGGCATTACCTAGACTTACTGGAAGTCTGGTCTACTTATGTAACTCTACGGCATTGCAGGTTATTTATTTAAAGTTATTAGCCCCTTTATGTCACAAAATTGTATTATTATTAAAAAGGAGTGTTTATGTCGTTGAAACTCATGGTATGGTGGATGGTATAAGTACCCACTGAGTCATTATCTATTTTCGTATTCCAAATGATTGGAAAATAACTGTTAAGATAATATTATTGCAAATGTTAACTTATGCTAAAACAAATCATTTAGAATTAACAATAGATTTTAAACCAGTTAATTCAAATATTTATGATTTACCAGAATTTATACAAAACATTCAAATAAATTATTTTGTTTTGTCGTGACATAAAAGTTAAATCATTTTCCAAAACCTTTTGCAGTAATACGATACTGAATTAGATATACCTGAAATATGATTATTCCCCTTTATTTATAGGTAAATATTGTATAAAGTTAAAGAGATGTTTAAACGTCAAAAATATATGGTTAAACAGTTGTTAATCATTACTTAAATTTAAGCAACGTCAAAAACCCCATTATCTTAGGTACGAGTATATCCAAACTGTACCTACTGCAGTAATTCATCGCTTACCATAGTCGGAACTCAGCAGGATTATCTATGTTATTTGAACTCTGATACCTAAACTACCATTTCCACCAAACAAATCGGACGAAAAACTTGACAAGCAAGTCACGTAGATATACCATGGCTCAGCGGTTCTCTTTATTTGTAGCGAAATCAAGAGCATTAGGGTCTCTATTCATCAGTGCCCTCAGGTCAGAGATAAAAAGTTCGCACCAATACTTTCAACCGTATTACACTCATTTAGAAAAGTCTGATAAACACCACAACTAATTTATCAAACGGATACAGACAAAAATGCTTCCTTACACAGGTATAATTATTTAAATCTTGAAGATGTTTGTAAAATAATGAACAAAACATTCAGTATAACATTGTGTTGTTATTATAACGCAGACAATATTATGAATGTTTTGAATACATCGTTCAAAAGTCTCGACTCTTGGCAACTACCAGACTTCCTTAGTTAGAATTGCCAAGTCGGGCGGGGCACAAAGTTTGAGGTGAATGCTGAGGTGAGCTGTTGTAAATGTAGGAGTTGTTAGAATAAAGAATCTAAGATTTTTGAAACTCGACAACAGATAAAAGAAATAGAAAATGGTGCACTATTGATAGCCATAAGACATGTCCTATGTGTTTCGATTTTAGTGTTAGATTGTTATATTGTATTTAAGATTTGTGTATATGTTACGGTTAATGTGGTTAATTGAAAATTATTAATAATTATCCATCATTATCAATTATTACCTCATGATTTGGTAAATGTGATTTGGTTAAATTGAAATTCGTCACTTTTAGCAGTTGTTATGGATGGGTGACCATCTTTACATACCGAGACTCCTCCGTGCCTCGGAAAGCACGTTAAGCCGTTGGTCCCGGCTGTCATTCGTGGATCTTTGACAGTCGTTACGGGTCGTCAGAAGCCCGAAAGTCTGACAATCAGTCTTACCAAGGGGTATCGTATTACCCAGTTAGTGGGTTGTGGAGGTCAGATAGGCAGTCGCTCCATGTAAAATACTGGTATTCAGCTGCATCCGGTTAGACTGGAAGCCGACCCCAACATAGTTGGGAAAAGGCTAGGCGGATGATGACTACTCTCGTCGGTAAATGTAATAAAATAAAAAAGACTTGAAGTTATTTGTCCAGTAGGTATTTATTTATAATAGCACAGTACCTACTTTTAAATACATAACTAAAAGAAACTTACATGCAAAATGGGTTATTCTTTGGTTTTGCTTAAAAATATAAGTACAATCATATACTCCGTAAAATAAACATTAAAAATTAAAATCTTTCTTCTATATCTTTGTTCAATAGGTATTTATTGGTAATACCTGCCACAATACTTAAAGGTACTGAACTTAAATACTAAATAAACTTTGAAAATTATTACATATATCGGTACTAATGTTACATTATTAATAACCACCGGTAAATGTGATTAATTTCTTACTTTTACCTCGACTTTCGGTAATTATTAATAATGATAGACAATTATTAATAATTTTCAATTAATCACACTTACCGTAACATATACACAATAAAGGAATAAAAGATTTAAAAAAAAAACTCAGTCACGGGGACATCCGATAGAAGTGACAACTTAAACGTAAAACTATGCATAGCATGTCGCGGTGTCGCGGTGATGCGCTGACGCGAACCCGTAAGATTTCCCTCTACCAAAAAAAAAACCGTTACGAAGTTTCGTTTTCATACTGACTGTACCTAATATTAATTTCAACGATAAGAAAGCCCCTTTTGTTATATTATCAATATAAATAACCCTGTTTATAAAGATCACCTTACCTTCCGGTGTGGCAATGGAAAATAATTAGATACAATTTTCAGTAATACAGTCACGTGCTTCCATAGTTCTAGCTAGAGATAATTTGTTCACATTATTTCAGTTAGTAGGGCACGTCCACAGGACGCACTGAATAAGTGAATATAACTCTACTATGTACAGTCAACAAAAGAGATATCTAGGCAGGGCACACCAACACATTTGTATATTTTCACGAAAGTGAACATGAAGCAATTCACATACAAATGTGTTGGTGTGCCCTACCTAGATAACTCTTTTGTTGACTGTACATTAGGGAGGGAGGGAGGGAGGTAGGTATTATATCTTTGTGAAATCTTTTTCGTACGTTAGCTCTTATTGACAAAACACGTCATGCCTGTATTTCCCTAGGGGGTATCCAGAGGCGTAGGTGTGAGTGACGGCATTGTGACCACATATCGGCCACAATTTCAAATTCTGAACTGTTAATGATTAAAAAAAAAGCTCAGGAACACCCTGTGTGTTTCCCAAGGGCAAGTAAATTCTTACATCGTATAAGTACCACAATCAATACCACAATCCATTTCCTAATTAATAGTTTTTCCGCGTATTATTAGTAAATTACTGAGTTCGATTATTTTCACTCCAGTAACTATGGTAGACTAACTTTTAGCGAATATGCTCTAGTCACGATTACCAATAAGAACAAGACGTACTTCATTTTTGTAGACAAAATTGCTTGATTTAGGACTCATGAAACCAGACTTTTACTGTCACGGAGGACGTGAAGACAACTGGAAATTAGTCACTTATTTGCATCATGTTTTATTTTCTGTTGTTTTGCTTTTTTCTATATTGTGTAACTTTTAAGGAACTTTATCCTAAAGTACTCGTACAATAGATAGGTTCTTAGCTAGTCTAGACTTAATGGAAAAGTTATCGTTACTTTGGCCTGACTTTGACTTCGCTACAAATCAAGAGCTTTCGTAGAGCTGTAACAATATTTAGGACCTAGAGATCTGCCTCCGAACGATTGCTTGAATATTTGAGTAGGGTTCGAGGCGGTGGAGCCTCTTAGTTACTCTTCTTATTTAAATGATGTACTGCAGTGCGACAAATGTCGTCGATTTAATTATTGCTGAACTGTATCTCTGGTGGAGTTTTCGAATGTGTCTGTAGATCAATCTGCCTAGCGTTTTCCCAACTATGTTGGGGTCGGCTTCCAGTCTAACCGGATGTAGCTGAATACCATTATTTTACATGGAGCGACTGCCTATCTGACCTCCACAACCCATTAACTGGGTAATATGATACCCCTTGGTAAGACTGATTGTCAGACTTTCGGGCTTCTGACGACCCGTAACGACTGTCAAAGATCCACGAATGACAGCCGGGACCAACGGCTTAACGTGCTTTCCGAGGCACGGAGGAGTCTCGGTATGTAAAGATGGTCACCCATCCACGGACCAACCCCGGCAAGCGTAGCTTAACCTGATGGATCGACCCGTGCGGCTGTTATTACTTAGCCACGAGCTCCTCTCGAATGTGTCTGTAGAACTGCCTATAATTGATTGTACCTGTTTAAAGCCAAAATACTTATTATTTTGGTAAAATACATAATCCTGTTTCAAGAGTTGCCTTGCCTTGCCTTCAAGGCAAGTTCTAAATGAATTTCAATAAAGTTACAACAACTCTACAATTTTGCTCAATTACAGTTCCACAAAATTGCTAACATACTGTTGAAGTCTATACAAACAAGAAATGGTGAAGTTATTTATAAAAGTGAAAAGGACCTGACAATATGTGTAAAAACGTAAAGAACGTGTCGTGGGAGACGGAGACCCTGATGGGTACTCCTCCGAAGTCCAAGTGGGGGAGCTTCGAGCCCAGGGCTGCGTTGTCCCATGTGGGGCTGTTCGTGGCGCTCATGCTGTACACTGGTGGAGGAGGATTGGTGAGTACATACCCCTCTACTCGCATTTTCTCAACACTTCACAAGCCCGGACTGCCGGATAGCCAGCGCCGGGTACTTTTTAGATGGTGAAAGGCATGGGTGAGTAGCTATGAAAGCATGCACACGTACCATAATCTATCGGGCTTACCCAAACTTACACCGTTGGGTACCAAGCCGAAACTATTGAAAAGCCCTTGCTTTGTTGCTGGCAACCCTGTTAAAGTTTCGTATTCTCATGGTAAAGCTTTGGTTTTTTAAGGAAAGCGGCCGTCAAGAAAATCTGTCATTTTCATCAGTATTTGTCATTGCTCATTTTTGACATTAAGTGAAACCCCGCCTCCCAAAGATTTAAATCACTAGATATGCCCTCACCGTACTTAGTCGCAAGAAAAAGTGTCCATACTGAGAAGAGTGAGCTCGCACATTATTAAACAGTGTTTCCATGATAGTCAATAGACTGAGAGGTGACGGAATTTTTCATAACGATCATGGATACGGTTAGATTTACTTCAATGGGTTGTAGAGCAGTTCCCTAACGTGAATGATGTCGGTCTGCCTGCTCTCAATGGTTGCAACTTCGAGTTATAGCGCTTACAAGAGGCTTCATTGTTGCGAAAAAAAAAAAATGATCAGAGAAATGGTCAGTTTTAGTACATATTCAAAGTATGGCGTCTCCGCAGATGAAACAAGTTAGTCTGCCGGCTCTCAGTGGTTGCATTTCAGAGCTATGATGCACGCAAGTCACTGCATTATTGGGGAAAAAGAACGATAAGAGAAATGGTCAGTTTTAGTACCTATTCGAAGTATGGTGTCTCCACAGGTGAAACTAGTTGGTCTGCCGGCTCTCAGTGGTTGTATTTCAGAGCAATCATTGTGTATGCAAGACGCTTGGTTACAGAAAAATTCAACTTAACGGTGATCAATAAAATAAAGAATTAAATCCAATTTTTATTAATTCAACTTACATAATCTAACGTAAACGCACCTAATAACGACCCCTCAAAATCGGCACCCATTACCGTCCGTTTCATATAACTATCATTTTAAAGAGTTGCATTAAAGTTGGACAAGTCGTTACTTTAGAGAAAATATAGATTTATTTGTAATGCAAATATTCATCACTTGCTTGTGTGCGTAAACCAACGATTTAAAGAATAATTGCACAGTTTGTCGTCGGACTCCGAAGATAGCGCATATTAGTAGCTCTCGATTACGTAATCACACCTATTTCTTTTTTAGCATAATATATAGGGTGACTGGTAATTAGTGACCGATACTTTAACACATGATTATACTCATGATAACATCAACTGTTACTATGGGACCAAACCTGAAATCGCGAAAAAAAATCTGCTGCTCCCTACATTTTGAAGAGTTATGCGAACATGAAAGTATGGGGCAGCTGATTTTTTTTTCGCGATTTCAGGTTTGGTCCCATAGTAACAGTTGATGTTATCATGAGCACAATTATGTGTTTAGGTATCGGACACTAATTACCAGTCACCCTATATAATTGTAAAGCAATCTAATGAACCTTCTAATTCTTTTGATACCTTCTTAATACTTTCAAAAACACAAATAATAACTAATTTTAATGATACAGCTTTATTTTGCTTCGAATTCAATATTAAAATGTGGCGGTGATAGAAACAATAATCTCAATTTTATTCCTATTACCGACCCCTAGGTCGTTGTTAGGTTTTTGACGAATATTTTAATTTCTACTTTTTATGTTATAAATATAATGTATCAATTAATAAGTAGTCAGCTATACTAATTTGATTAGTTAGTATGTCAAGTTGTATTTGACCTATTAGCGCCATATACAATAAGAGTATCGATACTGTGAAAATCAACTTTATTCTTATCTAAATGTTTTGATGAATGTAGGATGTACAATTCTCTGATATTGTATTTTTATAGTTAAAATACCATTAAAATAAAATTAGCATAGCTACTTCACCTGTATAATCTTACAAATATACTAAAAAAACAATACATTTACTTAATACATATTCATTTTATTGGGTCGGTAATAGGTTATACAGATTTTCTTTAATAGAACCTATTACCGATGTACCTGTACTTTTTTAACCGACTTCAAAAGATTTTATAATTAGTGCCATTTACTGACAACAGTAAATGGCACTAATTATAGACATTACACAAGTAATGCCTTAAGTATGAATCATTAGTATGAATCTATGTTGTGATTTTTATTTTATTATTTGTTGTGATTTTTTATTTGATTTTTATTATTATTTTTTTTAGCCAAAGGAATACTTTTTCAAATTGTTTTATTTTATGTTTATCTAAGATTTCATAATAATCTTTTTAAGTTTTATGTTACATTTTTTAAATGTTTTATGAACATTTGACACGACTGCTGAGTAATAGTAATTTTATTTTTGTATGTTATACTTACATAGATTGTTTAATGCCATTTACTGTTGTATAATTTGTTATATTTCAATTTGTAATTCATATTATTAAGCATATCTCTTGAGACTGATTAAAGACTGTTAAGAATTTGTAAAGTTAAGTTATAATTGTAACATTCTGTATTGTAAAGAATTAAACCCACACGAGCTTTTTTATTTGACTGAATTTGTTCTGTTCATTTAGCGGTCGGTAATAGGTGGCACAAAAACGATAATAGGAACACACACATGGTTTGAATCGGTAATAGGGACATAGCCCTTTTCATCAATTTATATTTTTTTTAAATATTTATTTCATTTTTTCTAATTGTTTCTATAACTGACTAACAAGATTGTTAATTTCAGTACTTGAATAAAAACAAAAAATGACACCAGTTATTAAGCATGTGCTTATTTTTTGCGCATAAATTGTGAACGTGGCTTAAACTGGCGGTAATAGGTGCGTTTACGTTAATCATCTTTGGGTAAAATCATAGATTAATTATATTGTACAATATAGCTAAGACTTAGAGTTAAATATTTACTTACTTCTAACATTCTACATATAATTTTTGAGTTGTTTCATTAGTCACATTTAAATTAAACCGTAAAATAAAATAATAAATGCAGTTTTTTTGTTTTATTTTGTTACAGTATAATCTAATCATCGGTTTATATCTCCAGAGTTGTGTTTTTTTTCTCAATGGTGGCGCTAGTTTAGCGAATCCTTACTAATATTGTAAATGACAACTGACTGATGACTTTTACATTCGGTAAAAGAGGTGAAGGACACAATTATAGGACTAGAAATAGGGACCAATTAGTTCAACCAGGTTTCAGACTGGCTAAAGTAGACTCATCCTTCATGGGGTACTGTTTAAAATGTTATAATAAAATACCTCCCCACATACTCCAGCTGAATGAAAGGAAATTTAAATCTTGTATAAAACGCACGCTATGCAGCCAGGCATATTATAAGTTGGGGGATTACATCGCTGACAAAAATGCTTGGCTGAATGCTTGTCCTGCTCCACAAGGGCGCATTAATTAATTGATTAGCATTCGGATATATTGTTGGACCTGCTGAAGATTAAGATGAGAGAAAACTTTCTTTGCATTGTTTAGATTCAATCTCTTAGTATTATATAATTGCATAGCACGTGTGAGCACTATGTAGCTACTATTAAGCTACCTTTTACTGGGTACGTCTTTCACTGACTTGAGTGTGCCCTGGCGGTTGAGAGTATGTCATGCTCACTCAAATGTCTCGCTGATGGTGGCGTGTGTGTTGGATCATTAAGTTCCCTTCAAAATGGTTGAGCTAAATGGTGCTGATCCATGCGTCATGTTCGTGAACGGGTGCCGTCAGTTGGGACTGGTCGTCTCTTAGCTGCCATGGCTTATTTTTAATTTTAATATTTAATTTAGTTGTTTTAGTTATTATCTTTTTATTACGGACGCTTTTTAACGTGCACGTCTTTCTACATTGTTCTCACATGTATATTTTCAACTTGAACGATGTAACCAATATTTTGTAAAAATATTATGATTTAAAAGAGTGTCCGTGGAGTTTCTTGCCCGTTCTTCTCCATAGGGATCTACTACGCTTTGGAATGGGCAACTAGCTTCATCTTTCTGACTGACCGACCCATTGACAATTCAAAAGTGCCTGTAATTGGTATATTTGAAATAAATGCTTTGAGTTTGAGTTTGAGTTTGAATGCGAAAGTGCGTTTGTTTGTTTGTTACGCTTTCTCGCTAAAACGGGTTTGGATGTAATTTATATAGCACAAGGGTAGACTATGACCTGGATTAGGACATAGGATATTTGTTACTTAAACCAACATTCCCACGGGATGAAGACTTAATGCGGGAGAAACTGCGGGGTGCAGCTAATGTTAAATAATTTTACTTAAATATTTCGGATCTCATTAGTTATTAAGTTTCTGCCTACCCCCATGGGAAGAAGGCGTGAGTTTATGTGTGTGTGTGTATTATACCCATGTTTAATTTATATTTTTTTATTAAATAATTCTTTGCTGTAAACTTCTTTATTTAAAACCTGCGCTGTTTAATACTCAACACTGGGCTATTTTAACCTCAAATGGAGCAATGCGATCCACACGATGCGATGCGGCTAGGGAGAGGCGGCGCCTGAGCGGTGTCACATCACACGTAAACTAGGCGAGACTAGGCCTGGGGTTGGACGGTTCCGCCGAAATGGCTTGTACCCATCAAACTACAACACTTATAGCCCACTGCGGCGTTCCATAGGTAGTAACGGTACGCCGCCGCCGCCGCGCCGCCCGCCGCCGCACCGTGTATGTGTACGCTACGCCTTTATTATTATTTTTTTATTTTTTTTTTTGTGGATTGGAAATCATCAAATGACTTCTCCCGCTCTGGGCAGAGCGGAAGGGCGTGTCAGACTTTTACTGACTAAAACCCACCCGTGTTCCTTCAGTTGCCCGTGCCAGGGCCACGGTATCTCTTTCGAACTACCCGCCCATGCGTGGAAATCGTTGCAGCGCGCACGATGACCTTACAGGCTGTTTTAAAACCATCTTCGACCTGCGGAGCCTTAATAGGTATAGGCTATTGATTCCTCGAGATAAACCCAGATGTAGCCTTTATTATTTAACAAATTAGATCAGACTAGGTTCAATTTACTCCTTATAGGTAATATCCTTGCATACTTGTACACATCAATCTCAAATTGAAAATATTAATTCACATTACTAGTTTTAAGTACCTACGTGAAATAAAATATTTTAATTTGGGTGGAAACTTTTGAAACGTCATAAGTGTATGATTCCAATTGGTTTCTTTTTTCACAAGTAAAGAGAAGAGCCGGCAAGAAACTCTTTTTAAATAATTGACTTTTACATAAACTCACGCCTTCTTCCCACTGGGGTAGGCAGAAACTGCAGAACTCCACCTGCTACGATCCTTACATACTCCTTTTTCCTCGGTTACGTTCATACATCTGCACCCTAATTGCGTAACACATTATCAATCGGAGTTGGTTTCATTTTGACAGTTGTTGTCGAGCAGACAATTTTTCCAACATATGAAGCAATGGATTAGCAACTCCCAATGAAACCAACTCCGATCGATAATGTGTTACGCAATTAGGGTGCTGGTCATACACGCATGCCGGTTGCGAGTACTACGCAACTGACCTTTCTGAAGAACATCACCAATAAGATCACTATAATTGTCTTCCTAGGGACTCCGCGTTGCAGATACGACACCAGCCGACGTGCACTTGAAAGAAACGCCTATTGTCCCGTTTTTGATGTATTTTTTTGGCTTTTGCCACAAATAAGCGTCTTGCATACACAATGATTGCTCTGAAATACAACCACTGAGAGCCGGCAGACCAACTCGTTTCACCTGTGGAGACACCATACTTCGAATAGGTACTAAAACTGACCATTTCTCTTATCGTTTTTTTTTTTCTAACAATGCAGTGACTTGCGCGCATCATAGCTCTGAAATGCAACCATAGAGTCGGCAGACCAACTTGTTTCATCTGCGGAGACGCCATACTTTGAATGGGTACTAAAACTGACCATTTCTCTGATCGTTTTTTTTTCGCAACAATGAAGCCTCTTGTAAGCGCTATAACTCGAAGTTGCAACCACTGAGAGCAGGCAGACCGACATCATTCACGTTAGGGGACTACTCTACAACCCATTGAAGTAAATCTAACCGTATCCATGATCGTTATGAAAAATCCCGTCACCTCTTAGACTACAAGTGAAGTCACTGCGTCATTGTGTGTCAGGTGTCAAAACGAAACAAATGCGACTATCTTTTAACGCGGTAAATTTAAATCTTTGCCGCTGTAAAAATTTTCATGACAGCAGTCGCTGCGGCCGTTAAGTGCGGCCATCGTTCTGCTAGGAAACCGTAGCTTAGGCGCTTAGGCCTCGGAACGCGCCACCGTCGGGTTCCCAAATAACGGTAGGAGGGGTTCACATCGCAGTCGAGTCGACGATGAAGTACCTGGGACTCGTCCTCGACAGCCGGTGGAACTTCGTGGAGCACTTCCGACGTTTGGCTCCCAGACTGGAGCGGGCCGGGGCTGCCTTGAAGCGGCTCCTGCCCAATCTGGGGGGTCCAAACGCCTCCTGCCGGAGGCTTTACGCGGGGGTCGTGCGGTCTATGGCCCTTTACGGGGCACCGGTGTGGGCGCGTTCCCTGAGGCTGCGACCAGCCCGCCGGTTGAACGCGTCCCAGAGGGTCATGGCCATCCGGCTAGTCCGGGGATACCGCACTGTCTCCTGTGAGGCGGCGAGCCTCTTTGCCGGATTACCGCCATGGGATCTGGAGGCAAAAGTCCTCGCACACGTGTGGGAGTGGCGCGAGGAGACGAAACGCCGGGGCGTAACTCCGCTGCCGCGAGAAATCACGGTACAGCGGACAGAGCTCCGGCGGGATCTCATGGCGGCATGGAGAGTGTGATTGTCGCAACCCAGCGCTGGGCACGCCACAATTGCGGCGATATGTCCCCTCTTTGAGGAGTGGTTGGAGAGGCGCCACGGCGTCCTCACCTTCCGCCTGACGCAGGTCCTCACCGGACACGGTTGTTTCGGGAGGTTCCTGTTTCGGATAAGGCGGGAGGAAACGCCCGGGTGTCACCATTGTGTGGATCGCCCGGAGGACACGGTGGAGCATACAGTGGAGGTCTGCCCGGCTTGGGCGGAGCACCGCCGTGTTCTCACGGAGGCGATCGGCGGCGGCGATCTCTCGCGTCCAAACCTGGTCCAGGCCATGGTGCGGAGCGAGAGTGCATGGGAGGCCGTCACCTCCTTCTGCGAAGCAGTAATGCTCGCGAAGGAGGAAGCGGAATGCGTGAGGGAGAGGCAACAGCCGCGCCCTCGCGCCCCTAGCCGCCGTAGGAGACGCCCTGGGCGGCGGGAATCGGTCGCCGATTCCCGGCCACCGTAGGCGCGGGCTTGCGGACGACGAGTAATGGGCAGCTCGCCGTTCGGTAAGGATCGGTAAGCCAGGCCCGGGTCGACGGCGCGTTGTGTTCCACGCGCGCCTCAAAGAGATGTCAGCAGTGACGGGATCAATTGGGCCTATGCCACCGGGGTCGCGGGTAGTTCGAAAGAGATACCGTGGCCCTGGCACGGGCAACTGAAGGAACATGGGTGGGTTTTAGTCAGTAAAAGTCTGACACGCTCTCCCGCTCTGCCCAGAGCGGGAGAAGTCATTTGATGATTTCCCATCCACAAAAAAAAAAAAAAAGGCAAAAAAAAAAAACAAGCTTTACCCAAGACTATTACTTTATATAGTGTATTATCTATGCCCACGACTCGTTGAAAGTCAATTTGGAAAACACACAACATGCATTGAGACGTAGATATACGTATTATTATCTATAGGATTATGGAGCAAATGAAAGAAAAGTTATTTAAGTTATAAGAAAGAAAGAAAGAAAGAAAAATATTCAATATTGACTTTGATAAAATGAATCTCACTTTAAACAGTTCGTAATGCATTTATTTAATATTTAAAAGATGTCTTTTTCACATCGTGAGTAGGTAATACAATAAATACGGTATGTATTAGTAAAATAAATCACATTTTTATGTCAAAATCTAAAACTTAACCATTCCTTGCTTACTTATTAAACTTATATTTCCTTACTTTTATAGTCCTATTAAGTTACACGAACATATTAAATAGTTTTAAACATTGCGCACATTAAAAATCTGCAAATTCTTCTTCGTAAAGGCATATAGAACTTTTTTTTAGTTTTTCATCTTCAAAGAGTTCAAAATTTCGTGTATCTCCGGGCGATTTCACATTCGGGACAAATGGAGGTTGTATCCGACTATTCAAAACATTGTCCCAATCAATTTCTCTAAACCATTTATGGTTCTTAAAATCCAAAACACCATCTTTAAGTACGCCGTAACGCCTAGATACATCTACTTGAAGAACACGTCCAACTAAGTCTTTTAAATCTGAAGTAAAATGTCCTGGGCACTTGAATTTCCCACATACAATTTTCTCGTAAATTCTCATGGGGTCTGAAGCATAGAAGGGTGGATGACCAGCGCTCATTTCATACAGTAGAACGCCAAGTGACCACCAGTCCACCGACATCCCGTACCCCTTACTGAGTATAATTTCAGGTGCCAAATATTCTGGAGTTCCACAGAGCGTCCATGTCCGGCCACGTATCAACTTACAAAACCCAAAATCGGTAATTTTTATATATCCCGTTTTGTCAATTAAAATATTTTCTGGTTTCAAATCACGGTAAACTAGCTCACATGAATGAAGATATTCCAAAGCCAGGATTACTTGAGCACCATAAAATTTCGATGAGGTTTCCTCATATTTTCCCATCTTACGTAGATGAGTAAACATTTCTCCTCCAGGGATGAATGGTAAGACAAAATATATATACACGTTATCTTTAAAGCAATACTTCATGTAAACAACAAAAGGGAAGTTCATACCGCACAGAATCTTCTTCTCGTAATAACTGTGCTCAATTTGCTTTAATTTGACAACTTTTTCTTTTTCTAATGTTTTCATAGCATAGTATTTAGCAGAATTCGTATGCTTCACGAGATAGACTACTCCAAAAGCTCCATTGCCAAGAACTTTGTATATTTCAAAGTCAGTCAATTTGGCATTATTTACAGACTTTTCATTCCATGAATCTATAAAATCTTGATGTAGCTTGTATAAATATTGTGAGTATTGTTCTTGTTTTTCGTGTGAATACCCACTCTGAAAGTCTTCGCCCATGCTGCTTTCGCGTCTTATGCCCAATAGTTTGAAATGCTTGCGGAGGAGTATTACAAATTAATCAAATAAGATACCGATAGCCTGGTAAAATCAGTACCTGTTTCATTAAAACTACGAACAATAAAATATACATTGAAATCGCATGCCTCTAAATCTACTGACATAACAAATGAACATTAGTTTGTTTTTTTTTCTGAAGTTTTCCTGTAAAATGTATTTTTAATAGGTGAGTGGAGTAATCTTTCTTTTTGCTAAGTTGGCAACGTAGGTAAGTTGAGGTTTCATTGCGGTTGCGTTGCCGTTGTCTCCTTCGTTGTGAATGGCTTAAAGTCCTTTCACATGATTTTGCTGCTGAGAGGAATTTTGTGGATCGAAATAAAATAACGTATTACAGATTGAAACATTCATATTGACATAGGTAACAGGAGAGACAGACAAAAATAAATAATTATAAAAAGCAAAGTTTAAGAGAAAACCTCCTTTAACCATTGCATCACTGTCAAAATCACAGTGATCTTTATTCTCCTTACAATAAGGTTGCTGTTGGGTTACTGCTACTAACAAGTCTGTCAAAATCACAATAATCTCTATTCTCCTTAAAATAATGTTGCTGATGGGTTGCTGCTATCAGAGGTAACACTGAAAAAGTGCGGGAAATTAAAAAAAAACCGCATGTGTTATCACTGCATCTTATCACCGTATCACTGAGTATAGTAAGGTAAATCATTTTGATACTTGAAAAAAAAACGATATAATAGGGATGTATCGATGCGCCTTTTATTGAATTTAAATGAAGGTTAAATAGATAAAACACAAGTTGGGTTAATTTTTTAAAAAATTAACATAAAATGTTACAGACTCAGAATGAGGTTATTTGTTAGTACTAGACTATCTATACATATAATAAATCTCTAGACGAAGCGTATCTGTACATTGCATATATTTAAAAAAAAAATAGTTGGGGTGTTAAAGAATCATCAACAGATGCCATTTCTACCGTTTTTGTCTGTTTGTCTATGAGAGGTTTTATTGCTTAAGTATCACGTAAAAACTACAAAACCAACATGGTTAAATTTTATACTCAAATATTGTGTGTAACTCAGAGTTACATTTAGTTACAAGTAAAGTAAATAAGGTTGTTTGACAAATTATATCTACAAAAGCTGCCAAATTACGCCTTTTTTTTTTTTTTTTTGGATGGGAAGTCATCAAATGACTTCTCCCGCTCTGGGCAGAGCGGGAGGGCGTGTCAGACTATTACTGACTAAAACCCACCCGTGTTCCTTCAGTTACCTGTGCCAGGGCAACGGTATCTCTTTCAAACAACCCGCGACCCTGGCGGCATCGGCCCTATTGGACCCCGTCACTGCTGACATCTCCTTGAGGCGCGCGTGGAACACAACGCGCCGTCGACCCGGGCCTGGTCCTTATCGGACGGCGAGCTACCCATTACTCGTCGTCCGCAAGCCCGCGCCTACGGTGGCCGGGAATCGGCGATGGATTCCCGCCGCCCAGGGCGTCTGCTGGCGGCTAGAGGCGCGAGTGCGCGGCTGTTGCCTCTCCCTCACGCGTTGCATCTCCTCCTTCGCGAGCATTACTGCTTCGCAGAAGGAGGTGACGGCCTCCCATGCACTCTCGCTCCACACCATGGCCTGGACTAGGTTTGGACGCGAGAGATCGCCGCTACCAATCGCCTCCGCGAGAACACGGCGGTGCTCCGTCCAAGCCGGGCAGACCTCCACGGTATGCTCCACCGTGTCCTCCGGGCAATCCACACAATGGTGACACCCGGGCGTTTCCTCCCGCGTTATCCGAAACAGGAACCTCTCGAAACAACCGTGTCCGGTGAGGACCTGCGTCAGGCGGAAGGTGAGGACGCCGTGGCGCCTCTCCAACCACTCCTCAAAGAGGGGACTTATCACCGCAATTGTGGCGTGCCCAGCGCTGGGTTGTGACAATCGCACTCTCCATGTCGCCATGAGATCCCGCCGGAGCTCTGTCCGCTGTACCGTGATTTCTAGCGGCAGCGGAGTTACGCCCCGGCGTTTCGCCTCCTCGTGCCAAATTACGCCTCATTACGCATTTTATTTATTTATTTTTATTTATTTGTTTCTGGCCAACCAACAATTGCTTATACTGTTACATGTTAAAATAAACATTCTTATATCAAGGGTTATTATAACAATCTCTTATAGGTTAGCACCGCATAGTTATATGAGGGTTTAAATCAAAATTTAAATCAGTAACAAATTTTCCGTATAAATATATTTACAAACATTTTACATATGGCTGATATATTAGGTCTTTACCTATGAAATTGCCGTTCTGCAGTACTGGCCATTTCAAATCAAAATAATTTTTGTTTGGCTAAGAATTCTAATTTCAAATTAATTTTATTTTAAAAACATGGATTTTTTTTTCCAAAAGTAGTCATTTGTTTATTGATTAGTGTTACATTTTCATCGCATTTCAATCTTTTCCGTCATCATGGATACGTTAAAAATTCGAGTAATTATGGAATATGAGTACCGTCGTGGCAGCAACGCGGCACAAGCGGCACACAACATCAACGACGTTTACGGAGCTAAAACTACAAACCAACGCACCACTTGTTATTGGTTTGCTCGCTTCCGTTCTGGAAATTTCGACCTGAAAAATGAACCTCGCGGTCGTCCGAAGACTTTGGTCGACAATGACGAATTAAAGGCGATTGTGGAAGCTGATGATACACAATCTCGGGCTGAATTAGCAGCAGCTTTCGACGTTAGCGTCAAAACAATATTGGTCCATTTGCGTCAAATTGGCAAGGTAAAAAAGCTTGACAAATAGGTGCCCCACGAACTCAATGATCGCCAGCGCGAAGTACGCGTCGAGACGTGCCTTGCACTGCTCAACAGACACACAAATGAAGGAATTTTGAACCGCATTGTTACCTGCGATGAAAAATGGATTCTGTTTGATAACCGCAAGCGCTCAGCAAGTTGGTTGGATCCTGGTTCAGCACCTAAACAATTCCCTAAACGAAAACTTGCCCCTAGAAAAGTGATGGTCACTGTTTGGTGGTCTAGCGCCGGTGTGATTCATCACAGCTTCTTACCAAACGGGGTGAGCATTACTTCAGATGTGTACTGTGAAGAACTGAACACAATGATGGAGAAGCTGGCACATCTCCAACCAGCATTGGTCAATCGCTCGTCTCCGCTGCTCCTGCACGACAACGCGCGACCTCATACTGCACAGCAGACGGTCTCCAAGTTGCAAGAACTGGGGTTGGAAGCTCTCCGTCATCCGCCCTACTCACCAGACCTTGCGCCTACAGACTACTACTTTTCCAGAATTTGGATAACTTCTTGGCGGGAAAAAAATTCAATACCCGAGAGGCAGTTCAAAATGCCTTTGAAGAATTTGTTGCCTCCCGTCCAGCTGATTTCTTTAAGAAGGGCATCAATAAACTGCCACTGCGTTGGCAAAGATGCATTGATTGCATGGGTGATTACTTCGATTAATACAAATAAAAAATGCATGAAAAAAATTCGTTTAAATTTTTTCATACAAAACGGCAATTTCATAGGTAAAGACCTATTATTTCTGGTAATTTCAAAAGGTATTTCCCTTGGTTCGCATAACATCTGGAGTACTAATGTCAATAGTCATAAAAGTCATAATCGAATCGAATCATAAAATTAGGTAAATATAATCAATAATTTTTAAGTGGCCTTCAAGTTTTTGGTGGCCAAAGCAGGGGCGGGTGCAGGCACGTTGAAATGATAGTTATGACAAGTAAAGTTATACGGACATAAATATTTATAAATAACTAAATAAACATTTTATTTCTATTACACAAAGGCGTCTTAAAAATATAAAGAATGGCATCTGATAATCCTTTGTGGGAGACTGGTATTTGCACTAGAAAAACATGTTACACAGACTGCCCCCCCAAAAACAGTGTTTGAGTATAAGTATTGATCTTAAAGATATTAAATTATCAAATTATTTTAACCTTTGATATGAGAACAAAGTAAAGAAAGTCAAATTCATTTACTAGCGCTCCGTACCTCAAAAGAAAAAGACGGGATCCTTAGAGAATCACTTCGTTGTCCGTCTATCTGTCTGTCAGTCTGTCATGACCCTTTTTCTCAGGAACGTGGGGAGGTATCAAGTTGAAATTAATATCAAATAAGTAGATCTATAGTCCATTGGAGCTCTATAAAAATCAAGCTTCTAAGTCAACGCAATAAGAAAATACGACCATTTAAGCGACATATTTTGATACTCGCAAGTAGGTAAAACAAAACCTAATGGGTACTTATCGTTGATCTAGGATCGTGAAATTTGGCAAGAAGCAATAATGTCTCACAGTACAAGTAAAGGAAAAAGTTCGAAAATTATAATTTTATCGCATAAAAATATTTTTTTGGAATTACAAACTTAAATTTGCAGTTGGAGAATTGACCGTGACGTAATAGGTTGGGGAAAAAGTTTCTTCGCATTTTTTAAGAAAATTCAAAACATTTTTTAATATACATTATTTACATTTATCTAAAGTATGTAGGTACCATTTTGTTCGATAACTTTTTGCCATCTTGTAGGTAGGGACATGATCCCATTGCTATAGAAATTTTGGGACTTCTGATCAAAATACCGCGACAAGTGGTTTTGGCAGTCCTCTCGTGATGTTAACCTGACACTGCCTAAAGAATTCTGAAGAGACCGAAACAGGTGGAAATCTGAAGGTGCAAGGTCAGGACTATACGGCGGATGCATTAACACCTCCCAGCCAAACTCTCTTATTTTTTGCTAAATGGCTAAAAATGTGTGAGGTCTAGTGTTATCATGATGAAAAACCACAACCCTTCTGTTGATTAATTCCGGCCGCTTTCTCTCAACTTCTTGCTTTAATCTCATCAGTTGTTCGCAGTAGAGTTCAGAATCGATGGTCCTGCCTGGTGGTAACAGCTCATAATGAATAATGCCCTTCCAATCCCACCACACACACAGCATCACCTTGTTGCGAGTTAACCCGGGTTTCACCACAGTCTGAGAAGCCTGACCGACCTTTGACCACGACCTTTTTCGCACGTTCTTGTCGTACGTGATCCACTTTTCATCACCAGTTATCAGCTTCTTCAAAAATGGTTCGGTTTCATTACGTCGTTATAAAGAATCACAAATGAGTACACGGTTCATTAGGTTTCTTTCAGTGAGCTCGTGAGGTACCCAAATATCGAGCTTTTTTGTGTAGCCAGTTTTTTTCAAATGCGCCAAAACTGTTTTGTGGTCAATTCCCAGTTCTTCAGCTACGTCGTAACTACTGATATGCCGATCTTGCTCCACTTTTTCAAAAATGGCATCCATTTTATCCGTAATAGGGCGACCAGAGCGACGTGCATCTTTGACATCAAAATTTCCGGATTGAAAACGCTTAAACCAAATTTGTGCTACTCTCACAGACACTGCACTGGGTCTATAAACATCGCAAATTTTTTTCGCGGCATGCGTTGCTTTTTTACCTTTTTTGTAGTAAAATTTTAAAATGTATCGAATTTCTTCATTAGATTCACTCATCTTGACAGTACGAAAAACAAATGAAAATCACACATTTTCCTAATTTGAATTTGGAATTATGTTCTTTAAAATTTAAACTTTCAATGATACCAAAACCAGCCAGATACAAATAGTATAGCCAAAGAGATTTTATTTTAAGTTCATACATACTATAATGCGAAAAGACTTTTTCCCCAACCTAATACACACATCAAAAGTGTCTAGGGATCAACATATATTTTTGCAATAACTTTTCTCCTGATTGATATTAATTAAAATTTTCTTTAAGGATTCATCAAATAAAGTGTTTTCGTTTGTCACAGTAACGATAAACCAAGTCACCTTTGCATTAATAAAGAAATTTGCCATTTTCCTAATAAAGGGATTTTTGACATTTGAACCACTAACATTAAAGTTCGAAAAAAAGACTGAAATAACAGTTTTCTTTAAAATTTTATTGGGTAACTTAAACAATTAATAATCCGTGTTTCTACCGCGAACACTAACAACACAAGAACATCGGTTTGGCATACTCAAAATGAGTTCATCCAAATCACGCTGTGGAATGGCCGCCCATGTTCGTTGCAACAACAAAAAAAGGTCTTCTTGCGACTGGATACCCTCCATATTCGGCAGAGCTCTTCTCTGTAGCATATCCCATGCATGCTCAATCGGGTTCAAGTCTGGCGACTGAGCAGGCCAGGGCAGGACATTGATGTTAGCTGCAGCGAGAGTCTGTCTTACAACTCTTGCGGTGTGCGGTCGTGCATTATCATGCATTAACTGAAATAAGGGACCGATTTGCACTTGTAGAGGAACGATGACGTCTGATACAATCGTCTCAGCATAAATTTGAGCGTTGAGGTTGCCTCTGATCCAAATCAACTCAGTTCTTCCGCCGATCCAAATACCCGCCCATACCATGATGGTTCCACCACTATAAGGATGGACTTCCTGGCAGGATTTTAATCGCTGTTGGCGTCCAGGGGTTCTCCAGTGTCGTATACGTCTTGTATCCGGTCTCATACCAAAACGAGACTCATCAGAAAAGCACACGAAACGCCATTGTTCTTCTGCCCAATTTCTGTGTTTAAGAGCCCATTGATATCGAATCCTACGATTGTGCATTGCTATAGGTGGTACCCGTAGCGGTCTTCGGGAATGAAGGTTCACTTCATGCAAGCGGTTTCTGACTGTTTGGTCGCTAATTAAGTTCCCTGAAGAGTGATGAAGCCTCACGGCTAACATCATGGCGGTTATAGTTGGAGCTCTTCGAGTTAAGATTTGAATGTATCGGTCTTGTCTCCGTGTGGTGCAGCGATACCGTCCTCCATGGCGCTCAGCCACGGTACCAGTGCTTCGGTAACGTGTCCAAAGTCGACTGATAACACTCTGACTTGTATTCAGAGCTAAAGCCACAGTACGTTGCCGGGAACCAGCTTCTATCATTCCCACGGCTCTGAGCATTTCTTCCCTGCTTAAATGACGTCGCCGCTCCATAATAACGTTGGTTTTAATCAGTAGTAGAGAAACAGTAGCACTAATAATGTCTTCAATGCGTTGTATGTTTTTATAGGGAAAATATTGACAGCTGATTTTCATCTTTTACTCGAATTTGATTCACAGTTCCTGATTCAAATTATGAAATGCACCAAAAAGGATCCATATAAATTTATAAAATCATAAATTTATTACAAAGCCACATCTCAATCTCAAGAAATCCGCATAAAAATGCTTGATCCCTAGACACTTTTGATGTGTGTATATTGTTTTTCAACTACAATGTTAAGTTTGTTTTTGGGATAAATTCTTTTCAATTACGGAAGCCTTCATTGTGCGTGGTCCGACACGCACTTGGCCGGTTTTTTGCTTTAAATGCGAATTTTATTGAAATGCGGTAATAGAATGGTACCGGTTAGGTAAATATTAATTAATATTGTCGTGCGATGACACATTTCTGTGCTTATTCAATTATCTTTAAATCAACAGTTATAAAAAAAAAAATAAACATGAAATAATTTAATAAACTATTTTTTTTAATAGACTATGGTGATGTGTGTTATTATGACCTGAATGCAGATCTCCTCAATAAACTTGATCGCCTTCTAAATAACTGCATTCGATTCGTCTTCAATCTTCGTAAGTATGATCATGTGTCTGCGCACCGATTGCTTTTAAAATGGTTACCCATACGTCAGCGCAGAGAGCTGAGGGCTCTGTCTATGTTGTATTCCATACTAAATAAACCTACTTCTCCTTCTTATCTGACTTCCCATGTTCAATACTTGTGCTCTGCCCATAGTAGAAATCTTCGTTCAACCAACAATCGTCTTCTACGATGTCCTTCTCACCGCTCTGGTTTTATTCATTCTTCTTTCTTTGTCCAGGCGGTATTTCTTTGGAATGCGCTCCCTCTGAACATCAGGATGGCAACCAGTCAGCTATCGTTCAAAATGAAGGCTCGTGAACATATTCGTATAAAGTTGGCAGAATCACTTCAGCGCTGATTCTTGCTGGATTCTTTTTCTCCTCTACCTATCGTTATTTCTCTTGACAAAGTTTATTCTGTTTATATGTATGTATATATGTATTTATTTATTAGTATTTATTATTTTTCGAGTTATCTATCCCTTATGCTGCACCTGCCATGTTTTCTCTCTGCATCACCCTAAGGTTGACTGGTAGAAAATGCCTCAGGCATTAAGTCCGCCTTTGTACAGTATTTTTTTTTACTTGTCCATAAAGTTTTAATAAATAAATAAATAAATAAATAAATAATTTAAAGTACACCAACCACTCCTACCAACTTATCTGTGAAATGGCGAAAATTGGAACTACGGCCGTCATTTTGAAATGTCATTCAATTGTCAGTGTCTACTACATTCGGGTTCTCTGGTTGTTTTGTCGTGATATTGCTGAATTTATAAAGTTAAATATGCCGAAAGCTATTAGAAGTGATGCTTGAAACATTATTCTAAAGGTCAAAACCTTTTTTGAAGAAGAAGCTCGGGCGGGGTCTCCGATTATTCTATTAAGGGCTGATTGTTCAATAGTCAGATAATTCTTATTTGAGGAATAAATATGGCGGTTTGACTTTTGTAAGTTTTGTATTGAAAATATGTCAAACTGTTACATTTATTCTTCAGGTAAAAGTTATCTGCCTATTGAAAAATCAGCCCTTATTCAAATATATAAACGAATTTCGGCAGCGACAGGTTAGTGTTGTCAACTTTCTTGTTATAAATTACCCGCTACTTAACTAATTATTTAAATCCACGAGATATTCGTTTCTATTCTTGCTGCAGGTTAGCGTAACGGTAACGTACATATAGGTAACCTGCTAAGTGAGTGAGCAAACTAACCCGCCAGATTTCAAATTTCTACTAACATTTATTTTGTTATCTTATATTTCAGGTGTGAGTCAAGGACTAATTTCAAAAACAGTTAAGAAGGGCACGCAGCAGAAGAAACTGGTACAAAAATTTGGACACCAGGCAAGGAGAGAAAACGTAAAAGTAGATTTGTGCATGTTGATGATTTTGACATGGGAGTTATACGGAGGAAAGCACATGAATTTTATTTTGCTAAAAAAGAGGTCCCTGCTGTTTAAAAGCTTCTAGAGGACTTAAATACAGAATTGATCATGACTTACTTAAAGCAAAACTATTTAACATCGGTATTAGAGGTGACCTACTTCGCTGGTTTTCGTCTTACTTGGATAACAGGTCTCAAGCTGTAGCTGTCGGCAACTACATTTCGAGCTGGGTTTCGGTTCCCAGTGGTATTCCCCAAGGTTCCCTGATGGGCCCGTTACTCTTCATTATTTACGTAAACGATATTGATACGTGTTTCCATAACTCTAACCGTCTTTGTTTTGCTGATGATATGAAGATATTTTCTTCTATATCATCACTTAGTATATATATGGATATGGATAGGATATGGATGCTCTCCAATCTGACCTATCAAGACTTGATGAATACTGTCGCGTCAATAAATTAGACCTAAACCCTTCTAAATGTTCCGTAATTTCGTTTAGCAGAAAACGCTTTCCACTTCATACCGCCTATAAGCTGAAAGGGCAGCTACTGCAGAGATGTGGCGGTATTCGTGACCTGGGCGTATATCATGACTCTAAACTTCAGTTTAATGTTCACGTTGAGCAAATAGTGGCTAAAGCATCCAAAGCATTAGGTTTTGTTATGAGACTAGCAGCGTGTTTGAAGAAAGTAAAAACTATTAAGATATTGTATTGCTCATTTGTGAGAAGTCATTTAGAATATGCTTCTCAAATTTGGAACCCGCGTTATGGCGTGCACATTGATCGCATAGAAGGTGTGCAAAAAAGATAATATTTGGATCTCTGCAGGAAATTTCACCTACAACCACTTACTAACCGTCGTCGATTGGCAGATTGTACATTTTTGCTCAAAATTGTATCAAATGATGTGGACTGTCCGCAGCTTCTACGTAAGCTGTATTTTAATGTTCCCCAGCGAACTTTCAGATTTAATCCTCCTATAGCTATTCCGTTGTCTTCTTCCAACTACAGGCAAAACTCATATTTAGTGCGAGTGAGTAAAGACTTTAATGACCTATGCAAGCAGTTCTCTTTTGACTTGTTTTCAACCAAAGGCTCAAGCGTACGCAATAGGCTGAACCTAGAATGTTTCAAAATTAATCCTTAGTGTTAATAATAGTTCTGTTTCTTATTGTACCTATTTAATTTTTTTGTAATCTATTCCTTATGTTTGGCGGTGCCGATTTGACGATTGGTGCTCATCTTTTCTTGATGTCTTGTCGTGTGTAAGATCTCTTATTATAATTACTGTATAGTTAGCCGTGAAAACCTGTAATTGGCTTCATGTTTCTTATTTCAGTATATTTATTGTTTATAAGTTAAGCTGTTGGTTTTCCACATGTTAAATAAATAAATAAATTACACAGGACAGCGACAGAGTCTGCGAAAACTGCTTCACAAGGCGGAGCGTAATGAAATATCAGCTTGGAGAGCTAAGTACTTGCATGCAGTGGATAAAAATAATAAATCTCCCCAGCTCCGGCCCATAATTTATTTAGATGAGACCTATATTCACTCTTCGCATACATCGGGTAAATGTTGGCAAGGAGAGGGTGAAGACTGAGTATTGGAGCCTGTATCGAAAGGGCAAAGGTATATTATTGTTCATGCGGGAGGAGATACTGGGTTTGTTACAAATTCACTACTTGTGTTTAAATCAAACACAAAAAGTCGTGATTATCACATGACGAGATGAATAGCTAACTTTAAAAAGTGGGTTATTGAAAAACTTGTGCCTAATTTACGAGAGCCATCCATAATAGTGATAGATAATGCTCCTTATCACCGTATTTGTGTGAATAAAGTCCCAAATATGAATTCCTTAAAAAAAGATATGCAATTATGGTTGACCCAAAATAAAATTGATTACGGAGAGAATTTGACTAAACTACAGCTTTTAGAAATAATTAAGAGAAACAAGCCTGGACCTGTATGTAAGATTGAAAAATTTTAGAAGACAATAGACACAAATGTTTATATTTACCACCTTATCACTGTGATCTCAATCCCATTGAACTCATATGGAGCACAATGAAAAGAAAAGTTGCTGATGTAATTATTGAACACAAAAATGCTGAAATTCCCCGCCTAGTGAGAGAAGCTTTTGACGCTATTACAGTTCATGAGTGGGCACAGCATTGTAAACACACTCGCAGGTTAGAAGGAGAATACTTAAAACATGATTTGTATTTAGATAAACCTTTTATTATAGAAGTGGTAAGTGACACTGAAACCGAAAGCGATAGTGATAATGATGATACGGTAATGATGTACGGAAATAAGCGGAGTATGGCCTCACAACCAGGATGAAGTTGTGTATGCAGGTTCATCTAAAGATTACAATTACTGTAAACCTGGTTTTCAATAAATCATTGTAAAGAATTTTTTTTTATTACACTACACTACCAGTAGGTACCACTGCTAATTATAATTAGTCAAATCTGGTGTTAGGGGTTAGGTACGGTCATAACAATAATGCTAGACATCCAGGTACCTCTTGCAGGGTAGATACCTACTTAACTTCGCATTAAATGAAAGTTGTATCCCCCCCCGTGGAACATTTTATCTGCTGAATTTTCACTTCATTGGATTACTTTTAGATATAGCCATTGTTTATTGCTGAGAGACTAAACAGTTAGCGTACCTACGTAACTGTAAATTATCAAATAGTTTTTTATTTATTTTATTATTTTTATATAGGTATCACTGTTTTTAATTTGTATAAAATGTAATTCTTATTAAACGATTGTCTAATGTGAAATTTCCTTCTTGAAAACTTACTCAATTTTGGGCACCTTATATTAATTAGCAACACTGAATCGACGGTGCCGTCCTCTTTCAGTTCACAGATAAGTTGGTAGGACTGTATATTACAGTCCTACCAACTTATCTGTGAACTGAAAGAGGACGCCACCGTCGATGCGTCGCGTTGACACGATCGAATGACATGCGTCGGCACAATCGAAGACATTTCAACTTGACGGCCGTAGTTCCAATTTTCACCATTTCACAGATAAGATGGTAGGAGTGTATATTATTAGGTCCATTATGGCAGGATAATTTGACACAAAAAGTATTTGACAGGTCTACATCTACAACTGCGCCCCCAAGCGGGATAAATTACGAGAACGTAATCCGTTCAAAAATGAATGAACGGAAATTGTATACCCATCTCTTTTACTCTACATTACGATACGTAATAACTTCTTGTCTTTGAATTTTATAACATGACATTTAATTTTAATCATATTGTACTGAATCTCCATGGAAACTACGTTACGTGGTTTCTCTGGATATTTAGTTTATTGATTGACGATAATGGCAGGATAATTTAACACGAAAGTATTTGATAGGTCTACATCTACAACAGTGCCCCCAAGCGGGATAAATTGCGAGAATTGCTGCCATTGCTTAGCAACCTCTTAGCGCTAACTAACGTTTATGAATAAGAATTTTGCTAATCACTTGCTTAGCAATTAATTAAAATTTAACCAAAGTTTATAAATAAGTCTAAATCAATCCTGAATGCCTTATTGTTGTTCATACTAATTCCATGCTAAATGCAGATTCAAGTGCAAACCATAGATAAAAGTAAAAAAATAAATTAAAACAAATCTGTTTAATAACGTCACAGTCCATGACTTGGTCTGACTTGGTCATTGGTCATTGTCATAGTTACATGACGTATCATCGAACGTTGTATGTTGTATACTTATATTATTTATTTATATTTTCGAGGCGTTTTAGTTATTTGGATAGAATTTTTAAATGGAACATTCAATTGCATGTAACGAGGTATGCCTAAATACTCTCTACAATATCATGAAGATCACTTACGATATTTAGAAATGCTAAAAGAGGATTTTTTTAGAAGAATCACAGAGCCTATTACAGTTGAAAAGACACCAGAAAGTTATGACAGAATCAAAGCAATCGGTAACGGAGCTTACGGGGAAGTATTTTTAGTAAGAGACAAATGTACGTTCGCTTACCACGCGATGAAAGTTGTCGACAAAGGCACAGTAGTTGAGAGAAAGCACGTAAAACACTTAATACTTGAAAAGGAAATTCTTCGTTGTATTCAATTTCCATTTATAGTAGGCCTAGACGCTGCTTTTAAAGACAACTTGTATCTATATTTTATCTTGCCCTATGTTTCTGGCGGAGAAATGTTCACTTATTTACAGAAATTTGGAAGCTTTTCTGAGAACTTGGCAAAATTCTATACCAGTCAAATAGTGATGGCGTTAGAATACATGCATTACTGTTGCATTATTCACAGAGACATAAAACCAGAAAATATATTATTAGACCACACTGGGTACGTTAAGCTGTGTGACTTTGGATTTTCCAAAATAATAAAGAAAAAAACTTGGACATTATGTGGAACACCCGAATATTTGGCACCAGAGATAATTATGTCTAGGGGGTACGATTTCGCAGTAGATTGGTGGGCGGTCGGTGTTTTGATTTTTGAAATGGTTGTCGGAATCCCGCCATTTTTTGCATCAGATCCTAACAAACTTTATGAAAAAGTGTTAGAGGGCCAATATAAATGTCCAAAAAGTGTAAGCCAGGAGTGTAAAGGTTTACTCAGAGGCTTTCTTCAAGTGGAACCATCAAAACGTTTGGGTTCTGGAAAAGATGGAACATTCACTATTAAAAATAACCCATGGTTCGCTGAAATAGACTGGTCGGGAGTCCTGAGCCAAAAAGTAGAACCTCCGTTCGTACCTGACGCTCAGGGTCCGGGAGAAACCACAAATTTTCCCGAGGTAGCCCAAATTAAACTTAAAAAGACTTCGAAATGTCTCTATGCAGAAGAATTCAAGGACTTTTAAAGTTAAGTTTTGCAAATTATTGTGGATCTTTAATGATTTTAAGACAACTTTTAATAGTATTGTTTACAATTTAATAAATCGTGTCTGCTTTAAGCAAATAGTAAATGTAGATCATTCTGTGAAATATACTCATTTTCTGAATAAAACCGTAACTATTACTTTAACCCTAAATACACATGCGTGTAGCTTGCGAATAGTAAGTAGATACATTAGAAATCTTCATCAGTTTTTTATTTCTTTCCATTCGAAGCTACTGCACTGAGCAGCTGACTATTGCATTGAAAACTATATTTAATATCAAGTTGACATCAACCTAAAACCTTTATAATAGTCTGGCCATTTTAGGAAATATACACTCCGGACTCCTAAATCTAGCCACCATGTACTTTTATGTTTATTGAATATTGAAACTTGAGTTGACTCTGTTTCTGTAAATGTTGGAGAAAGCAATAATTTGTCATTTTCTTCAGCTGGAACAGATTTTTTTTCCCTTCGCTCCGGATAGTCTTTGGAACTACTAGGTGGCGGACAGAATTCCAAGGAATGTAGATTTATCGTTTTCGTTACTTGATATTTTAGACTTATTTTCCACTGAATCTTCTATGCATCCTTCGGCTACTATACTCCATTTCCATCCTTCGTGTCTGTTAATTGTAGTCAAATCTGCGCCTGAATCAGCTAACAAAGTATCAGAAGTTCTGCGGAAGCAGTGACCAGAATATAAGTTTGGATTTGGTAAATTAAGTTAGGTGGCAATCTGTTTCGGGATACCAGACATTTTGTTTTTGCCAGTTACTTGCCTCAAACATTTCCCTGTTTGGTAATTCGGGAAAATACGATCAGTTTCCATATTACTAGGTCGAAGTCCTTGGAATTGTTATATTATTTGTACAAATTCTTTCTTTACTAGGAAGATAAAGTCAACTTTTGTTTTAGTACTTTAACTTTACTAGTATTATTTCGCCTTGTTTCTCTAATATTATGTAAGTACCTTATATTCACCGCTTCTTCAGCTCAATGCTTCTGCATGCGCCATTTATGACCAATATCAACACGACCTGAAAAGTAAATGTACGTGTAAATCTTTAATGGGTGGTTCTCTTGTATAATATCTATACATACCTAATTACCGTTTAAGACGATGATTCTTATTTATATGCTCATCATCATCTTCCTACCTATATTATTTGGGGTCGGCGCAACGCGTTTTCTTCTTCCATTCTCCCCTGTCAACCGTCACGCTATCATTCACTCCCTTCTCTTTCATACAATCCATCCATCTTTTCTTTGGCCTTCCTCTGCCTATCCATCCTTCAACATGTATATTCATCACTCTTTTAGTCACATGCGTTTCGTCTCTCCTCATTACATGCCCAAACCAAGACAAACGGTTTCCTTTCAACTTTTCTGTCACTGGCGACACTTTCAAACTTCCTCTTATACAGTCATTTCTTACTTTATTCATTCTCGTCACTCCACACATCCATCTCAACATCTCCGCTGCATGAATCTTTTTTCATCTGTCTTCTTCACTGCCCAGCATTCCGATCTATAAAGTACGACAGGCCTTATCACAGACTTGTAAAGTTTCCCCTGTAACTTGAGGGGCATCCGTGGGTCGCAAGTTGTTCCTATGCTATGATACTATAAAGATTTCCTTACCTTCATTACTAAGTATATTTCATCTGGCGCTTAATTTAAGAAGGTTTGGACCTCTTGTGAGATGTAAACTTTGGATTTTTTCGCTTTCAATCAATAAATTGAAAGCGAAAAAATCCAAAGTACCATCATCAGTAGTATCATCTTTTCTGGAAAGACAGTTGAATACAATTGTCTTTCCAGAAAAGATGATAGTTTGGCGAAAATCTATATCGTGTTTTGTACCTTTCTCAAATCCCAAAAACACCTTAAGTTTAAAGAAAATTGTTGATGAATCCTTTTGTGCGTGTTCCACAAAAAAAAAAAAATATGGTAGGTAACTTATAAGGTCATCACGAAAACATTATATTGTTTAAAATTTAGATAAACTTTCCCAAATATTGGGAAAAAATCTTTGAAATAGGCCCTTTTGCAAACTAAATCGTAAATTGTCTCTGCAACGGCTGAATGAATTTTGTACCAAAAAATATGTAATGACGTATTTCACAATTTGTATTATTTTTTTTTCTTATTTCTTTGATATTTTAAAATAATAAATAAAAACATAAATCTTGACCAGTACCCCGCTGAAGCACCCCCGCTAAGGCCTGTGACAGGTACTCAGAACGCGATACGTCAGTGCCGCGGCGACGCTTATGACGGGTGGACTGTACGCGCATTATTTTTTCTAAATAAAATAAAAAAGCTAACGTTTTGAATGATTGTTGAATGAAATCATATTGTAAATTGAACAAATATAAATATTTCGTAGAATAAGAATTTTAATTATGTTTGTAAATATGTATAAAGTAGTTTGTAATTTCATCTTGTTTATTGAACCTGTCATAGAGTAAGCCTGGCAATGCGTAATATAAGAATAAAATACGAAGCGTGGCTGAGGTCTCCAAAACTAAGTTTCTATCTATTTGCCCTCATAGTAAATACATTATTTCTATTGCGTTTATTTTTTTATCGTTTTTAGCCATCTTGAGAATTTCGTTTGACGAAGGATGGAGACCTTGGTGACTGATGATGTCACCTACCTGATGGTTTACTCCAAAGGTGGGTATAGGATCTCAGAGATGGCACTACGTGGCACCATCGTCGTAGGACTCATTTGAGAGATCTCATGAAGACATTGGTGGTTGATGCAAATTATACTTTGCAATGCAATGCATTAAATTGCAATTACACTATGCAAATTGTATTTAAACGAAAATAAGTATTTCCTGCAAATAAAACTGATATTTAACCTGTAAATATTTATTTCTAGTTTCAATAATAAAATAGCATGGGTGCTATTTCCGAACACGCCTTATTTTAAATAAAAGAGCGGGAATAAAATTTCGTGGCTGGCGTAAAGAGTTGAATAAGTTAAAAAATATTTTTATAATCGTAAAATATGAGTGAAACTAGCGACGAGAACAGTATTTTAACACCGGAAGAGTTAAAACAACAAGTTATTAATGCAGAATTAAGTTTCCTACCTGAGAAGTCTCGCGAGAAATATCTGAAAGCATACCATGTCTTCAATGAATGGAGACTTACAAAGGGCGCAAACAGTTTTTCGGAGACGGTGTTGCTATCTTATTTTTTAGATTTATCACAGAAGAGGCGATCATCTACCTACAATGTGGAGTATTTACTCAATGTTGAAAGCTACTTTAAAAACAAAACATAACGTGCATATTGAAACATAAGCAAAACTCGTATCTATTCTAAAAAGAATGTCAGTTGGGCATAAGGCTAAAAAGTCCAAAATTTTCACGGCCCTTAACAGAATAATTTCTTAATGAAGCTCCGGACTGCAATTTTCTTGCCGCTAAAGTAAGTGGTACCTATGAATCTATGTTGTTAGTTATTTAAATTTGTGTGTAGACTGTTATGTATAAAGGTACTTACTGCCTACTACTAATTTTTGGAGGCGCAATGAATCCTAGTCTGGCTTAGCAACTGTTAAAATATTTATTACGATATGTAAAAGATGCTGTAAATGTTAAATTATGCATATTAATCATGTAATATTTTCATTACAGGTTGTACTGATCATAGGAATTAGTGGAGCGTGTCGCAATAACGAGCTATTACAGCTAACAGTTAATAATATCGAAAAGTATTCAGATAAATTACTGTTAGTAAAATTGAAAAATACGAAGATGGACCTTGACAGGTCTTTTGTCGTACGCGAAGAATATGTAACTATTGTAGAAAAATACCAAAATTTACGTCCAGCCAATATAAAAACCGACCGATTTTTCATACAATACCATAATAATAAATGCTCAAGACAGCCTATGGGAGTAAATAAAATCGGTGCTATACCGCGAGAAATTGCCACTTTCTTAAAACTGGAAGAGCCTCAGCTATACACTGCTTTCGGAGAACTTCGGCAACGCTCTTGGCTGATTCCGGAGCCGATCTCGCCACTTTAAAACGTCACGGCGGGTGGAAGTCCAATACGATTGCTGAAGGCTATATTGAAGACTCAATAGAAAATAAGTTGAAAATCTGTAAGCGTATAGTGGAAACAATAAGTCTGAATTCGACCTCGGATCCTTGGTTTCACCCACGCCCATCTACTTCCAACGACACACAGTGTACTTATACAGAAAGCCGATTAGAGTCACCAACGTTCACCGTTGTTCCTTCTCAATCCGCCACCGAAACAGAAACCTTAACCCCAGATAATCAAACTCAACTCAATGCAACTATAACGTTGACAAATAGAACTGTTTCTTTTAATTTGCAGAATTGCAGAAATTTTACTTTTAACTTTTAAAATGTTCCATTTTATTGAATTGGTACCTCTACCTACAATGTTAATTATTTTGATTCACAATAAATAGTTATTTCAATCTATTCCTGTTTATTATTATATCTCCTAAAGTGTTCACGCTGCTGAAGTGAAAATTTATGTGTGTTACACGAGAGAAAAGTTTTTTTTGCATCTCGTTACTTTGAATCGGATTACACTCAGGATTCAACTTTAGAATCTCTCGCTATGCTCGTGATTCAATCGTTGAATCCTTCGCTTGCTCAGGATTCAAAATCAGCACTCGCAGCAAAAAACTCTTTTATTCGCGCAATAAAATAATTGAGATCTGACAGTTATTGTACGGGACAACTGTCAATTATTAAAAAAATATTCGCTGGATAAGGCTTAGGTTTAAAAGTTTGGTCGAATTCGATTACAGAAAGATAGTTCAGATGTTTGTGTATTTGGGTCGTCACACCTTTATGGCTGGACGGAGTTGAATGAAACTTGGCACACGGGTAGACCTGACCTGTATTAGGACATAGAATTGTTTATTCCGGAATACTATAACTTCCACACAAACGGGGCTAAGATACAATAATAGAGGATGAACTTCTGTCTGTTATATTCTTGGTTTTATCAGTTTTTCTCAAGGAAATATGCACATCCTATCCCTACTATATTTCCCTGGTCATCGGGAATCGATAGCCGGTTCCCAGCCACCGTACGCGCGGGCTTGCGGACGGCGAGCAATGGGTAGCTCGCCGGGCCCGGGTCGACGGTGCGTTGTGTTCCACGCGCGCCTCAAAGAGATGCCAGCAGTGACGGGCTCCGATAGCGTCGATGCCTGCCAGAGTCGCGGGTTGTTCGAAACAGATACCGTGGCCCTGGTACAGGCAACTGAAAGAACCCGGGTGGGTTTTAGCCAGTAAAAGTCTGACACGTCCTCCCGCTCCGTCCAGAGCGGGAGCAGTCATTGACGATTTCCCACCAAAAAAAAAAAAAAATTTTCTACTATATTTCGACTTATCTTTTCTTCAGAATAAAATGCTAAACCTTCACATTCAAAAGTAGTTCGATACTTGACTGAATGTTCAAATGTAACCATTGGTGTTTTTAGCCAGTACAACATAAGTCTACCCGTTGCAGGACACCTTTACGGTACCACCTATTACCAGTTAAAGGGAATGCTAGTAGTGAAAGCCTTTTACAGTATTTTTTTTTTTTTGTTTCTGTTTAGGTGTTCCGAGCTCTGGAGTATCCCGCCGAAATGGCCAAACAGGAGTTTCATAGAGAGAGACTACTTACCGAGAGGTGGAACCTAATACGTTTCGTATCTGAGCGCAGTAATAATGGCACGGACAATGATGGCACCGAAAAAATACTCAGCGATTATTTAGCCGTGTATGAGAGGGTAAGTTACTTATATCATTAAAGTAAAGGCAATCATGGTCAGTTCAAACCTACAGATCGTCTGTTCTCACCAAAATCAATCGATCATCAGTATCGTATGTGGCTATAACGGCCTCAAGACGGCGCGGCGGCGCTATTATAATTAGGAAGAAATTAAAAAAAAAACTAGCCAAGTGCGTGTCGGACCACGCACAAAGAAGGGTTTAATAGTTGAAACGAATTTATCCCAAGAACAAACTTAATATTGTAGATGAAAGACATGTTCTCCCATACATACCAAAAGTAAGTTTGTACGCACAATATTGGGAGCTTTACCTACTATGTTATTTTAAGACTATGTTTTGTGTTTTTTTGATTTTGTATGATGAAAATGTTTGCATGCCGAATGGTGAAATATGGCAGAACTATGATTTATACCTATTACTATCTACTTATGTATTACCCATATTTGCAAATAAATGCTATTCTATTCTATTCTATTCTATTCTAAGACCATATACATCTTATAGGTTTTCCTGTAATCTCTATGTATAGAACTATTTCTGTATTTATTCAAAATTCTATGCTCAGTAGTTTTGGAGATTATGGAGTGGTCGACTTTCACTAAACTAAAATATTTATTTTAAAATTACATAAAAATATACTTAGAACCCTAACCGCAACCTAGGTTAGGTTGCCAAACCAAAGCAAGCCCTTTCAATTGATATGTCACACGGTATAGTGTGCAAAACTTTGTTTTAATTTTCTTATTTTTCTCCCAAAACTGACCTCCATATTAAAAATTAATTTATTTACGTAACACGTCCATGTTTAGGTCACAGAAATTGGTATGTGTACTTTTTAACTTAATCGGTCCATTAGAATCGGAGCAAATTGACAGTGACAGACGGACAGACACAGAAACACAGACAGACAGACACACGAGTGATCGTTTCGAGTATATTTAAATTGATGAAGCTTCACTTTGACCGCAATCTTGGCCTAATATACTTTAGTACACACTATTTTGTACTTAGATGTTATTGAATTGTGTAAGATTAGAATACTTACATAAATACAGGAGTGATAAATTAATAGCCTAGAATGTATGGATCCTGTATTTCTTAGACCGACTACCGCAAACTCCGTTTCCCTTCGCTAATACATTATTCATTTATTATTTAAAAAGGTGCTGGAAGAAGCGTCCTCGAGCGGATTGGCGTTGGAAGTGGAGAATAATTTCCCACCACTAGAAGAAAAATGGAGCATACTACAAGCTGTGTTTTTCTCTTCGACTGTGCTCACCACAATAGGTGTGTACGACGATGTAAGCATATTATTTATTTGGCACTTGAACAAGGATTTATGAACCTAAATAAACGGTAGAGAAAAACTGTCTTTACTCGTATAGAATTGCAATAGTCAATGTACGAACTCTTGGTTAGAAGGTTGATTGCATATACAGGGTGTCTCAAACGTAGTGGCCCAAAGGCAAATGCGCAAAGAGGAGATGGCCACATATCATTAAAAAAAAAAAAAAACTGGGCTTGTTTCGCTAATTGAGAAAACAAGTAAAAATAAAATCTGAAGCGTTGCAGAGCAACACTGAACGTAGATAGGAACGTAATATTGTATCTACACTATTAAGTCATCTTCCAGCCAGATTTGAACTCGCTTCGTCGAAAATTTTGTTCATATGTTAAAAAGTCCAAGTGAGAGTGTAACATTTCTTGAAAATTATTAAATTAACGAACTTTTATGAACTGTTGAGAATATCCTAACTTTAAAATTTATAAATGTTTGGTGGACGATCTCCGCTTTAGCCCATTTGCCTTTGGACCACTACGTTTGAGACCCACTGTAGACTACTTATTCGTTTTGGGACCTGAGTAACTTAACTGCGTGAATAGAATCTACTTATTACTACAACATAAACGGTTCATATAGTAGAGTGGCATTTAATAGACACCAAGTTTCAATTCAATAAAATGAACACACCCGATGACACCCTGCTAGCATAAGCTAGCAGGGTGTCGTGACCTAACATATCCATATCATAGCCTCTTAATTTCTAAACAAAAAAGATGAATCGGAATCTTCTTACCTTATCTAGTCTTGATCAAAGCTGTATCACGATAAAATTGTTAATTTATAATACTGCTTTCAGGTTATGGCAACATAGTCCCGGAGACGTTCTGGGGCAGGTTATTCTGTATTGCGTACGCGCTTATTGGAATACCACTAACGTTGACCGTCATCGCTGACTTGGGACGAGTGTTCGCTACACTAGTCTCTATTATTGCTAAACAACTTCCTGCAATGCCTAGTAAGTACAATTTCGTTAAGCAACAAAAAACACATGGATTGGTTACTTAAAGTATATACCAACCTACCTCCTCATCATCTTTTCCCAACTATGTTGGGGTCGGTGTCCGGTCAAACCAAATGCAGCCGATTACCAATATTTTACATGGAGCGACTGTCTATCTAACCTCCACAACCCAGCACTGGGTAATACGATACCCCTTGGAAAGACTGGTTGTCAGACTTTCGGGTCTCTGACGACCCGTAACGACTGTTAAAGATCCACAAATGACATCCGGGACCAACGGCTTAACGTGCTTTCCGAGGCACGGAGGGGTCTTGTACGATACCCCTTGGTAAGACTGGTTGTCAGACTTTCGGGTTTCTGACGACCCGTAACGACTGTCAATGATCCTCAAACGACATCCGGGGCCAACGGCTTAATGTGCTTTCTGAGGCACGGAGGGGTTTTGTGCGGCTGTTATTTTTTATTTATTTATTAAAACTTTATGCACAAGTAAAAAAATACTGCACAAAGGCGGGCTTAATGCTTAATGCTTAATTAATGGGCTTAATGGCCTTAATGTTATTACTTAGCCACAAGCCCCTCTATATACCACCTGCAATATTATTTTAAAAATTGCCAAAACAATGCGTGTATTATTGCAAGTTGCACGCACCGTGGTTTTATTCTTTTGAATTTAACCATTTGACATCTTTGTTAACTTTCAGAATGCTGCAGTCGAGTTTCCGAAGCAAACCCCGCTGGACAAAGATCCTTATATGCCTTTGGGGCTGTAGGTTTTCTATTCCTGTACTTGTCAGCTGGGGCAGGCTTATTCAAGATGTGGGAAGATGATTGGACTTTTTACGATGGATTCTATTTTTGCTTCATCACGATGACCACAATTGGATTCGGAGATATAGTTCCTAGTAAGCATATTATTTTTTGAATTATTTGCTACCAGATCTAAAGTAATTCTTGATTCTTAATATGTATTTGCAAGCTAAAATATTGCTTTTTGTCGTAAAGTGCATGAACCGATTTTAAAATACTTTTTCGCTTTTCGCAGAAAGACCAAAGTACATGTTGATATGTACGGTGTATATTTTAATTGGTTTGGCACTTACTTCGACGATTATTGAGCTGGTGCGGCGGCAGTATGCCCAGTCTTGGCAGCAGCTGCGGGCGCTGTCCGGCCCTCTGGCAGACACTCTGAGGAGGCTCGGCGACGCCGGCAGAGGGGTCGATGTCTCCGCGCTACACAGCGACCTCCGCAAAGTACTCACCGTGGTAAGTAGCTATTTATATTCACTTTGATGCAGAATGGGGTCACTGAAATGAATCTTAAGTTATTTGAATGTTGGCATACAAATTGCAGTGAAATGCATTCAAAGCTTCGAACCGAGAGATCAGAGGTTTGTGATGACAGATGTTCGTTGATAATATAAACACGGGCTACTTGCAAGACTTCGTGATTGATGTTTAAAAAAAGCAAAAGAGTACTCCTATGTCTAAATGTTTAAATATGTAAACAATCAACCAGCTGTAGTTAAGATATTTAATTGAATAAATATGAGACTTGTAGAAGATATTTTTATGAGTTTTCAATGATTCAACGATATAAATGTTTTGCTAACCAAATGATGTAATAATTTCCTTACTAAACTCTTGCTGTTGTTATTGTGTTTGTGTGTCACGTTTATGTAGGTCAACTCCATCCTTTAGTTTTACTTGTTTTTGTTGGAATGTGAACTCCAATTTGGATTTGTGAGTAACACACTTCTTGTTTAATAATAGGAATGTAGAACCTTGTCTGTTACAAGTCAACTGAAGGATGTGTTGATTGGCTGCACACTGGTTTTTGTCAGCAGTTAAAGATAGTGGAGCAGTACTATGCTCAGACTTTTAATTAGCTGCAGTAAAATGACACTTCTTACCTGTCATTTCGTTAAAAAATGTTCCCATTTGATAGCGAAATGACAGTAGATATGTCATTTTACTACTGCTAATTAAAAGTCCGACGATAGTTTACAAAATATATATTTTACAGAAAAGCTATACCGGTCCTGATACCATGGTAAAACCTCGGACCTCACCTCCCAAGGTATTTTGCCAGATTTCGACAAAGTAATAATATTTCTGGCTTTTGGGTTCATTCACGGTCAAATATACATATGTACATAGTCCTCTTATTTTGCAGCTTACAATTTTAACGCTGTTGTATTCACCACCGCGTCATTATGCGGAATGAACACAAAATGAGGCACGACTTGCAAAAGTTCATACGCCAGTACTGCAATATCGTTATTTCAAATAAGTTTTAATTTTTTTTCTTAGATATCTTAAAGCTGATGAAATAACTAATGAGAATCATTACTAGCGCAGTATAATATGAGAAAATCAATCAATACTTCGCTGGTAATGAATTGATAGAGCTTGCCTAACGCCACGTCGAGGCCGCTTCAATGTCGCAAGATACATACACCCTTTTAGCTTTAGTGCCCAATAAAATTCACGTTTCGTGCAGTAATGCTTGCCTTATTTTCTAATGCTTTTACACTGCGGGAAAAGTATTACTGCTTTTCTAAATTAAAAACGCTGGCTGTCCGTTCTCAATGTAGTAGATCAAATAAAAAAATGGAGTTGTTAAAAATTGTTATAGTTATTCTCTGTAGTACTTTAAATAAGATATATGTGTCTGTTACGATCGCGGCAAAAATATCAGTATCGAATTTTACAATCCATAAGATGAATGTCTTAGCGTATTTTTATAGTTTCCGATCTAGTGGTCATAAAACTGGGAACTATTATAAAAGTGCGTCAGTGTTGCGACCTTCATTCGAAAGATCCGACAGTTTCGTCGTTGTTGACCGATTTTGTTTTCCAACTTGATAGGGTTTTTTCCTTCACCCGTAGTTCTGCTTCCGAGGAAACTTCCGAGGAAGTCTTGTAAGTTACTATTAAATTATGGACACTTTATTATACCCTTCGTTTGCATTTTCTACTCAACTAGACACAATATAGGTACCTATGTATCTACTTATATCTACACTATAGCAGACTAGTTGTAAAATTGATTTCTAGTGTGGCCAATAAAACACATAAAGCTTTCATGCAATACATGCGGTTACTAACATTGTAGGTACATAACTCTTTGTGGTACACGAATAGTAGTGGAGTCATAAAGTTGGTTAAATGATGCAGCGATGTACGAATTTAATGTTTACAATAGTGTTCTTCTCTAGCAACAATATTTTTCTAAATACTTTTTGTTATTAGAAATATATTCTTTCATAAAGCTTCAATTACTTTGAATATAGACAAAAAGTACTTTAAAAGATGATGAAACGTGATTGAACTATGAACTATAGCCGTGCAAAATTAAAAGCTTTACAATAAAACATTCTCTAGGTTCCAGTGCCTAATCTCGTAAGAATGAAATAAAACCAAAAGCATTTGTAACAAACGGTAACAAATGGAGCTCGCCGTCAAGTTATTTTCTTTTAGTGCCAATTAAGCTTGCTCTTTGAATTTTTTGAACGGAAGAGTTGCCAAGTCCAATTCCGATCTTTTATTTAGCTCTGCTGCTGCTTCCACAAAAGGAATGCAACAACAAGGTTTAATTCAAAGCAATCTTACAATACTTATTTTCAGTATCTAATTTCAGAATATTTGTTATAGGTAACTATGCCACGATTAAGCAGTGCCGGTGGGAATGCTCTCACTGACAAACGAAGACTGGAGTGGGAGGCGGCAGTAGAAGCCGTCATTAGGGACATCACAGCCCCAGTGCCTACTCAGAAACCACCAATCGTTCAAATTGTCATTTACGAGTCATCAGTGTAGAATATATGAATTTTTTAAAGTAGCTCGACGTTGCTGTCTGAATTAATACAAATGACTGGGTATAATTGTCAATCACCGACATATTAATAAAGAAATGCTTCCATTATTGCCACTGCTGATGCCATAATTTTTAAATATAATACGAGGCTTGATCATGGCCGCTCTCGTTCCGCGTGATATTCAGACATTACGCATCATAGTTCAAGGCTCTTGTTTGCTCGAATTAAGGCACTCAATACGTAATAGTTAAAATAGTGGCTCGTTAGGAATACTATTAGGGCAGAGTTAAGGCTCCTACAAACAGGCGCGACACAAAAACACCGCGTGTCGCGCGACGTGCGGTGCTTTTGTGTCGCGCGCGATTTCTTTAATTAGAGAATTAATGCGAAACTGTGAAACTAGAGAAGCATATGCATATTATGTACCACTGTCAAAATGACAGTGATCTTTACTGTCGTTGTAATAAGGTTCCTGTTGGGTTGTTGCCACTGACAAGTCTGTGAAAATCACAGTGATCTCTAATCTCTTTACAATAAGGTTGCTATTGGGTTGCTGCTGCCAGAGGTAAAATACTATGAAACTATGTAGATCATGTGGTTCTGTTCGCGTGCCAATGACAGAAAAAGAAGTGACTCGTTTATACGCATTGATTGAACTTTATGTTAGACGTTTTTTGTTAATACGTTATGATGACTGGCGGCGTATTGTCTAGACAAGTGTGATGAATACATTTATTTTTATAGATTACTCTCTTTAATGATTTGTAAAAGTGTTTATGTGATGCATGTGTTCCGTGACATTAAGAATTCGTATATTGTAATTCATTTAGTATTTGCAACGTCTTTGAATTTGTATGTGTCCTGGGATAATAAATGTTGCGGTTCATCGCACTATCTTGTCGGTAGTGCGATCATTAACGTGATGTATTTAAATAATAAACACCTATTCACATGTGTGAGAAGCACATGTGTGCTTCTCAAAAAAGACACATGACGAATATTATCGTTATTGGCATTTTTTAAGTTTTTTGAGCAGCCCCCCGATTCAGGAATTCACGATAATTCGATTGATGTTCGATTAGTATAAACATTGTAAGTGTGAGAAATAGCGATCATTCTATTGGTGTATCTCAGTTAATTTAACACAATACATTTATCTGGTAGGTACCTACTTACTCGTTTAGTCGGAATCGGAATGCAGAAAAATGGAGCAACTGGAAAAATATTTATAATAAGTTTAGGTAGGAATGTGTTTTAATTACTAATAATTAGCCATTGATGTATGAACGACGACGTTCATATTGCAGAATTATGATATTATATATATGATTTATTATTTAACGTCGTCGTTATATTTCATAATAATGTATTATTATAATAATGTTTTATTTATTTAGAATAATTTATTTAAATCTTTATATTTGAATGGCGAAATAAATAATTAGATGCAAGTGCCTAATTACAATTTCTAGAATATTAATTTATTTCGTCTGACTCAGCAGTGTTTAGAAGAGAGGAGAGGCTAAATGAATATCGCATCCGCATGTATTTCATTACAATTTAATAAAAAATATAATTTTTCTGTTTTCGAGACTCATTCCGAAAATCATTATATCAAATTATACAGCATTTTATGCAGACATAAGATATCTTTGCATTGGATTTGTAGGTTTTTTTTAATCTTCAAAGCAAAGAGAAGTGTGGAAAAGGCGGATATTTACGATTAAATATGTAAACCTGAATGGGAAATCGGCGAGATAACTCGAAAAGGCGTGTGTTAAAGCTTGTGACAGATCAAGTTTATGAAGAATAGATATTATGGTTGGTAGCGAAATAATATGTCATGTATAGATACTAGGAGTATGTAGGTAAATACCCCGTGTATTGAATTAACATTATAAACAGATAAGTAAGCACAGTCTTAAAAGTGATACATGTCTTTGTTTGCTCAGCAAAAGAATTTGGAAACCAAATTAGAAGGATATTACTTTGAAGTTAGTATAATTTTGTTCAGAAAATAAATAGCAAATTGTGTGCAATTTAGATTTAAGTATTTATTTCGTAAGCCTTTTATTTTAGCATTTTGAATACCTAGTTATGAAATTGTATTATATTAATGCCCTTTCAAATATAAAAAAATATAAATATCATGATATCTAAATATCGATGTACCTACCTGAATTTTCTTCGAAGTCGATTAGCCAAACCAAAAAACCAAAAATCAAAATAAATATATTTTATTTCATATAAACCTACATGGTCACTTATGAAACGTCAGAAGCTAGGTGTACGGTTCCAAATTGGTCGTTTCATATGGAGAAGAGCCGGCAAGAAACTCCATGGTTACTCTTTTAAAAATAATGGGCTTTTACAATATTTTCAAATAACAGTGTTAATAGGTATGGGAGGACAATGTAGGCCTTTCAACAACCACCAGGTACTTAACAAAATAGAAAATAGTCTACAAATGTACAGTCCACTAGGCCTGCAACGTTCTCACATTCACAAAATAGAAAATAAACTATTTGAGAAGATGATTAATAAAGGAAAAAAAATAAAAATCTATGACATGACCACAAATGACATTATTGCCATTACAGTCCTACCAACTTATTTGTGAACTGAAAGAGGACGGCATCGCGTCGATGCGTCGACATGGCGTCGACACAATCGAATGACATGCGTCGGCACAATCAATCGAATGAGATTTCAACATGACGGCCGTAGTTCCAATTTTCGCCATTTCACAGTTAAGTTGGTAGGAGTGTACAACTCAACTACAGTAACAAAACTGAATAAATGTCATATTCACAAATATAAATTTGAATAAAATCATGTTAAAATTGGAATTGTAGTTACATAATGTCAAATAATAGTTATAGTTATCAGAATAATGCTAGTTATTTGCCAAGCCAAATGCTGGAAGCTGAATGGAGTGTTCGCTAACTATTGGATGAGTGAAATGATGTTAAGAGTGCATAGTACCTACTCATAAAATCATTTCACTCATCCAATGGGTTTCCGCTGTGAACAGATGGCCGCTTTTCTCTCACATCTCAGAATCGTTATTTGAAAGACATTAATTGTTTAAAAATTTTCACAAGGCAACATATCTAGATGTAACTAATATCACATCGCATCCCGTACTGTAATAGTGTAAGCATTTTGGCAGATGTAATTTCATATATCATGTAGCCTGTATTTGATAGCTAGAATAACGATCGTATTTTTAATGCAGTTTGTTACTTTACAACAACACAATATGAACTGTTGCTGGAATTTAAATAAATGATTGTTCAATAAACTATTTGCGTTTTTAAACGTGTTTTATTTACTAACACTACATTGATTAAATGGTCTAGACATTGTGTAATCAAGAACATAGTTACCTAATCTGCATGGAATTTTGGAATGGGAACTTTGGGAGTAATCTGATAAAACTTAGGTTTCTCCCAAAGATAACATAATCAGACTATAATGTTCCCACTGCTGGGACACAGGCCTCCTCTCTTTGAGAGGAAGTGGGCCGTAATCCACCACGCGGGCCCTGTGCGGGTTGGTAGATGTCACATGTCTTCGAATTTTAGGTTCTAAAAGATGCGGGATTCCTCACAATGTTTTCCTTGATAATTTAAAGTAAAGCGCCTGTCTGGGTTCGAATCTACGACCTACAACTTGTAAGTCGCGACCGTTACCACTGGGTCACCACGCTCTGGAAGATAAAGTGTGTTTATATTCTAGCCATAAAAAACGGTAACCACATAACAAGTCTTTTAGGACGCGACGCGCTGGTGACCAACCCTGGAGGATCTGGGGATCTCAATTGAAAAGGCTGTCCAGTAGTTTACTGCTATATAGCCCCTATATCAACCCTATCAACCCTGCCTCAGCGTTGTGGATTGTAGATCTAAACAACTGTTGCCTGTATTTTTTTTACAAAGCTTATGATATGTACTATATAGGGGTATCGTATTACCCAGTTACTGGGTTGTGGAGGTCAGATAGGCAGTCGCTCCATGTAAAATAATGGTATTCAGCTGCATCCGGTTAGACTGGAAGCCGACCCCAACATAGTTGGGAACGGCTAGGCAGATTGAGTATGATACACCACCACTCTTTTTGTTGTTAGGTATTAGAAAAATTGTAGAAGCCCGTGCAGCCACATATTCATCTATCTTTCCACACATTGAACTTCATTAATAAGATCAACATAAAACGTTCTACCAGCTAGGTCATCCATACTCAAAGCATCCACTACTCGGACATCCGCACGATAAATCTTATTATACCAAGCATTAGTTACAAGTCATTAATAAATGCTAATGCGAACCACATGTATTTACTCGCAACTATTCGCTCATTTGGTAATATCCTCTTATTCTTCTTGGCATTCAACCATCTTGTATCAACGCTCGGTATTTGTGGCGTATGCGGTATATTTGTGTTCTCCTCTAACGTTATAGCCCAATGAAATATATCCCTCTATTTGTACTGAATTATAATTTATTACGTAAACATTTCTTTACTCTATATCGAACAGCGTCGATAGCTCGATATTTTATACAAAGTCCGAAATAAAACATCTTCTTAATAATTGTGTTCTTTATAGAGCGCTTAGCGTTGAGATACTAACGAACACTGGTGTTTTATCGCCATTATAATTCATAACGAATGTTTATATTTTTTGTAGCAGTAGTTCATAAAACAACATTACCGATGGAGTTGCTTTCATTTATCATAATCCCATTATTTGAATTGTTTGAGCTTTATTATTAGCCTCTATATAGCCGAGATTTGTATGTATATCCCATTTGAACTGTGATGTGCTTACAATTCTTTTTTTTAATAATAGTAGCTAGGCTACTAAAACACAGCCTATATTTTATTTTTGAGCTATTCGTGAATACGATAAAACTAAACAATACTGTATTGTCTGACCCCATATCTAAGAGTGTCCGAGGGAAAAATCTGTATCAGAAGTTATCACAGTAAGTAGAATGTTTCTGATCTTTGGCTACAAGATAGACATCTGTAGACAAAACAAAATAAGATTTCGTGCATGAAAATACATTTCTCGCCAGCAAATCCTTTGTTGTTTTTTAATAAATAACCACTCATACATTTACGTTATTGCGTTGAGAATTTCAGAAGCTATTATTGACGGAAGAGTTTGTTGATGATTAGTTTTTATAATTATTCCAACGTTATATTTAGTAAACAGCCATCCTGTATTCTATTTCAGTATTGTTCACTGTTGTACGCATTATGTCAGTGACTCACTTCCTTGTCGGTGCTTCATTCGAGTCGTTCCAATATTGATTTCATAAATACATATCGGTATCGAAACTAGCGTTTACGCACTTACGATTACTGAGAACAGAAAATAAATCATATTAGAATTATTGACTACCGGAAGCCTCTATGGAATAATGGGAAAACATAGAAACTTCATGATGTACTTCTTGTGTTTGTCGGAAACATCTATTTCTATTTATGATAAATTATTCGTAGATAGATTATTGTATATGGTTAGTAAATGAAATTACATTCTATTTTATTGGAGTAATATACATATTATAGAATCACAGTTCAATATAATTATGGTTCAACTGAATAAATCGAGTTTTATTTAGCACTGTGCCTAATCATTCAAAACTGAAAATCTTCATCTTTGTGAACTAAATTAATATTGATGTGTCCTTGTATTTTTAACGTCTGACTTGACATCTTCTGTAGAAACTGAAGAATTACTTGCCAAACGGAATTGACGAAGCGTTGAGTGTAGTGTTACGTGGAACATTCGGTATGCAAATAAATTACCTAGCTACCTACAACAAAAGACTTTGAACTCTTTTCTCGTGAAAAATAGAACAGGCTTCTCGCGCTGAAATAAAATTAAAGAACGAGTATCGATGGCGCCAAACGACAATGAACGAAAAGCCCGAAAGGAATGTTCAGAATTCCCAGAATTTTTGTGTAATCTTCAACATTGACAAAGACTTTGATAAATTATTTCATTTTATACTTACACACCTAATACCTATTTATATAACATTATCCCAACTCAGTGTTGTTGCGTAACGGCTATTCTTTTCCTTTCAATGTTTCACAATGTTCGTTTGTTATATCCGGTTTCAACCATCTATCTCGCCACAATGGGTTTGACAAATGGGACGCTTCCATTTACTAAATCTACGTTGACTGTAGTTTGTTGCAGGGGTGTGACACAATTTGTCATAACCACAATGCTCGCATTCAGATTTGATGTTACGATTCGCCGCGCCGCCGCCGCACCCTTGCGTTTTGCTTGGTTTATGACCCCATTCAGTAAATGTGTCGATTTATTCTATTTCGTGTCATTTGTGATGTATTGGTATCATCTACGTTTAGGACGTGATCGTCGGATCGTGTTTACTGTTGAGTATAAATGTTCAATGGCGCAGGTGTAACATCAAAGTGTTTGAGCTCAAAACAAGCATTCAACACCATTTAGATAATAATAACAATGTGATTAACGACTTTCTTGATGAGTTGTAAAAAGACTGAAGAAGATAAAGTAAGCAAAGCTTATTATACTATTTATATTGAAGTGTGTAACAGATGAATGACTGCTTAATATATTCGATAAATAATATTATAACAAAATCTTCGTGGAAATTAGTCTTGATTGCAAGGATTACTAATTGAACTGTTCCATGAGTTTGTTTAAGAGTTTGCTACTATGATTTTTACTTGTTAAGCATTATAATATTTTTTTAAGTTAAGTAATGGCTTAACCCATCATTACGTTAATGGGTCGGTAATTATGTTTTTACTTATACGACGCAATGAAGCAATTTGTGTTTAATTAAAGCCTTTGTTTTGTATACAGGTGGACTCGATTTAAAATTAGTAATATCTTGATGAAAGAAAAGTTACGAGGAAATTCAGATACTATTTAATTCTTGGAAATCTGTCGATACACTAAGCTGCCATGCTATAGTCGAAAAACGTTTTGACTCTTGAACAAGTAAAACGCAGGTTGGCTTCTGAAAATAAACTAAAATACGAATCCAAATATTAAAATTTTTAACGAAAATACTACATATTACAATCTTTACATAATATTTTTCTGAAAAATCTCTACATATTGTTTGTTAGTTTCACGGTGCCTAATATAATGTTGTGAGCAATGTTTTTGAACACCTTGTATTTTCTGTAATAACATGCTAAGTGATTGGATTGGTGTAATTACCTACTTAATATACGGATTGGTAATGTTATGATTCAGATACACGTATTTATGTAAAGCAGTAACTTTTGGTTGGAATCCTGTTAAACCGTTCGTACAGACAATAACTAATAGGCATGTTGCTGCAGTTCGATACATGTTTCAAAAAAACAAACACTATCTTGAAATTAATCGGTTTGAGTATAGACAGTGATGATAGTTATAAAACTATGCTACAATGTTTAAGAACGCACTATATCTATTTCATTCACACGTTCTGGTTCAACTTATCCATTTTTGGTGCAATAATATGGTTCATACAAGGGTTGGCCTTTGGCTGCACTCTGTGGCAAATTACTTACTTACTACCTTGCCTTACGCTATGCCTACTTGGAGATTTGAAAGTTTACTTCTTCATTCGACACATGCACCACGTGCGTGAATTAGTCAAGGTTTTGAGAAATTTACAGAGTAAATTTATGGCTGCAGAGGATGACGAACAAATTGTAGAGGAATCGAAAAAATGGCTTTCGTTTTTGTCTTCAATATCTAAATTACTGTTGAGTTTTGGTATTCTTGGCGTTCTGGCATTTGCATTGGGACCATTTTTGATAACTGGTTCCTATTATTTAAGTACAGGTGAAATTAAACTCGTCCTACCTTTCATTATATGGTATCCATTTGATGAGTTGGATATACGAATTTGGCCGTTTACATATCTTCACCAACTGTGGACTGGTGAGTTCGTCTTACAAATGTTTTTCTCATAATTACAAACTTTACCCATATAAGATTTATCCGTTTTTAATTAAACCTATAGCAAAGTAAGACATGGAATAGTGCAATTCCATGCACGGATTTGGAAAATCCATATAATAGGTCTTTACCTATGAAATTGCCGTTTTGTATGAAAAAATTTAAACGAATTTTTTTCATGCATTTTTTATTTGTATTAATCGAAGTAATCACCCATGCAATCATTGCATCTTTGCCAACGCAGTGGCAGTTTATTGATGCCCTTCTTAAAGAAATCAGCTGGACGGGAGGCAACAAATTCTTCAAAGGCATTTTGTACTGCCTCTCGGGTATTGAATTTTTTTCCCGCCAAGAAGTTATCCAAATTCTGGAAAAAGTAGTAGTCTGTAGGCGCAAGGTCTGGTGAGTAGGGCGGATGACGGAGAGCTTCCAACCCCAGTTCTTGCAACTTGGAGACCGTCTGCTGTGCAGTATGGGGTCGCGCGTTGTCCTGCAGGAGCAGCGGAGACGAGCGATTGACCAATGCTGGTTGGAGATGTGCCAGCTTCTCCATCATTGTGTTCAGTTCTTCACAGTACACATCTGGAGTAATGCTCACCCCGTTTGGTAAGAAGCTGTGATGAATCACACCGGCGCTAGACCACCAAACAGTGACCATCACTTTTCTAGGGGTAAGTTTTCGTTTAGGGCATTGTTTAGGTGCTGAACCAGGATCCAACCAACTTGCTGAGCGCTTGCGGTTATCAAACAGAATCCATTTTTCATCGCAGGTAACAATGCGGTTCAAAATTCCTTCATTTGTGTGTCTGTTGAGCAGTGCAAGGCACGTCTCGAGGCGTACTTCGCGCTGGCGATCATTGAGTTCGTGGGGCACCCATTTGTCAAGCTTTTTTACCTTGCCAATTTGACGCAAATGGACCAATATTGTTTTGACGCTAACGTCGAAAGCTGCTGCTAATTCAGCCGTAGATTGTGTATCATCAGCTTCCACAATCGCCTTTAATTCGTCATTGTCGCCCAGTCTTCGGACGACCGCGAGGTTCATTTTTCAGGTCGAAATTTCCAGAACGGAAGCGAACAAACCAATAACAAGTGGTGCGTTGGTTTGTAGTGTTAGCTCCGTAAACTTCGTTGATGTTGCGTGCCGCTTGTGCCGCGTTGCTGCCACGACGGTACTCATATTCCATAATTACTCGAATTTTTAACGTATCCATGATGACGAAAAAGATTGAAATGCGATGAAAATGTAAAACTAATCAATAAACAAATGACTACTTTTGGAAAAAAAATCCATGTTTTTAAAATAAAATTAATTTGAAATTAGAATTCTTAGCCACACAAAAATTATTTTGATTTGAAATGGCCAGTACTGCAGAACGGCAATTTCATAGGTAAAGACCTAATATAATAATATTTATACTTTACACTTCTCTGGTAGTGATTGCATTTCGATCGTGTGATCAGTGGTTTATATGAGCTGCCATAATGGTGGATTTATAGCGAAACCGCGACCTCATATAAATCGTTCTTACGGCTTTGTTATTGGCAGCCGTTCCACATAGAAGTGTTGAAAATGTTGAAATGATATCGAGCTTGTGGAAAGTTGATTATTACAACATTTTATTGATGATTGTTTACAAACATTTGAGTCAGTATATTTTTATATTTTGATATCCACAATATTAAGTCAGACTTTATTTTCAGCATGGGTGGCAGTATTTTCTGTTTACGGGCCAGATTGTTTCTTCTTAACTTGTTGTACGTTTATTCAAATTCAATTTCTGATACTGCAACACGACATGGAGCGGATTGTGAAAGAAGACGCGAGGAACAGACATGATACCACACTAGATACATTTAAAGCAGAGCTTGTGCAACTTGTCAATTCACATCGGGACCTGATACGGTATGTAGGTGCTCTATAAACGATAATAGTCCATGGACTTAATGGATTCCACATTTCTGAAAGTCAATTTCGCTCGACATCGCTTTGTTTTGCTAGTTTAGCTATTTTGGTATGACGTTCTATAGTTACCAGTATATAGTGTATTCAATCCCGCATCAAAATCTCAATCCTGCAAGCCTGCGGAATCGGGGTTATCAATCCCGCGGATCCGCGGGATTTGCGGGACTTCCAATAACTTAATACTTTTTGTTGTATGTAGTTATGTTCATGAATTTATGAAGTGTTATATGAAATATATCTATACATATTATGTAGTTACCATACCAGTACTTACCACAAATCACTAACTGTATTGCACTGGAATAATGATGCAATTGCCTTCACCGCGAGATATCGTCCAAACATGGTGCCTTTAATTTTTCCTATTTTATTTTACCGGGAAGACCCTGAATTAGAGATAGACCAATTCGTGTAGTAAAGTGAAAAGTATCGATGATTTAGTTTCATATTCATATTCATATATCATTTCATATTCATAAAGTAGCGAAACAAAAATTTGAGTACGAAAATTCTGGGTATCGTGATCGATCGTAACAAAAGTATCGAGTATCCTCAACTTTGCTCAAGCCTACTCTAGAATCTACTCAATCTTTTTCGTTGTCTCGCTCAAAAGTACAGTCGCATGGTGTGCATGCTTTTTAAGACTGCATATTATCGCCCATTTCACTTCGAATTCCATTTTTTTTCAGTACCGCAAATCCCGCATGTGTAGCATTACCGATCCCTCAAAATGTGGGATCCCGCGTATGCGAGATTGGATTCCCTAGTTACCAGTGTACCTACTGAAGGAACTTCCATTACATTTGATAATAGCTGAAGCAAAATGACGAGGCTATACAAGCTAAAAAACATCCATTTCAGAATTTCTTTCAATACCTTTATAAACACAGTTCAAAATATCTATCTCATTGCTGTTGACAGCAAAAGTGGGTATTCCCAGTTCGTACGGGCTTTTATTTAAATCCTCATTTTTTGAGTCATTCGTTATGGAACATTGCCAAAACCAGCCAAAACGAGTTCAGAAGTTTGTCGCCGCTTTAGCTAATTTATGTATTTTGACCTAAAGTTTTTCAACTCACTACTTCTTTGTCTTTACTTTGGTTGTTTATTTTTATAGCACAAATTGTTGTGCCACTAACTTTTGTGGCTATTTTCAGATGTGTCAACTTATTAGAGATCATTTACTCTAAATCGACTTTATTCAACGTTGTGACCAGCTCCTTGATTATATGTGCCACTGGATTCAACCTGATGGTAATGCTTGAAATATTTTAAACTTATTTTAATTCTAGACCCATTCTAGTCTCTAATAAATTGTACAAACACTTTGTTCCAGGCTATCGAAAATCTAGCTCTAATGGCACCTTTCACCGCCTTCCTTACATTTGGTTTGCTCCAGATATTCTTTTATTGCTATTACGGTGATTACGTGATGAGATCTGTAAGTGAACATAACATAAATAAGGTATTATTGGTTCTAGTTCCAGTTTCTGTGGTAATGTTTTGTTATTTTTCCAGAGTATGGGAGGAGGCGATGCTGTTTACAGGAGTCGTTGGTATGAAACAGGAGCGGCCGAGAGAAAATATCTTTTGATTGTTTTACTTCGGTCAGTGTTACATTATTAGGAATTTCAGATATAAAGGTTGTTTGAAATAAAGAAGAAAGGGGATAATGTTCATAATTTACTGTTATGAGATTTGTTTTTATTACTTAGGCAGTTTTCTTTAGTCAACGAATTACCTAAACAAGGTAATTTAATAAACTTTTATGAGATATTAGGGTGAATAGTTGTTAATCAATCAGAAGCAAAAGTCATTATCTGACTGATGTTAATTATTTTATGACCCCCTCGTTGGTTTAGTAATTGTAAGTGACTACAGTAGGAAAACTTTAGAAAAATTAAAATATTAGTGATCCATTTATTCTTGTTTGGTTTCAGATCTCAAAAACCGTGCAGGTTAACAGCTTACGGTTTTACTGACATTAATTTAACTGCATTTACTCGGGTAAGATAAATAATAAATAATAGATACCTATGTTTACTGACAACATAGGAAAAACCATCTTTATATATCTACTTATTTAAATATTTATTTTCAGATTCTGAGTACTTCTTGGTCTTATTTCGCTCTTCTGAAACAAATGTATGACTAATATTTCAGCAATTTTAGTACTTCACTCCAAATACGCTACATAACGCAGATATCATTATAATTCAATTAGTATATTTATTATAATTAACACACAACACATTAAATTACACATAACATTACATTATTCAAATAACTATGAGTCTACTGATAGAATCGTAATTTGAACCGAGCAAAAAACAGGCTTTTAAAAAAATGTTGGTACTTATTTTGTAAATACTCAGTATGAGGCATACATTGCCTACTTTCAAAACCTTCATAAGATTCAATCTGCCTAGCCTTTTCCCAACTATGTTGGGGTCGGCTTCCAGTCTAACCGGATGCAGCTGAATACCAGTATTTTACACGGAGCGACTGCCTATCTGACCTCCACAACCCATTAAATGGGAAATACGATACCCCTTGGTAAGACTGGTTGTCAGACTTTCGGGCTTCTGACGACCCGTGACGACTGTCGTAGATCCACGAATGACAGCCGGGACCAACGGCTTACCGTGCTTTCCGAGGCTCGGAAGAGTCTCGGTATGTAAAGATGGTCACCCATCCACGGACCGACCCGAGCAAGCGTAGCTTAACCTGATGGATCGACCCGTGCGGTTGTTAATACTTAGCCGCGAGCTCCTTCATAAGATTACCCCTTTTAAATATCAGTACTTTTGCTTCAGTTTTACCTACACATCATTCGTAATAATACCCCTATTTAATGTCGGTTTAAAATTATATATTGCTTTCTTTTAGTGTTAGTTGTAATTATCCTGTGAGGTGTTATTTACACCTTTAAATGCATGTTCATGCACGACAGTTCCACGTTAATTGTTCGTTTCTACAGCATGATTTAAATAATTTTTCTACAAAAATATAGCCGAAGACTATTGAGCAAATCACAATAGAGTCGGTAAATGTACGAAAGCATAATATCTATCATGCTTTGCTTATTAAATATTAGTTTTAAATATTAAATTAATATTTAAATATAAATATTAATGTTAGTTTTAGTATTCTTTGTCAGATAAATACTTGATGTTATCTACATGTATACGTAGGTACCTATACAATTGTTTACTTCTGTACGCACTTGCTTGCTAATATGGGTAGGTGATTGTACATGATTGTATTGAAAGACTTGTAAGATGAGATTGAAGAAAACTGTTCTTGCTGACTTCTTGTTATAATTATGACGAAAAAGATTGAAATGCGATGAAAATGTAACACTAATCAATAAACAAATGAATACTTTTGGAAAAAAATCCATGTTTTTAAAATAAAATTAATTTGAAATTAGAATTCTTAGCCAAACAAAAATTATTTTGATTTGAAATGGCCAGTACTGCAGAACGGCAATTTCATAGGTAAAGACCTAATATATCTTACTTCTATTATAAATGCGAAAGTTTGGATGGATGTTTGTTACTTAATCACGCCAGAACAGCTGAACGGATCTGAATGAAATTTGGTACAGACTTAGGTTATAGTCTGGAATAGCACATAGGTAACTTTTTATCCCGGAAAATTGTACGGTTCTCGTGGGATAATTTCCGACCTCCACGCGGGAAAAGCCACTGGTAAAAACTAGTATTACAATAGGTATGCTTAATATGCTAGCGCACTAAATACATGTGCGATGTATCTAATCGTACAACTTCATTAACAAGAGTTTTTTATAACTAACTAGGTACACGTTAATTTCTGGAATACATATCATCCTAAACAGTTTTGGTTAAAATCCTACTTGTTTGATCTTTTGTAAACACCTTCTAATGTAAATTACTGTATACTGTAGGATACCCGCTTTATACTGTAGAATTAAACCTAATTCGATATTTCAAAAAAAAAGTCTTCATACTTTTCGTCCGGTGTATTGAAGAGTTTTCCGCCACACTGAAACGCGACTACGAAAATGCTCGAACAATTTAAAAAATGTTTAAAAAGAGTGAATTTTTATTTGAGGTTTCTCGGCTTGAGTCTGGATAGTAGAAAGGATAAGGATAAAACTATTTTAGAACTTGTCCGTAATCACAAAGTTTACTGTGCACACTTCATTTCATTAAATCTAGAACTTGTTGCACAGGTGTTATGGGTTTTAGAAGCTATTTTAACTGGAAAAAGTTTTGTGGAAATAACTCGTTTGATTCCATGCTTAATTCTTTGCCTTATAAGTAATTGTAAAACGATTTCATTTTTATATTATGCGCATTATAATAATGAATTCATTGAAACTATGCAACGCTTGCTTGTGAATGAAATGAACATCGAAGAAGAAGGAAATCTCTTCAAAAAGAAAGTGATTGACGCGCAAGTTTCAATGCTGACAAACATTACAAAGAAGATTATTTATTTGATTATAATGGGTGTGTTAATGTTTGCATTGGCGCCTTTGTTTATAATTGTGCCTAATTATTTGAAAACTCTTGAAGTCAAACTTGAGATGCCATTTATAGCGTACTATCCATTCAATGAATTTGATGTCCGGATTTACCCTTGCATTTATATACACCAGGTGTGGTCAGGTAAGTTGCTGATTCTACATAAAGTTCCTTACTTATTAATGCCAAGGACAATTTTCAAAATAGTCAAAGATGATCTTATTTTGGTCCTTATTTATGAGAAGATGGATTGCCAGTCCTTTCCTTGACAGAGTACTTAGGCCTAGCGCACACTGCCGGGCGTTTTTTTACCGCAAGATGTGTAAAGGAATGTCATAGAAGTGTGCGCATTGCGATGAATAAAACGTGTGCGGTTTATTCTTAGTGGGCCTTCCGCTGCAAATTTGCGGTTCGTCACCGGATGTATTTATACGAAGTAACGCGAACTGCAGTAAAAAAATGCACCAAGACTTCGACCAAGCAGTAATATCTTTATATTGTACGAAAAGAAGACATTATTAGGCCTGAAGGAAATCAACGCCTTTTGGGGACTCTTTTTTATGCAACAATAAATATGTAGATAGTCATCGTGCTTTTTTTTATCCGTAGTGCGTAAACCCGTGACTGCTTTTGTTATACCGTACGGCAGAAATAACGCACCGGATTCCACCGCACCGCAGTGCGCGCTAGCCCTTAGTTCAATCATCATTAATTTGTTTTTATTATTAGTGTTTTCATGAGTAGTTATTTTTTTTTTTCTGGAAAAAATAGCTACCTACATAAGAAGGTTGTTTTAGGAAGATTATCAGAAATACTGAATTTATTTTTCAGCAATAGTCGCCATGGTTATGGTGTACGGCCCTGATTGCTTCTTCTTTACTTGCTGCACCTTTCTTCATATTCAGTTTTCTTTACTGAACTATGACATGGAGAGAATCGTAACTGAGGACTCGTATAGATGTGAGGGATTGAAATTCAAAAAGTTAGCAGTTCGACATATTGAATTGATGAGGTAAATATTTGTTATGAATTAGGCTGGAAGGTATATACTACAAAAAAAGCGACTGAGAATATCTATAAGACTCCCCAGCATCGTACGCACAAAAAACCGTAAAAAAACCGTTTTGTTACCGGTTTTTAATGCCAATACTTAATTATTGTCTGCTCTATTAGGCAGGACATATTGGAACTTTAATTTATTGTTAAGACCTTTAACTAACAATAAATATTTTTAATTTTGTAAAATAAAAAACCTTATGAAAATGTTTCCATTTTCTTATTGTTTTTATTTCCATTTTGATCGGTCTATAGGCTAACTAGTATTTTCTAACTACGTGGCGTAATCACTCATAAAAATTAAAAAGTTAATGCCTAATCAATAATTATTTATAATGTTACTTTCAGATGCGTCAATTTATTAGAGGAAATGTTTTCGAAATCAATATTATTCAACGCACTAACTAGTTCAGTTATTATATGCGTGACTGGATTTAATGTCTTGGTAAATAAATAATAATATTACAGACTAACATCTATACGATCTTCCTGCCCTTATCCCACGTTACGTGGGGTCGGCACAACCCGTTGTTTTCTTCCATTCTTCACTGTGAACCATCACGCTATCATTTACTCCCTTCTCTTTCTTATCATTCCTCACACAATCCATCCTTCTTTTCTTTGGCCTTCCTCTCCCTCTCCATCCATCAACATTTATATTCATCACTCTTTTAGTCACATGCGTTTCCTCGTGCCCTCCTCATCATCAAGCCAAACGATTTCCATGGGAAATTTGAAGTAAGAAATTAATAATGATGTACCTACACATTTCTTACTTTACATTTTCATCACTCTACACATCCATCTCAACATTTTCATCTCCGCTGCATGATCTTTTTTCATCCGTCTTCTTCACGGCGCAGGAAAAAGACGGATGAATACCTACTTACATTTCATGGATCAGGAACATTTTATGTGTAGATATTTAATGTGATTGAGGGCTGATTGTTCAATAGTCATATAATTTTTATTTGAGGAATAAATATGGCGGTTTGACAGATTTTGTGTTGAAAATATGTCAAACTGTCACATTTATTCTTTAGATAAAAGTTATCTGACTATTGAAAAATCAGCCGTAAGGGCAAATTTTTCAATCGTCAGTTAATTTTTATTTATGGAATAAATATGGCGGTTTGACAGCTTTTGTATAGAAAATATGTCAAACTGTCATATTTAATCTTGAGGTAAAAGTTATCTGACTATTGAAAAATCAGCCCTAAATAATTTTTAATTTTATTTTAGGTGGTGGACAATATTGTTATGATGGCGTCTTTCACTGCGTTTTTAATTTTCGGTTTGATGCAAATATTTCTGTTTTGCTATTATGGCGACACTATTATGAGATCGGTAAGTTAATTACATAAATAGGTGCTTCCTACAGTTTGTAAATCTCAACATGATCAAAACCACAGTATAACTAAGATACAGTAGTTTATCTTCATAGAAAACGACCGAAACGACGAGCTTCAAAATTTCAGCCAGTACCAATACTCAACAGTTCGAGCGCGCGGCAGTTACGCACGGACGGACACGTGATTAGATAAACACGTGTCCACCTAACTACACCATACTACTAATTAATTCAAGGTCACTGCCCAGATAAACTACTGCAGCTTTATTATTCTGTGTCAAAACGGGGTCTATTAATTAAAAAAAAAATAAAATGCATCACAATGGCGGGAGAAGCGCCAGGGTAGCCCGCGAAATTCAAATTTTCATACTTTTTTGCAATTAGCAAATATTAGGTTTTATGTTGATTCAAGTATGATTCGCGAACGTAACAAATATGTATTTACAGAATTATAACTATTTCAATCAGTAATACAACTCCTTAAGAAAAAAAATAAAAAAACAGTAAAATAGTAATTCAATAGGATTACTTGGTCTTATCGCGGTATAAGAACCAGATGAACGTATCTACAAAAAAATCAAAAAAAGTTTTTTTTCATAAAACGGTTCACAATATAGTCCTTTATGAATTGCCAAAACGACGTAACGGTAAAGTCAATATTTATCAAATTCCAAAAAAACTAAATAGCTTAAGAATAATTTTCAATGGAACCAGAAAAACGTATTATGAATACCGTTGAAATACACTTCTGGACACATCTTTTGGCCCACCTTGTATTTTCAGTTTCGTTTGGTCTTAGCTAAAATTTTATATTAGGTCGAGCAAAAAGTTTTTATGCAGTTTTGAACCTGGCACATTCACAATTTCATTCAATAGTCTTTTTTTTGAATTTCGAACACAGAATTTAAAGAAACAAAAGACAATTTGGAGCCTGTTTGTTGATATCAATTAATCGAATACTAAGAAAACTTGGTTTTATTGGTTTACTTGGATTTCATTCTTGAAAAAGTGATTGATATCTTTGGTTTTGCAACAAACATTACTTATTCTTAACATTAAGGTGAGGTTCTATCAATAATCTATGGATACTTCACCTGAAGTCGCCGCCCAAGCTGTGGCACTTATTCAGGCCGGACACAGCCAAAGAAACGTGAGCGCTCAACTTAATTTAAGTCGATCTGCGGTCCGAAATGTTTATCGGAGGTACCTAGAGACTGGCGGCTTTGTTCGTCGCCAAGGAAGGCCACGATCTCGGGTCACAACTGAAAGGCAGGATCGATTCATCGTGACGACCAGCTTGAGAAATCGTCACCTTACCTCCATTGAGATACAAAACCAACTTCGCGACTTCCACGGAGTATCTGTGAGCGCTCGAACTGTTCAGAGAAGGTTAAAAGAACGCGATATGGTACCACACAAGCCAGCTAATGGCCCCAAACTAACGCGAGCCCACCGAACAGCGCGCCTTCATTTCGCACGCAGTCATTTAAATTGGACACAGCAAGATTGGAGCCGTGTACTCTTTTCTGATGAGTCTAAAATTGTGTTACATGGCAAAGATGGAAGGAAGAAGGTCTACCGACGTAAGGGAGAGCGTTTCGCACAATGCTGCTTTGAAGAGAGGGTTGCTTATGGCGGTGGCTCATGGACTGTCTGGGGCGGTATATCCGCGAGCGGCAAAACTCAACTTGAGGTTGTTACAGGACCACGGCTGCCAACATTAAATGCTGAAAGGTACATTCGTGAGTGCTTAGAACCTCACGTGATACCATACGCGGACTATGTGGGCCCAAATTTCCGTTTTATGCATGATAATGCAAGAGCCCATGCGGCCGGCATCGTCAGGGAATATCTTCGGGATGTGAACATCACAGTTATGGACTGGCCAGCCAGAAGCCCAGACATTAACCCCATTGAGCACATGTGGGACGAGCTAAAAAGACGTGTTAGGGCTCGTCAGCCAGTTGCCCAGACGATGCAGGAGTTGAAAACTGCCATAGAAGAGGAATGGGAGATGATCCCTCAAAATTTCATAGAGCGGTTGATAAACTCTATGCCTAATCGTATGAGAGCTGTGGTAGATGCCCATGGAGGCAACACGCGTTATTAAATTAAACCTTTATTTGATAAAACATGTTTTTTATTCAAAAATCAATTGCCTTTAACAAGGCGCATATCCGACTTGTTAGGCGTAGCTCCATGTCGTATGGTATTCTGAATTCAAATTTAAAACAATACGATCGAAAAAGATGGTAAAATGTATCAGGTTTAAAACTGCATCAACAGTTTTTGTTCAATCTAGCAATCATATTTCGGTAGGGGCCATCGAAACCTAAACTCTAAGGTGGGCCAATAGATGTGTCCAGAAGTGTAGTTCTAATTATCTTCATACCTCTTTAGAGCTATAGGAACGTATTTCTAAAAACAATATCTTTATTCTTAGAATATAGTTTGTTTGGCAATATTATACAAACCATAAGAACGTAAAAGCTTATACGTTGTTTTGGTCGTTACAAAATTTTGTTTTGATGCTTAGTTTAAAGAGCCAGTGTAACGTTTGTGTATTTACGTTTTATTGGCACAAATATTTTTCTTAGATAAATACTACAAGAAAATGGCCAAAACGATGTATTACGATTTACGTTTTTGTGGCAGTACTATTTTGTTTGATTAGTATTATAGTCCATTGACAAAATATAAACTTACGTTAGTTTGGCACCTAAAAGTTGATGTAAGGTCTCAACGAGTTGAAACACGCAGTGCGGGGAGCCCCCTGATTTGAAGTTAACCTGAACCTGGACCGTCACCCACAAAATTATTGACATTGGAAAATGTGTCACTTATTGATTTAAATGAGGATTTGTATTTATCACATTCGAGCAATGATGGCGAGCCCGCACCAGATGAATGTATCTTATCATCAAGTGATTTTTCAATTTCGGAAACAAGAAATAATGTTCAAATAAATGATGTTATGACCGAAAACATTCCTCATTCTAGTAATACTCTTGATACAAACATAGAAACTAATACTACCGATATTGCTGGGATTGAGTCTGTCATACCTGGTCTTCAAAATCGGAAACGCAAGCGCAGAGGTCAAGCGGAGCCCAAAGAATGGAAGAAGAATTTGAGAAAAAACAGAAGACAAAAAGGTGAACCTTACCTCTCCAGTAAAGGTGTTTTAAAACCAGGAAAATTATTGGGTGAATCGAAGTGTATGGGGATGTGTCGAGAAAAATGTACGACCAGATTTAGTGAAGAAGAGCGGCTGGAAATCTTTTCATCTTTTTGGAACATTGATGATATAAATCAGAAAAGGCAATATATTGTAGGCTTAGTAAATCGAGTACCTACACAAACAAAACGAACTGCTAACTTAGACAGTAAAAGGAAAATGACAAACAAATATTTTCTAAAAAAAAGTGGAGCCACAGAAAAGGAAAAGGTATGTCAAAAATTCTTTTTAGCAACATTAAGTGTCTCAGAAACATTTGTGAGGTTTTGTTTCAAAAAACTGACTGAAACTAATGTTGTTGACGCTGATAAACGGGGCAAACACGTGCCTCATAATAAAAAGTCTGAAGATACCAGGCAGTTTATACGAGATCATATTAAATCATTTCCCCGAATGCCAGCACACTATTCCCGAAAAGATACAAAAAAAGAGTTCTTAGACCAAGATCTGAATGTAGTCAAGATGTACGAGCTTTATAGAAGTAAATGTTGTGAAGAGCAAAGAGAACCTGTTGACATAGCTTATTACCGTATGGTTTTTAATAAAGAATTTAATATTGGTTTCTATAGACAACGGAAAGATTTGTGTGACAAATGTTTTACTTTCCAACATTTGAGCGCAGAAGAAAAAGAGAAGCAGAAAGAAGAGTACGAAAAACATTTAAAAAGAAAAGTTACTGCACGACGACATCGTGATGAAGCGAAAATGTCAGCACAATCTGGTGATATACATTTCGTTGAATATGACTTGGAAGCCATTTGTAATTGCCCTTCATCATCATCTAAGCTAATTTATTATAAACGGCGAATTGCAATTTACAACTTTACCATGCTGGATTTTGAGACGGAAAAGCGTAACGTTTTCTGTTATTGCTGGCACGAAGGTATTGGAAAAAAAGGGGCTGTTGAAATCGGGTCATGTTTGTTGAAATATCTGAAAACCAAAGCTGATGGTAAACCAATTACATTTATGTCAGATACTTGTGCGAGCCAATGTCGTAATGTATATATATCAGCTCTACTACTGTACTGCATTGAAACTTTCAATATACCAGAAATTAACCAAAAGTATTTTGAACCTGGGCATAGTCAAATGGAAGCAGATAACATCCACGCAACTATTGAACTTGCTAAGAAGAATATACCTTTATTTCATCCATCTGGATTATATACAATTATAAGAAAAGCTTCCTGAAAAAATCCATATGACGTCCATGAAATGGGAACAGAAGACTTCGTAGATATTAAATACCTAAAGACTATATTAGTTAAGAATGCTAAGGTGGACTGTGATGGTAATGCTGTCAACTGGCTAAAAATAAGATGGCTGCAGTATCGTAAAGAAGACAATAAACATATTTATTTTAAATATGATCTGGAGGATGATGATTTTAAAAGGATTAAGATTATCAGAAGAGGCAAACGAATACCTGTGGAACAAATTGTGTTGAAAAATGCATATGACAAACCCTTACCCATTTCTAGTGAAAAGTATGATGATTTACAAGACTTATGCAGACAAGGCATCATTCCAACGCCATATCATGATTTTTATAAAGGGTTTTCAGTTGGAACTCCAACAACAGATGACGAAGATAATTAATATTTTTCTAAACGCTGCTAAGCTGATTACAGGTTTTATTATTTAAATTGTACTATTTCAGAAGTAAATAAAGATTATTGATTTAAACTATACTATTTTATTACTCATTTTATCACTACATAGACATAATAAAACTTAAATTCACAAATGACGTATTTAAGTTTGATAACAACATAGTTTGAAAATAATTAAGGGCCACACTAACGTATGTCAACCGAATTAAAAAAAAATATATATTGCGTCTATGTAAGCATATATAAATAAATAATTTCTAATTTTTTCAAAGCTCTAAGAGTGTGGCAATACATAGAAAAAATAAAAAAATTCCATACTAGTATTTTATCTGTATTAAAAAACTGGTAAAGTTTAAAGAGCCGAATTTTCACAGTATCTTTGCTTTCCTGTAAAATTGAGAAAATGTAGATACGTTCATCTGACTCTTACACCGCGTTATATAGTTGTATTGATGACTTTAATGATTATAGTTCTGTAAATACATTACTTGTTATGGTTGGAAATCGTATTTTAATGAACATGCGACCTAATACCACAGTATAAATGTATAGACTTGCAAATTACAACAAACGTAAGAAAATTTGAATTTCGCGGGTTACCACACTTCGAATTCTGGACGTTTTCACCAATATATTTCTGCGTTTGTAAGAGTTAAATATTTTAGTTATTTTTCAGAGCATGCACGTGGGTGATGCCATTTACAACAGCTACTGGTACAACATAGGAGCGGCAGAGAGGAAAGGATTCCTCATTGTTTTGATAAGGTGTTGATATTTGACTAAAACTTGTCGATATTAGTAGGTACTTGGTCATACAATAGTTTTTATTCTTTTCAGAGCCCAAAACCCCTGTGAACTAACGGCGAATGGATTTTTCAAAATTAATTTGGGAGCTTTTACGAGTGTACGTGTGCCATTATAATGTTAATCATTACTAATGTTAAATTATTACTAAAATATTAAATAAAAAAATTCCATTTTCAGATACTAAGCACGTCGTGGTCATACTTCGCTCTTTTGAAAACTATGTATCACCCTGAATGAAAATTTTGACGGTAGTTCTACAAATAGCTTCTTCAAAGGACGGTACCAACACAAGAATATTATGTCAATAGTCTCAATGATTATCAATTTCATTTAGAAAACTAAGCTTTATTTATGTGAATAAACGTTGTAGATGATGATATCATATTTTATTTACAACTGGCTTTTGCCAGCGGCTTCGCCGTCGTCGAGTTCGGAAATTAACCCATGGAAACGTACTACCGGTATAAAAAGCAGCCTATGTGCTATTCCAGACTATAATCTTTCTCTATTCCAAATTTCATCCAGATCCGTTCAGCCGTTCTGGTGTGATTGAGTAACAAACATCCATCCATCCAAACTTTCGCATTTATAATACCTACGAGTAATACTAGTAGGAAAATGTTCTCAATCACTTTGTTTGTCACTCAAACGAAGTCAGCTAAATGCTTTTAGGAACTTCGCATAAAACAGCGTTTGACAAATCGAAATGTTCTGAAAGCCGATACATAAGGCTCCCGCAGACAGGCGCGACGCGACTCTAGTAAAACAATTTCAATGAAAACATTATGGACTTTATTTTACCAGAATCGTGTCGCATCGTCGCGTCGCGCCTGTCTGCGGGAGCCTTTAGCAGTACGTACCTACAGTTTCACGCCGGTTAAAGCCTAAAGCCGTAAACTTGTTCCGTGGAAGCATTGTGAATCGCTGAAAGCGAGGAGAGACTAACATTTTGATATTAAATTACCAGAACGATAACCTTTACAGTAACAGCAAAGTTAGGATAATAAAGCATTATCTTTTCATTCTATTCCATTGTTTTGGCATTCGTATTATTCAGTCTCAGGAGAACCATAATCTTACGCCTGCTTTATAATTTACATCGTACACTTGATAGCTTTCGTTTATTCTGGGAATTGCGAAACAAGGTATTCTCAATTCTTATGTAGGTCATGAATGCGGCAGTTGTTACCGGTGCGCCAAATAGCGAAGAATCCTGCAGTAGGCACATCGTCTCTTCAGACAGACACTAGTGAAATAATAGTTGAATAAAATTAGCCAAATGACTATTGTGAAAAGCAGTAAAACTTGTGATTTATGGGACGGACACTATCAACAGATATCTGAGACATCGTGAAATACTTTTAGCTGAAATGAAGGTGTCGTTAATGTGATTTGTATTTTTTTTATGGTAAATAACTAGATACTATTTAAGAAATTACCTTTCCGGCACTATGTTATTGAGAATTGGATCCTCCGTCCATCGGTGGCCTGGTCTTTCGCCGGTCGTGTCAATTTGCCGTCACATCGGACTATGAGAGTGAGGGAAGTGAGAGTGCACCTGTGTCTGCGCACACACTAGTGCACTATAATATCTCCCGCGCCGAAGGCTGGTCTCCGCTGAGATTGGTCGCCATGGCCGAAATTCGGTCTGATGGACCATATTGAGGATTATAAGCTTGACTACCTCGTTGGTCTAGTGGTCGCAATCGCTAATGCTGAGCATGAGGTCCTGGGTTCGATTCCTAGGTCGGGTAAAGTGTTATTGGGTTTTCCTCAGGAATTTCTTAGTAGCAGCCTGGAGCTCGCCTCCTATTACATGGGTCTTATTAACCAGTTATGTATAATATAAGGCTCTTATACATAGCTGACGTAATGTGAGTGCACTATACAGGGCCAATTTCAATTAGCTAGCGAAACTCAGCAGACTTGATGGACTGTTGATATCGAAACATGATAAAACAAAAAGAAATCAATTTGATGATGTTTTTTTTTGTGTAAACTTCACAGAAGTTATGGGTATCGAAATCTCAACACGATAAAACAGATTTTATCAACTCACACTTCAAGTAACAACACTGCCAATCCCAAAAAATCATCATATCTTTTTCATTTTTATTTTGTCGTCTTTATGAAACAAAAATTAAATTAAATTAAATTTATTTATTTATTCAATATTTCCACGTACGTTTTTACAGGTGGGAACCCAATACAACAATGTAGTCACAATTTCCACACTCAGTGACATCACCCAACAACCAATTACCAACAAAATTAAATTAAATTATTTTTTTTTTTTGTTTATTAAACTCCGCTGACATGATTATGGATATTGATATCTGTCAATACCCATAATCACGTCTGCGGAGTTTCGCTAGCTAATTTAATTTGACCCTGTATACACATCTGCCTAACCCTTCGGGGATAACAGGCGTGATATTATGTTCTGTTATGTTATTATAAGCTTGAAGTGCGCGAGTCCTGCTGTCAGTCGTGAACATCTGTGGCGCAACTTTGAACATAGGCGTCAATAGACGAATGAGATCACAAGAATAATCGACATCGCACTGAATTCTTTTGATGTTGCAACACGAAAAGTATTCGTTACGCAGGTTCGTAAACATTTAATGCTAGCAAAGTGTATCCAAGACTAAATTGATTGAGATAAGGGAAGCAGAATGATGAAGTGTCTAGTATCTAATTAGTTCAGAATGTTAGGGTATTTTTGTTTAAAACTCAAAAACGAACCTCGATCATTACGCCGCTGTGCCAAGATTTATTATAGGCAATAATAACGTGTTAACTAAAACTACGAATTTAGCCATCTGCGAGTCTTTGTCTAAATTTATGAAATGATTGATTTAATTTAAGTATCTCGAAATGTTTTTCTTATTTTTTTTATGTCCTTTAAAAAGTTATTAACTTTCAACCTATAATTAATATAAGTACTATTAATATTTTGACTTTGTTAGCTTAGCTGTTGCTAATATTATTGGGTATGCTGTGGTTTCCTAAAAGTGAAGAACTATACCTCTTAATACCAGGGGGTCTACTCCCCTATGTCTGTCCGTCCGTCTTTCCGTCCGTCTGACATAACGATCCAACAAAACAAGTGTAAAAGTTAAATTTTTAGGACGGGCAAAAACACATCGGGGTTAGGGACAGCTGTCAAATCGTGTTGTCATTCATATTTCGTTCGGGCCCCGAACCAATCATCCATCCGTAGTTGATACGGAGTAGGAAACGCAGGTAACGAAGGCCGAAACTACGGGCTTCGTGCTTAGGGAGTAGACCCCCTGATGTTGCCCTTTATTTAAGTGTCCTGTATCATCATTATTTATGTGTCATCTTTTGCTGGAGATCCTAAAAATAAATAGTAAATAAACAAATAGCATAATGAGCCAGTGCAGCCATGTTCCCACTGCTGTAATCCCCCACGCGGGCCCAGTGCGGGTGTAACAATGTCTTCGAATTTTTGGTTCTAGGATATGCCGGTTTCCTCACGATGTTTTCCTTCACCGTTTTCAGAGCAGTGGTGATGAAATTATTTACACAAAGTAAAGCGCCTGCCTGGGTTCGAACCCACGACCTACAACTTGTAAGTAGGCGGTGTTACCACTGCTCTAAAAAAATATATATATATTTTTAAATAAATAAATATAGTATAAAATAAATGAATAAAAACTAAAAATACCATTCATGACGTAAGTGACTATTTACAAGTTACAAAATAATGCAATGTCACGGCCTCACGGCTACCTTTAGTTGTTGGCATCTGAACAAGGTCAAATACTTTTCCAGAAATATGAAAGGGCATTTACATTTCCCGGAAAAGAACCGGAGTAACCGACGTAGCTTGCAAAACTGAAGTGGCAGTGGGCTGGCCATATTTATCGAAGGACCGATGGCCGGTGGAGCAGACGAGTCTTGGAGTAGAGACCGCGTATCGGCAAGCATCCCCCAGCTTGATGGACCGAGGTGGCTGGGACAGACTGGATGCGGAAGGCGGAGGACAGGGTATTGTGGCGCAGCCTGGCAGAGACCTGTGTCCAGCAGTGGACTGCGATAGGCTGAGTTGATTGATTAAATTACATTTCCCTAGGTATCTCAGTTTTGGTCAGTGTCCAACCGACCGGCAGTGGTATACCTACATCGATTAACTCGTGTGTGATAGATAGGCGCGTCCGTAATTAACAAGGGTGCGACTAAATTGCCGTAATTGTCGCCGAGTACACACGACGCGGGATTTGTAATTAAACCATATGTCCGGAAACGTTTATACAATGGAATTTTGTTTCTGGTTTGTTCATAACACTGATACAATGTTGTTGTTGTTTTTGGTTGGCAAAACCTTGTCTAGGTATTTGTTGGTCGTTCGTGTTATACGCGACGTGATAATTAGAGTTTAAACATATCTTAGTGCTACAATTCTGAATGGCAGTTATTTAGGTATCTGTTGCTTTAGATACCTACCTATACAGGTAGTCTCAAACGTATAGTGGTCCAAAGGCAAATGGGGTAAAGAGGAGGTGACCAAAAGGTAAAAGTTGGGATATATTTTTTTACCTGGTCTTAGAAAGTTTCGCTAATGTTTAATAAAAAGTTAGAAAACACAACTATAAAAAAAATCTGAAGCGTTACAGAGCCACACCGAACGTAAATAGGAATATAATCTTGTACTATCGAGAAAACTTAGATCTGGCCAATTTGAAAACAAAATCCCGTGCTCACAATGACCACATCTGTTAGCAAATGTTATTATAGCGGCCGAGCGCTGCAAGCATGCATAGTCCTTACGGTGTATAGATGTAAGTTACCTCGATAGTACCTACACTATCAAGGCATCTTCCAGCCAGATTTGAACTCGCTACGTCGAAAATTATGTTTACACGCTCGAAAAATCCAAGTGTAAGTGAAAAATTTCTTGAATATTATTAAATTAGCGAAATCTAATGAGAATATCCTAACTTTTAAATCTTTAAATAATTACCTTTGCTTTACCCCATTTGCCTTTGGATCACTACGTTTGAGACAGTTTCAGACAGACAGACACCCTGTATAATTTTTTATAAATAATCAGTATGCGCAACTGCAAACTGTAGTCTGAATGAGACTCCATTCAGACTGCGGTAATAAGGACGCTGTTACAAATGAGTAGTCAAATCATTAACAGTTTGTCAATAAATGTACCGAAGAAAAATTTTCAGTTCGGTACATTTATTGAAAAACTGAACGGTCTATCTAAAATTATATTTATAGTTCAGAATCGTATCATGCACATCTATCAACAATTCGGGCAAAAAACATTTTAAGAATGCAAAGCATTTTATTTAATAAACCTACTTTTGTGTAAAAAAGTAATGATTTAGAAAGAAAGAAAAGAAAGAAAGAAAGAAAAATATTTTATTTGGGACACGCACAGGAAATACAGTTAAAAAAGAGCATATAAAAGTAACAAAATAAACATTAAAAAGCAAAAAAACAAAAAAAAGAAATCAGAATAAAAAAAAAAAAAGAGACCTGTGCGAGGCCAAAAAGGCTCCCATCTCAGCATAAAGCTGCGATATTTAAAAAATAAATACCGCAACGCTGGTATTCTGATAGGGCCTGTGTGATGCCACGGACATACCCACGGATATCAATTAAAAATAGCAAGGGGAATAAAATCAAATAAAATAAAATACAAATACTATACTTGAAAAGAAAAAAACAAAAACCGTCAATAAGGTGTAAAGATCGACTCACGCTTGACGCCCGACGGTCCAACCTCACTTGTCTATGCTATAGACTATTGTCTATATTTATGACAAGCGATGAGACCATGCAATGCATGAGACGCGGGCGCAGGCGACTGGCTGATTTGACTACCCATTTGTAACAGCGTCCTAAGAACTCTGTACGAATCGTTGTAGCAGCAACAACTTTTACTGATACGAATTCCGCATTGCTCGAAAAGCATTAAACATCTATTTTATATAAATAAATATTCGCTTATACATCACGTTTGCGAACTTGTCGTAAAATGATAAAAAAACGTTGGCAAAGTTAATTAAAAATTTATAGCCGAACCGTGTTTGTTGTCGTAGTAACACATGTGTTGAGGCTAAAAGAATGATTTAATATAACGGAGCGGACGTGAATGTCAATTTGTGTAAGCGCTTAACTAAATGTGGCCAGGTTTAATCCTCACACAAAATTAAGTCATTTCTGTTGTTCCTATATCCCTGAACCTACATTGTAGGTACCTATTCTATTTAGGACTGGCCAAAGTTATGCTCATTATACCTACCAGAACATTATACAGAATACGCAGTAGGTACAATGTGTACAACAAAAATAATCTATCAAATGATAATTTCCAATATGTGGCTCGAAGTGTTAACACGCCAAAGCCTACGAGAATGTTTTTCCTCCCAACAAAACTTAAGTTAAGTCAAAGGCAACTTGGGAAAAGTTTCTTCTTATGCCTTGCCATACAGGGTGTATCAGAAAGGTGTGGTCAAAAAGGGTGTGGTACAGGCTATCAAACTGAACAACTTTCTCCTTGGGACCAACATCTTAATCGAGAAAAAATTATCAGTTGTTCCTCACAAAGGTACTCTTACCTACTCGACCCAAATGTATGGGACGGCTGATAATTTTTTCGCCATTATTAGTCCCATGGAGAAAGTGGTTCAGTTTGATGGTCTCTACCACACCCTTAAATTAAAGGACCATGAGTCAAATTGGGCTCAGTGTCCAACAGAGTTATAGCATACGCCGTTGTGAAGGATTTTGTTTGTACTAAAATTGTTACTATGGGCACCACCTTTAATTCCATTGCAGAAAAAAGATATGCACCTATACTCCATTTACTATAGCATTAGACAGAAGGTAAAAAAGGCTATTTTAGGGGCACACTTTGTAATAAAAGTACAACAAACATTATTACAGTAAAGATTGACGTGGAGTTAAATATAATCAATTTAAATAACAGCTCTCACACTTAATTGTACTTGTCTATCCTATCTACCTTCTGAAATTACAAGGCTTTCATTTACTATTATTTATTTTTTACATAAAATGTTGTCGTGTCAATATTTAAAATCTAAAAGAAGCAGGGGCGGTCAGTACCGGGAACGTTTTTCATGTTACTATAACTCTACCAAATCTAAAATGTTACATATTCCCTTCATAAGTTGTGGCAGCACGTGTTATTTTATTTTGTCGGTTTATGATGTCGTCCATCCGTCAAATTGCGTAAATAATCTGCAGTTGTCAGTTGTCATTCACTTGTGGATACTTTTGAATGCTACGCCTTTTCTCGTTGTTATTGCTGAATTTTCGTGGTTTAGTTTTTATTTGTTACTGTTTTTCTGTTGTTATTGTTTTGTTATCGTTATTTGTGTTAGTTTTGTTTTGTTTGTACAAAACGGTACGTTTTTTAAACTATGGACAGGGACGACCCCGGTGCAGGCCTGAGTGGCTTGGAAGCGCAACATGTACGCTCTGAAACTGCTGGTAGCGCTGATCAGCGTCAACAGCGAAAAAAACGTGGCCCCAACGTTAATCACAAGGTTAAAATATTGTCTCCCAAGAAAAATAGAATAAAGCAAACACTAGCACATACGAGGAGGGATCAAAAAGTAGTGAGAATGAGATAGATTATAATGACTATTGATAACTATATTGATATTGATTACAATGACTATAGTACAGGCCTAGGCTTAGTTTAGACTCCAGATCTCCCACAAATTACATTTACGTAACTGTCAACCTGTATATTTAACTTTAAGATTGTTCTCGTATATAATGTGTAATTTGTGGAGATGAATAAACATTTTTATTATTATTTTTTTTTATTTAACTTAATAATTTATTTTTCTACATAGTCTCCGAGTCTCTCTACACACCGAGTACAGCGCTTTTCCAAGACTTCAATCCCTTTCAAAAAAAAAGTTTTGTCTTGGTCCTGCAAAAAGCTCTCCACGGCATCCATCACTTCGTTATCGTCTTCGTACCTGTTTCCCCTTAAGTATTCTTTCAATTTGGGGAACAGATAAAAATCGACAGGCACCATATCTGGTGAATAAGGGGGGTGGTCAACCAATTCGAAGCCAGCTTGCTGAATGGCAGCCATCGCAACTGCTGACCTGTGAGCGGGTGCGTTGTCGTGATGAAACAGCACGCCCCTTCGAAGTTTCCCTCTCCTTTTCTCTTTGATGGCATTCCTCAACTTAGGAATTAAAGCTGCATAATATTGGCCTGTAATAGTGGTTCCACGCTCCAGGTAATCAATCAACAATATCCCTTCTGAGTCCCAAAATATTGAGGCCATAACCTTGCCAGCCGATGCCACGGCACGAAACTTCTTCGGGGTCGGTGATGATGGCCGTTTCCATTGCGAAGATTGCTGTTTTGTCTCGGGATCAAAATGATGTACCCATGTTTCGTCCATTGATACGAAACGATACAAAAAGTTTTCAGAATCTTCTTGAAACTTGTCCAATATCTTCGAAATGTCAAGTCGATTTTCTTTCTGACTGTCGGTTAACATTCTCGACATCCATCTTGCGGAGACTTTTTTCATATTCAAAGATTGTTTCAATATGGATTGAATACTTCCATATGAAATGGCCGTTTCTTGAATTAAGTATCGGATGGTAACTCTTCGATCGCTCAATACAATTTTCTCGACTTTCGCAACATTTTCTTGAGTGACTGACGTCGATGGACGGCCGCAACGATGTTCGTCTTCCGTGCTCGTTCTCCCTACTCGAAATTGAGAAGCCCACCTTGCGACAGTGGAATAAGGCGGAGCAGACTCTCTTAAAGTTGCCTCCAAATCGCAATGAATCTCTTGCGTCGTTAACTTTTTTAAACAGAGGTATTTAATAACGGCTCGCACTTCGTTCTTCTCCCGCCGCCGGGGTCGCGGGTAGTTCGAAAGAGATACCGTGGCCCTGGCACGGGCAACTGAAGGATCATGGGTGGGTTTTAGTCAGTAAAAGTCTGACACGCCCTCCCGCTCTGCCCAGAGCGGGAGAAGTCATTTGATGATTTCCCATCCACAAAAAAAAAAAAAAGCTATGCCTGCCAGTATTTATTTTTTTTCTTACCAAGGAGCATGTCGTTCTCACTACTTTTTGATCCCCCCTAGTACATTATTTATAAAAAAAATTGAACTTAACTTGAAAATAAAAGGTTTCGTACTCCTGCTTCTGCGAGCTTCTTTTTTCTAATGTTAAAATAAATGGAGTATAAATAGGTTTTGTAGAAAAAGACAATTGTTAGGAGTCGTAAAACTTATTGAAACAATATACTCATTCTTAAAATGCTTAAAATAGTGGTAAACAATAGATGCGCCTGCGCCCGTGTGATTTACAACACTCTCCATCCCTTTCACACCTCCCGGACGGCTGCGCGGGCGCCCGTCTACTCTCAATCAGTCGTCTCGTGATTCTCACGTTGTTAGCTGTGTTTCCGTGTATCCTCTCTTGTTCTGTGATTTACCGAACCTAGCTTGTTGTTTTGGACTCTGTTTATGCTTACGTATTGGTGCGCTTGGTGATTTATTTATTATATTGAACCTGTTAACTTGACCTGGACTGTTTATGGACACTGATTTACCTACCTGTTTTTGCAATGGCTACCGAAGGACGGCGTTGTGTGTTGTGCCCACGTTCTGTTCTGCGACAACGGCGGCATATTTTAGATGAACACTTACCAGAAAGACAACCCCGGTATGCAGAATATATTCAACAAAATGCGCTCACCGAGGTAAGTGTACACATTTCCTGTACACGGCACATATACTTGTTATAAATCTGTATTTAAAATGTCTGTCTGTCATTCTATCTGCTCATATTTTGAGAACTACTGAACCAATCTTAATACAGTTTGTTTCATTAATACATAATTATGGGCTACTTACCATCACGCTAAGTTATCGAAGGGGAAAGCAGAGAGGTTAAATATGAGAGAGGTCAGGAAGAAACGGCCGTTTAATTAGAAATCCCATTCGCTATAAAAGTGGGACCTAAAAAATCCGACTTTTACGTGACCTGTGCTGCGGGCACAGCTATAGGCTATAAAAATCCCAAGGGAATGATCATCAAGTCTACGCGGACGGAGCCGCGGGCAAAAGCTAGTCAAAAATAAACCCAATAGTATGCCGCAGAAAGTATTTTATTTATTGAATGTTATTTTCAAATAGTCTTTACTTTTTTTTAGGTTGCGTTTAATAACATCCAAGCCACATGCCATCGGTGTTGGCAAATAGTGCAAAATGCAGTTCGACAACAAGAACCAGAAATGCCACTACGTCAGGATGTCCAACCGGAAAGCTTACAAGAACCGCAAGGCCCACAAGGCCCACAAGAGCCGGGAATACCACCACAAGCAGAAGATCTACAAACAGTCGTTATTCCTGATTATATGAGAACGCCCAATGTTGCTTACCGTTGTATTTTTAATGGCTGCCCTAACGCAGAACGTCTTAGAATCCCAGTTACGATTAAAGTACATATTCTTTGTGAGCACCGCTTATACATACCTGAAAGTGCAAGAGTTTGCCAAGATCATCTGATGGGTAACGACAATTGGAACTTTTTGATTGATAATTGTAATGTTACGCATAACTTTAATGTACGTCAGATCACAGATATGACTAATATGCTGGTAAGAACCATTACCCAAGGACAGAGATTTGATTTTGAATTAGAAGCTGCATTAACGGATAATGACTTATATTTTTGGACTGGACTAAACTTGCAACAATTCAATAGAATTTTAGAAGAGACTCCTTCTCTAGCACAAAGAAGTAATCGTCCACGGACTGTCCTCGGTATCTATATGACAAAACTAAGAACAGGAGAGACAAACGAGAGATTGTCAACATTGTTTAATATATCTCGCCGAACACTGGAACGAAAACTTGCACTAGCCAGAGAATGTTTAATGAATGACTTCGTTAACAGACACCTTGGTATTGGCCATATGTCGCGAGAAAATATACTGCAAAGAAACCTGCTATTACCAAAAGGCTTGTTTGGCAACGAAGAAAATACAAAAGCTATTGTTATAGCTGACGGCACCTATATGTACATCGAAAAAAGCTCTAACTTTTTATTTCAGAGAAGAACTTACAGCTTGCATAAGTTTCAAAACCTTTTGAAACCTTTTCTGATGGTATGTAGTGACGGCTACATTATCGAAGTTTATGGTCCGTATGCGGCTACGGATTCTGATGCATCAATTATGAACAATATATTAAACGACGAGGAAAATCCTTTCCACTGGATGTTTCACCGGAACGATGTGTTCATCTTAGACAGGGGCTTTCGAGATAGCGTAGAAAACTTACAGGCATTCGGATATGAGGCACACATCCCACCGACAAAAGACAGATTCGAAACTCAATTGACCACAGTTCAAGCAAACAAATCAAGATTAATAACATTGTGTCGGTGGGTTGTAGAAGCTGTTAATGGGAAGTTTAAAAATAGATTTAAACTACTGCGACAGGATTATTTTAATAGAACCTTGCCGCATTTATTTGTTGACTTTAAAATTGCAGCCGCTCTTATTAACGCATTTTACAAGATAGCTGTGGATAATGAACATGCAAATGAAATATTAAGAATAGCCAATGAAAGGCTCCATACACCAAATCTTTTGAACGACTATGTACAACTGAGGAACCTGAATAGACAAAGAGCCGCATTTATTACATTGGAATCAAATCAGCTGGAAGACTTCCCTCGGCTAACAATAAACGAGATTTTCATGATATCGCTTGGGTCATATCAAATCGAACTTGCTAAATCATATTGCAGCGAACATTTACGCAATGGTTTATATACGATAGAAGTATGTCGTGAAAATGAATTAAATAATTTAGCAGTATGCAACATCCATCACCAAAATGTGTGGCTATTAAAAGGAAGGATACAGTCAAGACATGTTCGTGCACGTACATATTACGTATACATTCTGGTTAATAGAAACGAAATGGGTCGAGATGCCATCGCTCAGTGTTACTGCTCGTGTCTAACAGGTAGACGCACAGTAGGAAGTTGTGCTCATACCATTTCAATAATATGGTATCTAGGGTTAGGCAGGCACATACAATTTAATCCACCAGCAGGATATTTAGACGACATTATTATTGATATTGATTGAAATGTTAATAAAAATAATGTTAACTGTTAGCAGCTGTTTTATTTTTTATGTATACATTAAACCTGGAATTAAAACTAGTTAAAGATGTTCAATAACAAAACCTACAATGCCATAACAGCACTACTTTTTTGCAGAATTTTAGTTTATTTATGGTCGGAGAAAAATATTTATAGCAAAATAACCCCATGGATTCTTCGCAAAAATGAGTTTAAATCTTTATATTTAATGCTTTACAAGTATATACAAAGTGGTCTCATCTCTGTTGGTGGGTGAGCCCAGGCTTCATACATTTTTGCCCATGGTCCTTTGGCCACAACTTTCTCATACAGCCTGTAGGAGAGAAACTCTGCGTGTTTCGTATAGTTTAGTACAGCCATACTCAAACTTTTTTTTTCTTGGGCCACTTTCAGATTTTATCTGTGTCCCGCGGGCCGCTACATAAATCACAACATCTGTTATTTAGGTGTAAATAAAAACCTATTAAGTACGTTTAATTGTTTATTTAAATTTTAGTGAGAACGATGATAATGGGATTTTTTTTTAACTACACACATCAAAAGTGTCTAGGGATCAAGCATTTTTATGCGGATTTCTTGAGATTGAGATGTGGCTTTGTAATAAATTTATGATTTTATAAATTTATATGGATCCTTTTTGGTGCATTTCATAATTTGAATCAGGAACTGTGAATCAAATTCGAGTAAAAGATGAAAATCAGCTGTCAATATTTTCCCTATAAAAACATACAACGCATTGAAGACATTATTAGTGCTACTGTTTCCATACTACTGATTAAAACCAACGTTATTATGGAGCGGCGACGTCATTTAAGCAGGGAAGAAATGCTCAGAGCCGTGGGAATGATAGAAGCTGGTTCCCGGCAACGTACTGTGGCTTTAGCTCTGAATACAAGTCAGAGTGTTATCAGTCGACTTTGGACACGTTACCGAAGCACTGGTACCGTGGCTGAGCGCCATGGAGGACGGTATCGCTGCACCACACGGAGACAAGACCGATACATTCAAATCTTAACTCGAAGAGCTCCAACTATAACCGCCATGATGTTAGCCGTGAGGCTTCATCACTCTTCAGGGAACTTAATTAGCGACCAAACAGTCAGAAACCGCTTGCATGAAGTGAACCTTCATTCCCGAAGACCGCTACGGGTACCACCTATAGCAATGCACAATCGTAGGATTCGATATCAATGGGCTCTTGAACACAGAAATTGGGCAGAAGAACAATGGCGTTTCGTGTGCTTTTCTGATGAGTCTCGTTTTGGTATGAGACCGGATACAAGACGTATACGACACTGGAGAACCCCTGGACGCCAACAGCGATTAAAATCCTGCCAGGAAGTCCATCCTTATAGTGGTGGAACCATCATGGTATGGGCGGGTATTTGGATCGGCGGAAGAACTGAGTTGATTTGGATCAGAGGCAACCTCAACGCTCAAATTTATGCTGAGACGATTGTATCAGACGTCATCGTTCCTCTACAAGTGCAAATCGGTCCCTTATTTCAGTTAATGCATGATAATGCACGACCGCACACCGCAAGAGTTGTAAGACAGACTCTCGCCGCAGCTAACATCAATGTCCTGCCCTGGCCTGCTCAGTCGCCAGACTTGAACCCGATTGAGCATGCATGGGATATGCTACAGAGAAGAGCTCTGCCGAATATGGAGGGTATCCAGTCGCAAGAAGACCTTTTTTTGTTGTTGCAACGAACATGGGCGGCCATTCCACAGCGTGATTTGGATGAACTCATTTTGAGTATGCCAAACCGATGTTCTTGTGTTGTTAGTGTTCGCGGTAGAAACACGGATTATTAATTGTTTAAGTTACCCAATAAAATTTTAAAGAAAACTGTTATTTCAGTCTTTTTTTCGAACTTTAATGTTAGTGGTTCAAATGTCAAAAATCCCTTTATTAGGAAAATGGCAAATTTCTTTATTAATGCAAAGGTGACTTGGTTTATCGTTACTGTGACAAACGAAAACACTTTATTTGATGAATCCTTAAAGAAAATTTTAATTAATATCAATCAGGAGAAAAGTTATTGCAAAAATATATGTTGATCCCTAGACACTTTTGATGTGTGTATTTCATCTAGATCTGGCTTGTAATTGCTGCACGCTACTCTTAATACGTCATCGAGATGAGCATCTGTAAGCCGGTTTCTGTAATACGTTCTTTGCATATTTATTTAATTTTGGAATAGGATGATTCACAAAGATATGTCGATGTAAATAACGTACGCAGAATTTGGGCACATTTTTTAACCGTCTTATATTGATAGGTAATTGGCTTAGTAAGTCGTTAATAGAATTTGAAGCTACAACGAGTGGGCCACTCTCGAAAGCCTGGTGGGCCGCATGCGGCCCACGGGCCGTAGTTTGAGTATAGCTGTTAGTATAAAAGCTAGCTAAAACATTCCATATTTTATCCTGTCGTTTTATTGGTAGATCAATAAGCACAGAATAAGATATCTAAAACCTAACAAGTGACGTCAAAAGCTAAGATATCGCACTACGAAATAAAATAAACTGACGTCACACAACAAATTCTCAGCATTAAATTCTGTCGAATCCCTGCTCAGTATCATCTGGTAGCGTAAACTCAGCTATCTGAGAGATGCTCTTGTAAACATTCGCTTACAGAAATAATGGCTGCAATATCATCACGCTATCGATTGCAACGTTTTGGTTGATTCTAAGATAGTTAAAATAAAGCTTTAGTGGTATTTTCAAAGTATTTCCTGTTTAAATGTTAAAAGGAAAGTTATGCTTCTCAGATCTCCGCATAAAAATGTAAAACATTTTCCAAAGTTTGAAATTGCATTCGCGTGGTGAATTGAATTCTAAATGGATCCACGTCCTTTCAATATTTTTCTACTTTAGGTTTTTAACCGACGAAAAAAAAGGGGAGGTTCTCAATTCGACACGTGTTTTTTTTTTTTAAGTTCCTATGACCACGCATAACTTTTTACAGAGTCGTCTGATTTGAAAAAAAATTGTTTTATTCGGGAGGGTATACCTCAAAGTTGGTGCCATATAAAATTGATTAACGTTGCTTTGGTAGTTTTTGAGTTAGATTCAATAATACGTATTTTTACCCCACTTTTATATGGATGATGTTCTAGTTTCTTTTGCAGGTAGTGGTATTAGAAAGTTATTTTTCACTTTGTAGTGTTTTTTTTGGAAGTTGGTTGTATTTTTTTTTTTGTAAAAAAGTTTTTTCATAGGTCCCGGTCGACTAAACTAAAAAGTATGCTGGTGCTAGAGGCTTCATGATAAAATGGGGCAGGATTCGACCCCGTGACCTTTCGATCGGCAGTCAACACCCCAGTTGTTGAACTAGGTAATTGTTATTACTGCTTTAATTATTATTGTTAGCATTTGGCAACGCAAAATGTCTAGTAAGCGGACCGTTGACACGGATAAGGAAAATGGCGGACAACATTTTCGAAAATCTGTATTAGGTATGATACTTTATAAGTAGGTAGGTAAGTGGTTTATCTTTTGTGAGAAATACAGTATTTATCAAGAGATGAAGTCTGATTTTTAATTATGTTAAGCAAAAATAAGTAGGCCCCGACGCAATACTTTATGCAAGCTTTGAACTCGCCGACAGAATGAAAATTAGTTTTTGTATTTTCACAGTCTAAGATCCACATGGTCTTAGCTCCCACTTTATATTAAAATCTTAATTATAAGACTTCATTTAGCATTTTATCAGCCCTCGCTCCATCTTGGTCTGCAATATAATTTTCTTGTACAATTTTATATAATAGTACGAATGCTCCAGTTCGCAATTTAATTATGAAGTTGTAAACGCTCCATGACAACTATCATGCTAAGATTGTGGAAACTTTGTGCTTAGCTCGGTTAAAGTTTCACTATTACGGGGCTCCACAGGGTGCTTCACTGCTATGGCTTATCCTTAATATGTTTTGAGGAAAAATAAGTTCTGCACGTAGTGTAGAATCCTGTCGATTCCGTATTTAAGTTGATTATCTATATATCTCTCACTACTAAGCCATCAAACTATCGCACCAAGCCGCTCATGCAGGGCTACTTCACTTTCAATCTTTCTCCGCCATTTGTGGTGACTGACAGATGACATTAGTGACAGCAGCTACCTCACTACTTGTGTGGCACTGTTTAATCTATTAATAGATATGTTGTGACATATTAGGTCTTACCTATGAAATTGCCGTTCTGCAGTACTGGTCATTTCAAATCAAAATAATTTTTGTTTGGCTAAGAATTCTAATTTCAAATTAATTTTATTTTAAAAACATGGATTTTTTTTCCAAAAGTAGTCATTTGTTTATTGATTAGTGTTACATTTTCATCGCATTTCAATCTTTTTCGTCATCATGGATACGTTAAAAATTCGAGTAATTATGGAATATTAGTACCGTCGTGGCAGCAACGCGGCACAAGCGGCACGCAACATCAACGACGTTTACGGAGCCAACACTACAAACCAACGCACCACTTGTTATTGGTTTGCTCGCTTCCGTTCTGGAAATTTCGACCTGAAAAATGAACCTCGCGGTCGTCCGAAGACTTTGGTCGACAATAACGAATTAAAGGCGATTGTGGAAGCTGATGATACACAATCTACGGCTGAATTAGCAGCAGCTTTCGACGTTAGCTTCAAAATAATATTGGTCCATTTGCGTCAAATTGGCAAGGTAAAAAAGCTTGACAAATGAGTGCCCCACGAACTCAATGATCGCCAGCGCGAAGTACGCGTCGAGACGTGCCTTGCACTGCTCAACAGATACACAAATGAAGGAATTTTGAACCGCATTGTTACCTGCGATGAAAAACGGATTCTGTTTGATAACCGCAAGCGCTCAGCAAGTTGGTTGGATCCTGGTTCAGCACCTAAACAATGCCCTAAACGAAAACTTACCCCTAGAAAAGTGATGGTCACTGTTTGGTGGTCTAGCGCCGGTGTGATTCATCACAGCTTCTTACCAAACGGGGTGAGCATTACTTCAGATGTGTACTGTGAAGAACTGAACACAATGATGGAGAAGCTGGCACATCTCCAACCAGCATTGGTCAATCGCTCGTCTCTGCTGCTCCTGCACGACAACGCGCGACCTCATACTGCATAGCAGACGGTCTCCAAGTTGCAAGTTGAACTGGGGTTGGAAGCTCTCCGTCATCCGCCCTACTCACCAGACCTTGCGCCTACAGACTACTACTTTTTCCAGAATTTGGATAACTTCTTAGCGGGAAAAAAATTCAATACCCGAGAGGCAGTAGGTACAAAATGCCTTTGAAGAATTTGTTGCCTCCCGTCCAGCTGATTTCTTTAAGAAGGGCATCAATAAACTGCCACTGCGTTGGCAAAGATGCATTGATTGCATGGGTGATTACTTCGATTAATACAAATAAAAAATGCATGAAAAAAATTCGTTTAAATTTTTTCATACAAAACGGCAATTTCATAGGTAAAGACCTATTATCTATTAATAGATTAAAAAATGTGCTTAATTAGCCTTTCAGTTAACAGCCTAGCCTTTTTACTAAACGGCGCCGTTCAACTAGCGGCCTGAATGATATTCATTATAGGTTAGGTTGAAAGAACTGTAACCAATCACGCATGAGCCGAATTGGCCGCATTAACTAAGCCAGGGCACTCCGACCAAATGGGTTAGGTAAGATTAGAAAGGTGAAAAACCGCGCGCGAGCCGAGCGAGCGAAGCGAACGGTGCCGCGGCAGCAGCCAACGAGCGCTACTTCCAAAGGCTAAGCTGTTAACTGATTGGATGTGACATCACTATACTTAGGAAGATTAATAAGTTTTCTTAGACTATAATAGAAAACTCTTAGACCGATGACTATTGCATTACTTTTATTAGTAATTTTAATAACACACTAGAATTATTGCTCTGGTGGTTTAATTATTTTGTGTTAAACGTGTTTATTTAATTTACTCAATATGTTACTGGATAGGAACAAAATAACAGTCTGTAAGGAATATTTACTCCAATTCATTAATACTCTGTCCTTCGTCAGAGCAATAGGCATCATAAAGTTTATTTTTCGTTTTTTACGATTACTGTTGAGCGAATAAAATAAAAAATAAAACTTACTGTTTATGCAAATATGTAGATGTAACCTACTGTTAGCTATTGTGTTTTTGTTTTATAGATATTTGCTGAGTAAGCCGAGCAGATGCTCAGCTAGAGCAGATGTACCGACATCTACTTATCTCGACATGTAGATAATAGTTTGGACCAAGAAAGTCAAAGTCAAAGATTTATTTGCAGACAAATACACTTCTGGACACATCTATTGGCCCACCTTAGAGTTTAGGTTTCGATGGCCCCTACCGAAATATGATTGCTAGATTGAACAAAAACTGTTGATGCAGTTTTAAACCTGATACATTTTACCATCTTTTTCGATCGTATTGTTTTAAATTTGAATTCAGAATACCATACGACATGGAGCTACGCCTAACAAGTCGGATATGCGCCTTGTTAAAGGCAATTGATTTTTGAATAAAAAACATGTTTTATCAAATAAAGGTTTAATTTAATAACGCGTGTTGCCTCCATGGGCATCTACCACAGCTCTCATACGATTAGGCATAGAGTTTATCAACCGCTCTATGAAATTTTGAGGGATCATCTCCCATTCCTCTTCTATGGCAGTTTTCAACTCCTGCATCGTCTGGGCAACTGGCTGACGAGCCCTAACACGTCTTTTTAGCTCGTCCCACATGTGCTCAATGGGGTTCATGTCTGGGCTTCTGGCTGGCCAGTCCATAACTGTGATGTTCACATCCCGAAGATATTCCCTGACGATGCCGGCCGCATGGGCTCTTGCATTATCATGCATAAAAAGGAAATTTGGGCCCACATAGTCCGCGTATGGTATCACGTGAGGTTCTAAGCACTCACGAATGTACCTTTCAGCATTTAATGTTGGCAGCCGTGGTCCTGTAACAACCTCAAGTTGAGTTTTGCCGCTCGCGGATATACCGCCCCAGACAGTCCATGAGCCACCGCCATAAGCAACCCTCTCTTCAAAGCAGCATTGTGCGAAACGCTCTCCCTTACGTCGGTAGACCTTCTTCCTTCCATCATTGCCATGTAACACAATTTTAGACTCATCAGAAAAGAGTATACGGCTCCAATCTTGCTGTGTCCAATTTAAATGACTGCGTGCGAAATGAAGGCGCGCTGTTCGGTAGGCTCGCGTTAGTTTGGGGCCATTAGCTGGCTTGTATGGTACCATATCGCGTTCTTTTAACCTTCTGCGAACAGTTCGAGCGCTCACAGATACTCCGTGGAAGTCGCGAAGTTGGTTTTGTATCTCAATGGAGGTAAGGTGACGATTTCTCAAGCAGGTCATCACGATGAATCGATCCTGCCTTTCAGTTGTGACCCGAGATCGTGGCCTTCCTTGGTGACGAACAAAGCCGCCAGTCTCTAGGTACCTCCGATAAACATTTCGGACCGCAGATCTACTTAAATTAAGTTGAGCACTCACGTTTCTTTGGCTGTGTCCGGCCTGACTAAGTGCCACAGCTTGGGCAGCGACTTCAGGTGAAGTATCCATAGATTATTGATAGAACCTCACCTTAATGTTAAGAATAAGTAATGTTTGTTGCAAAACCAAAGATATCAATCACTTTTTCAAGAATTAAATCCAAGTAAACCAATAAAACCAAGTTTTCTTAGTATTCGATTGTTTGATATCAACAAACAGGCTACAAATTGTCTTTTGTTTCTTTAAATTCTGTGTTCGAAATTCAAAAAAAGACTATTGAATGAAATTGTGAATGTGCCAGGTTCAAAACTGCATAAAAACTTTTTGCTCGACCTAATATAAAATTTTAGCTAGGACCAAACGAAACTGAAAATACAAGGTGGGCCAAAAGATGTGTCCAGAAGTGTATTATGGTTACAAAAGTTCTTATAATGGTAGTATAATAGTAATATAATGACATGCAAATTTTTGGTATACAATTATATCATTTAAATTTAAACTGAAGTAATTATTTTATAGTCTAGTACAGAAGGAATTCTCAATTAACCACCTGCGTAAAGCCCTTTTGAAGGGGACCATGGAAGTTCTTTAATTTTCTTATTATAAATCTGAATAGACATAGGTGAGTAACTGCCGTTTTCATTCTAGGAATAATAAAGGATTCGTATGTTGTATGTCCTTGTTCGTTTGTTACGTCATTTGTTGTTTTTAAGTAGTAAATCCCTGTAATCTTTTTTTATATAAATTGAAGTTGATGATCCCTGATTCGTTTATTATAGCTCGGTATAAGATCATAAGAAGGATAAGCAAATTGTCCAACTATCAATATGTTATTGGAAAGTACTTTGGAACCTCAAACTCAAACTTAAAAGCATTTATATCAATTAAACCATTTACAGGCACTTTTGAACTGTCATGGAGTCAGTCAGTCAGAAAGATGGAGCTAGTGACGTAATCTTAAAACGTAGATCTCTATGGAGAAGCAAGGGCAAGAAACTTCAAGGACACTTTTTTAAATCAAAATCCTGGGTACATTATTCTTGTGGTTTCTAAATATGTGTCAATTAAAAAAAAAACAATATAAAACTATTTAAAATATAAGAATAAGCTACGAGATGCATGACCAGCACCGTAATTGCGTAACACGCTATAGATTGGAATCTGAATAATTTTGAAACAAATTGCTAATACATTGCTTCATATGTTCGAAAAATTTGTCTTCTCGACAACGTAAACAACGCAATGAATGTTGTTGAACTGTCAAAATGAAACCAACTCCGATTACACAATTACCAACGCAATTACGCAATTAGGGACCGAATGATCCAACACACGCGCCACAGACTAATTAGTAGCAAGCTATTTGAGTGAGCATGACAGCTAATCCCAAATCGTTGTGAACTGCCTCTTCTATGTATAACAGTCTATAATATATTCTATAATTATCATAAATTAATGTCGCTTTTGGTGTCTGTCTGTGACCGCGTTATTCTTTTAAACTACGCAACAGATTTTGATGTGGTTTCCACCATCTTGTAGAGAATGTATTCTCCGGAATGTTTATGTAAATAATGTTTGTATTAAACTTGCATATAATAGAATTCTCGGCTTTTGTCAAGAGTCGTAAAAACCATGCGAAGCAGAAGCGGGCGCGGGTCGCTAGTTAATCAAAATAACATACAGAAGACAGACAATAAACATGTAGGTCTGTAACATTTACGGAGGCTGTCTGCCCCATTTCGTCTCGACCATATCTTACAAAAATACCAGCTCGTTGCCAAGTTATTCCAATTATCGAGTCAAGGCCACTATTTAGCCTCCTTATGTTATAGCTCTAATCTCACGAAATGATCTAAGAAACAAATAAGACTTATTTAAGTGTGTAAATTGATTAGTAGTTTTAATGGTCTATTTTATAAACATGCGAACGCCCTGCTTGTTGTGAAATTATTGTTGGGTCGTGTGATTTAGTTTAATGTTTTTGTTTATTTTTTAACTTCAAAGTGAGGTGTAGGTTTATAAACCGATTTGCAAGGAATTTTAGACTAAAAGCTATACTTCCCCGGGACGCCATGGCGGCGCAGCCAGGTCGCGTCGCCAACATAATTTATGGTTGGCTGCGTAACCAAGCGGACGCCAGGTGAGCTACCCTACCCACTACATATATTATTATAGCTGTACTTATACGTTTGGTTGTTAGCATCGCGACCTGGCGACGTCGCCATGGCGCCCCGGTGAGGTTAGGCTCTTTAAGTTGAATGGGGTTTTGAGAACAATATGGAAAAAAAAACATAGAGATAAACGATGACCGAGATAAATGATAACCGAATAAAATCGACTAAAATAAAAATAAAGTAAAAATGTACTACTAAATAGGTTTAACTCTGAGCAAAGTCTCAAAATATTGGCCAGTTCAAATATAAAAAAATATGCTAGCCTTTTGCATAACAAACGAAAACGAAATAAAAAAGTAAACTTAATGGCATCCAAAAATTTTTTTGCTGAAAACGGCCTCATATAAAATAATAAAATAGATTTTATTACGAAAATTAATCTATATTCATTCATATAGTATTTGCAATATAATATAATATAGAAAATATATGTATAACAACTTGTTTCTGTTCGATAATAACTAATATATATTATATATACCAAGAAGACGGTGGTATTGGCCATATATTAATTATAAACTTATTATTATTCACTTAGCATTGCCATACAACGTGGCAATGCCGCCAGTCTCATAGGTACACCACTCGACAACGATGTGGAGGAATTTTTCGATGCCATATTTTAGTTTTTTAATAGTTTTAGTTATGTTAGGATATATTGGAAATTAAATAAATTAAACAGATAGGCTCAAAATAGGTATCTAATATTTTATTACTTGGTTACTGTAAAATAAATTTATATAAAAATACTTACTGGGTAAGACAGACAGCGTTACAGCAGCAGTTGGTTCTGTCTCCATTAGTCATTTCAGACAGAACACTAAATGGGGTCGCTGTTATAAACGATATTCTTCACTCAAGTGAATGAAACATCATCTTTACTATTTCCAATATTTCTAGAAATATTGCTTTAATAAAGTAGGTAAGCTGTCATTATACCTACCAATAATCGTTACATTATTAAAACAATATTTCCAATATTATAGCAGCACATAAGCTAAAGCCAAACATTTTGAATTCCAAAAAATAAAAGCAAAGATCTCAGGGACGAAGATTAAATTATCTTCATCCAAAACCAGAATTAATAATAGTTTCAGTAGTTAACTTACCTTACTGAAGCTACCTATATTTTAAATTAGAACGCTTTGGTTTTTTGCATAGATTTAATTGTTTGCTATAATACTCATAAATAGTTATGAGAAATAGCGATTGACCAATTTTACTTACAATTCATACAATTCAAATTAATACCGAAGCTATTGGTATTTAAATTTTTCGACTAAGTAGGTAAGCGTCGCGGATGTCTGGGAAAACATGACGCCGAACTCATAAGCTTGAGGCTATGTTTGAAATATTGGGGATCAGATCAGATCAGTGTCAATATTCGAATATCGAGTATTTTCATGGAGAAATAACGCGTTGGCAGCGTAGCTTGTCGTATGGAAGAAACAATTTTAAAGTAGGCGCTATATATCTACTAGAAGAAACTTATAATTTTTTTCCACAACTAGGAATCAGTAACGATAATAATACCTCCGCAAGTCTAACGTACATTCACTGGATTTGAAAAACTTACTACTTACCTGATTACCTAATGATTGCTAATTGTTTATAAGGTACTGCCCGATAAACGCTAGCAATATGACAACACGCGCGTTGCTATCTTGATAATATACAGGGTGTTTGGTGCATCGTTTGCCAAATTGAATTGGCCGAAAGAAGAGGTCATTTGCTATCGCTTCAGGCTCAAGTACTCATTTTTGGCCACACCGGTTTTTTTATTACAACTTTCTAATTTTTATTTTGAAAAAATCCAAAACTCAGCATTAAAGCTTAAATTAAAAAAAAGTTTTAAGTGTAGTCGTCAAATTTCATTTTTATTTACATATGTACTGTTGTATGGCTCTATCAAATTTAAAATTACTAAAAAAAAACTAAAAGCGATCGGGATCTTCGAATTATTTTAAAAAGTTCTCTAGTCTATCCCCTTTCCAACGGTATGTAATGTGTTAAAAAACTCTTTTAATATCTTTAATAATTAGCTAAATGTGTAGTCGAGACACATCAGGCTGATATTGGATATTACGTTTAAAACACTAGTTTTCGCATAAATTACATGCTATTAGTAGATAGATACTGTTATCTCACGTCTTACGTAGTCTCTTATCTCGTTCTTACATAGGGAACTTTCCTCGAAATTGAAAAAAAAATACATTATTACAAAAATAATCATTTATTAATAAGTAATTTAATTACATACTAATCTTACAAGAATTAGAATTTCTGCAAACAGAGTTGCCCTTATTATTAGCTGATTTGCCAATTTTCAGTGAAGACAGGTCTTTTGTTTTCCAACAGGACGGTTGTCCCGCTCATTGGAGAAAAACCGTCAGGGAGTACTTGAATGATGCATTCCCGGACTCATGGATTGGGAGGGATGGCCCTATTCCTTGGCCTCCACGTTCTCCAGACTTAACTCCGTTGGATTTTTACGTCTGGGGACGGGCCAAAGAACTCGTCTACGCCACGGAAGTTGAGACAAGAGATGATTTAGTCCAACGCATTGAGGCGGCTTTCATGACGATCAAAGCAGAAATGCGTTTACGCACCACTACAGTTGAGATAAGACGAAGATGTCGCGCGTGCATACGCAATAGTGGTAGACAGTTTGAACAAGACTTGTAAGATTAGTATGTAATTAAATTACTTATTAATAAATGATTATTTTTGTAATAATGTATTTTTTTTCAATTTCGAGGAAAGTTCCCTATGTAAGAACGAGATAAGAGACTACGTAAGACGTGAGATAACAGTATCTATCTACTAATAGCATGTAATTTATGCGAAAACTAGTGTTTTAAACGTAATATCCAATATCAGCCTGATGTGTCTCGACTACACATTTAGCTAATTATTAAAGATATTAAAAGAGTTTTTTAACACATTGCATACCGTTGGAAAGGGGATAGACTAGAGAACTTTTTAAAATAATTCGAAGATCCCGATCGCTTTTAGTTTTTTTTTTATAGCTATTTAAAGTTGAGTTTTAAGTTCATTTTTTATTTTTCCAAAAACTTTGTGATTTATTAAAAAAAAACTAGATGTAACTGGCAAGTAATTTTAAATTTGATAGAGCCATACAACAGTACATATGTAAATAAAAATGAAATTTGACGACTACACTTAAAACTTTTTTTTAATTTAAGCTTTAATGCTGAGTTTTGGATTTTTTCAAAATAAAAATTAGAAAGTTGTAATAAAAAAACCGGTGTGGCCAAAAATGAGTACTTGAGCCTGAAGCGATAGCAAATGACCTCTTCTTTCGGCCAATTCAATTTGGCAAACGATGCACCAAACACCCTGTATAATATTATGTCAATGTTTACTTTAGTCGATGGTAATGGTTCATGCACCGCAAACACACGTGAACAATTATATATTCTATTCTGCTAAAGTATGAGAAATGTACCCAATCATGACCTCGGTCATACACACATTAGTTCTACTGTGCTTCCAAGCCACGAAAAGCCAATTCTAAATAAATAACATGATTGATTAGTTGCATTTTCCTTCTAATTCATAGCAGACCAACAGCTGCTGAATGCCTACTAACTGTAACTCTAGTTCATTGCCAGTGACCTTGTTGGTACCTACCTATTGCTAAAAACGAATCAGATTTTTTGATGAGCGCATAAATTGTGACGTCAGACCGGAGACATACCTACCTATGTAATTACCTACTAGCAAAGACTAAAGTAATAGAAAAATAATCTTGCATACAACTAAAATCTATTTTGAGACTACAAAAACCTTAATTGATTTATAACAGTTGTCCTGTTGACGTTCGTATATTATTAGTTTATCGTTTTTCCGCAATTAAGCATTCGTGCATCGTTTTTATAAAGGTCAAAATACAGCAACGAATTTTATTAAAGTTCATATTATATTCAATTTACGAATCGGGGATTTTCCGTGAATTCTAAAATAAGAAACGTTTTCTATTGAGTCATTTATTTTAATTATTTTGACTGCAAGGCATTAACTTGGAACTTTAATAAATTAAAAGTAAACGCAAGCATCCTTTGTTTTGTTTTATTTTAAAACAACTATTCAGCAAGGGGACATTTGCATGCTGTATAGGTACCGTTCAACTCCAAATGTTTCGCATTTTGTTTGTCAAAGGAAATATTCATTTCCTCTAGCGACCTCTCCGCTTGGAAACGAGAATTTTCTTGTTTTCATAAATAATGAGAACCCATATTTTTGCAACAAAGGATTTTAATTTGACATTTAATGTAATGAAGGAAGACCTAGAAATATCCTTTGAATATGTATTTTAATTAACTAAGTATTGCCATGGATACAATTTTGTTCAAATGAACCAAAGACATTGGAGGCTCTAAATATGCATTGTAATATACAGATCTTGTGCAACAGATAAAATATATTATAACCTGATTGCTGACTGCGCTATCTACTGCAATAATTAAACCTAATTTAATACAAATTCTCACTCTATACTCGTACTACTATTTTAATTCGTGCTTGAGCTCGTGGCTAAGTAATAACAGCCGCACGGGACGATCCATCAGATTAAGCCACGCTTGCTGAGGTCGGTCCGTCGATGGGTGACCATATTTACATACCGAGACCCCTCCGTGCATCGGAAAGCACGTTAAGCCGTTGGTCCCGGCTGTCATTCGTGGATCTTTGACAGTCGTTACGGGTTGTCAGAAGCCTGAAAAATCTGACAACCGGTCTTACCAAAAGTTATCATATTTTCCAGTAACTGGGTTGTGGAGGTGAGATAGGCAGTCGCTCTTTGTAAAATACTGTTATTCAGCTGCATCCGGTTAGACTGGAAGCCGACCCCAACATCGTTGGGAAAAGACTAGGCAGATTGATTGACAACTACTTTAAGAAAGATTAAGTACCTACATTCTACACCTCATAATTCCAGATTTTCTTTCTTTCACATAATTTTTAGATTCAGTACACGATTCATATGAAAAATATTTAAAGGAATGTTGAAAGAATTCCAATCACATCATGACGGGAGGTTTTTACAGGCGTCAAGAAAACAATATTGCTCAGGATACCGCCTCGTCATGTTTCCAATTTTCATGAAATACATAGTTCTAGACATTGTGGTTAGGGACTCGGTCAATGAACCCGTATACACGTACCTGGCGCCAAAGTATTAAGAGTTAGGTATGTTTAAAATTCCCCCATTTTTCGGTTAATACAAAAACACTTCTAATATCCGCATATTCCGACCATTAATCAAATTGTGATTTCGCTCGTAAAAATGAACTTTCATTCCATGTCTTACCTACCGAATGGTAAAAAGAAAACCGTATTTTTGGTTGGCTGGTCATGTAAGAGTAATATAATACGACAAAAAAATCGACGAATAAAAAGCGATAAACCTCACCAGAAGTAAAAGTTTTGCACTTCGATGAGAGAGCCATTTTCTCACTTATCTGGCACTGGAAATATCTGCATTTTCACTATAAATATGGCTTATAGGTAAGTAGGTGCTGGCATAATATTTTACCCGAGTTTATGATACTACATAATATGTAGTAAGCTTATATTATAAGCTTCAAATGACTCTCTTTATGACTCTATTGTGTTAATATTCGAAAATACCGATCATTGTTTATGATATGATAGTACCTATTTTCGTTTTGCAGTGTTTAACTTTACTCTGGTTTGTTATTTTGTGCTGTACTAACAGTTTAAAGTTTATAAAGCTTTTTGCTGTAACGGATGTTTATGAAATAATGTTACGAAAGCCAAGCTCCCTTAATTATTGGCACACACGCCATTATGCAGTATTATATTGTGGTTAAACGACTTTATACTTAAAGGTTGTTTATTTAAGGATTCATTTTGAACGGATATCTTTGGCAAATGGTAATAAAATCCTATCGTTGTCTTTGATGTTTAGAGGTTGAAATTATTGTATCAGTAATTTTAAGTAATATAATGACAGTAAAAATGTTTGTACAGTCCTACAAACTTATCTGTGAACTGAAAGAGGCGGCACCGTCGATGCGTCGACACAATCGAATGACATGCGTCGGCACAATCGAATGAAATTTCAACATGACGGCCGTAGTTCCAATTTTTGCCATTTCACAGATAAGTTGGTAGGAGTGTACAATCAACTGTCATAAGTGGACTGCCACCGGAATGATCATTTTGGTCTGTACGCCAGATCTGCGCCTATCTCTGTGTGTGTGATGTTCTAACACGCACACAGTACAACTACGAAAGACGTTGCTGATTGGTCAGATGCATGTGTGATCAACACTAAAAAAAGATACCTACAACTACCTACTTATTTTGTTTTTTTCTTAATAAATTATCTAATTATGTAAAATTAAAACCAGCGATGGCTGGGTCGCACGAGTAGGTGGCTGTTACTGTTTGTGCGTGAAGCGGAGAAGCCGGTCGATTCTGTTAAAGTCTCACCGTGAAAACTTAGGTGAAGTGAGTTTGTTTTTGCTAGGAATTGACACTATTGACAGCTCACTCTACGCTCACTTCACCTAAGTTTTCACGGTGAGATGGTTACAGAATCGCACTGTACGTTCGAACCTCAGTGCGCATTCGACTCTTTTTGTTTTTTCGTCAGAGTTCAATTATTTATTGAGTTTCTTTCAAACAATGACAATAGGAAATAGAGTGTGAAAATAAAGTATAATAGGCAATTTAATTTAAAAAAAAAAACCACTATTTTTCATAGGAACATTTATTGATGTTAATAACAACAATCTTTAAAACATAAACACATTCCAAACTTTAAAATAAATAAAATACCTAATTTGTTCGTAAATAATTTTTGCTTGCTACTAAAATGGGATGTTTTTGGTTTATTGAGGTTATAGTTTAATTTATTCGTTTTCTAAAGGAAAACAAGATTGAAATTAAACCTCAATCCTACAATCTTACGATCACTAACTTTATACTATTATGGCCAGTGGTATCCCCTGAATTCCCCTGATAACATTTAATGTTATATTTTTATTAATATTTAGTGTGACCTCCGTTATTATCAATGCAGTCAAGCAATGGAAATGGGGCTTCAGCTGTTCGAGACGTCTTTCGTCTCGCTCTTCCCATCTTTGCACCATTAAGCCACTTTGCACATTTTCTATAGGGTTTAAATCAGGGGATCGCGCTGGCCACGGAAAAACTTTAACATCCGAATTCTCACTAAACCACTCACGAACAATACTGGCACGATGTATCGGATAATTTATGAAACAAATAAAATTCACCAATTTCATTCATTGGAACAGGAGGTAGCATTACATCCCTCAAAACCTCGACGTAATTGGAGCTGGTGTTCGATGATGGAGACCTTCGGCATGGAGTGCACGGCGAACAGTGCGCAGTCACGTATCAAATTCTTCAGCAAATCGTGTCGTAGGTATGAAACCATTCGTTTCATATTCACCGACCAAAAAGCGTCGCTGAGACAGTTAATAAATGGCGGCCTACCACTTCTTACACGGCTCTTAAGACTCCCCTCTTCCTCAAATCTCCTCACCCAACTTCTCACAGTATCTCTCTAAAAAAAAAGAAATCCTTATTACACATTTTGAAGCGTCACTTAGGAGAACAAATAAAAATCAAAAACAACAAAATAACTTACACAAAATCCGGTTTCATTGGTTATGTCAGATATATTACACCCATTGTTATGCAAGGCTACAATGTTCGCCCTGGCTTCATAATATATTTATATTGGCTTGTATTTTCTATTAAAATCTTCAAACTCAACACCTAACACAAACGCTCGTAACTAAGTTCACCAACCAACAACGACACCCATTCTACCTACAGTCAGATTTTTTTTTGTTTCAAATCTACCCTCAACTTTTATGTGACTAGTTTAAAATATTAGCTGTCTTTTTCTTATTACCATAATCAGAAAAAGACTGCATGCCGAGATAAGCCTATGATGATGACTTTAAACTGCGCTTTTTCTGTTTGGTTCGTGATGAAAGACTGCATTATACGGGTGTGTAATGTGTATGTGTGTGTGTGAAATGCCTAAATAGAAGAAGGTCTCAAGTGCGACAGGTAATGATGCGATAGTTTTGTAATGCTGACATTGGAGTTCTGAACGCTACTGTACATCAGTTTTTGAGCAGCAAGATAAATAGGTTGTACGCAAGTATTTTTCTACTGTGATCCCTAAGGTTAAATAAAGTGTGAACTTTATTTGCACTCGAACAAGTATAAGGAGCAAACCTTATAAAGATAATTAAATAAGTAATTATAAACTACCTGTGATTTAGTTTTTTAAGACGCAGATATATGCGGAACCACTGTACTTTAGCACCCGTCGCTTTTGTATAGTAGCAATTTTTTTTTTGGGTAGAATAGACCCTTTTTAATGTATTTTTGAAAACCCAAGTGCGCAAGAAAAAAATATGCCGAGAAAAAAAAATTTAAGGTCATTTTGAAACGTCTCGAAGGTCAAGGTCACATAAATATTAAATTTTTGTAGTAAGGCGTGATAACCACGAAGGGGATGGCGGGGACTTTCAGACCCTTGGAACTAACCTGTCCGAGTCGGGGTGCCCCAAGTCCCGAGCTCGCTTCGCTCGCTCTTGCACCTTAAGTATTTATTGTGATAGGTTGACATAAACTTTAGAATGTTTTTTTTCAAAAACTAGTAGTTTGCGCAGTGTAATATTTTGCAAAATTGTTTTACTCGAAGACATCAAAACGCTGTAAAATTCTGAAGTTTCGGACGCGCGGGTGCTAAAGTACAGTGGAGCCGTCCATTTTGACGTTTCTCATTATACACTCCGCGATACCTTTGTATGAAAGTCTACGTAAGAAATCGAAAAGTCAAATTCATAATCCTAATTAATAGTATGTTATCCATAAACTATAACAATGAGTATCATTCGTAAGCACCAAGTCCACATTATATTGGAAAAATGCTCTCAAAAACACGAATTAATCGTTGATTGATATTCCGACAGGGCTTTATTACAGTCTTGTCTTTGGATTCCTTGCCGTAGTGTTGTGACCGTTATAAGCCATTTATGACCAAAAAAATCGATTTTCTGAAAAATCTATACTTTTACAAACGTTAATTTAGAAAAGAGAGAAAGAAACCTATAATTAATTTAGGTAGGTGTTATTAAATGTTTAAACATACCTATAAAACAAAATCTGATCACATATATTTTTAGCTTTATTTTGATACGAGTATTTAATAATTACTAGGTACGCCACTGGTGCATAATATAGGTAAATAAACCTTCCGGAAGAAATCAGTATATCGGGTTTAGTATAGAATAGAATAGGTCTTTATTTGCTTCGAATGTAGGTACATATTAAAATAAGTTGTTAAACTAAATAGGCTCCATGTACATTCTGCCATAGTATATATAGCATGCAAATTTAATACATAGTAGAGGTCCGTCATGGTTTGGCTTTGAAACTCGCCCAAATTTAAACTTAGTTGGGATTTATGTACTATCTCTTAAATATAACAAACTCGTACGTATAATAAAACATATGCCTCGAGAAACACTACAAACAAGTAGACAGATACAACAAAAGATAGATTACAAACAAGTAGATAGTACTAGATAGAGACTACTGGATACTGCACGCTAATTGCGAAACACTTTATCAGTTGGAGTTGGTTTCATTTTGACAGTTCAACAACATTCATTGCGTTATTTACGTTGTCGAGCAGACAAATTTTTCGAACATACGAAGCAATGGATTAGCAATTTGTTTCAAAATGAAACCAACTCCGATCGACAATGTGTTACGCAATTAGGGTGTTGGTAGATATAGTACTAGTATTACTATGATAAATCGATGTGTCTCGAGAATCAGTTTTTAAAGCACCGATTTTTTTTTCCATCACCACTCAAAATATTTTGACAGCTGTCAAAACGGTTTTCTTAGATTACGTTGATTGCAATTTATTATACATAAAATAAAAGTATTGTATTAAAATACGTATACTAAAAGATAAATAATTAAATTATCTTTAAAATGGTGAAAATTTCGTAAAATTATGCTTGTTAGTTTTTGCGTGATTCTCAGTTTTTTATCTGCGATAGACATAACTTTACAAATGAATTACACTATGTAATACTGTTGTACATTCATACTTATTAGGTGTATACCTATAGGCTAAAAGTTATGGTTTTGTACTCTTTACACTATACTTGTCACTTCTATTTTTGTTCTTTTATAAAGCTGTTCCAATTCTTCTAACATTGTTCTTTAATTATATTATTCCTTCAACAAATACTCGTATAAACATAATCTAAAATATTTACATATTAAGTTATTAAAAAAATGCACAAATTTAATATATATCTTTTCCAAATCATTAACACTACTAGTTTAAAAGTGATCTTCAGTTTAAAATAATTAAAAGTCATTTATCGTCGCCTTGACTGCGCAGATGTAAGTCAGTCAATAATATCGGGCCGAACAGATTGTTCAAAATGATCTAAACAACTAGGAAAATGAAATATTAACTCAATGACACAAGGAATGTTTCCGAATGAAGACAGTACACGACAACCGTCATTCTGACAAGAACTTTATCCAATTGAGATAAAGTTTAATTTTCTTACTTGTTGAGATTATTTTGAATCGACTGTTCCTCCCGATATTTTTGACGCTGACTGTACACACAGACATAACTCACTGGATAGTAGATACAATTAAAACGTTCATTTATCGTGACTTACCCCAATAAATCTTCATCCCCTACATATTATCTAATTGCAAGGACAGTCGTCTTTTCGTAAATATAATGTGGGACTAGCCCTTATATACAGGGTGTGGCGTAAATAATGGATAACCCTGAAACTGTCGATTGGCCAGATTATCATCTATCATTTACCCCACTTATATCGCCATATGCCCATGGATGACCAAATTATTGATATTTTTAATATTTTAAATAAAAATCGTACTTACTCTTACAAAATCAGCTGCCATTTGTACAATTGGTGATTTTTTTTCGTTTTGTTTTTTTTTATGTCACTCCTGAATATTTGTATTATCAGATCAGTATCAAGATTTTTTATTAAATTCTAAGATAACATTGCAAAAAATACTTGTTCTTAAATTTTAACATTTTTTCTACGGAATTATGCAATTTTGGGCCCCTGTATCGAAAAAAAAAATGTACTACACAGCGGTGGCTCATAATTTTAGAAAATTGCCTATTTAATGCAGATTTTAAAATGGTATAATAATAACCAGTGTCTTGATACAGTACAAAGTTATTGCTGTTCGAATTGATATGGGTCTTATTTTTGAAAATAACAACTAAGTCTTAAATTATTCTCTTACTTCTGTTATTACAAAAAAACGTAATGTCACAGTCTAAAATCATATTATCGGTGTTATGGGAGTGCAGAAACTTGATTCGGGTAAAAAAAAAAACTCACATAATCCGCATTTTGGACGATTACATGGAATCCTAGTCCTGTTCGGTAAACAAAAGAGTTGCTAGTAAAGGACAGATGTATTGTGAGAAAGAAAGAGAAGATGATGATTTTTTGCAAATAGCATTCATCCGTACGAGATAAAGCGACCTTCACTTCAGTGCACTAATGTTCTCGTACTTAGTCGCACGCATCCGTATCTCGTCGCTCTCCCTATAATGAATAATCTCTCGGAAGTAAAGTTTGCACTCGCTGAAAGTGGTACGGGTATAATTCGTGTCGTTTTAATATGCGATGTACCGATCTGGTTGATATGCCAGTACGACGAGATAACACACGAACTGATATGCTAGGATCTTCGTTCACTATGTCCAAAACTTCTTCGTCATTGCTGATACGCGGTCTTCCATCACTCGCACCGCTCACACCACTGCCAGATATTCTGCCTTCAGAGTATGCATTGTGTACTCGAATAAAAATTCGATAATCGGGGTGGCGATTGTTTGGTTATCTCTCCCGATAAAGTCCAGCAGCTTGGCTAGCATTACCTCTACATTCACCATAAATGTACTGCATATTGGCATATTCTAAGGGTGTGTAACGTTGAGGCATTGTCGCCGAGCCGAACACTGAGAACTCCGAAAACCGAAAGCGCCGAGTCGTCAGTAACAATATCACAGGTCAACCGTCCAAATCACTGAGCAGTTCACAGTCCAGATGGTAATAGCAATGTTGTCGAGATCACTCAAAAAACAAGTCCAATACACAGGCAAATCGGAGTCCGGTAAGAAAAGCAGTAAGTCACGAATAAACAATAATAACAGGGAGAGCCACGAGATACGGATGCGTGCGACTAAGTACGAGAACGTTAGTGCACTGAAGTGAAGGTCGCTTTATCTCGTTCGGATGAATGCTATTTGCAAAAAATCATCATCTTCTCTTTCTTTCTCACAATACATCTGTCCTTTACTAGCAACTCTTTTGTTTACCGAACAGGACTAGGATTCCATGTAATCGTCCAAAATGCGGATTATGTGAGTTTTTTTTTTTACCCGAATCAAGTTTCTGCACTCCCATAACACCGATAATATGATTTTAGACTGTGACATTACGTTTTTTTGTAATAACAGAAGTAAGAGAATAATTTAGGACTTAGTTGTTATTTTCAAAATTAAGACCCATATCAATTCGAACAGCAATAACTTTGTACTATATCAAGACACTGGTTATTATTATACCATTTTAGAATCTGCATTAAATAGGCAATTTTCTAAAATTATGGGCCACCGCTGTATAGTACATTTTTTTTTCGATACAGGGGCCCAAAATTGCATAATTCCGTAGAAAAAATGTTAAAATTTAAGAACAAGTATTTTTTGCAATGTTATCTTAGAATTTAATAAAAAATCTTGATACTGATTTGATAATACAAATATTCAGGAGTGACATAAAAAAAACAAAACGAAAAAAAATCACCAATTGTACAAATGGCAGCTGATTTTGTAAGAGTAAGTACGATTTTTATTTAAAATATTAAAAATATCAATAATTTGGTCATCCATGGGCATATGGCGATATAAGTGGGGTAAATGATAGATGATAATCTGGCCAATCGACAGTTTCAGGGTTATCCATTATTTACGCCACACCCTGTATGTGAGCTTTATCTTTTTGGTCACTCTACTTAATACGTACTATCTGTGAAGTCACGTAGCATTAATATTGTTGTTGTTTGGGTAAGTAGGTTTTGTGTTTCACGAATCCTCTGATATCGGATCTTTTTATTATTCTGTCTATACTCGTACTAAACGAATACCATCATTGGATGGTCTTACATTTTGCTCCACCCAATCCAGGGCTGTGTGTTTCAACAACAAGTTTCATTTTTTTTTTTTGGAATTGGCATCTCGTAGTGTGGCCATGAGAGGTCTCGACTACTTAACCGGCCTTTCCTGTGGGTGCCTTTAAGCGAGCTCAAAAGCCTCCAACCGGGGGGCAACAAGTTTCAGAGTTTCAGAACCTTTTTATAACCATATAAATTTCTTGTTTTAACATAAAACATCTATAGTATTCCTATAACATAGGATAATGTTTGATAAGATAAGGATATGACAATTCAAATTTATTCTTCTGGTAGGAAATAAAGAAATATTATGTAGTGCAGCGTTTTTGAAAAATCATCCCCTAAGGGAGTGGAATCGGGGTTGATTTAAAAATTCACAAATAATTTGTGTACCTACCTCTTTTTTCTCTTTTCACTCGGCAAAACTGGAGCTTCCACTAACTGTAAGAAATTTTCGGATTTGGATCAGTGGTTTCGGATGGTGGGATTACCCCCTTTTAGTTATTAGTATAGATAATGATAAAGACTAGGCAGATGATGATGATGATGATAAATTTCACCGATTGAGGACCAGCGGGGCAATTGCGGGACGCTCTATCAATCTGAATCGGTTTAATTTTGATAGTTCAACATTATTTCAAATTCAAATTCTTTATTTGCTTAAAACATGGTGTTTATAGGTCTTACAATTAAAAGGAGTACAAACATGTTTAGCTATTAGAAGTATAGCATGCAAAATCGAGTAATAGCTTAAAACGAGTCAAAATTTATTTTCAAAGAATGTTTTAAGGGAGTAGAAGTTGTGGGCTTTCAGCCATTCTAAGAATTTTATCTTAAACAATCTATTATTTAAGGTTTTTATTTCTCCAGGTATCTTATTATAAATTCTTACACACATAGTTAAGCAACTTTTGCTGTATTTGGATAATCTGGGAGTGTCATAAAAAACTAATCTATTTTGGTCTCTGCGATTTCTAGAGCTGACGTCAGACACTTTTACAAAATATTCTTTATATTTCCATACAAACATGCATATTTCATATATATAAAGAGATGGTAGCGGTAATAAACCAAGTCTTTTGAATATTGGCTCGCAGGACTCATCAGGCGCTAGCCCATAAATAGCTCTGGTGCATTTTTTTTGCGCAACAAACGCTCTATTTCGTTCAGTACTATTTCCCCACATTATAAGCCCGTATCTTAGAATCGATTCTACATTTTTTTATTTGTCAAGCAGGCAATTTTTTCGAACATAATGAAGGAAATGGATTAGCAATTTGCTTCAAAACTATTCAGATTCCGATTGACAGTGTGTTACGCAATTAGGGTGAAGACTCTTGGAGTCGCACAATAAAGAGCAATAGCTATTTTTAAAATCCATTTCAATATATTCATGTAATAGAGATTTACAGCTGCGACCGCAATGTGTTGTCTTTTAACAAATACAGAATAGTTTGCAGCGTACGTTTCAGTTTCAGATCTTAAAAGTTTCGACATAAATTCCAGTCCCCGTCTTTGTTTCAGTTTTATTGCGGTTAATTTCTCCAAGTCCATTTATGGGCTAACCCGACTTTATTTATTACATACGCCTACTTACATGAGCTACATAAGTTGGTAGGATCAGATAAGACTTAAAAAGTGAGTTATCTGCCTGCTATACAAGTTGTAACATAACGCACAACCTCTTAAGGGGTCATTGTACTCATCATTATGAACAACTTTTACTATGGGACCTAACCTGAAATCGCGAAAAAAAAATCAGCTGCTCTCTACACTTCGTAAAAGTTTTTCATAATTATGAGTACAATGACTCCTTAAGAGGTTGTGCGTTATTTATGTAACCCCTTGTATACATGGCTATATTTAAATCTCAGGGTGTTCTACCGATAAGAACAACTTTCACAATGAGACAAACTCTGAAATCACGAAAAAAATTTGGTCGAGTAGGTATTGAACTTTTGTATGAAACAGCTGATTTTTTTAGTGATTTCAGAATTGGTCTCATAATGAAAGCTGTTCTTATTCATGGGTAGAATACCCTGTGAAAATTTAGCTAGTGATTTAAAAATTGCCCTGCATTGGCTATGAGGCCCGTTCAGGCACTATAATGCATTGTTATTATTATATTGGCTCTGGGTCAGCAATACATTTTTCAATACACTTCCTCGAAAATTTTTCATTTTCAAACACGTGTGCGGGAATAAAAATTGCCACAGATAACTTATACCTACATATATTTAGTCCAACTTGGTTCAATTCACACCGTCTCTATTCGGAGGTGAAAGTTTTTTTTTTAACGGCGTTAATATTTTTTGAATATTTAAATAATGTTTATAAATATCATCAAAAACCATGATTATTAGAATAAAAAAACGTTTATGAACAAATTAACATTTATTTGTGTTTTATACACAAAAATATTTGAATTTTCTATTTTTCATATTAGGCTGTTTATCGGCTTTATAATTTTGCTTCTCCTTCATTCAACCTGGCGAAAGCAAAGCGCGGAAAAAAAAAAGAAAATTTTAATCATAGTTTCCTAATCATTCATGACAAAAATATTTTTCGTTATTTTATTTTATTTCTTCAAAAGTGTATTGAAAAACGTAGTTTGATACACGTGGACATTTGTTATTGCAGTTCTCAGCTCAAAAACAACCTCGCCTACGGCTCGGGTGTTAATTCCGCCTCGAATGCAATAACAAAAATTCGCCACTTGTATCAAAATGTACAATTTTAAATTCTATGTTTCGTTTCCCCTCAAATCCCGAATGGTTTAAAATAAATAAAGCTTTAAATTAATGTCTATGGTTTACTCGCGGTGATTTGAGGGACTCTTGTGCCCAGTGTCAGCTCAGTCAACTCCCACAGGATGTGTCAAAGCGTTACACAGGGGGGGAATAAGTACTATACATGTTTCACCGGAGACCCTGGTGTCCACTTCTAGATGTTATAAGGCTGACCCTGAAAAACGATTAAGGCTGAAGTTGGGTATCTATTAAAACTAGACTGTTCTAGTTTTAATAGATACCCAACTTCAGCCTTAATCGTTTTTCTCAAATAGTTTTTCTTTTCGGAGAAACGTCCTTTGTTGGTGATCCCATTAATTATGTTTTATAATTATCTTTGACCAAGAGTAGCTAATTTATTCTTCCAACAAGCCAGTTCCTTGAACTCTATGAGTGTGACAAGCTATTGATTTGATATTTTTGTTTCGGTTTTCCGGTAAGTTACTTATACATACCTACCGCGTGGAATTAGGTAAGGATCTTGAGGAAGACTGTTGGTAAAACAAGCACGTATTCACAACTTAGTTTATAGCCAGGACTCATTTGCATTATACAGGGTACGGTAGTGTCCCCGATAAGACAATTCATCGTTTATACAGTAGGTGGCAAATTGAAGTAAGTATAAACTGTACCTAAATGAAATATTCCGAAATTATAGAAAACGAAATAATTGAAATCGTTAAGCAACTTATTATCCGTACCTACTCGTACTACATATTTGTGTGTGTTGATTTGCGGCGTTTGGCAACAGGGGTGATACCTGGGTAAAAAAAAGTAATTAAAAAAACTAAAAAACCCGACTGCGGTAAAAAACTGAAAAGTTAAAAACAAGCCCATTTTAAATTAAATAAAAGTTGGAAGCAGGCGGGACCCATTTAAGTTAGAAAATATAAAAATGGAATGGGTCCCGCCTGCTTCCAACTTTTATTTAATTTAAAATGGGCTTGTTTTTAACTTTTCAGATTTTTACCGCAGTCGGGTTTTTTAGTTTTTTTAATTACTTTTTTTTTTATTTCCAGCTTTTTAGTTTACAAATGTGAAAGTTTTCGCAGACGATTTAGTTCTTGCAAGGAGTTTTAGTCGTGAGAAAAATTGTGTTTTTTACGATTTGTCACTTTGAATTACTTTTAACCATGTAAGTAGTATACATTTTTGTAATCACCTTTTGAAACCCTTCATTTTGATATCCCACTCGATGGTATTAGAAGAAATAAAATTTTCAAACTCCACAATATGGCACCCCAATTCCGCCATTTTACTTTGTTTTTAATTTTAATGTAGCCAGTGACACTCGCGCTACCAAGACAAATCTAAAGACGTTTAATTTATCCAAATCCGTTCATTCGTTTAGGAGTTACGAGGGAACAAAGAAACGGAAATACATACATACATACAGGTCAAACACATAACCCTCCTTTTGGGCTTCGCCGCAGTCGGGTAAAAAAAAGAAATTCTATTTAGTCCGCCAGTCAGATAATAAAAAAATATTAGACACGTATTTGTTGCTCTATCATATTAATAAAAAATGACTTAGATAACACGCATTAAAGTTGAGGAGCCCCGGCTCGCTACGTCACGTCTACGTAAGCGTAACGTCATCCCATATTTTAACTCGATGTGTGATCGTAATCTTTTGATTAATCAAAAAAATAATAAATACGTGTCAAATATTTTTTAATAATGTATTATGATCGACAAAAAATATTTTTAGTTACCATCCCTATTGTTTGGAATAGATATTATAATTATAACACAATGATCTTGCTAAAATAGACTCTGTACTCCCCATAAAAGAGTTGGTTTCAGACGTTTCAATTTAGTTTTAATTCAAGATGGCTTTGATGGCAAAGCTTTGTTTAAAATTAAGTTGTTTTGGTAATTCAGTCGGGTTTCAGTACAATAAATGTGTGATCGTTTGTGCTTCTTCGAGAATAAAGCTTGATTTACGAGCATACGACATGTAATTACAATTTGAAAAGCACCATATTGCTAGTATGCGAGTTTCTTTGTTGTTCAAGTGTACTTTATGGTGGTTCCTGGAGTCGTGTATTTACCTTGTATTTGGAGTCATAAGGCGCGTGAATATCAATTCAAAACTTTGAAGTCATCCTAGGATAACGATAGAAGTTACGTGAAAGAAACCTCACTGTTTGTAAAACGAATTACTTGTTAGTGTCGAATCAAGTTCTACTCTCAAGATTTATTGGCGTACCCTAATCTGGTTTGACGATTTGAACAAAAAGGATTCCTTTATATAAATGTCCACGAGGGACTAAAAGATAGATGATACCCATTGTCTTAGATTTTCTTAAGAAAACGAAAGTATAGGCTTAGCGAACGTGCTACGTGTTGATAGGTCTCGATATTAGACTGAGAAAGGGTTTACTTGTTTGCTCCGTCATTTTGTATAAATTGGGGTACCTACCTACTGTCTCGGTGGAGTATCGAGTCACTGAGTGCGAGTGTCATGGATTCCTTGAACTTTTCATTACATTTTGTGGCAACAATATTGGTAACATCGAAAATTTTGAATACCGAGCTTCTATCTACTGTGTTTTTAATGAATATTTTATTACTACCTACTATAAATTTGTTATTTTTAGTTTATTTTGCTCATTTAATTGATTTTGCCCTGACTTCAGTTTACGTTTGCCATTCGTTTTGTAAATATTTAAAAGTTGTTATCTCTGGAAAATGTAGTGAGTAGTTTAGAGTTTAGTTTTGTTAAGTTTAATTTTAAGTTATTTCCGTTTATTTTTAAACTGTTTATTTTCCCTGAAACAAAATAGAATAAAATAAATAAGTAGCTACCGATTTACCGAATTACTTACAATATAACTAGATCCCCTGAGAATCCACGAAACAAGCCAAGTATAAAAATGTCGTTCACTTATGTAACACGAAGCTCCCTTATACTTGTATTATGTCCACTGCAGTCGGTAATTCACACAAAAGTTCCAACATATAAAATTTATGTGCGTCTTCCTGCCAACACAATACAGAGTTCGTTCTTCCGTCCTCATTTCTACCGAACCGTGTATTTAACGACTCGTATCGAGTTCCAGGATCCAATTTTGCGAAAGAACGCCCAATAAATGAATTCATATAAATGATAATTTAGTAATATGTATGGAAATGGCAATATTTTAGCTTGTCAAATCAAAGGCGAAAAAAATAAGGCCTTTGTCTACCCTTCTCACAATTACTTTGTTCGCGAAAATTGGCTTGTTTATTTGGACAATCACAAAGTTCTCCTATTAATGGTGAGAGGACTTTTACCTGCTTTCACAAATGATGGATAATAAATTAAAATATGTCTAAAAATATGTACCTAGTCATAGGTCATAGATGACTTCTTATCGATGTTAATCGATAAGAAGTCATTTACTGGCCTATAATCTTTATTCTATAATTTTTTATCAATGTATAGTCACAAAACATATAACACACTGGGTGTTTAATTGTAGCTACACAATGACACAGTATCGAAGAACATAAATTGTAGACAATCTAATGAATTCTGGTCGATTTATATGTCGCAGCCAACTAGCTTAATTTAGCCATTCATTTAAACAGCCTAACCTTTTTAGGCGCCGTTAAACTAGCGGTCTGAATGATAGGTATACCTTTTCATTATAGGTTAGGTGGAAACTGTGTCCAATCACGCGCGAGCCGAATTGGTTGCAGTAACTAAGCCGGGGCACCCCGACCATTGGGTTAGGTTAGGTTAGAACTGTGGCCAACCGCGCGCTAGTCAAGCGAGCGAAGCGAGTGGTGCGCGGCAGCGGACGGCGAGCGCTACTTCCAAAGGCTAGGCTGTTAACTAGGGTGTTAAGGCTAATTATGCTAGTTGGCTGCCTCATATAAATATTTTTAAGGCTGCACATACCTATCAGCCAACGATATCAACTTGACATCACTTGAAATGTACTTAGCAGATCGATCATATGTGTAGATATCATACAGCCCTATTTCATATGATGACTGAATTAATGTTTTATTTAGTACTTAGGTACACCAGTACATACATGACGTCAAATGCGGATGGCATAAAAGTAAGATTATACATTAAATCCGCGAACTCCGCACTAAAAAGTAAATACATAAAGATTGAATGTTGTCGTACGCCGACAGGATCTTGTCAGATAACCTTTTATTGCTTCTATTGCATAAGTAGCCGTTGATTACTTACGGAATATGCCAGTGACGTCTACAGTCCAGACCAGTCTTTGCTATGACGTCAAAAGCCCTTCTATAAATAATCGGATAAAAACGTAAATGTTCTCATATCGTAAAGTTCTGATTATGAATTCAAAACTAGCACTTTAATGACATACTTTATGCATGAACAGCTGAAATAAAGTTAAAAAGTTTTATTATGACACTGATTTCTTAACAACACTATAATTTTGTTTTTTTTTTTACCCAACTACGGCGAAGCAAATAGGAGGGTTATGATTTTGACCGGTATGTATGTATGTTCATCTGTTCCCTGATAACTTCTAAACTGCTATTCGTAATTTAACAAATGAGGTATCATTAGAAGCGTCTTGATTGTCCGCTGGTTATAGGCTATGTGACGTCATGTTAAATTGAATACGACGCCCTCTAGAGGACATAAAGTGATGAACTAAAAAAACATTTTTTTTAATCATGCCGTGTTGGGTATCAAATGAAAGGGCTTAATTAGCACATTTCAAATATATATATATATATATATATATATATATATATATATATATATATATATATATATATATATATATATATATATATATTGTTAGCTTTTGCTCGTGGGTTTGCTTGCATGCACCCGATAATTGGGAATAAATTCTATATAATTACGCCTCAGATGTGTGACAAACATATTTTCACACCAAACCTACCCAAAATACATGTATAAATAGTTGATAATCTTTAAAAAATTAAAGTGGCTCTGCAAATACTTTAACACGGAATTATAATAATCCTAAAATAATTTAAATAAAAAATAAGTTTAAAAACTAAAACCCGACTACTGAAAAATCACTCTCTAAAAAGTATGAAAAAAGAAAATATTCTCATCTGGAATTAGAAAAAGACAGACAAATTAAAAATCCGGAGTCACACGTCATGTTAAGGCATAAATCTAACCGATTACGTGTGACTCCGGATTTTTAATTTGTCTGTCTTTTTCTAATTTCAGATGAGAATATTTTCTTGTTTCATACTTTTTAGAGCGTGATTTTTCAATAGTCGGGTTTTAGTTTTTAAACTTATTTTATATTATAGTAGATACTAAAAAATGTCATGATGGCAAAGCGGTTAAAGCCTCGCCTCCAAACAAGAGGTTGTGGGTTCAAATCCGGGCATGTACCAATGTGACTTTTTCAATTCATATGTACTTCATTACTGACATCGGTGAAGGAAAACACCGTGAGGAAACCTGGACCTATATTATAGATAAATTAATATCAGTCTGAAATCGCCAACCCATCTTGAACAAGCGTGGTGATCATTGCTCGTGCCTTCTCTGTATGAGAAAAGGCCTTTGCCCTGCAGTGGGACAATAATAGGCGGGTAGGTATTATTATTATTTATTATAACGTAAACTTCGGATCGACCAAGGAGATTTTCAATTCGATTTTTATCATTGTACCTATATGGGACTGCGCTAGGGCGCATGCGTGGTTGACTGATGATAGCTCAGTAACCATAGTAATGTAATCCACGTCACGATGGTTTTCTTTCCCTTTTTCGTATCTCTATATAGTGGTTTCGGAGCCATTATTGGTTTTGTTTACTTTTTGCTAACTTTGGCATGAGTGTAGTTATAGTAATGTGTGTACACTTAATTTTATTTCTATAGTCGTGCTAAATATTTGAATTTTTAATTCAAACAGTATACATCCTCACACTCTCATACACTCACACTCACTTGTTTACACCACACATACACGCGCATTGTTACCTTTTTCTTCGTAAAATGTTTATTAATTTAGATTTTTTATTTTTCTTTCTTGTTTTAAGTTCAAGTTGATCATGTTTCCAATTGCAATTATAGTTAAAATCCTAGCGGAAGAGCGGAGTCTCCTAACACAAGCAACTATCGCTTAAAAGGAGATCTCCAATACATTTATGACAAAGCACTTTGTAATTGAAATAAACATTTTTTTTTTAATGTACCACACACCCTCACACACACATACACACCCCCACACACCCTCTCGTGTTGTAATACCCTTCAATATGTAACAGTATCATAAACTATACTATTACAGGTGAACAAAATTAACAATAGATCGGCGAAAATTAATACCTAGGACTTTTTAGGAAAATAATTACACCACGAAAGGCCGTTTGTGTATGTAAGCGCGCACGATTGGAGAAATCCCCCGTGAGTTTCGTTCTATGAAAGCAAAAAGTTAATCAAAGCAAACTGATACAATACAAATGGATTCATACAATCGTTTAACTTAGCATCCGATAAAGCTCCAAAATGTAAATTTTAGTATCGTTGAACGTATCTTTCAAGTGTTTTAATTTGCATACCTTCTGTTGCGATTGTGCTGCGGATATGCGATCGTGTTACAACGTAAGCTTTAAACGTGAATTTACGTTAACACGAAGACTGCAAAAAATTTAATGTAGACTTTATTTCACGTTTTAGGCCAGTGTAGACGTTCTTAGCTTTCGTTACTTTCTTTACATTATGCGGAATAGCCCATGTTCTTTATAGGTCAAAATACCAGTCTTTTGTTAACCCACACTTTTCTCTGAATAAAGTCCCATTTTAAAGGTGGGTTCAGACGTTTACAATCTGTAATATAATGTATCGTGTAATGTAGTGTACTGTAATGCAAATAGTATGGACGGCCGGCATACAATCTCAACGCGAATCCTGTATGTGTTGGACTGCGAGAGCCTTTCCGTCTTATTACAATCAAGGTTCATCTTTAAACCTAGGTTTAAACCATGGACCCTTTTTTGAATTTTGAACTTTATTCCGACACATTAAGTTGTCAGTTTTACAAAACGGACAACTTAGTACCGGACTAAGTTGTCAGTTTTGTATAAAGAACTGTAGTTCTATCACAGCTGGGTTCTTATTACAAAATCTGGCTCGATGGTTTAAACCATGACGGAAGAAAAACCTCGTTTTGTAATAAGCCCGATAGTGTTCGTGCTAAAAACTGACAGCCGATGGATCAGCGCGAGCGTCAGCCCGAGCGTTACAAGTAATGCTCGTAGTGCCGTCTATACGCATAATTCGCGTTACATTACACGATATATTCGATTACACACGTCTGGACCCGTCTTACAGCAAACAAATTCTGAGGCCAATACAAACTAGGACCCTTTGTGAACTTATTAGAAAAACACACAAATATGTACTTTGCCAGCTTAAACAACCCCCTCGAACCTCAAACTATCGTACACTGGAGCTTTTGAACACCAAACAGTGGAACAATTTCAATTAAGCACTAGAAATACAGTTTGAACGTTACTTGCACAACTTTTAAAGTTAATTTAAAGCTAAGTACTTATTCTTGTATTCACTGCTACCCTCAACTGTAGCTACTTAGTCTCTAATGTACTGCATTAAGCCAGCAACGAGCACGGTAATTGTAGCTTTATCTGGAACATTGACCACGACAGGGGCACAAGGGGGACGTTTCACAATAAGTGACACTCAGGAGTAAATGAAACTTGCTCCTTTGTGTTCACGTGTATTGTGAGGAGCTCGTGGCTAAGTAATAACAGCCGCACGGGTTGATCCATCAGGTTAAGCTACTCTTGCCGGGCTTGGTCCGTGGATGGGTGACCATCTTTACATACCGAGACTCCACCGTAACTCGGAAAGCACGTTAAGCCATTGGTCTCGCCTGTCATTCCTGGATCCTTGACAGTCGTTAGGAGTCGTCAGAAGCCCGAAAGTCTGACAACCAGTCTTACCGAAGGGGTATCGTATAACCCAGTAACTGAGTTGTGGAGAAACTCCTGGTATTCAGGTGCATTCGGTTACACTGGAAGTCGACCCATAGTTGGGAAAGGCTAGGCAGATGATGTTTGAGGACAAAAAAATTGTTTTGAATGAGGATAATTATTATCTTAAAACCTCCGTAAATAGGTAAGGTTAGTGGCTCATTTTGCTGATGATGGTATGCAGTCCCTTGTCCCTACTGTTACTTTGATGCTAATACTTGTTCCTCGCAAACCTATGTTATTTTTTGGCTCTAAGTATATTTTCAATTTTATCCTAGTTTCCCGAATGAACTTTAAGCAAATTTTGCTTCACATGACCCAGTTTTGCTCGTCTTTCCAAGAAAGACTGAGGATAAAGACATAAATTACTAAGTTAATGTCCTAACAGCTATATAGCTTTAAATAACGTTGTTGTTTCGCAATGCAGTTGCGATTTTGTGACTGGCTAGCCGACACGCCACGCGTCTGTGTGTCGGCAGACGGTATTGTGTCACCGTTCGCGTTGGACTGAAAACTTTATTAAGGCGAGTATAGTCGTGATATGGTCGTTTCTGATAGCCTAATTAGTGCTTTTAAATGAGCCTACAAAATATTCCAGGAAATATATGTATGAAATTTTCATATGTGTACTTCAATCTGAGCATTTGAAAATTTTAAGCAACATTTAATACCATGAAAAGAAAAAAATTAAATGAGGTTGTTTTCAACTTTAAATTCGGTACAGCTTTTAAACTAAAATGTCTAAATGTAATCTTACAGCTGTGCATTCTTTATTATAAAATAATAATTAATTTTTACAAAACGCAACTTTAACAGCGGAAATTTAGAAATATTCGGTAGCGAGTCCGTGCGACGACTGTTTGGGACTACGGATCGACGACTATATGCAACATTCAGTTTATTGTTAGGACCGGATTAAAAATGAGTACTTACCTATTTTTGAGCATCGCTATAAGTCTGCCAGAGTACAGAAGCAATTACTTAACCTACTTATTGTAAATTCCAACTACTTGTTCCCAGGAACTTACTTACTCATTCAGAATCCAATAACATTCCTCAAGACTAATAATCCGTTTGAAAATAGAGCCTTTTATCCAACTTCGAGGCTGTCGTAACAGACATGGTACGTCTTACGGTTAAGTCTTGTCGATCGAATTTCATCTGAAATACATGAAGCGTGTGTGTTCTTATTACCTGTCACCGATGGGATTATGGATAGCAAATACCTTATCCTGACACTTTACAGGGATAACATGGAATAGCGGGCGACGTGCAGTGTGATCACTTGAGGATTTTAAACCACTTCCTTTTACTTACCTGAGGTGAACTTTTAATACAAATACAAATACAAAATCTTTATTGCAACAACAAGTATTTACATTTCATGTGCAAGCCCTGTTTCCCAAACTAGAGTGAGCTGTATGTTGGGAATCAGTTCCTTCCAGATAAATATGTCGATCTAGTGTTACAATCATAACTTATAATAATTTATCTACTAATTAAGTTTATAACCAAAAGTTTACAATCTGCGAACTAAAAATAGTGTGTGTGTGTGTGTGTGTGTGTGTGTGTGTGTGTGGGTGAGTGTGTGTGTGCATGTGCATGTTTGTGGTTGTGGGAGTGCGTGTGTGTATGTGGCAATTTGAGAGTGGGTTTTGTGTTTTACTGCTTTATTTTTATTTTAAAATTAGGAATAGAATGTTTTCATGATCATTTTTAATCACCAAATGAATTATGGATAAATATAGGCTTCACACAGATATCAAAGGCAATTAGCATTGTAGAATCCCGAAAAGTAAATGCTTTAATTAAGATGAATGTTGGCAAAGTGTGGAACTCTCTGCCAGCGTGTGTTCCCTACCACGTATAACCTGTCTGCCTTCAAAGCAAGAGTAAACAGGAAGCTTCTACGCACGCTCGTTCCACCATAGACCTCATCCATCGCTTTCTATCAGGCGTGATCGAGGTCAAGAGGCCCAGTCAACGATAAAAAATAAAAATAAAAAATAACATGATTTTCCTACACAAAGTACCGAAGAAAATTACCAGTGCATAAATTAAAGATTCACGCAAAAACGTCAAACATACCTAACAAATATAAATTCTTCGCAGCTTAAGAGAACTGTATACCGGTGTACAAGAAGATTGATGTCGCGGGTGATTTAGAAAATGGTAATGAAGACAAATTTCAGCGCGTAAGGACTTGTAGAAAACTGAAGGTGACAAATTATGACAACATTCCGTCGGAAATAAGATTCTACGAAATGTGGGATGAATTAATTTAATTAAGTCTCCGGGTTTTGTAAAGAAAATTATCTCATAGTGGGTGACATGTGAGTCTACTGCTACAAAACATGGCTGTAAAAAGACCCATCACGGCCATTATCTACGCATTCTGTACCTACAAACTAAGTAACAAAATCAATCTGCCTAGCCTTTTCCCAACTATGTTGGGGTCAGCTTCCAGTCTAACCGGATGCAACTGATTACCAGTATTTTACATGGAGCGACTGCCTATCTGACCTCCACAACCCAGTAACTGGGTAATACGATACCCCTTGGTAAGACTGGTTGTCAGACTTTCGGGCTTCTGACGACCCGTAACGACTGTCAAAGATCCACGAACGACAGCCGAGACCAACGGCTTAACGTGCTTTCCGAGGCACGGAGGAGTCTTGGCATGTAAAGATGGTTACCCCGGCAAGCGTGGCTTAACCTGATGGATCAACCCGTGCGGCTGTTATTACTTAGCCACGAGCTCCTCTAAGCTAACAGTGAGCAAAAATTATTACTGGGAAACGACTTTTAGTTTTAGTGTGAAAAAACGCTGTTTACAGCGCGCAATGTAACGTATGCAGAATATTGTGCTTTTAAATGCCTGCAACGGTGCCAGTTGTGGGGTAAAAGTTAAGTTATAGTAGGTATTTAAATTTACTTTCGTGAAAAAAAAAAAACGTTAGAAGTTTGAGCATCGATATCTCCGTGACCAGAACATATAAAATGTGGATATGGATCCATATTTGTACTGTGCCAGAAGGTTCTCAGGTACCTAATCCAGTACAAAAAAAAATATTGAGATTCACATAAACTCCTCGTGTATAGTCGGTACTCTCGGCTTTTTTAGGCGTCTTTTTACATTCGTTTTTGGTAAGGACCTACTTACTTTGCTAAGGAATGTTATTTGATGAGTCTAAGCAGACGTTCGCACGGACGTAAAAATATCGCGGCGGGATTTTATCGCGCACTGGATTTTTAACTCTCGGTGTTGAGCCGAGCTTCGAGAATCCAACCTAACAACAACAGAGTGCATCGCAGCGCGTCGAAAAAACACACTTTTAGATTTTCAACTCACAGGCCTAAGTAGAGCGTTGAAAATTCAGTGCGCGAAAGAAAATCGCCGCGATATTTTTACATCCGTGCGAACGTCGGCTAAATGTATCGGCAGCCAGACGACGACTGGCGGTCTTGTTATCTTGAAGAAGTTCATGTGTATCTAAACCATTGTCGCAAAAGGAGAGTAAGGACAGGAAAATGGGCAGTGACGTCCTTCCTGTACCTCCCCTTTTTAAGGTCATAGCACACATATCAACTCGGAAAGTGATCGTCACCGTATCGCCTCGATATATCAAGGCGAGGCGATTAGGTACGTTACGATTCCGATTGGTGTACGTTGCAGTAGAGAGTTTCATACAAAGAATACTGCACGGTTCGTGTTGATATGGTGACGATTTCTTTCCGAGTTGATATGTGTGCTATAGCCTTAAGTAGTGTGGTGAGTGGTGACGGGTGATGGTGGCAATTTTCCCTTTGTTCAGCAGCGAACGTGTGCGGGTATGTGATGACTGATGATGACGGAATAGATGAAAGGTGTTCTCTTAATATCGACATGGTAGGTAAGTACTCCAGGCATCGATTACTTTAGGGCTTTCTATTCTCTCGATGCCAAACGTTTAGTCGTAATCTAATTCCACTAATAGGTACGATCAAGCAAGCACACATCAGTGACAATTTGACATTGACAGCACCTTTATGTCGTAACAATTTTCGTAGAGCAAGTGTTACCACTGATGTACGTGAGAATACTCATTCCTGTAACTTGCACAAAATTATGCAAGTAGCTTGCATACCGTGTGCCATAAAAACTTTTGATTGGTGAATGTCACAATGACATGCCAGCTACTTGCATAGTTTTGTACAAGTTATGCATGTGTATTCCCGCCAGTCAATCAGATTGAAAAAAAAATTTAGCACGTAGGTACCTAAGAATAAAATTGTAATTAGATGTAGAAGACGAAGTAGACACCTGCTGATGTATACTAGGTATTTCCAATGCTTATTTTTCTCAAGATATCATTATTAAATTATGTAAGCCTGCCTCAATTTCAATTTGAGAATTTTGAGTGTCAGCGATCCAACTCGCTTAAGTTTTTCTTTTGTGTTACAATATTGAATATTTTTCTTGATCTTGGCATTTTACTTGTATATTATCTGGGCTTATTATTACCTATATATCTACTCCCTATCGAATATTATACATTTATAAATAATTATAATTTAAAATCGCTTTTCGTGACTGTCTGTGTCACCGCGTTGTTCTTCTAAACAACGTAATTTTGATGCGGCTTCGGATTTGATTCGGAAGGTTTATGAGTACAATAAATTAATATGAAACAAATATAATTATTAAAAAAAAATCACGATGTTTTGTCTAGTCGTAAATACCGTGCGAAGCAGGGGGGGTTGCTAGTTAATAATAAATAAATATGTTGGTATACCCTGCCTAGATATCTCTTTTGTTAACTGTACCTATCGGCGAAATATCAAGGAAAAGCAATAACTAAAAATAAAAAACTATTAACTATACTCGATCGCGTTAGGTAATTAGCTAAAGGTAGGTAAACAAAAGAGCCAAAAAAGATAGGTACAATAACGTTGCTAAATTGAAGAGTACCAACTGTGACGTAGCATGTCAACTGAAGTGACAGGTATTACGTTTAGTTGGTTAACCAGACACGTGGTTTTTTTGTTTACCTTTAGGTTACCTAAACCGATCGAGTATAGCCAAGTAGGCCTCGTCTACTCTGAACCGACGAGCCCACTGCCGGATTTACCGTAGTGTACGTATTTTGTATACGTACACACGGCTACACATCAAGCTATAATTTCCAGTTTACACTGACCTCTCAATGTAAGGAAATCCTACACAAAGCGAGGTCAGCTTATACTGGAAAATTACTGCTTGATCTGTAGCCGTGCGTACAATACGGTAAAGATGGTAGTGGGGTGAGTCATTTCAGATAACTGATGCAAAATTACCTCATGAAATAGTAAAATATAGGCTAACATGTATCTCGGGCCACACAAAACGCCAGCGAACCGCTACTACAAAACACTAATACTCCTTAGCGGAGACCGCTACTGAAGATCTCAGGCAAGACCATAGCACGACCATAGACCATATCTTGACCATATTTGGGCAAGATCATACTAATATTTTGGTTTCCGTAAAACCTCAATAAGTCAAACTTAATCAGTTTGACACCATCGCTTGACAATGTCCCAACGCGAATAAAGGTGGACGCGTAGTACTTAACCCTTAACCACACTATTTGTGGTGTAGCTATGTTGCGCATCCGGTAAATTCACCGCGTTTGGTGCGAAACTGCGAACGCAATGAATTTATTTATAATGCATGAAATCTTAAAACAATCCTACAATATCGTGGCTTTGTTTATCTGTTCACCAACTTCATCATAGTTGTACATACAAGAATCTTGTGGCGTGACTAAAACTAGCGCCTAACCTTGTTTGTTTTAATACAATTTCACAAAAAAACATCACTGATTTTCACCAACAGCGCCCTCTTGTAAATATCAGTCGAGCGCCAAAAGATCCTTGTAGTACTGTATGAACCACAACTTAGTGAAATTGAATTCTAAATAAAATGCGTATGGCGTTAAGTTTGCCTCTGTACTGTGCTTAAAGTATTAAATTAATAAATAATTCTTATGACTTGTTCAGAGTGATCGCGCTTGACTTGGTAGCTTGCAGAGACGAGAAGGAGTGACGTTCACTCCTGAAGAATAGTGAAAGTAAGGCCGACGACACATAAACGCGGCGGGGTGTTCTGGTACATGTCACCTGCCTTTAGCATTGATCATAGAGTATAGTTGTAGGCATTGACCTTCACATTTTCACATAAATTTTGAAGCTTGACAATTATGCTTGTCAAATATCTTTGTGTCAAACAAACGAGGCATTGAATGAAATGAAAAATCGTGAAAAATGCAATAAAAACACGGAATTTCTGTTACATTCAACATGACTTAAAATAGTAAATTAAAAAGTGATACAAGCTTGTAAAAATATGCCACTTTCTGCGAATTTTCGACGAGGTAAGTGTTTCAAACACAGAATTTCTGTTACATTCAACATGACTTCGTCAGTTAAAAGGTTATACAATCTTGTAAAAACATGACACTTTCTGCGAATGGCTCCACTGTACTTTAACACACGCGCGTCCGAAACTTCACAATTTTATAGCGTGTTGATGTCTGCCAGTAAAACACTTTCGCAAAATATTACACTGCGCAAACGGCTAGTTTTTGAGAAAAAAAAAATCTAAAGTTTATGTCAACCTACTAAATACTTAGGATGCAAGAGCGAGCGAAGTGAGCTCGAGACTTGGGGCACCCCGACTCGGACAGGTTAGGTTCACGAAGGGGATGGCGGGGTCTGAAAAACCCCGCCATCCCCTTCGTGGTTATTTTTTTTTAAACCACCCAGAATTAAGAGCCCCGCGAAGCGGGCCTCCGTCGACCTTGTCTTACTACAAAATAATTATATTTATTTGACCTTGACTTTCGAGACGTTTGAAGTTACATTAATTTTTTTTTTCTTTCGCGGCGCCTATTATTTTGCGCTCATTGGGGTTTTCAAAAATACAAAAAAGGGTCTATTTCTACTCAAAAAAAAATAGCTATCATATAAAATCGATGGGTGCTAAAGTACAGTAGTTCCTTGTGAATATTCGACGAGGTAAGTGTTTCTAACACGGAATTTCTGTTACATTCAACATGACTTCGTCAAATAAAAGATGATACAAGCTTGTAAAAACATGCCGCTTTCTGCGAATTTTCAACGAGGTTGTTTCTTACTGATGTAGCTATAAGTTACCGTACCCTCTTGTCTTGAAGGTACTTAAGCTTCACCCCATTGCTTCAATGATTTGGCGAAATGAAGGTTTTCGCATTAAGGCGTTAGAATGGTTTCTGCACATTCGTTCAGAACACATAGGCGTGTAATTAGAAATGTGCGTCTTGTGTAGAGAGGGGCTGCGACGCTGTTAGGCCCAGGTTAACAGAATACAAAGAAAGCTTTACATTGGGAACAATTTAAAGCTTTAATAAAAAACCTGTCAAGAGTGAGTCGGACTCACGCACCGAGGGTTCCGTACCATCATATATAAATTAGCAATTATTCATCGGCGAGGCCTATATTCGTCAGAGTTAAAATATTACGGTGTAGAATATGGCAGTTTTAGGTCAGCGCCATCTCTTGACCGATAGTGGAACTAGTGTAATTTTTGTTGATGATTTCTGAAAAACTGTGCTATTTAGAGACATCGTAATTTTCCTTTAATCTTTACATATACTTTTATCACATAGAATAATTTCAGATTTTTCTCTATGCATACTTCGGAGATAAGGGGGTGATGGTATTTTTTTTTACTTTTTTCATCAAAAGTCGAAAACTATGCGGCCTAAAAAAAGAAAACAAATGTTTGAGAATATGCAAACTGCGCTCTTTCATATGATACTCCACATGTCATAGTAGCCCCACTTCGAATTTTTAAAACCCCCTTTCAGTCACAGTTGCAAAACAATAAAAAATTTCTTTCTTATTTGAAAAATAGTTGGGCAAACGTTATTTAAAACTGTTCCAAATTTCAAGTTGATATCAATAGTAGTTCTTGAGATATCCAGCTGTGACAGACGGACAGATAGACAGACTGAGTCATACCACCCCTTTTTACCATTTTAGTAAGGAACTCTAATTATAAGAAAATGGGTTTGCTCAAACCTAGTTACGTGTAGATACTACAGTAAGATGCAGGTTAGTCAGAACACCTCATTTTGAGGATGATTATCAGACGGTGAAGGGTATTATCTCATAATCTACGTCTTACATATAACCGTTCGCCGATAAATCGCCTTCATTTATGAATTAAAGCTGTACGAATAAATCATGCCTGAGTGGGCTTAGATTAGTTGGAATAATTCGTGGTTTTCAAGATCAAACGCCAAAGTATCTCCGACACAGATTAGCCGATTCCTTGGATTACCACGGATTCCCGTGGTTCTAAAAATATAAATTAATAAATATTAATGCACGTAAACATTTCTAATTTGTTTCAGTATTTCGCTAAAAATTAAATATTTCGCTAGACATCACAACTTTTCATCACAATCCATAATTTTCCATTTAAAATTAATTCATTATCTGCTAATCGTTCGACATTAATTCTACTCAACTCATTTATATTTTAAAAAAAAACATGGTACATTGGTATCTGATGAATTAAACTGAAGCTGGGAACGCCTAATAAGATTTATTGAACGATTTCGACTATTATCCTTTGTTCCATAATGTTTTCTTTCAGAAATGCTGGTGGCACTAAAGAATGCAAAGAAGAACAAAGATCAACGGAAAGAAAGAGACGAAAATCCTGAAGGTAGCGACGGAGGTGGTACCAGTGAAAACGCTACTAGACTTCAAGTATCACCTGCTGCTTCGTCAGAATTGACCATTCTTACCCAGAAACCTGAAGTCAAAACTAGTAAAACTAATACTACTTCCAAAGACTAGTCAAAAGATTCAAAAATAAATAGTAGAATCTCCATCCTTCATCCATTTTAGCCAAAAGACCCACTGCTAGACATAGGCCTCCAAGCATCGCCATTTCGACAGGTTCTGTGCTTAATAGCGGAATATATTGTGATTTTAATGTGTTATAAATTTATTAGAATAATTTATTATACATTAGTAATTATGCAGGTACTAACTAAAAGTATCGTGTTGGATTATGTTAGAATTATCACGACAATGAGTAACATGAACAAATAAAGCGTATTCTGTTTTTACGTGAGCGGTTTAATTTATTTTGGCTGGCACCGCTATGAATGTTATTTTCCTACAGCCCATATTACCCTGGCTAGTATTTGCTATATGAGTATATCTTTTCTGCTATACGCACATGTAACCAATAATATTGGACATTGGCCTTTCTTCTTTACGTTACGGTAAGCGTTATGTAAAGAAATGTATCTACATTTAATACAACGAGACTTTTATGCTCATATAACAAGTCCTATTTATTTGACCTACTGATAAATTACACCAGGATAAGGATCATTGTTTTATTTGCAATTTATCTGTATCGACTGTAAATCGTAATGGTGGTGATTAGACAGACAAGGGTAGAATCGAAATAGTTTGGCGACTCGGTGAGCCGGCACGACGCGTGACCTTTCGGCGCCAGCCTAAAACGCCCCCTAAAAAGGTTAAGTTGAAAACATACTGCCTAATTTACGAGTTTTAGAATTTACTGCATATATGCCACGAATCTGAGGATTTTCATGAATTTTCTGAGGTGCCTGAACTTGAAGGGTATTTCTCACAAAATGGAAGAAATTACTTCAAACTGATATTTAGTTTAACTGGATGCTCTCATCTCTCATCAATGAATTAGCAGGTATTTTGGTTACTAGATAAGCTAATAATTTATTATTATATTTCATATGACTAACGACACGATTGCTGAAAATTAAAGTGAGACTACACATTAGGTTTATTAGGTTCTTTGAACATTTATCAAGCTCTTAATCTTTATATTTATTTTTGTCGGTCAGGTTGGTATTTACGTTTTTTAATAACATGAAATAAAACATAAACAGTGTTCGTAGGAAAAACGAATACTGAATACCTTGACCAAGATATCACTTTTCATCTATATAAAATTGTTGCCCACAAGATACTAATTACGTAACATTCTACGAAAAGTGAGTAGCGTATGCCTAAAATCTGTAATTTATTTCATTTGGGTCGTGGGTTGTGTGTCGCCGGCCATAATACTGTTGCCTCAATTCAAGGTTACACCCAATGTACCATTCGCGGACATTTGCGCAAATGTCCGCGGTTGTATATTCAATCAAGTGAGGAGACTATTTGCTTTTATTTCGAAAACTGTTTAACGGTTTACAAATAATAGGAATTTGTTCTAAAAGACTAGGTTGTTTAATCCGTCCGTAAAGTTTTTTTTTTTCATATTTGTATATCTCAGGATTATGGGATCCCGGTTCCTTGGAAGGCGTATCAGGGGCCGAAAAATGGAACGAAGCATCAACCGACGATTATCCCTGTATGTATGCATGTGCATCCAAGGATATGCCCCGTTGGTGCAGGACTATTGCAGACCATGGAAACAAAGCATATTGAGCTATGGGTTTGTGCGACTATATTGGATTGGTAACCTAGAACTATGGAAGACTATGTCCCCTCCCTGACCTGATACATGGATAAATAGGCAGACTTGCACATTCAATAATGGCCCCCCGGAAACTATAGCTAGCACATAGTGATGTAGCGACAAGGGGCAACATATCCAGAGGTGCTTGAGGACTGGAGAGGTTTTCAACCCGGAAGTACGATTAAGATCCCTATTACCAGCATCATTTTGGAATACTTCCTTCCTCCGAGCATGTTTGATCTTGCAATCTGCACTCATGTATATAATAGGGAAAAAGTTTCTTCGCATTTTTTAAGAAAATTCAAAACATTTTTTAATATACATTATTTACATTTATCTAAATTATGTAGGTACCATTTTGTTCGATAACTTTTTGCCATCTTGTAGGTAGGGACATGATCCCGTTGCTATAGAAATTTTGGGACTTCTGATCAAAATACCGCGACAAGTGGTTTTGGCAGTCCTCTCATGATGTTAACCTGACACTGCCTAAAGAATTCTGAAGAGACCGAAACAGGTGGAAATCTGAAGGTGCAAGGTCAGGACTATACGGCGGATGCATTAACACCTCCGAGCCAAACTCTCTTAATTTTTGCTGAGTGGCTAAAGATGTGTGAGGTCTAGCGTTATCATGATGAAAAACCACACCCCTTCTGTTGATTAATTCCGGCCGCTTTCTCTCAACTTCTTGCTTTAATCTCATCAGTTGTTCGCAGTAGAGTTCAGAATCGATGGTCCTGCCTGGTGGTAAGAGCTCATAATGAATAATCCCACCACACACACAGCATCACCTTGTTGCGAGTTAATCCGGGTTTCGCCACAGTCTGTGAAGCCTGACCGGCCTTTGACCACGACCTTTTTCGCACGTTCTTGTCGTACGTGATCCACTTTTCATCACCAGTTATCAGCTTCTTCAAAAATGGTTTGGTTTCATTACGTCGTAATAAAGAATCACAAATGAGTACACGGTTCATTAGGTTTCTTTCAGTGAGCTCGTGAGGTACCCAAATATCGAGCTTTTTCGTGTACCCAGTTTTTTCAAATGCGCCAAAACTGTTTTGTGGTCAATTCCCAGTTCTTCAGCTACGTCGTAACTACTGATATGCCGATCTTGCTCCACTTTTTCAAAAATGGCATCCATTTTATCCGTAATAGGGCGACCAGAGCGAAGTGCATCTTTGACATCAAAATTTCCGGATTGAAAACGCTAAAACCAAATTTGTGCTACTCTCACAGATACTGCACTGGGTCCATAAACAGCGCAAATTTTTTTCACGGCTTGCGTTGCATTTTTACCTTTTGTGTAGTAAAATTTTAAAATGTATCGAATTTCTTCATTAGATTCACTCATTTTGACAATACGAAAAACAAGTGAAAATCACACATTTTCCTAATTTGAATTTGGAATTATGTTCTTTAAAATTTAAACTTTCAATGATACTAAAACCAGCCAGATACAAATAGTATAGCCAAAGAGATTTTATTTTAAGTTCATACATAATAAAATGCGAAAAGACTTTTTCCCCAACCTAATATATACACATACACACAAAAAGTCACGCCTTCTTCCCACAGGGGTAGGCATAAACTATAGAACGCCACCTGCTACGATCCTTACATACTCCTTTTGCCTCGTTTATGCCTGTAGCAAGTACTACGCACCTGACCTTTCTGAAGAACATCACCAATAAGGTCACTATATTATGTCCTCCTAGAGCGTCCCTTCCCGGCCTTTCCACTCACATCTGCCTTGCCAACCTTTATAATACCTTAATACCTTTTGTTAGTCGCCTTCCATTCATCCTCTCAACTTCTCGCCTTTTTTGTACACCGCGAGCTAATTTAACATATTACATCGTACAGACAATGACCTGCGCTCTCTCTCAATATTAGTAGACAAGAGAGTGCAGGCATGTCTCTTATTTTTTTGCAGTTCTATGCTTTATGTCATCGGTGACCCAGTGACCCAAATATAATAAAGAATGACGAGATTACATGTAATTTGGGACTCAGTGAAAGGGGGTAGCGTACACAGGGCCGGACTGGGATCTGAAACCGGCCCGGGCATTTTAGAGACGGTCGGCCCTCCAAAAAATGTGAATTATAATATAACTATAATACTGCTTATCGAAATAGCCTCGTGCGTGCCAGCATTAATATACGTATGTTCTAAAATATTTTTATAGACAATGATAAAAAGGTAGGTAAAGGAGAAGCAAAAACAGGTTGCTGTGAGGATACTTGTTTATGTTTAGAGAAAAATCCAGGCGGCACACAAATACGTCGTAAATCAGTGTAGGTACAGTAACATGAAATTTTTAGGCCAATGTCCTTTGTCTCAGGAAACGACTGCCGTTGGAATTGGAACCGTAGGTACCTACCATGTAGAAAGTTTCCCCCAAAACGTGTTTAGACAGGTTTGGGCAAGGATTGAAATTAAACCTCCTGAAATGTGATGTTTCGAAAACATCATTATAAAAAAACCATTTTCTACACTATTTTGTAACTACACAAATGTTGGCCCTAACGAGTCACGAAAAGAACAAAGGCGTGAAAATTGTTGATGGTTGACTCTAGAACACGAAAAATTTGTAAATACCACCTATCTAAGTCGAAATTTTAGCAATTATATCCCTTTTATGAATTTGTGTCTCGAAATTCTTGTTAAGTCGAAAACTGACTCCTTAACTCTAAATTTTTAGCATTTCCCTTGAAATTCGAGTTATCGAGATTACACTGTAATAATAAATGCTCATAGTATCAGAATACCAAAGCTGAAATGTTAACTTTTTGTTTTATTTGACGAAGTTATTTAAAATGTGGCGACTCTCAGGACCCAATGAAATATTATGATGTGGGGTCGGACTGGACTCTGCCGAATTCATCATAAAATTTAACGAGAGCACTCGTAAAAACTAACAAGGTCTCTTTATTGTATCGTATTATTTGGGGTCTTCCCAAAATATTCTACTTTGTTTTGAATTTGTCACATCATGGCAATGAAGATGAACGTTTGGTAGACAAGTAGATGGGCTTAAAGGTATACTCGCACAATAAGTAGGATGATGGCTTCGTCTTTTTACACCCTGTATTATTTAAAACAATTACTTACATGAAATAAAATATTACCATAACTACCTATAAGCGTAGCTATAAACATCCCTATACTATTAAACGAGCAATATTTGTATATGTATACCTATCCTATATATTTATAATCACGTTCTCGAAATTGGCTCGAACGTTTTCATCATAGTTGTTGAAATTCACTCAGTTACCATACTCCTTGCACAAGACAAGAAAAAGAAAAATAATTGCTAAAGTACGATTATTAATTCCAGTCAGTAAAATGACAAGTGCAACTGTCACTGATACAAAAAAGGGTGACCCGCTACAATAGTGATGTTCGGCAATCAATAGAGTTAGACATTTAGTCATGCTTTGTTTTATCAGGTATCAATTTTACTGACTGGAATTAATAATCTTACTTTAGTTAGTATTTTTTAAATATTAAATTAAAAAATACATTCTCTGTCAACGATCTGTACACTCCTACCAACTTATCTGTGAAATGGCGAAAATTGGAACTACGGCCGTCATTTTAAAATGTCATTCGATTGTCAGTGTCTACTACATTCGGGTTCTCTGGTTGTTTTGTCGGGATATTGCTGAATTTATAAAGTTAAATATGCCGAAAGCCATTAAAAGTGATGCTCGAAACATTATTCTAAAGGTTAAAACCTTTTTTGAAGAAGAAGCTCGGGCGGGGTCTCCGATTATTTCATTTAATCAAATATACAAACGAATTTCGGCAGCGACAGGTTAGTGTTGTCAACTTTCTTGTTATAAATTACCCGATACTTAACTAATTATTTAAGTCCACGAAATATTCGTTTCTATTCTTGCTGCAGGTTAGCGTAACAGTAACGTACATCTAATAGGTAACCTGCTAAGTGAGTGAGCAAACTAACCTGCCAGATTTCAAATACCTACTAACAATTAATTTACTATCTTATATTTCATCTCGTTTGCCAGCCCCGCTCTGTTGCCGCATGTTCTTGACTGGCGCGTCATGGAGGGGGTGGAGACCTATTCCGATCACCGGTACATCCGGTTTGATGTCTCCGCCCAGACCTCGAGCGCGCCGGTCCGATAGGGCCCGAGTGGTCCGCGGTGGGCGCTGAAGCAGCTGGACCGGGAGCTCCTCCTGGAAGCCTCGATCGTGCAGGCCTGGGTGTCACCACCGGACAGGCCTGCTGACATCAACGACGAGGCGGAGTGGTTCCGGGAGGCGATGTCCGAAATATGTGACGTGGCAATGCCCCGGGTCCAGCCCGGACGCGCTTGGCGCCAGGTGTACTGGTGGTCGCCGGAGCTGACGGCTCTGCGCGAGGCGTGCGTTGCTGCGCGGCACCGGTACGCCAGGCACCGCAGGCTCCGTATCCGCCCACCGGATACGGAAGCCATTCAGGCGGAGCTGTACGAGGGGTACAGAGCGGCGAAGACTGCCCTCCGAGCGGAGATCTCGCGGGCCAGGGGTCTGGCTCGCGAGGAGTCGCTGGGGACTCTGAACAGAGACCCGTGGGGACGCCCCTACAAAATGGTGCGGGATAAACTCCGCCCATGGGCTCCCCCGCTGACGCAGAGTCTCCGGCCGCAGCTCGTGGAGGACGTGGTGAGCGCTCTGTTCCTTTCGCGAGGAGAACATACTCCCTCGCCCATGGCTCCGCCTCCTGCGGTGCCCGATGCGGACCACATCACCGACGACGACGACGATTCTCCGGAAGTAACCGAGGTAGAGCTGAGAGCGGCGGTACGTAGGCTGAGTGCCAAAAATACCGCCCCAGGACCCGACGGCGTGCCCGGAAAAGCCTGAGTTCTGGCCTGTGGGGCTCTCGGGCCTCGACTAGAGGGGCTCCTAAGCGCATGCTTGGAGAAGGGCCAGTTCCCACTTCGTTGGAAGACAGGGAAACTGGTCCTCATTAAGAAGCCGGGGCGCCTTGTGGACTCTCCGTCCGCTTACCGGCCCATTGTGCTGCTCGACGGGGTAGGCAAGCTCTTTGAAAGAGTCATTGCAGACCGCCTCGTCGGGTGGCTGGTGCAGGAGGGGCCGGATTTGGTGGAGAGCCAGTTTGGTTTCCGCAGGGGGCGCTCTACGGTGGACGCCACCATGCGCGTGCGAGCCCTCACGACGGGGGATGCTGTGGCCCGGGGTGGGGTCGTCTTGACGGTGTCTCTAGACATCGCCAACGCCTTCAATACCCTGCCCTGGAGTTGCATCAGGGAGGCACTTCGGTATCACCGGGTGCCTACCTACCTCCGTCGAGTGGTCGAGGCCTATTTGACGGACAAGGCCGTCATCTACCCCAGTCATCAAGGAGAGTGGAACCGGCGAGAGATGTCATGCGGTGTCCCACAGGGATCTGTCCAGGGGCCACATCTGTGGGACATCGGGTACGACTGGGTGCTGCGCGCCGACCTCCCAAGCGGCGTCAGCGTTGTATGTTACGCTGACGACACGCTGGTCCTGGCGCAAGGGAGGTCGCACCAGGCGGCGGCCGAACTAGCGACACGCGGGGTTGCGACAATAGTAGAGAGGATCCGGCAGTTGGGACTCGAGGTGGCCCTGCACAAGTCCGAGGTCATGTGTTTTCATGGTCCTCGGAACGCGCCACCGTCGGGTTCCCAAATAACGGTAGGAGGGGTTCACATCGGGATCGAGTCGATGATGAAGTACCTGGGACTCGTCCTCGACAGCCGGTGGAACTTCGTGGAGCACTTCCGACGTTTGGCTCCCAGACTGGAGCGGGCTGGGGCTGCCTTGAAGCGGCTCCTGCACAATCTGGGGGGTCCAAACGCCTCCTGCCGGAGGCTTTACACGGGGGTCGTGCGGTCCATTATGGCCCTTTACGGAGCGCCGGTGTGGGCGCGTTCCCTGAGGCTGCGACCGGCCCGCCGGTTGAACGCGTCCCAGAGGGTCATGGCCATCCGGCTAGTGCGAGCCTCCTTGCCGGATTACCGCCATGGGATCTGAAGGCAAAAGTCCTCGCGCACGTGTGGGAGTGGCGCGAGGAGACGAAACGCCGGGGCGTAGCTCCGCTGCCGTGAGAAATCACGGTACAGCGGACAGAGCTCCGGCGGGATCTCATGGCGGCATGGAGAGTGCGATTGTCGCAACCCAGCGCTGGGCACGCCATAATTGCGACGATAAGTCCCCTCTTTGAGGAGTGGTTGGAGAGGCGCCACGGCGTCCTCACCTTCCGCCTGACGCAGGTCCTCACCGGACACGGTTGCTTCGGGAGGTTCCTGTTTCGGATAATCTTGTAGGGTAGGTACCTACTTAACTTCGCATTAAATAAAAGTTGTATCCCCCCAGTGGAACATTTTATCTGCTGAATTTCCACTTCATTGGATTACTTTTAGATATAGCCATTATTTATTGCTGAGAGACTAAACTGTTAGCGTACTTACGTAACTGAAAATTATCAAATTCTTTTTATTTATTTTATTATTTTTATATAGGTATCATTGTGTTTAATTTGTAAAAACTATAATTCTTATTAAACGATTATGTCTAATGTGAAATTTACTTCTTGAAAACTTACTCAATTTTGGGCACCTTATATTAATTAGCAACACTGAATCGACGGTGCCGTCCTCTTTCAGTTCACAGATAAGTTGGTAGGACTGTAGTAATTTTTGACAAACTGTTTACCATCAATGTGTCAACTTTGTAAACATTTATCGTTTTTTTTTATTATTTTCATAAAATCGTTATATAGTTTGCAAAATCTAAAATCGATAATGGATCCCTGCAGTACTGGGTTTCCGAAGAAGCGAACTCTGCCTAAACTGATGGCATGTATGACCAAAACCAGTTTGGAGACATTTCGAAGCAGAGCTTTGTTTAATTTAGAATATCTCGATTACGATCGCGTACGAAGGTATGAATGTGCTTTACAAATATCACCTACTCGAGTGTTCAGCTTCGCAATTCCTGTTTAATATAAGTACGGTGCGTAAATATATAGGTAAGCCTGGCGCTCAGTCAGCGACTTGCTTTTCCCGACCTAGGAATAAACCCAGGCTCTCACGTTTAGCAGTCGCACTTGTGAACACTAAATCAACGAACGAACGGAGCTTTTGTCTAAAGAAATCTAGTTTTTTTGCAGTGGAAAAGCTAGGAAAGATCAATATTATACATTTTTCTAGGCGTAAACTTCCTTTACACGAATGTCTCATTTTGGAATTGAAAGAATCCGGCTATGGAGATGCGTCAAAGTATCTGGAAGACCTTATTTACGATAATGTACAGCTTGTTAACGAAGACGATATCGGTATTGTGGTAGACCTCAGAAAAAGAGATGATTATTTGGAGCACATTGGAAAGATTCTACAACAAGCCGAAAAAGCTCGCGACGAAGGTTTGTACCTACTGATTGGTTTTTTATTATTTTTCCATTTATTTAGTTTCTTTGACAATAAATACACTATTACATATTTATTAAAAAAAAAAAAATACCTATAAAAACATTTAAAATTATAAAAAAAATGGTCCGCCGGTGTCGGATACAGGGTCCAAGCTACCGGTGGTTAGGGCTCCTGAGACAGGAACCTCCATACGATGCGAGCCGTATCAAGGACTGCCTTCTGAATCAGGCCTTTGATCCAACCGCCTAATGAGAGCCCATACACATAATCAGGTTAATTGTATTTTTTAGTGTTACGAATGTTAAAGGTTGCATAGCATCAAGTGTAGTGAACTCTTTTGAGATGGATATTTTGTGAATGCTATGTGACATAAAAAAAAACAATGTACTGATTTTGACAATGTAAAACAAAAGTGTCTGTTCGTGTTCGTGTCGTGCTAAACACTAAAATAAAACTAATAACATTTTAAAGACTCTCATAAGTGCAAATCAACTATTACGACCACGCTCTGTGCTACAGAGGTAAGTCAATTTTAACCTTAACAGGTTATGGGCCCAGAAAAGTAAAAATAAGGAGATTTGTCGAAATGGAAAATTTTACTTCAAAATTGCAAATAGGCAATCTAGAGGGGAAAGACAATTGGGCCACATGGAAATACAAAATTTCCATAATGCTACGAGGTGTAGAAGGCGCAATGGAAGCAGCCGAAGGAACCCTTGAAAAACCCGTTGCCCCCGCCCAAGGAGCTGGTGACGCTGAAGTCGGCACCTATAATTTGGCCATGGCTAGATATAGGAAGACTGAATGTAGCGCTCTGCTCATATTAACTACTAATATGTCCGAGGACACGCTTAAAAAAGTAATGCGATTTGAGACAACTAAAGAGGTATGGCAGGAACTGCACAGATTATTTGACGGACAGTCAGATGACAGGGCATACAATTTGTGTACAGAATTTTTCAGTTTTCAACGTCACAATGAGGATGACGTTTCTACTCACATGTCAAAACTGAAAAACATTTGGACAAATTTAAACGCAGAAATAACAAAGAAAGATGCCAATGTCAAGCTGCCGGAATTATTCCTGATTTGCAAAATCCTAGACACACTGGATGAAAAATACTTTGCTTTCAAATCAAGCTGGTTATTACTGAACCAAAGTGAACGGACAGTGGACAATTTAACGAGTCACTTGTGCGCATTTGAAAGAGCACTCAGTAGTAAAGAGCACATAAAGCATGAGGCCTTAACGGCAACACGTACAGAACACAAGAGCAAGCAAAGCAGTGAGAAAGAGCTCATCTGTAACTACTGTTCTGGTAAAGGACACAGAGTTCGGAAGTGCAAAAAGTGGATAAAGGATGGGAGGCCACCGAAACCCACGCCAGGCACATCAGGAGCTGGTTCAACGTCAAAGCAAGTGCAACATATTTCTCTGTTAGTGAACGCCTGTTCCACAGGACAAACTCAAGACAGGGAAAGCTGGTTCGTTGACAATGGAGCCACAACTCACATTGCAGTAAAGAGAGTTTATTTCCAGGAGTTTCACGAATTTGATTCAGACCATACCGTATCGACTGCGGACGGGAGCATCATACCTGCGATAGGAAAAGGCACCGTTGAGGTGGAATCAAATGTCAGTGGCAAGAGGGAGCGAATAACACTCAACGATGTATGGTTAGTACCATCACTAACAAAGAATCTGTTCTCACCGCTTGCAGCACAAGACAGGATGCAGGACAGCATCTTCAGTTCCACGACTAGAGAGTGCAAGCTAGATATTGGAGGCACAACTAGAGTTGTTGGAAAGAGAGTCCATTATGGAGGACTTTACAGGTTGAACATGAAGACGGTCATGCCAATTGAACCTAGGACCATAGAGGTCAACGCTGTGACTGGCTCTAATATGTTACAGCTATATCATGAGCGATTTGCACATCAGGACAAGAAACATGTGATCCGTCTCGTGAAGAGAGAGCTTGGAGTACAGTTGAGTCCTGACAACATCAAATGTGAAGGCTGTATTTATGGGAAGTCACACAGAAAACCGTTCGGAAAAAGGGAAAGAGCAACAGCTGTAGGAGAGCTGATTCACACCGATGTTTGCGGTCCCTTCGTAGATAGCATCTCAAAATACAAATATTACGTACTCTTTAAGGATGACTACTCTGGCTACCGCATGGTCTACTTCATCAGAAACATGTTTGAAGTTAAGAATAAACTTCTTCAAATGTTGCAAGAAGCCAAGACTGCTGGATATAAAATCAAGACGATTCTTAGCGATAACGGAGGAGAGTTTGACAACAGAGAAGTACGAGATATTTTACACAAACATGGTATTCAACAACGGATGACAATGCCCTACACTCCTGAGCAGAATGGATGTAGTGAGCGCGAAAACCGTACTTTAGTTGAAGCTGCGAGATCTATGATACATGCAAGAGGAGAACTACCACAAGTGCTCTGGCCAGAACTTGTCAACACTGCCGCGTACGTACTTAACAGGACAGGTCCATCAAGAGTTGAGGGTCAGGTACCTTACGAGCGTTGGCATGGGAAAAAACCCAAGATAAGTCACTTGAGAGTTATCGGAAGTGAATGCTTTGCTCACGTTCCAAAACAAAAACGAAAAAAACTCACCAAAAAGGCAATAAAAGGCAAGCTTATAGGCTATGAAAACGATGACGGTTATCGTATATGGGACGGAAACAAAACGCAAAGGTCGAGGGACATAACCTTCCAAACTGACGTCGAGTTCCGGATTTTTATTCCTTCAACATCAAGTTCAGAGGGTGATAACCAAACGATTACGCAAGAAGCTATGCCAGAAAGTGCTATAGAGCAGCAGGAAACTAATCATGAATATGCTCCAGAGGGAGATGGAGAAAATGATGATCATATACATGGTGAAGTTTTGGGAGATAGCAACGAAACCAGAGAGGATGAGAGTGCTAACGAAGAGTTCGTTGACGCTGACGAGGAGTTAGAGATAGTTGAACCACCGTTGGACGCGAGATCTCAATACAACTTACGCGATCGAACTTGCCTCTCACGTCCTAAGAAGTTCGAAGACTACGTGTGTTTCGTAGGCACAGAGTATTTTCCCGAGACATATAAAGAAGCTATTGCGAGGGATGATAGCGCAGAGTGGGTCAAGGCAATGACGAGTGAAATGAACTCTCTAAAGGAAAATAACGTATGGACACTCTGTAAGCTACCTAAAGATAGAAAGCCACTCCCTTGCAAGTGGATCTTTCGTATCAAGCGAAACCCAGACAGCAGTATTGACAAATATAAGGCTAGGCTCGTAGTAAAAGGTTTTAAGCAACGGAAAGGAATTGATTACGAACAGACTTATAGTCCAGTTGCTAGAATGGCCACCATCAGAGCCTTATTAAGTGTCGCAGCCAAAGAAAAATTATATTTGACGCAGTTTGATGTTTCAACAGCATTCCTCAACGGCAAGCTAAAGGAAGAAATTTACATGCAGCAGCCGGATGGATTCAATGACGGAACTTCAAATGTATGTCTACTTAAAAGGAGTTTATACGGACTCAAGCAAGCTCCCAGATGCTGGAACTCATGCTTTGAGGAAACTTTGTTAGAGAAAGGTTTTCAGCAAAATGCAGCTGATTGTTGCCTATTCACAAAGAAAATAGGTGACAAGAAACTTTTGATAACTCTCTACGTAGATGATGGGCTTGTAGCCTCTTCTGACAAAGATTTGGCGAACCAATTCCTCAAAGAATTAGGGGATGCTCTAAAGATCACAAGCAAGCCAGCGTCTTATTACCTTGGACTTGAGATAACTCAGTCGAAAGATGGCTCCATTACAATCAAACAAGAGACGTACGCCAAAAAGATACTGGAACGTTTTAGAATGTCAGAATGTAATCCAGTTTCAACGCCAATAGAAATGACTTCTCAAGCAGGGAAAGTTAACAAGGAGGAAGAGAAGAAGTTTCCATATAGAGAGGCAGTAGGTGCTTTAGCGTACTTAATGACAGGAACGCGACCTGATATAGCGTATGCAGTTGGATTAGTTTCAAGAAATCTGGAAAAACCGACACATGAAGATTGGCTACGTGTTAAGCGGATAATGCGATACATAAAAGGGACATGTTCTTTTGGTATAACATATAAAGCAGAACATGATTCCAACGTAATAGAAGGCTACAGTGATGCGGATCATGGAGGAGACCAACAAACAGGACGCTCTACAACGGGAGTTGCATGTCTCTTTGCTGGAGGAATAGTATCATGGCTAAGCCAACGACAATCTTCAGTCGCGATTTCAACTACCGAAGCTGAAATAGTAGCAGCAAGTGAAGGCGCTCGTGAACTTGTGTGGCTCCAGAGAATATTCTCCTCACTTACTACAATGGACGGAGTACCCACGTTAAAAGTTGATAATGAAGCAGCCATACGTCTTGCATACAATCCAGAGTTCCATAAGCGGACCAAACACATCCGAGTGAGACATTTTTTCGTAAGAGAAACTGTACAAGACGGACTTGTGGATGTACAAAAGACTGGAACTGCTACTCAATTGGCAGATATTATGACTAAGGCAGTTCCTAGGCCAAGACTCGTTACAATCCGAGATGCCCTGGGTATACAGTGCCATACACTTAATTAATGAGGGAAAGTGTTAAAGGTTGCATAGCATCAAGTGTAGTGAACTCTTTTGAGATGGATATTTTGTGAATGCTATGTGACATAAAAAAAAACAATGTACTGATTTTGACAATGTAAAACAAAAGTGTCTGTTCGTGTTCGTGTCGTGCTAAACACTAAAATAAAACTAATAACATTTTAAAGACTCTCATAAGTGCAAATCAACTATTACGACCACGCTCTGTGCTACAGAGGTAAGTCAATTTTAACCTTAACAACGAAATACAATTAACCTGATTATGTGTGAGTTTGAGTGCGCTGGTTCCGATAGTAATAATACAGAAACCCGCAGGGCAGCATGTGGCGAGCTGTTGGGCAGTAGCGACTCCACGGACCCTATCGCCCGGGAGAAGCCTTATTCCTCATCTCTGGCTTACCTTTATTGACCGGCTGGAGTGAACACTGACGGGAATAGAGATTGCACCTCATTCTTGCCTTTATTGGCTGGCTTGAGTGGAGATTCGCAAGAGCAAATGTGCTCGGAGGAAGGAAGTATTCCAGTAAGTGCTTGTAGGGATGTTGACCGTCTTCCGGGCTCTGGGATTGTCCTGAGAGTCGTGGAATACCTCTTCACTCCTCAAGCACCTCAGGATATGTTGCTTCCTCGTAGCTACGTCACTATGTGCTAGCGACAGTTTCCGGGGGCCCATTATTGAGTGTGCAAGTCATCCCCTGCAATTTTTTCCATGTATAATAAAACATCGATCAGGCAGGGGCTATTAGTCCGCCGCCGGGGTCGCAGGTTGTCCGAAAGAGATACCGTGGCCCTGGTACAGGCAACTGAAGAAACACGGGTGGGTTTTAGTCAGTAAAAGTCTGACATGCCCTACTGCTCCGCCCAGAGCGGAAGAAGTCATTTAATGATTTCCCATCCACAAAAAAAAGGGGCCATAGTCCTTTCATAGTTCTAGGTAACCAGTCCACTTTAGCCAATCAAATCCATAGTCCAATATCTTTATTTCCGTAACCTGTAATAGTTCTACACCAACCGGGGGTTGTCCTTGGATGCACTTGTATAGTGCGTACAGAGATAATCATTGGTTGGTGCCTCATTTCATTGAAAGCGTCTAACGGGCCTCTGCGAGTTGGCTTCGGCCCCTCGTACGCCTTCCAAAGGTTCGGGACCCCAGAGTCCCGACTCATCACTGACAAGACTATTGTTGCCAATAAGCCAGACATAGTGGTGATAGATCGATTAGAGTGTCGCACAATGATTATTGCTATAGCGGTCCCGCATGAGGAGAACCTCGTGAAAGCTGAAGAAGATAAGCAGATTAAGTATCTTGACCTGGCTCGCGAGGTTGTCGTCATGTGAGATGTGGATACAGCAATCGTTCTGCCGATAGTTGTGACGGCCAATGGCATAATGGCCAAGAGCCTCGATCAACACCTGAGGAGGCTCTCGTTAGGCAGCTGGATCAAGGGCTTGATCCAGAAAGCGGTACTTCTGGACACGGCGCGTATCGTTAGGAGGTTCCTCTCTCAGCAGCCCTGACCACCGGTAGTTTGGACCCTGTTCCCAATACCGGTGGGCTACTATTTTTTACATTTTTAAATGTTTTTATATTCTAATATTTAAAAATGTAATTTATATGTATATATTAATAAAATAAAGGAAAATAATATCATTTATTTACCAAGAACATGGTATAAAATACTAATGAAGTGCTATGCGATTAATACTGTTTTTTCTGTTCTGTGATTAAGACACTCCACCGAACACGTAGCACGTCTTCTGTGCGATTCCGACAGAGTTTTCACTTCACAACGCTTCCTAAAATTAACTTGCTAAGAGGTATAAGATGCCTTCATAGCTTCATCATCATCATCATATCAACTGATAATAATATGATGAAGGCATCTTACTTATTAGCGAGTTAACCTTGAGAAAGGTACAGTTAATGTTTAATTTTCGATGACCTGTTAGTTTTTGATGAAGTACTTCAGAAAATAATCTTTGAAATATAGTTTTAAATTTGATTAAAACTTGATATCTCGCTTAATAATAAATTATTTAAAATGAAATAACGACTGAAACCCCCGACCCCCATGCGTATCTACTATCGCACTCATTTGTACAGAGCCGCACTTTAGAGGCCAAAATGAAATAACGACTGAAACCCCCGACCCCCATGCGTATCTACTATCGCACTCATTTGTACAGAGCCGCACTTTAGAGGCCAAAAAGCCGCATGCGGCTCGCGAGCCGCGGTGTGCCGACCACTGCTCTAACTAACAACGACATCTATGAAATCTAAAAACGAACACTAATTTAAAGATTGAAGCGCCGCGTGCAAATATTGCTCATTTAATAGTATAAGGGTATAGGATTACGCGGGGGTCGTGCGGTCCATGGCCCTTTACGGGGCACCGGTGTGGGCGCGTTCCCTGAGGCTGCGACCAGCCCGCCGGTTGAACGCGTCCCAGAGGGTCATGGCCATCCGGCTAGTCCGGGGATACCGCACGGTCTCCTGTGAGGCGGCGTGCCTCCTTGCCGGATTACCGCCATGGGATCTGGAGGCAAAAGTCCTCGCGCACGTGTGGGAGTGGCGCGAGGAGGTGAAACGCCGGGGCGTAACTCCGCTGCCGCGAGAAATCACGGTACAGCGGACAGAGCTCCGGCGGGATCTCATGGCGACATGGAGAGTGCGATTGTCGCAACCCAGCGCTGGGCACGCCACAATTGCGGCGATAAGTCCCCTCTTTGAGGAGTGGTTGGAGAGGCGCCACGGCGTCCTCACCTTCCGCCTGACGCAGGTCCTCACCGGACACGGTTGTTTCGGGAGGTTCCTGTTTCGGATAAGGCGGGAGGAAACGCCCGGGTGTCACCATTGTGTGGATCGCCCGGAGGACACGGTGGAGCATACAGTGGAGGTCTGCCCGGCTTGGGCGGAGCACCGCCGTGTTCTCACGGAGGCGATCGGCGGCGGCGATCTCTCGCGTCCAAACCTGGTCCAGGCCATGGTGCGGAGCGAAAGTGCATGGGAAGCCGTCACCTCCTTCTGCGAAGCAGTAATGCTCGCGAAGGAGGAAGCGGAACGCGTGAGGGAGAGGCAACAGCCGCGCCCTCGCGCTCCTAGCCGCCGTAGGAGACGCCCTGGGCGGCGGGAATCGATTGCCGATTCCCGGCCACCGTAGGCGCGGGCTTGCGGACGACGAGTAATGGGCAGCTCGCCGTCCGGTAAGGACCAGGCCCGGGTCGACGGCGCGTTGTGTTCCACGCGCGCCTCAAAGAGATGTCAGCAGTGACGGGGTCAATTGGGCCGATGCCGCCGGGGTCGCGGGTAGTTCGAAAGAGATACCGTGGCCCTGGCACGGGCAGCTGAAGGAACATGGGTGGGTTTTAGTCAGTAAAAGTCTGACACGCCCTCCCGCCTCTGCCCAGAGCGGGAGAAGTCATTTGATGATTTCCCATCCACAAAAAAAAAAAAGAAAAAAAAAAAGGGGTATAGGATTGACAATAAGTGCAAAGAGTTTTGTAGAAAAACTAATGAGGTAGGTGTATAACGGGTGACCATATAATTAGCATCTGGAAAAAATAGGGTATAATAGAAGGGCAGAGAAGAAGCCTTTAACGTAGACAATTTGCAATTTTCTTTTCATAGAATATCTGTCCACGTAACATAAAAAGTGACCTATCAATAAAACTACTAATTGGAAGTAAATTTTTCAATAAAACAAACGGAAATGATCAAAATTCAAATCATTTAATCTACTCTATACGCGGAAATAATATAATTATAATTGGAACAGATTACCCCTGAACTTAAAATTCATACAACCACATTACTAAGCCAAATAATAAAAAAACAAAATTTCGAGCGGTCACTGATGTTTACACCTTCGTTAAATTTAGAAACGCCAGGGTACAACAATTTTAGTCCGGTATACTAAAAACGGACGGACGGAAACGACGAAAATTCGTTAAGATAACAAAAAAAAAAAAAAACTTTATTTTGAAAGAAAGTACAGGCTCGCTACCTTTCTCATAAAACGTTTGTTTTCTCTTCTTGCCACATAGAAAAAGCTCAATGTTTTAGAATTATTGCTGTACTTAATAAAAGTAGCTTTAGGTTAAAATTCTGGTACTAAATCAGGTAAATACAATCGCGTAATGCCCTTCAACGCATAGGATGGCTACCTTTTTTTTTGTGGATGGGAAATCATCATTTGACTTCTCCGGCTCTGGGCAGAGCGGGAGGGCGTGTCAGACTTTTACTGACTAAAACCCACCCGTGTTCCTTCAGTTGCCCGTGCCAGGGTCACGGTATCTCTTTCGAACTACCCGCGACCCCGGCGGCTAGGATGGCTACGTTATGCCCGGTTTCTGAAGAAATCTTAAACGGAGTTTAAACTCTCAATAGTTATTGATTCGACAAAACTACCTATTTAAGCGAATTTCTTTATTATCCTCGGTTGTTTAAGGTCCTCAGATAAACCCTTGATAGTAATTCACTCGACTTTTAAGCGAAATTCTTCCATAACGAAGTATTTAGAAAAACGATATCGAACCAATAATCACTATCAAATGGATAAACTCCGTTTAAAAACCTCAGAAACCGGGCATTAGGCATAGGAAAGTAGCTGAAATGTGTAAGTAACGTTTTGGAAAATATGTGTCTAATAGAATCTATTTATTCCACCGCCAGACCAAGCTAAGAAAGAATGCATCCACTTACTCAATCTAGCTCTCCACTATGCTGAAAGGGAAAAGGGTATTCTATGGTTGGTCGAGAAATTCTTTCAAGCAGCGATTGCGGTATCGAGTCAGTACCTCATGGATGGAGGTCGGTTGAAAGCCGTCTGTAAATACCACTTTGGAAAGTTCCTGCTGGACAAATGTAAGTTGATTCTACATATTATTAATTTTATCGTTACAATAAATTATCTTTAATCCCACAACATCAGTTCGGATTCAGAATAGGGCACTCAACCGTGGTGCAGCAGGTGCTTAGAGTGTTGATTAAGATACGAGAGGGACTGGAACGAAAGGAGTACTGCTCGGCTGTACTCCTGGACGTACAGCAAGCGTTCGACAAGGTCTGCTACCAGGGCTTGTTATTTAAGAAAAAATAAACAACTGCCACATAACCTGTATGTACTGTAGAAGTCTTACTAGGTGTACCCCAGGGCTCCGTTTTAGGTCCAACTCTATACCTTATATACACGGAGACTTACCAACGTCCAAAAAGGTTCTCTCTGCCACCTTCGCTGATGATATATTTATATTTCTATGGGCATTTCTTATAAACCTATTCTTTGTATAAATACAGTTTCATTGTGGTATATGTGTTCTTATTAATAATTAATTAATAATATTCAGCCATTCAATCAAACAGGTAGGCAAACTGCTTGCCTAGCCTAGACATTTAAATTTAAATTTAATATCGGCTGAATATCATTCAGGCCACTAGTTGAACGGCGCCGTTTAGTGAAAAGGCTAGGTGGTTGACTAAACGGCTAATTAAACCAGTTAGCTGTAACATATAGATAGTTAAATTATTCTGTAAACATTAATTAAACTCTATTAGTAGCCTTAAAAAAACTTAAAAAAAAAGAAAACAACTGACTTTAAAACTTTAATTTCTGAAGTCGGTGTCTTTGGATCTGTATTTTAGTTTTTACCCACCGACATCCGAAATTAAAGTAATTTTTCACTTTGTACTGTTTTTATTGGAAGTCAGTTGTTTTTTTTTATTTTTTTTAAAAAGTTTTTATTTTTCACTTTTGAGTGGGTCAGTTTGTAATCAAGTTACAATAACCTTATGTCAACTGCTCATTACATTTTACAAAATATTGCTTTTCCCGATGCAGGGATGTTAATTGTTGAGGAGTTCTCCTAGTAAGTACCAGGAGAACTGGAGCTGCTGGTGAAGTCACCATTACCATATGCATTGTGATGTGCATAAATTGCATAGCAACCATATATCATCAGTTCTGGGGACTTTAATGCTCATCACACATCTTGGGGTTGTGGTTCTGACTCTCCACGTGGTCGAAATGTCTTAGAAGTCATTGACGAAAATAATTTAATTTTGCTTAATAATGGTCAGGCAACAACTGTTGGCTCTCTAACATGGCGTCCTAATGCACTGGATTTGTCTTTGGTTTCTTCATCATTGGCACTTAATTGTGAATGGCAAGTACATGATAGTCCTCTTGGTAGTAGTTATCACATCCCTGTAATTATAAAAGTAGTGATTAGTAATAGTCAAAATAATGATTCCTGTGGAGATTGTTCAAGTACTGAACATTTGCCGACCTATCCAAATTACAAAATGGTAGATTGGCAAATGTATAGTAATAATGTGGATGAATTATTACTTGATTTCAAAACAGTTAATGTATGTCCTCTCGATTCATATCATCATTTTTGTACAATTTTACATACAGCTGCTGCTAATTCCATTCCAAATTGTTAGGTCAATAAAAATACCAGCAATCACTCATGTCCTACAAAAAGGATTAGTAGAACTGCCCTTCCTTGGTGGAATCAAAAGTGTACAGAGGCCGTGTCAAATTTCAAAACGGCTTACATAAATTTTAAAAATAATCCATCAGAAGAAACTTATATTCAATTTAAAAGACTACGAGCACTTAAAAAATTAATTATAAAAACAGAACGTCAAAAAAGTTGGATGTCTCTATGCGAAACTTTCAACAGATGCACGCCAATATCTATCATATGGAAATTCATGCGCAAATATAACAAAACATATAATTTTAACAATCATGAAAATGACACATGGATTTTTGATTTTTTGAAGAAATACACGCCAGATTTCGTGTCACATACCCCAAGTTCTTCGTTTGATGACAGTACTAACTCCAGCCATAGTTTTTTACTTAATCCTTTTACAATCAGTGAATTAATATCTGCCATTTCCTCCCGAAGAGACACTACTTATGGTCTTGATGGAATGCCATACATATTATTTAAAAAACTTAGCACTTCTGGTGTAAAAATATTCTTAGAAGTCCTGAATATTTTATGGGAACATAATATTATACCTCAAGAGTGGAAAGTGGATTGTCTTGTACCAATTTTAAAACCAGAAAAACCCAAATTATGTCCCGATTCTTACCGCCCCATAGCACTTACTTCTTGTTTTGGTAAATTATTTGAGCAACTGTTGAAGCAGCGGTTAGAGTTTTATGTTGAAAAAAATCATATTCTACCTTTTAATCAATTTGGTTTTCGTAGAAATCGGTCTGCTAGGGAAAGTGTCTGTCAATTGCAGCTGGATATACATAACTCTTTAGTGGCCAATAATAATTTGGTTGGAGTATTCTTCGATGTGGCTGGGGCTTTTAATAGTGTAAATATAGACATTTTATGCCATGAACTACAAATAGGGATTCCTGGAAAAATTATAATATGGATCAGAAATTTTCTGAGCAACAGAAAAGTATTCGTTAAATTTAATAGACATCTTTATGGTCCTAAACTTGCTTCGAAGGGAGTTTGTCAAGGAGGTATACTATCTCCTTTATTATTTATATTGTATATACGTAGATTAAATTTAATTTTAGGGTCTCAAGTTAAAAATTTACAATTTGCAGATGATTTAGTTGTTTATGCTTCTGGAACCAATTTATCACAGGTTGTTCATATAGTCAATGATGCCTTGTCAAATCTGTGTAAATATTTATCTTACCTTGATCTGAATGTCAATCCATCAAAGTCCAAAGTGGTTGTGTTTGGTAAACAGTGTCATAATATGCTTCCCGTACAATATAACAATTGTGCATTGCCCAATTCACATGAAGTCAAATTTTTAGGGGTCCTTTTTTCATATAATTTAACCTGGAATAATTATACCAAACATATAATTAATAAAGCAAATAAAGGTTTTAATATATTGAAATCATTATCTGGTACATACTGGGGTGCAGACCCAAAAAGTTTGCTATTGTTGTACAAATCTTTAGTTCGTAGTCACTTTGAATATGGTTTTTACTGTTTTGCTGTAGATACCAAAATTGTATATAGTCTAGATGTCCTGCAAAATAAATGCTTACGTGTTATCACTGGGGCATTCAGAAGTACTCCTATAAATGCAATGCAGATTGAATGTAATGTTCCACCATTAAGAATCCGATTTGATTATTTAAAAGAAAGATTTATACTAAAACTTTTTAGTGTAACTAATAATAGTCTCTTGGACAATTTGTTGCATTCCAATTCTAGATTAGGTGTAAAGCCATTTTATATGTTACAGGATATTCATAGTTTCATAAATTTCATTAAAAATATAAACATTTATCAATCATCTTATATTCTGCCTTGTTATCAAGGAACTTATAATGCAAAATTTCCAGACATAAATATAATTATGAAAAATAAAAAGGACCTGTCCTCAAAAGAGGAAGTTAATGCACTGTTGTCAGAGTGGTCAGATCATAAATTTGTGTATAGTGATGGTTCCAAAAATGATAGTGCAGTGTCTTTCGCTATTTTTGAGCCAACCTCAAATATAGGTCTTGGTCGAAAAATTGATAAAAATGCCAGTATTTTTACAGCTGAAGCTGTTGCTATTTTGAGTGCTTTGAAACATATAAAAAATTGCAATTCAGGTCATAGCAAGTGGGTTGTAGTAAGTGACAGCATGAGTGTTCTGAAAAATCTAGCGAATAATAAATTACATGCTAACACTAACTACTTAATCTATCTAATAAAAGAACTATGGATCGAACTGTCTCAATTCAATATTGAAGTTAGTTTTGTTTGGGTGCTTTCACACATTGGCGTTGCAGGAAATGAAAAGGCTGATTATCTGGCCAAAAAGATTGTTGATCTAGGTGAACTAATTCCAAATGCTAATGCTGATATGAATGTTTCCATACCGCATACAGACGCTGTTAGTCTTTTAAGACAGCGTATGTGTCAATCGTGGGGGAGACATTCATACCAGTCCACACAGATTGAAAATAAAGGCACTTGGTATGCATTTCTAGATAAACAAATAAACTCCACACCTTGGTTTTGCAGAAATAGCAGTTTTATAAATAGAAAGTTTTATTCATTTATTTGTCGTATGCGTTTTGGTCACTGTCGTTTAAATTATCATCTTCATCGTCTTAAAATGGTTAACTCTCCATATTGTGAGTAATGTCAATCACAAAAAGTTCAATGTTTGCATCACATCTTCTTTGAGTGTTCGTCTTTCAACATTCAGCGCCTTGTGTTGTCTGATGAGCTTCTAAAAATTTATAAAAAACCTGATAGGGTCCCGCAATGCATTCAGGAGCTACTTATGAATGCCTCAACTTATATATATTTGTACAAATTTTTAACAGAGACTGTAAATGATATTTAGGTTACATTTTGTGTTTTTTAATGTATATTAATTGTATAATACATTTAATTTAAATTTAACCTTTATTAAAATAATTGTTGTTCATAACTTAGTATTTTGTAGGTTATGTTTTTGAGGAGAAGCTAGTTTCAATTTGACATTTAGGATGTATTGTATGTTCAAGTCGTTTGACTTGACATAGAAATCTAAAATGACGTTTAGTTACCTTGGATTTGACAAAAATGGATATGACGAATTTTTCATGGACTTACTATAAACAGATTATGAAAACTAAATAAATAAATATGAAAAATACGAAAGACATTATTGTTAAAACTTATCACGAAAGAAAATACTTGGACGTAAGACTAGGCAATATGGTCGAAAGACTATAGCCTTCCCTTCGGGGTAAATTAAAAAAAAAAAAAAAAAAAAGAACCGTCTCGCGCCAGTTTCATTTTGGCACTTGACGGTGCCAAAATGAAACTGGCGCGAAACGGTATGAATAGAGGCATTGAACCAATTTGGACTAAGTATAGGTATAAGTTATCTGTGGCAATTTTTATTCCCGCACCCGTGTTGGAAAATGAAAAATCGCACTCGTGTGAAATACATCGCATTGTGAACCTAATCGTAGTGCGATATGAACCAGTTTTCGAGGAAGTGTATTGAAAAATACTTTGATAATCATTTAATCATATTTATTTTTGCTATTAAGTAACAAAACTTTGATCTTATTTTACTACAAAGATTTATATTTTACAATTTGATTTGATAATTTACAGTTATCATAATAAAAAATAGTAGCCGTTTAGTGTTCGTCATTTTAAGTAACCGTATAGATCAAATGTTATAGTTATAGGTAACTTGAGGGTATGGATTAATTTTATAAAGAAAACGTAAGTAAGTAAAATTAATAAATACCCTCAAATTATAACATGTGTCGATTAGACAGAGACATAAAGATAAAGTGACCTAGACTCATCAGACGGTAACTTCAATATAGATTCGTAAAATGTATGCATAACTACCCTCACTATAAGTTCATTTAAACCGATTAGACAGAGACAGGGGTAAAACACCAAGTAGATTGATAATTCATTGAGGTTTTAACTACCTAACTGGCTTAGTTGGTAAGAGCTCGCGGTAATCATTGAAGGTAATAATTGAATAACCAATTATTCGATTGTTCGAATCTCGTCCGGGATTTGAAACACTTTTTGTATTATTCCTAAGGATGTATTGTTTGAAATGCAAAATTGTAGCAAAGTTGATTTTAGTACAACTGGGGTACCCAATTGATGCAGACCACTGTACACCTTTTAAGATTTTTCTTCATTTTCATTTCCTACCTACTTATTTTTCTTCCATTCGTTCACAAAGAAAAATAGGGTAGGTCTTTGTTTGTCACTTGACTTTTCCTTTCCAATACGATATATTTTATTTACCTCGTATTCTTCAAAATCTATGTCTAAGTCAGTTTTAAAGATATTTTTCACTTTCTGTATTAATTCTTGAGTAGATTTTTCTTCTTCATTCACTCCGAAAATGATTAAATTGTTTTGTTTCTTCCTCTTTTCAGGGTTTCTATCTCTTTCTCCAGGTTTTCTAATTAGAAAAAATTTTTTTTTTCAGGTTTTTATTTTATGTTAATGTAAGTTGTAGTTTTTCATCCAATCTCTCCATTATTGTATTAGTTATAGAGTCTTTTAGTTCCATAGTTTGTTGTTCATTTCGTTTTTCATTTTCTCAAATAAAAGTTGAAATTGATCTTTCATTTTTCCTTTCGATTTAAAGAACAATGGCGGCTAATTATTTGAACAAAAAAAAACTTGTTACTTATATAAACAATATTGTAAAATGTTTGTAACTAATTCCTAAGTAGAGAAAAGAAATTAAAAAAAAACTTTGTGGTTAATAAATATTGGGAGTTTCATTCTTCGAGTTTTTAGCGGTAAAAACAAATTTAATTTAGACAAACAACCTTTATTTTTAATAGTCTCATTATTAGATGATGCCTTATATTCAACTGGAAACGATTCCATTTGACAAAATCGAGCTAATGTTTTATCTGCATGGTCTAACTCGTCTACACTAAGGCCGCCTGTATGCTTATTATTTTTACATCGACTGTTATTAATACAACGTAACATAAAGGCAGCCGCACGCCTCATGCGTTTAAATTGAGAGAACCGATGGAAGGGAAACAAAGATAATTCACAACAATCCTGAGCCACAACGGCAGTGACGCATGACTTGACACCCCCATGATGAGGTGGAGACCATGAATGAGGATGTTTCCAGAGTCATGCACGACTCTAAAACTCAGTTTACCATTATCTTGGGGGACTTCAACGAGAAACTGGGCAAACAAGACGATGATGACGTCGCAAACACCAGGGTCACCTACTGGCAAGTTTTATGGAGAAGGAGGCCTCTTTATGATGAACTCCTTCTTCAAAAAACGTAAATTAACCTGAGAATGTGACAGAAATTGAATCTTGCGGAGCCCTGGTGGTGCAATGAAAAATGAGATTGACTTCATTATGTCGACGAAGAAGCAAATATTCAATAATGTCTCTGTGATCAACGTGGTGTGAACCAGAAGTGATCACTATCAAGCTGGAAAGATCTCGACTGATCGAATACAGTAAAGTCCCATATGTGGTAGCGTTGGAGCCTTTTCATGATTATTGGTTCACTTGAATGAATTAATGAATGAAATGCACCGACCTCAGCGTTGTTTGACCAGACTCGATTACTCTAATGAACTCAAAGATTCACACTAGCCCCTTTTTTTTTTTGTGGATGGGAAATCATCAAATGACTTCTCCCGCTCTGGGCAGAGCGGGAGGGCGTGTCAGACTTTTACTGACTAAAACCCACCCATGCTCCTTCAACTGCCCGTGCCAGGGCCACGGTATCTCTTTCGAACTACCCGCGACCCCGGCGGCATCGGCCCAATTGACCCCGTCACTGCTGACATCTCTTTGAGGCGCGCGTGGAACACAACGCGCCGTCGACCCAGGCCTGTTCCTTACTGGACGGCCAGCTGCCCATTACTCGTCGTCCGCAAGCCCGCGCCTACGGTGGCCGGGAATCGGCAATCGATTCCGGCCGCCCAGGGCGTCTCCTACGGCGGCTAGGGGCCCAAGGGGCGGCTGTTGCCTCTCCCTCACGCGTTCCGCTTCCTCCTTCGCGAGCATTACTGCTTCGCAGAAGGAGGTGACGGCTTCCCATACACTCTCGCTCCGCACCATGGCCTGGACCAGGTTTGGACGCGAGAGATCGCCGCCGCCGATCGCCTCCGTGAGAACACGGCGGTGCTCCGCCCAAGCCGGGCAGACCTCCACTGTATGCTCCACCGTGTCCTCCGGGTGATCCACACAATGGTGACACCCGGCAGACTAGCCCCTGTTGCCTCAATTTCGAGGCAGATTCTTCGCTGGAAGAACAGACCTCAGCAGTGAATATCCGCACAAAAAATCTGCTGAAGGTTTACAACCGATTGCAAGATAAACAAAAAAAATGAAGATCATTGCTAATTAATTAAATAAAATAAAATAAAAAATTAAATTAATAAATTATTTATTAGTTCCAGGAGCAGACCCAGAAGAACCCTTTATGTTACTGACAGAAGTGAGAGATAGTTCTATCGGGACGGTTAAGTGACTTATTTTCATTATTACTTATGTATACGGTATTTTCCCTAACCGTAATATTTATAGTGGACAAAGAAATAGGTAGCTGTAGTCTGTTAATAGTTTTAACCGGCCAAAACTAGTTTTGACTGATTTTTGCAGTCAAAAGTGGTTTTTACCGCTAAACAGTTCTGAAAGTGACATCATTGAGTTATAAATTAATACAAACAATTTAGTACAAAATGAAGACCTAAACATTGCGTTCACACATTGCAGTACATTTATCATTTCTGTTCACACTTTCTTATTAAACAATGTCATCTTGATTTGTAGGTCTGGCCCTTATACGAAGCGGAAGGAGAAGATGAGGGAGTTCCTTCTGATACCGTGTTTAAAGCCTCTTCCTTACAACTGCTTAGGGTCCTCCTCAACAAAGCACGAACGGTGCGAAAGGTGGACGTCTCTAAGGCTGAGAGATTGGCTCGTTTAGCTGAGAGAAGAGCTAACGATGGTTAGTTATTCATTCGTTCGTACCATAGTTTTTTTAGTGGTTGTTTGCAACGTAGTTATGGTAAGTGGGTTGGGGTTTGCCAGAGTTGACATTGGCAAATCTCTGGAACTTTGTCAAGTCCATTAGATAGGTACTCTAAAGAATAAGAATATTCTTGTTCCTTTGTTGGGCAGAGTCAAATAAGAGGACTACTGGCATCCATATTAATCATATAGAACTAGTTAACCGATCAAGTTGGAAGTGATTCGGATTTTCTCCTTACATAACATTTATATTTGAATTATTTTAGCCGGTGCACAACATAAAACAGCAGAGGCAATCATAGAAATCGGCATTTGCCAGTTAATGATGAACAACTTAAATAACGCTCAAAAAACTCTTGAGAGAGCATTCAAGATACACGGGAAAAGCAAGAACATAGAAGGGCTCTGCGAGGTTAGGATGCACATGGCAGCTGTTTTGCAACGGTATGAACTTGACTTACGCTTAATAATTTAAAGTGAATAGAGTTGCACAGTAAAAACTGTTTACAAAAAAAAAAACAACTAACTTCCAATAAAAATACACTACGGTAACTAAGTAAAAAAAAAACGGTCAAGTGCGTGTCGGACCACGAAAAATGAAGGGTTCCGAAGTCGAAAAGAATTTATCCCAAAAACAAACTTAACATTGTAGTTTAAAAACATTGTTCTCCCATAAATTGATATACGTCACGGTTTATTATCCAACTGCAAAGGCGAACGGCAGATTTTGTACAGCAAACTTTTTTTGTTGTCCTGTTATAGATTGTAACCCCATATTTTTCTAATTATGTTACAAATTACGACTTTCGGACTTTTTCCTTTAGTTGTGTTATGAGACCTTGCTTTTTGCGAAATTTCATGATTGTAGGTCAATGGGAAATACTCTATAAGGTTTTGATTTATTGTGAGTATCAAAATATGTCGAATTTTTTTTATTGCGTTGATTAAAAACTTGATTTTTTTAGAGTTCCAAGGGACCGAAGACCTACGTATTTGATATTTATTTTAACTTGATAGCTTCACGCGTTCGCGAGAAAACGGGTCTTGACAGACTGACAGATAGACGAACAACGAAGTGATCCTGTTAGGGTTCCGATTATTCTTTTTGAGGTAAGGAACCCTAAAAATACTTTAATTTCGGAAGTGTTTTCCGTATTGTATTTTCATTTTTGCCATCGACTTCTGAAATTAATTTACATTATAATAAACATTTTGATACAAGTGGAGAATTTTTGTTATTGCATTCGAGGCGGAATTAACACCCGAGCCATAGGCTAGGTTGTTTTTGTGCCAGAACTGCAATAATAAATGTCCACATGTATCAAACGCCGCTTTTCAAAACACTTTTGAAGAAATAAAATAAAATAACGAAAAATATTTTTGTCATGAATTATTAGGAAACTGTTTAAAAAAAAAAAGAAGAAAATTGTTCTTTTTTTCCGCGCTTTGCTTTCGCCAGGTTGAAAGAGAAGCAAAGGTATAAATACAGCCGATAAACAGTCTAATATGAAAAATAGAAAATTCAAATATTTTTGAGTTTAGAACACAAATAAATGTTAATTTATTCATAAACGTTTTTTTTTATTGTAATAATCATGGTTTTTGATGACATTCTATTTATAAACATTACTTAAATATTCGAAAAATATTAACGCCACCCGTAAAGACGCTTACCCGCTTGAGTGCTCCAATGCGTTACTTTTTTCGTTTGGTTAGAAAAAGTCCCAAAAGCACTCAAGTATTTGTGTGTTTTTGTTCGTCTATTTGTGTTGCTTCACAATGTATTCTACCTGACGTATCGCCTAGTTGAAGGAGGAGTTAAAAGAAAGGAGCATCGCAACAGGGAAAGAAAGCCGAGCTTGTCGTAAGGTACTACGGGTACTACATTACATTTAACATTTGTTGTATTTTAGCCGTATTCTGGAAAATATTATGGTTTTATAAGTTATAAAATAAACTTAACTCATTAATTTTTTGCTTTTTAATGATACTAATGATAAACAAACCATTTTTTTCTTCACAGATTGGAAGCTTTTTTTATTATTATTAGAAAAACATCATTAATAATAGACATCGTAGACACGGCTACACAACAAGCTATAAATTTCCAGTTTACACTGACCTCTCATTGTAAGGAACTCCTATACAATACGAGATCAGCTTATACTGGAAATTTGTAGCTTGAACTGTAGCCGTGCGTACCAACCTGTCATCTTAGAAGTGGTCTCGTAGTCTGTTGTAGTTTGTGTAGAAAAAAGTTTCCCACATAGCCTCGAAAAATCACTTGATTTGAAGTTTCTACATTTCAATGCATTTTTCCACTTTCTGTTCATGTGAAAATTACTTTGGAATTTGTCAACGACTATTTGTTTGCATGCGATGGGTACACAACGATCTTATATTGATAAAAGTCACAAAAACACAAAATATTATTACACTTCTGGACACATCTATTGGCCCACCTTAGAGTTTAAGTTTCGATGGCCCCTACCGAAATATGATTGCTAGATTGAACAAAAACTGTTGATGCAGTTTTAAACCTGATACATTTTACCATCTTTTTCGATCGTATTGTTTTAAATTTGAATTCAGAATACCATACGACATGGAGCTACGCCTAACAAGTCGGATATGCGTCTTGTTAAAGGCAATTGATTTTTGAATAAAAAACATGTTTTATCAAATAAAGGTTTAATTTAATAACGCGTGTTGCCTCCATGGACATCTACCACAGCTCTCATACGATTAGGCATAGAGTTTATCAACCGCTCTATGAAATTTTGAGAGATCATCTCCCATTCCTCTTCTATGGCAGTTTTCAACTCCTGCATTGTCTGGGCAACTGGCTGACGAGCCCTAACACGTCTTTTTAGCTCGTCCCACATGTGCTCAATGGGGTTCATGTCTGGGCTTCTGGCTGGCCAGTCCATAACTGTGATGTTCACATCCCGAAGATATTCCCTGACGATGCCGGCCGCATGGGCTCCTGCATTATCATGCATAAAAAGGAAATTTGGGCCCACATAGTCCGCGTATGGTATCACGTGAGGTTCTAAGCACTCACGAATGTACCTTTCAGCATTTAATGTTGGCCGCCGTGGTCCTGTAACAACCTCAAGTTGAGTTTTGCCGCTCGCGGATATACCGCCCCAGACAGTCCATGAGCCACCGCCATAAGCAACCCTCTCTTCAAAGCAGCATTGTGCGAAACGCTCTCCCTTACGTCGGTAGACCTTCTTCCTTCCATCATTGCCATGTAACACAATTTTAGACTCATCAGAAAAGAGTACACGGCTCCAATCTTGCTGTGTCCAATTTAAATGACTGCGTGCGAAATGAAGGCGCGCTGTTCGGTGGGCTCGCGTTAGTTTGGGGCCATTAGCTGGCTTGTGTGGTACCATATCGCGTTCTTTTAACCTTCTCCGAACAGTTCGAGCGCTCACAGATACTCCGTGGAAGTCGCGAAGTTGGTTTTGTATCTCAATGGAGGTAAGGTGACGATTTCTCAAGCTGGTCGTCACGATGAATCGATCCTGCCTTTCAGTTGTGACCCGAGATCGTGGCCTTCCTTGGCGACGAACAAAGCCGCCAGTCTCTAGGTACCTCCGATAAACATTTCGGACCGCAGATCGACTTAAATTAAGTTGAGCACTCACGTTTCTTTGGCTGTGTCCGGCCTGAATAAGTGCCACAGCTTGGGCGGCGACTTCAGGTGAAGTATCCATAGATTATTGATAGAACCTCACCTTAATGTTAAGAATAAGTAATGTTTGTTGCAAAATCAAAGATATCAATCACTTTTTCAAGAATTAAATCCAAGTAATCCAATAAAACCAAGTTTTCTTAGTATTCGATTGTTTGATATCAACAAACAGGCTCCAAATTGTCTTTTGTTTCATTGAATTCTGTGTTCGAAATTCAAAAAAAGACTATTGAATGAAATTGTGAATGTGCCAGGTTCAAAACTGCATAAAAACTTTTTGCTCGACCTAATATAAAATTTTAGCTAGGACCAAACGAAACTGAAAATACAAGGTGGGCCAAAAGATGTGTCCAGAAGTGTATAATATTATGGAGTGTGACAGTTCGTTCGTTTATAACAAACACTTAGCGCCATCTACGTAAAACTAATTTGACAGTTTTCATTCCCATTATATGTGTAATATAACTATAATTTTATGCATTTCTATCAGCAAGTCATTATTCCACCTGTGTTCATCTGTATTTAGAGAATTTCGGAGGTTCTTCCTGTTTACTTTCTGCACTCCGTTGATTTGATTATTTTTTAACGGCATTTGTGGGAGATCTTACTTCTCACTTCTTTCAAGTCGGAAACATTTTTGACCTTATGTCCAAAATCGAACGTTAAATAAAACTATCTGGTACAGATTGGGTGATCATGAACCTGCAGCCAAGTTGCTGACGGAGATGGGAGCCAGTGCTATGGAGTATGGCCTAAGAAGACAGCTCGGCCGGGCGCTGCATCTGCTTGGCGAGCTTCACCTGAGGCGGGAGAGGCCAGAACTGGGCACCCAGCATCTGGCTGAAGCATTCCTTTGCTTCATGGGATTTCGTTTTGTTTCGGTATGCATACCATTACTTTCTATTTCATTCTTAATTTACTGCACAATCACACACTTGTAACAATACTTAATGGGAATTTGGTTAAGTACTACTATTTTTTATTCGGAACTACAGTTTAGCTATCAGTGATTCTAAAAAAACACTATCCTAAAGTAAGTTTATAATATAATATTTTTTATTTATTTAAAAAGATGCGTAGTACCAGCATCGTAGATATAGATAAGTTGAAGGCGACACAAGAAGATATAGGAGCGAAATACGTGGCCACAGAACAAATATTCGAAGAGGAAGCTGAACAATCAAGACTTATGACGGCTATTTCTGCAGGTAATGCCTTGTAATATTAGTCTCTAAGTTCAATCTGAGACATGATTTTTCGCTATTTTGTCTGAGCAAAGCTTCGGCTATATGGTATGGTGGTGGAATTTCGAAAGAGGATGTTTTCAGTTATCAGAGACTAGTTCAATCTATTGTGACAAACTTTGCATAGCAGGCTATATAATGTGACTTAGGTCCTCACCGGACACGGTTGTTTCGGGAGGTTCCTGTTCCGGATAAGACGGGAGGAAACGCCCGGGTGTCACCATTGTGTGGGTCGCCCGGAGGACACGGTGGAGCATACAGTAGAGGTCTGCCCGGCTTGGGCGGAGCACCGCCGTGTTCTCGCGGAGGCAATCGGCGGCGGTGATCTCTCGCGTCCGAACCTGGTCCAGGCCATGGTGCGGAGCGAGAGTGCATGGGAGGCCGTCACCTCCTTCTGCGAAGCAGTAATGCTCGCGAAGGAGGAGGCGGAACGCGTGAGGGAGAGGCAACCTTTGCACCCTCACGCCCCTAGCGGCCGCAGGAGACGCCCTGGGCGGCGGGAATCAATTACCGATTCCCGGCCACCGTAGGCGCGGGCTTGCGGACGGCGAGCAACGAGTAGCTTGCCGTCCGGTAAGGACCAGCACCCTAATTGCGTAACACATTATCAATCGGAGTTGGTTTCATTTTGACAGTTCAACAATATTCATTGCGTTATTTACGTTGTCGAGCAGACAAATTTTTCGAACATATGAAGCAATGGAAAAGCAATTTGTTTCAAAATGATTCAACCTCCAATTGGTAGTGTGTTACGCAATTAGGGTGCAGGCCCGAGCCGACTGCTCATTGTGTTCCACGCGCGCCTCAAAGAAATGTCAGCAGTGATGGGGTCCGATAGGGCCAATGCCGCCAGGGTCGCGGGTTGTTCGAAAGAGATACCGTGGCCCTGGTCCAGGCAACTGAAGGAACACGGGTGGGTTTTAGTGAGTAAAAGTCTGACACGAAGAGCGGGACAAGTCATTTGATGATTTCCCATCCACAAAAAAAAGGCAGTAGTAATGTCCATTGTAATGTTAAAAAGCCCTGAAATGATGGTAGCATAATTGTTTTGTTATTTCCAGCAATCACGATTATCAAATTATGTTACAGGTCAAGAACTAATGGCCTCCTATTTCAATTTGTTGAAGGAGGCCGGCGGATGTTCTGTCGCTAAAATGAAAACGATTGAGTGGAAACTATCGAATTCAGGCTGGTGGCCCAAGAGACGCCACCACGACTACCTGCCGTGTATGTGCCCCGTACACAACCGAACTCCATTGGATGTGCTATGGTACATGCATATTATTTTACTAATTTATGGTGTACAAAACTGACATAATTGACGACGACGTTGTATCGTACAACTAAATACTGTTCTTGTATATAAAAACAGTATGTATATAAGTACAGATAGTGCCATAAGCGATTAGGAAGAAGAGTGGGGCGCGTCTTCGTGGATGGCACTGGCACTATGTAGACATACATAAACTCACGCCTTTTTCCCATAGGGATAGGCAGAAACTATAGAATGCCACCTGCTGCGATCCTTACATACCTACTCCTTTTGCCTCGTTTACGTTCATACATCTGAGGGCTTAGTGTGAGTTATTCTATACAAATTGACGTGAGGTAACGTTAACGTAAACGCGATCAACTAAGCATAAGTGCTTAGTTGATCGCGTTTACGTTAACGTTACCTCACGTCAATTTGTATAGAATAATTGTTTCCCATTATAGTCACCAGACGGCTCTTATTCAGTTTCAGTACAAATTGAAGTTGACGGTCATACACGCACGCCGGTTGCGAGTACTACGCACTTGACCTTTCTGAAGAACACCAACAATTATGTCACTATGGCTGTACTGACTACATTTTATTTTTATAGGATTCAACTAGCAGACAAGGAGTCTAAGGTTGAACTATCTACCTATGACTTCGGCCATAAACACCTTGGTAGAGCATCAACGATCCATGATATCACACAACGACACAGCAGCTACCGTACACTGACTCAAAGAATCCAATACTAATGAATAATTAGTTAATTTTCTACTTAGTCTACATTATTTATTTTTTCTTTATTGAAATGAATTATTTAGAAATAAAATTAATTTGATTTAACGTTTATTAGTTCGTCTCATTCAGCGTACACACGGCTACACATCAAGCTATACATTTCCAGTTTACGCTGACCTCTCATTATAAGGAAATCCTATACATTGCGAGATCAGCTTATACTGGAATGTATAGCTTGATGTGTAACCGTGCATACAACGTACAAAGGGTATTGTAAAAAAATCTATTTACAAAGAACTTAAACTAACCGCGTACTGGGGACGCGGCTATACTCGCCTTATATAATATTGAGCAAAACCTGCAACCGGTTGCAAAATAACAATATGTAACAAGGCTTGGGATTGAGCTGCTCCATTAAATTTACACAATGAATGTTGATTTAATTTAATTAGCAAAAAAAAAAAATTTTTTCGCTAATTAAATAGGTACCATTTTACATATGTATTACAACGCATGAATATTTACTTTGTAAAGTATTATATTATTTTTAACTATTGTGAACGTGAAGACTACGTGGGTCATTGTTTTTTTTTTATCCTTTTCTCATTTAGTTTTAATCATAGTCTGGCAGTTTGAGTAGTTTAAGCGACTTACCCAAATGTCTTTTCTTTGGTATTGTTTTTCGAATCGTTGAGCTCCTTAAGTTTTGAGCTGCACGATTACTGACAAATGCGTGCACTTACTGCACAGGTCCACTCAATCTGTGTGGTTCTTTCCTCAAAAGATCATTTCAGACACCAATCTACGTGGTTTTCACATGATCTGACCAAGATTATGTTTGGACTTTAAAAGAGACTGTGACCTCTGAGTTCGTTTCAGCCTTTTTTCTCAGAGTAGCTAGATAGGAAACGCCGACCTCATCTAGTTTTTATTAAAAATATGATTGACGTGTCAAAGTGTTTGTACAAACCTACTTACAGAAATATATCATTTATCATTTATTTATTTATCTATTTTATTCTGTGCTATAGCACAGGCTTAACAAAAATGCGAGAGCCATGTGTCCAAAATTAAATTTAGGAATCATAATTATTGCAACTATTCAATACGCTTTGGTAGTTTTGCGTGGTTCAAGGCGGACCTTGAATCTATCAGCGGACGCTTCAAGATGATGTTAGCTTGTAATTTGAAGTCAGGCTCCATTGCTGAGTATCGTAGACAGGATAATCTTCAGCTTCAACATGGCGTATTTACGACCTTTGGGAAAAAAACACATTTGAGTACAAAAACATACTTATAACATATCATAGATTTCTTTAAGATTTTGCTACGCTTTGTTTCGTGCCCAGAAGTTGCGACGGTGAGTAGGTACTCACCGTCGCAACTTCTGGGCCCAGCGGAGAAGGGCACGAACGCTTGGTAATGGCGATTGGCAGATTTTGTCGGGGTCGAACTTGGTAGGGTTAGGGTACACGTTGGGGCGGCGGTGCAGCTTGTACGTCGCCACCACAACAGTGGTACCAGCAGGCACTTGCTTACCGCAGGAGGCTGTTGAGACGTAAGGTTTCATCAAGATAGACATCTTGATAAAACCTTATAGTATTATTATATGTACGAGTATATAAATATTTCAACAATACAGCGGAAATATAAACTATTACTTACGAAGAGTAATATCTTATTTAAGGTGACGCGCAATTTTTTTTATTATATTTATATTTAATCAACAAGTGACCATGGACTCAATAGCGGGGTTTACACGTACAGTTCGAACTGCTGGAAACACGAAGCGCCATTACAAAATGCCGTTTCAGAACGAACGAATAGCGGGGTGTACACATACAGTTTGGACCACGGATCTGTGGACTGCGTTCCCAACCGCGGATGGATCTGTGCGGTTTGGGCTGCGGATCAAACTGTCGTTTCGTTTATACCGTGAACATCCACGTTTATGGAGGCAAAACTTTTAAAAAATGATCACGATCCGCGCGCCGTCGCCAGTCCGAGCTGCAGTTGAAACTCAGACCGTACAGTTCGGACCGTATGTTTCCAACTTGTAAGCCGCGTTCCAAAGCGGGGCACAGTCTTAATTAGCACGACAGTTTAATCCGCAGTCTAAACCGCGCAGATCCATCTGCGGTTAGGAACGCAATCCACAGATCCGTGGTCCGAACTGTACGTGTAACCCCGCTATTTTGTTAGTAACAATATTTCTTAGCAACTACCCGTATGTTAGTAAACTTAACCTTCACACTTAACCTAACACTGCCATATAGTTATGAGAATCCCTGCTACAAGCTCAACACCGACGTGGGAAGCTTGCAGCAGCGATTCACACACAAATAGTCCAGTTTGCTTACGACACACTGCAGTATAAAGTTGGTATCATCATTGATAGGAAGAAGCTGCTACGGCAGTAGTTGTTGTGACCCTGAATAAAACATTGATTGAGAGAAAAAAAAAATATGTTGTACAAAAAAATATTTTTAGAAAAAAAAAAACAATCGACTTCCATAAAAACACTAGAAACAAAGTGAAAAATTACTTTAATTTCGCAAGTCGGTCTCTTTGGATCTGTATTTTAGTTTCTTGAAACCGACTTCCAAAATTAAAGTAATTTTTCACTTTGTGGTATTTTTTTGGAAGTCAGTTGTTGATTGTTTTACATGTTGATTCAATTCCAAAGAGAATGCATTTTTATGATAAGCATGACCCGATGCTATACTCAAGATTGGCTCCAGATGAAGGAACTTCTCAACGGTACACAGTACAGACACGTAAAAAAAAGAAATTATACTCGTACTTAGTCCGTGTGTCAGATAATAAAAAAATGCGCGAGTGTCGTGGAATACTCTGTTGGAACAAAGTTCGACACCCATGACGGGAAATATTAAATTTTCGAAGCCGCCATCTTGGATTTTCATTTTGATCTCATAATCATTTTCAGCGCCTTCGAAATCCACGGATATGACACCCATGGCGAAAAATTTAAAAATTTTCGCAGCCGCCATCTTGAATTTTAATTTTTTCCTCATTATCGTTTTCAGCGACCGCTACAACCATGAAAATAACACCTATGACAAAAAATTTTAAAATTTTCTCAGCCGCCATCTTGTATTTTCATTTTGACCTTGTTATCGTTTTCGGCGTCTTCAAAAATCATGTAAATGACACCTATGACCTTAAATTTTAAAATTTTTGCAGCCGCTATCTTGGATTTTTATTTTGACCTCATTATCGTTTTCAGCGACCTCAAAAACCATGAAAATGACACCCATGAAGAAAAATTAAAAAAATTTTGCATCTTGTATCATCTTGGACTCAAAAACCATGAACCCCACCCATCCACCACCATTCACCCATGTCATTATTATCATTTCCTATATTTCATTTTTAACCGACTTTTCAAAAAATAAGAGTAGGTTATCAATTCGTCGCGTGTTCACCGATTTCTCCGTCAATTGTGGACCGATTTTGGAATTATTTTTTTTTGTTTGATAGGGTATGCTCTCGAAGTGGTCCCATTATCACCAAGTCAGAATCTGATGAGGGGATCCCATGGAAATCGAGGAAAACCCTCAAATTTTATAGGCACACCAATAGTGATTTGGGTATTTTTTATAGTAACTTGTGCATTTGCTCTCGAAAAGCACCATTTGGTGAAGTGGAACTGATGATGGAGACCACTTATGGCCATCGGAACTACTCAATAATAAGTATTTCATTCACGGGTTGCGATTCCATTACCAATTTATGCTCGTCCGTCACAATGCATATGGTGAAGTGGAACTGATGGTGACTTCACCATCAGCGCCAGTTCTCCTGGTTCTTACTAGGAGAAGTCCTCAACAATTAACGTCCCTGCGTCGAGAAAAGTAATATTATATTTTGTAAAAGATGATAAGCAGTTGACAATATGCTATTGTAACTTAGATAAATTACAAACTGACCCACTAAAAAGTGAAAAATAAAAAAACTTTTTTACAAAAAAAAAAAAAAAACAACCGACTTTCAAAAAGTGAAAAATAACTTTAATTTCGGAAGCCGGTGGCAAAAAACTAAAATACATATGGTTGCTATGCTGCGGGGTTGTGTCTTCAATGTAAACGCAGTAGCTTCACACAAGTTGTTTATTGCGATGTAAGCGCGAAAACAAGCTCAGAATGACGACTGATACAATTGAAATTTAATATAATAATTTAGACAAGTTAACAAGGTCGAAAGTATGAAATTAAGCACTATATGAGTAAGAAAGCGGTGCATGAGCAGAGCGTAAAGTGACGCGGGTGTGCGCTGGGAAGGTTGGCTGCGCACTGGCGCGGGCGCTCGGCGACTGAGGCAGGTCCTCCGCCTCTGGCTCCGCGCGCCGCGGATCCACCCGCCGACGCCTGGAGCGATTCAGCGTAGGGATGTTCGTAGCTTCTGCTAGTGTTGTGCTGACGACGGTAGTCCGTCCGCCACATACAGATCCAAAGACACCAACTTCCGAAATTAAAGTTATTTTTCACTTTGCAATTTTTTTTTGGATGTCGGTTGTTTTTTTTTTTGTATTTTTTTTTTTTATATACCTATATGTTGTTGTTGTTGTTGTATGTTGTTGTGTTGTTGTTGTTGTTTGTTACAGTACCATCCGATAAGGAACTTCGTTCCAAAAATACTAAAATAAATAAAAACAATAAATCAAATCAAATCAAATCAAAATAATTTATTTGCATAAATAAGGTACAGAAGGTTGGGAATATTTATAAAAACTTTATTGTTTAAGAACTAAGCATTAGACACGACTTTTTTAATAAAAAAATATTTAGATAAAACGCATTAAGTGGGGGCTCGCTACGTCACAACTATGGTTAACTACGTATAAAATCTAGCAAGGAGTGACGTCATGCCACTTTTTAACTCCATGTATCGCCGTAAACTTTTGATTACGTAAAAAAAGTAAAAATACTACATTGATAGGTACATACCTGTAATTTGAATGGTATGCATAATAAAGAGTATTCTATTCTATTCTATTCTAAATACGTGTCCAATATTTTTTAATAATCTACATGCCGGACAAAAAAAAAATGTTTAATCATCATCCCTATCATGATAGTCCGTTCTAAAGTCTACCATGGCCTGGCTGCTGTACCCAGGACTGCTCCACACGAGGTAACTCCTTAACGTTCAACAGTACAGACACTACATTTTACATAAGATTTCATTATGATAATCCATTATGTCCTGGCTGCTGCCCCCAGAATTGGTTCCAGTCGTGGGAACTCCTCAAAAATCATTAGCACAGACATTAAATTTTATGTACCCACGCATTTAATTTATGATAGCCCGTTCTAAGGTCTACCATCACCTGGCTGCTATACCCAGGGATGGCTCCAGACGAGGGAACTCCTAAACGGTCAACAGCACACACACTTATTTTATATACGCATCCATATACCATGACCGGTCTGCTGTGCCCAGGATTGGCTCCATATGAGAGATGTCCTCAGCAGTCAATAACATAGGCACGAAACTTTCAGGTCCACCAGATAGCCTATCAAACGAGTCGCACGTAACCTAGGTCTTATCATGGAGACGGAACTTTGTTTTCACAAACACGTGGCTGAGTCTATCCGTGATTGCTATTATAGACTTAAGATTATAAACAAAGCCCGTTCTATATCTTAGTCATATATTAGTGAAGAATTGCGAGTCTTGCTTATGGAGTCTCTGGTTTTATCTAAGTTAAATTTTGCGGACAATATGAACAAATGGAGGTTGCTGGTGTTTTACCAATAACCCTGTATATTAGAGTTTATAATGTTCGTTAGGAAAAATACAAACTACTTTATTTATTTATTTATTCTTACAGAAAGCTTACAGACTAATATCATAATTAACAATCATTTATAGGCAGGACAATTTGCTAATGATAAGCTTCCACATATATAAAATTAATAAGTTAAATTACAAAAGATACAGATTCAATGTATGTTTACCAAGCAATAAAACAGCGTTATTAAATAAAAGTATATTAAGTATGGCTCCACGCATTTGCCAAATTCACTTCTGGAGATAAGTGATATAAATATGTTTTAAAACAATTTAAAAATACTGTTACTAAAAAAAAAGCATATTACTTTTTCATTGAATATTTACAGGATAACCCCATAGACGTATAAAAAAATGCGGACAGATTCTCACTAACAAAAAACTGTGTCTATCGGAGTCAGCCAGCTCGCTGTACCTACAGGCCGGCACGCACACATTCACACATTAGTCAACCATTCGTAATATGGTAAGGTATTAATACAAGGTAAAAATACAGCATGTCTTGTGAAATGTGTGCGTACAGCGTGCCCTGTAGGTACAGCAAGCTGGCAGACTCCGATAGACACAGTTTTTTTTACTATGGGTTTGGTCTCATAGTAAAAGTTGTTCATAATGATGAGTACAATAACCCCTTAAAAGGTTGCCACTATTTACACTTACAGCCTATGTCGCAGCCAACTGGTTTAATTAGCCGTTTGGTCAACCGCCTAGCCTTTTCACTAAACGGCGCCGTTCAACTAGCTAATGTTATTCAGCCATTCAATCATCAGCTATAGGCAAATTACTTGGATAGATAATGTCAATAGAAATGAATAAAGAATGTCTTGCCTAGCCCAGACATTTAAATTTAGTTCCATTTTCTGCCACCTGCGCTGAATTCCACGCTGTCACTAAGTCGTCGACAAGCCACAATATTTCTGATGTTTCTCACAGTTTCAATGCGTCTACGCATAACCGAATCAGGGCATCCCGACTCAACGTAGTTTTTTGGCTGCTACCCCTAGAGTTTATATAAAAATCAGGAGGCGTGAAGGGAGGGCAGCCCCGCCCGCTGTAACAAAGCACAGGCATGTGCGAGCCGTAAAGGCTGAGGCTGGAACCGGCGACCAGCAAGCCGAAGCTGCGAAGGTGAGCATGGGTGCCTGTCCTTGTAACGTAAGGGCAAAGGGGTTCCACTTCCCGCATCGCCAGAGACGTTGTAGAAGCTGACGGCCCTAAGCATCAGCCAGCCAGTTCATTAAATGTTGATAAGACGTATCGGCCGAATATCATTCAGGCCGCTAGTTGAATGGCGCCAAGCGGAATTAAACCAGTTAGCTGCGACATATAACATTGGTGTCTTACGACTTCCACGCGTACGAAGTCGTCGAAGTCTTTGTCTTTGTCGTCAATCCGTCAGATATTTTTATATTCACAATTAAGACATGTAACTCTGTCGCACAGAATAACTTTCATTCGCCCTGAATATCCTTTTAAAAATTGTCCAAATATGAGTTTTCAAAGTCGTCAGATTTAAGGAAAGCCCACAATTTCTTCATCAGATTTGCCGACTTTAGTCATTATGGGTTAGACCGCACATCTGTTTGCCGATGAATGGAGAGAGATAAAGCGAGTGTGTCTAAAGTTTTGCGAGAGAAAGTATGAGAGAATTTCCACTGTTATTTATTAAGTATGTAGTAGATATTACAATATTAGTATTGTGTTTCTAGGTTAATTATTGTAATTGGTGTATAACCGTTTTAATTAACTATAAATAAATAAATAAATAAATAAATGATCATATGAAAATCAACGGCTCTGAAGATCGTTTCATTTTTGGCCCATTTTCGAAATCATAAAGTTTCTGACCAAGAGATCTAGAACTATCTGAAACTTTTCCTATATATATTCGGTGTCCTCTACAAATGCCGCTCCTACTCAGCTATCAACTTTTCGCCCTGCATATGTTTGCTCAAAATCCCTTTGGCTCTCCTACCAAGAGCTTTATAGACTATCGTGTTCTGTCCAAAGAGTATGGTAACTATATAAGTTCTGTCAGTTGACTCCATGTTTCGATTTTGTAAGTTTATGTCAAATTATGTTGCGAGTTGCGAGAAATAATTTGACATAAACTTACAACAGTGCGAATGCAACAACAAATCAAACAAAAACAAACCAACAAATCTTGACATCTGTCGTAGGATTTACGAGTAGTGCGAACGCTAATTCAACAAAACAAATTGTGAGATTTGTTTGACATGACAAGTATTGGAACATGTCATGTTGAATGTTTTCAATGCAAACTCATAGTAAGACCTTTTCTTTTGTACTCATATCGCTAATTATTAAATGTTTATAATTTTAACATTAAATACTCATTTTCATTACCATACTCCTTGCACAAGACAAGAAACACAAAACAAATTGCCAGGTACCTACTATTTTTGAAATAAAAAGTAAAAAACTTACATTCTCTGTCAACCATTGACTTCACAATTGACTTATATTATATTGACTTTGCGAAATCAAAAATCTAAAATGGATTCCTCCAATGCTGGGTTTCCGAAGAAACGAATTCTGCCTAAACTGATGGCATGTATGACCAAAACCAGTTTGGAGACATTTCGAAACAGAGCTTTGTTTAATTTAGCATTTCTCGATTCCAATGGCGTACGAAGGTATGAACGTGCCTTACAAATATCACCTACTCGAGTGATCAGCTTCGCAATTCTTGTTTAATATAAGTACGGTGCGTAAATATATATAGGTAAGCCTGGCGCTCAGTCAGCGACTTGCTTTGCCCAACCTAGGAATCAAACCCAGGCTCTCACGTTCAGCAGTCGCACTTGTGACCACTAAATCAACGAACTACAACGGAGCTTTTATTTTTTAAGAGATCTAGTTTTCTGCAGTGAAAAAGTTAGGAAAAATCATAAAATTTTACATTTTTCTAGGCGTAAACTTCCTTTATACGAATGTCTCATTTTGGAAATGACAGAATCCGGCTATGCAGAGGCATCAAAGTATCTAAAAGACCTCATTTACGATAATGTAAAGCTTGTTACAGAAGATGATATCGGTATTGTAGTAGACCTCAGAAAAAGAGATGATTATTTGCAACATATTGCAGACATTCTGCAAAAAGCGGAAAAAGCTCACGACGAAGGTTTGTCTGATTGAATATTTTTTAATTGTTGGTTTTCTTCCATATTAAACAAATTTCTCCAAATTTCTTTAAAAAATACCTAAATCAAAAAAATATATATAAAAAATGGTCCTCCGCCGCGCCGGTGTCCAGAACAGGGTCCAAGCTACTGGTGGTTAGGACTCCAGAGACAAGAACCTCCTTACGATGCGAGCCGTATCGTGGAGTATTGCCTTTTGAATCAGGCCCTTGATCCAACCGCCTATCGAAAGCCTCGAAAGATGTTGATCGAGGCTTTCGGACATGAGGCCAATGGCTGATACGACATAATTACTAGTACGAGTATTATTCAATGACGTAAGTATACAAGAAGTGGTGCCTAGGCACCAAAAGCGATAACATTGAGCTTGCCTAGGACTAGAACGCAATATCTGCGCGTCGCTGATTAATATCGCACCTACTAGCACACACATATACACTGGGCAAAGAAAGCGGGTCGGTAACAAAAAACCTCAATATCTTCCAAAATATTGGAGCCAGCTTTATGAAATAAAGACTGTAGGTATTATAGATAATTTTATAGTGCTTGACCGCTCAAGCACGGCGTGTAGTGAACGGGTTCACCACTGTCAAAACCTTCAAGAACGGTTGGTGAACCCGCTCACCACCTGATCCACGCGGCTTAAACCTTTAGTATTACTGCTTTATGGGCTAATATCCTGTGTGGGGCAGTTTTAGTCTGTGGCTTGATGGACATTCTCGTGGACTAACTAATTCATAACCGTAAATACCGTTTAAAACTAGAAAAAAAAAAGTAATCATTGTCATAAAAGTTCAACATTATGAAGTTTATTTTGAACTAGCTTTTGCCCGCGGCTTCGCCCGCGTGGATGTCGGAAATATCCCACGGGAACAAAAATCTTTCCTTACTCCTTGTCTACATTATAAAGGGAACCTCTGTGCAAAATTTCAGCTTTATAGGTCCAAGGGTTTGGGATGGGCATTGATGAGTCAGTCAGTCAATCAGGACTTTTCTTTTTATATATTGAGATAGCTTCTGCCCGCGACTTCCTCGGCGTAAAATTTATTGTTCCCCCGACCCACCCCGTCGCATCGAATTGCCTGCCCGCGCTATTACTTCATTTTCGCTTAGCGTTCTTTGCATGCTGCATGCTTGCTCCATGCTTGCTTGCATGCTTGCTTGCATGCTTGCTTGCATGCTTGCTTGCATGCTTGCTTGCATGCTTGCTTGCATGCTTGCTTGCATGCTTGCTTGCATGCTTGCTTGCATGCTTGCTTGCATGCTTGCTTGCATACTGTATGCAGCAAGGCGATACTCGCAGGTTCTTTACTGGGGTGTAACAGAATAAAAGAGCTAGGCCGGGAGACGAAAGGCGTATACCGTCTAAATTTATAAGCGTCGGATAAGTTATAAATTTATAATTCACACTCCTTAACTAAAATGGTTCTACGCGGAGCCCTATCAGATTCCATCTGTCATCCTACAAAGAAAAACGAGGTTCGTTTTTCTTGCTAGAACACATTCAATATTTGAATGATTGAATGTCAGCCAGTATAACATTGTCGAGATTTGACCAAAGCATCAAACCTCTACAGTACCTAGGTACACAAGAAAACGAAAAAGAACAAATAAAAAAACTTTTTTTACAAAAAAAAAAACAACCGACTTCCAAAGAAAACTACAAAGTGAAAAATAACTTTAATTTCGGAAGTCGGTGTCTTTGGATCTGTATTATAGTTTTTTGCCACCGACTTCCGAAATTAAAGTTACTTTTCACTTTGTAGTTTTTTTTGGAAGTCGGTTGTTTTTTTTTTTTTTTTCTTAAAAAGTTTTTTATATTTCACTTTTTGTGGGTCAGTTTGTAATTTATCTAAGTTACAATAGCCTAATGTCACTGGCTCATCACCTTTTACAAAATATTGCTTTTTCTCATGCAGGGACGTCAATTGTTAAGGAGTTCTCCAAGTAAGAACCAGGAGTACCATAATCTTTGCGACGAGCATAAATTGGTAATCGCATCGCACCCGTGAAATTGAGTAGTATTATTAGTAGTAGTTATTGAGTAGTTTGATGGCCATATGTGGTCTTCATCATCAGTTCGACTTCACCAATGGACTGTTTTGTCTGTATGCCCTCTTGGGTCATCAAGACCTCCGGAGGGTTATTTTATTATTTTTAAGGCACATAAAAAGTAAAAACGTGGTTTTTAGATTATTTTTTTAATCTACATTAAATATTTACTTAACTTACTTTTGGATGGATGTAGGAAAATATCCCACGGGAACGGGAAATTCCTTCCTTATTCGTTGTCTACATTATAAAGGGAACCTCTGTGCAAAAGGACATCAATTCTTTAGGCAACCCTAACTCAACGCACCCCGTACGCCGCGCCGCAACTGTCACCATACAAATACAAATCAATTAAAAATCTTTTTTATTCGTTTTTAATATTATTTATATTTGCACTCCCGAATAGGGACCAATTTTCAGTAAATATTATTACTAAATTATTTATGAATTCCCTTTTTCCCAATATGGTTGTTCACGGTTAGCCCATTTTGGTTGATATCCTTTCAGCTTTCTAGGTCCAAGGGTTTGAGCTAGGCGTTGATGAGTCAGTCAGTCAGTCACAGTCAGGACTTCTCTTTTTATTTATATAGATAAACTTCATGATATTGACTTTTAGGGTATTGTTAAATTGTCTACAATACTATCTTTATTTCATAAAAAAAGCCCCCAATATTTTAGAAGTTATTGAGGTTTTTGTTATCGGCCCGCTTTCTTTGCAGCCCATCCAGTGTATTATTACAATCACTTATTCATCCTTTGGATCACCATAAAACTATAAGTACTATACATGTATACATTCATAAATAATAACGAAAATCTGGGACGATTTTTGAATTCAGTCAAAACGTCAAACGGTGGACATCCTTTTTGCCTCGTCGATGTTGTTCACATATTTGGCGAACGCCAGGGTATAGGTACAACAATTTTAGTCAGCTATACTAAAAACAGACGGATAGAATCATGGAAATTGTTTTGGATAACCATAACCATTTAAAACAATATTTTTATTTAGAAAAAAGTACAGGCTCGCTACCTTCCTCATAAAACATTTCTTTTTGCTACATAGAAAAAGCTCGAACGTTTTAGAATTTTTGGTATACTTGAATTGTTGTATTAGGTTCAAAATCTGGTAGAAAATCAGGTTAATAAAATCGTGTAATGCTCTTCACGGTATAGGATGGCTTCCTTACACATATGAATTAAGTACCTTACGTTTTGGAAAATAAGTGTCTTATAGAATCTATTTATTCCACCGCCAGACCAACCTAAGAAAGAATGCAACCACTTACTCAATCTAGCGCTCCACTATGCTGAAAAGGAAAAAGGTATTCTATGGTTGGCCGAGAAATTCTTTCAAGCAGCGATTGCGGTATCGAGTACTTACCTTATGGATGGAGGTCGGTTAAAAGCTGCCTGTAAATACCACTTTGGAAAGTTCCTGCTGGACAAATGTAAGTTGATTCTACATATTATTGAATTTATCGTCAAATGATCTTTAATCCCACAGCATCAGTTCGGATTGAGAATATTCATTCAACCGTGGAGCAGGTACATAGAGTGGTGACTGAGATACGAGAGGGAATGGAACGAAAGGAGTAGGTACTGCTCGGCTGTATTCCTGGACGTACATCAAGCGATCGACAAGGTCTGGCAGCAGTAGTGCTATTCTGTAAATATCTCACCGTGAAAACATAAGTGAAGTGGTCTTAATGTGAGCTGTCAATAGTTTCAACCCCTAGCATCAGGTGGGATGACGGCTCACTTCACGCTCACTGCACCTAAGTTATCACGGTGAGATGTTTACAGAATAGCACTATAGGACTTGTTAATTAAGATACAAAAAACGGCCAAGTGCGAGTCGGATTCGCACACGAAAGGTTCCGTACCATATATGTTTAACAATATCAAAAATAACTTTGTGTTTCATGATGATACTCTGAATTACAAGGTTATTTTTTACAGTTGCAGAAAATCGCCCTAAACAAAATACCTTATTAATCACCGTTTGTAGTATTTGTTTATTAAATACAGTATATGATATACAGAAGTTTCAAATTCCTAATTTGTTGAATTGTTGCGATAGAGCTCGTACATAAAAGGTCTAAAATTTACAACTTTTACGGCCCCCTTGTTCGTTTTAGAAGATTAAAAAAAAAAATGTTTATACTCTATTTGATGAGTTCTAGACAATGACATATTTTTTTTTCAAAATGAATAGTTTTTTTTTATGGCGTCTGCCCCCTTTAATTTTTAACTTTACTTTATTTTTATTATTTGTTGTTATAGCCGTAATAGAAATACACAATCTGTGAAAATTTCAACTATCTACCTATTACGGTTCATGAGATACAGCCCTGTGACTGACGGACGGATGGACAGCAGAGGCTTAGTAAGTTTGTACGCACAATATTGAGAGACTATCTAGACTGCCCGCGGCTTCACCCGCGTGGATGGGTTTTAATTTTCTTTCGCGGGGAACCCTAATTATTTTTCTAAAATAAAAATAGTCTAGGTTACCGACCCGATTCACACCACGCTCGCGTGAGCGGATAACATCAGCTATCTGCCGTCAAAATCGGTGAAAATTCGTTGGGGAAGAACTTTGATACTCAAAAATTACTTATACCATTTTTTGAGTTAATCAAGCCACGCAGTAAAATCCTCCCCTTAAATATTTAATTATCCCTTTTTGGTCCTTCAGGAATCGACTTTCAAAAAACCTAAAAACTTATTATTGTTTATTTTATATCAAAAATATAAATACTGAATTTCAAATTAATCGGACTGCACTTTGAAATTCTTCCATACAAACCTTAACATTAACGTCGGAACACAAGTAGGTACCTGTTTACCTCGTAAAAAGGAATATCGCGAGAAGACCCTTTCTCAGTTTTGTTTATAATGTAAACTTTAACATCCCTAAACCCCCTTTGAGGGGTAGTTTTGAAAAACTAATAATGACAAACTTTAACCACTTTGGTTCATTAACCAAATTAATAAGATGTTTTATATTAACTGTATCCCTGTTTTCACGCCCACAGTGGATAGAATTTCAATAATCGTCTGGGATGTATCTATGCGCATTTCAAGTCTCTAGGTCCAGCGGTTTGGGCTGTGCGTTGATATATTAGTCAGTGACTCAGGCAGGACTTAATTGAGACCCTCATATAGTCCATTCATTTGATATGTGACACGGTACAGTTTGCAAAACTTTTTTTTTTTAATTTTACATATTTTCCCCCAAAAGGGACCTCTATATTCAAAATTCATTTATTTACGTTACACGTCCGTGTTTGGGTCACCAAAATTCATGTGTGTACCAAATTTCAACTTAATCCTTTGCATTATAATTGGAGCAAATTGGCTGTGACAGACGGACAGACAGACACACGAGTGATCCTAAAAGGGTTCCGTTTTTTCCTTTTGAGGTACGGAACCCTAAAAATAATATCTTTACTACTTAATTATATTTTAGTTCCAGGAGCAGACCCAGAAGAACCCTTTATGTTACTGACAGAAGTGAGAGATAGTGCTATCGGGAAGGTTAAGTAACTTATTTTTATTTAACTAAACTTATTACATATTTATACGGCATTTTCCCTAACCGTAATATTTATTAGTGGACAAAGAAATAGCTACGAAGTTTGCTAATAGTTAGTAACCGGCCAAAACTAGTTTTGATTGGCTTTTGCAGTCAAAAGTGCTTTTGACCGTTAAACAGTTTAGACAGTGACATATTCATTGAGTTACAATAAAAACAATTTAGTCATCATCATCTTCCTGCCCTTATCCCATATTACTTGGGGTCGGCGCAACACGTTTTCTTCTTCCATTCTCCCCTGTCAACCGTCACGCTATCATTCACTCCCTTCTCTTTCATATCATTCCTCACACAATCCATCCATCTTTTCTTTGGCCTTCTTCTGCCTCTCGATCCATCAACATCTATATTCATCACTCTTTTAGTCACATGCGTTTCGTCTCTCCTCATTACATGCCCATACCAAGACAAACGATTTCCTTTCAACTTTTCTGTCACTGGCGCCACTTTCAAACTTCCTCTTATATACTCATTTCTCACTTTATCCATTCTTGTCACTCCACACATCCATCTCAACATTCTCACCTCCGCTGCATGCAATTTTTTTTCATCCGTCTTCTTCACTGTCCAGCATTCCGATCCATAAAGTACGACAGGCCTTATCACGGACTTGTAAATTTTAATAATTTTTAAAATAAAAACAATTTAGTATAAATTGCATATCTAAACATTGCGTTCATACAATACAGTACATTTATCACTTCTGTTCACACTTTGTTATTGAATAATGTCATCTTGATTTGTAGGTCTGGCCCTTATACGAAGCGGAAGGAGAAGATGAGGGAGTTCTTTCTGATACCGTGTTTAAAGCCTCTTCCTTACAACTGGTTAGGGTCCTCCTCAACAAAGCACGAATGGTTCGAAAGGTGGACACCCCTAAGGCTGAGAGATTGGCTCGTTTAGCTGAGAGAAGAGCTAACGATGGTTAGTTATTCATTCGTTCGTACTGTAGTTTTTTTTAGGTTGTTTTCAATGTAGTTATGGTAAGTGGGTTGGGATTTGCCAGAGTTGACATTGGCAAATCTTTGCAACTTTGTCAAGTCCATTACATCGGTCGAATATTTCTGTTGGAGGGTAATTTCTTGTTCTTTTGTTGGGCAGAGTCAAATAAGAGGACTACTGGCATCCATATTAATTATGTAGAACTAGTTAAACGATCAAGTTGGAAGTGTTTCGGATTTTCTCCTTACATTACATTTTTTGAATTATTTTAGCCGATGCAAAACATAAAATAGCAGAGACAATCATAGAAATCGGTATTTGCCAGTTAATGATGAACAACTTAAATAACGCTCAAAAAACTCTTGAGAGAGCATTCAAGATACACGAGAAAACCAAAAACATAGAAGGGCTCTGCGAGGTTAGGATGCACATGGCAGCTGTTATGCAACGGTATGAACTTGACTTACGTTTTGTAATAATTTAGAGTTAATAGAAATGCATAATAAAAAAATTAACACAAAAAAAAATCAACCAGCTTCAAAAAAAAAAAAATACTACAAAGTGAAAATAAAAACTTTAATGTCGGAAGTGTCTTCGGTTTTTATTTTCACTTTTTGCCATCGGCTACTGAAATTAAAGTTAATTTTCACTTTGTAGTATTTTTTTTTGGAGACGGTTAAAATGTATGGCGCCGCAGAGGCTGGCCAAATGGTGACACGGCCTGGACACTTATTTATTTATTTCTCAATACATGGCACATTAAGTACACTTACCATAAGGACTGATTTTATGTGGCCCTGGTAAAGAACACTTGGAAGAATTTGGAGGAGGCCGCACAACAGAGGTATATGGTGTCGGTTAAAAAACAAAAGTCGAGGAAAGTATTTCCTATCGAACAAGTTCTTCAGGATAATACTCGTGCGTGCGACATAAACATTATAAAAGTTGAATTGGCGAGAATATTCAAATCAAACATTTCCGAACAAACAGCTCCTTTATCTAAAACATCTGAACGACGGCGACGTTTAGCGATTTACCATAGCTACTGAACTTTAACGCTTAGAATTGCTTATACGCATATATTATTACCTATGAAATTGCCGTTCTGCAGTACTGGCCATTTCAAATCAAAATAATTTTTGTTTGGCTAAGAATTCTAATTTCAAATTAATTTTATTTTAAAAACATGGATTTTTTTTTCCAAAAGTAGTCATTTGTTTATTGATTTGTGTAATCTTTTTCGTCATCATGGATACGTTAAAAATTCGAGTAATTATGGAATATGAGTACCGTCGTGGCAGCAACGCGGCACAAGCGGCACGCAACATCAACGACGTTTACGGAGCTAACACTACAAACCAACGCACCACTTGTTATTGGTTTGCTCGCTTCCGTTCTGGAAATTTCGACCTGAAAAATTAACCTCGCGGTCGTCCGAAGACTTTGGTCGACAATGACGAATTAAAGGCGATTGTGGAAGCTGATGATACACAATCTACGGCTGAATTAGCAGCAGCTTTCGACGTTAGCGTCAAAACAATATTGGTCCATTTGCGTCAAATTGGCAAGGTAAAAAAGCTTGACAAATGGGTGCCCCACGAACTCAATGATCGCCAGCGCGAAGTACGCGTCGAGACGTGCCTTGCACTGCACAACAGACACACAAATGAAGGAATTTTGAACCGCATTGTTACCTGCGATGAAAAATGGATTCTGTTTGATAACCGCAAGCGCTCAGCAAGTTGGTTGGATCCTGGTTCAGCACCTAAACAATGCCCTAAACGAAAACTTACCCCTAGAAAAGTGATGGTCACTGTTTGGTGGTCTAGCGCCGGTGTGATTCATCACAGCTTCTTACCAAACGGGGTGAGCATTACTTCAGATGTGTATTGTGAAGAACTGAACACAATAATGGAGAAGCTGGCACATCTCCAACCAGCATTGGTCAATCGCTCGTCTCCGCTGCTCCTGCACGACAACGCGCGACCTCATACTGCACAGCAGACGGTCTCCAAGTTGCAAGAACTGGGGTTGGAAGCTCTCCGTCATCCGCCCTACTCACCAGACCTTGCGCCTACAGACTACTACTTTTTCCAGAATTTGGATAACTTCTTGGCGGGAAAAAAATTCAATACCCGAGAGGCAGTACAAAATGCCTTTGAAGAATTTGTTGCCTCCCGTCCAGCTGATTTCTTTAAGAAGGGCATCAATAAACTGCCACTGCGTTGGCAAAGATGCATTGATTGCATGGGTGATTACTTCGATTAATACAAATAAAAAATGGATGAAAAAAATTCGTTTAAATTTTTTCATACAAAACGGCAATTTCATAGGTAAAGACCTATTATATCCGGAGATATGCCTTCACTCTTTAGTTGTTCAAGTTCAAGTGTCTCCACCTTTTCCCCACTCGATACGGCACACATGATGAGTTTTTCGCAAGCACACAAGAAAATATGCGTAACACTTTTGTGCTATCTTGTTGCACACATGCTCAAAAGGGACGGGCACTAGAAAGTATAGATGCAGCACTGAATGCACACATGCATCTACTAGGAAAGAGTGGTTGGTATAAATATTTGATCGATAAAAATATCGATGAAACCCGATTACAAAAAAGAGAAGTGATTTTGGGCGTACATAATATTTTGTATTGTTTATCGCTATACTAAACTTTTTAAACTTTCGCGATTTGCACACATTATAAACAAAACTAAAGACTACCGATTTTGGTATATTGTCAAGAATTTGTGAAAGGAAAATAGTACAAGGAATTCTAATTTGGGACAAAGAACTCAACTCAATTGGTGTCTGATAGTCTATAAATATTTTAAAATATTACTTATGTAATAATCTCGAGGAGGAGGAGGAGCTCGTAGCTAAGAAATAACAGCCGCATGGGACGATCCATCAGGTTAAGCTACGCTTGCCGGGGTCGGTCCGTGGATGGGTGACCATCTTTACATATCGAGACTCCTCCGTGCCTCGGAAAGTACGTTAAGCCGTTGGTCCCGGATGTCATTTGTGGATCTTTAATAGTCGTTACGAGTCGTCAGAAGCCCGAAAGCCTGACAACTAGTCTTACCAAGGGGTATCGTATTACCCAGTTACTGGGTTGTGGAGGTAAGACAGGCAGTAGCTCCATGTAAAAAACTGGTATTCAGCTGCATCCGCTTAGACTGGAAGCCGACCCCAACATAGTTTGGAAAAGGCTAGGCAGATTGATTGACTTATGATTAAAAATAAAAAAAAAAAAACAAAACAATAAACATTTATATACTTACCTAATCTTGTACTAGTTCTTTCAAAATTAGGTACTGTGAAGCCTCGAGCCTCACAGTAGGAGATTTACTGAACTATTAAATAATACAAGTGGGACTGTATCTAAATGGGGCTGAAGCCCACTGTATTTAAAGCTCAGAATAAATTATAAAACACTCCTTCTATGTAGATTATTTGTATGCCGAGCCCTGACCAGATTCTATCTCTCTGTCATCCTGTCCAGAAAACGAGGATTGTTTTCTTGACAGAAGATATTCCATATTTGAATGATTGAATGTCAGCCAGCATTATATCAACGAGGCTTGATCATAGCATCAATCCTTACAGTACCGTAACCACGTGTAGTGTGTGCGCGTGTGTGTGTGTGTGTGTGTAGTAGGTACTTGAAATCTCAAATCAGTAATTTCTGGGTGCTCTATAAAATCCCCATTGATATCTTGATTAAAATATGATTCGCGACATTTAAAATTATGTATTTACATAATTTTAACCTTAAAAATTATCAATACATCTCTATAAGTTAGATTTCCCGTTAGATTTCCCGGGAGATTTGTGAATAAAAAGTGCACAAATCCCCATTGATGAGGATTGTTAATGGGGATTTCGGGAATAACCCTAAAAATATAATTGACATTTGAGTAAATCAGTTTCTTCAGTAACTCTTTTACTTAAAATTAAAAATAAGTCACGAGACAAGAAACTGTCGAACATAAAACAATATTCTTTTTTTTTTTCAAAATCTTAATTTGAGTGAAGGACAGCCCAATCAAAAAGGATGCGCCTTTTAGCGGGCAGCCTAATACTATCCTCTTGAAAATGGGAAGAACAAATTACACTTTGGTTTGAGGGAAACCAATTATTTTCCCTGCCTGCTGCATCTATTCATTTATTTTTAATTTCTGGATCTTTCGGGAATCTGAAATAAAATATATTCATTCTATTGTAAAACAGGTTCTCAAACATGATTTCTTATTTTAAGACCAGGTTATTCGGGCCATTAGGCCTTTGCAACGCTACCTCCACCTCCCCAAAATGCAGTGTGACGTGTTTACTTACGACGCGCCGCCGACCATTTCGCGGAAAATCCATGCCACAGTGTAAAATATTTGCAGTTGATCAATTTAATTAGTTTTTCTTAGATCGATTTTTATTCCTTAGGTTTACATTTTATGGTGTCTACGGTGGAGTGAACTAAGATTATCACATAAAATGTCGTAAATTTGTTTTCACATTATCAGATAATACCAACCCGATTCGATACCGATAGGTACAATTATTATCGGCCCTATGATATTGGTGAACTTTAATAACCATCGCGGCGCGACAAACAACCACACTACTAAGTATCGACGTCTCGAAGTCGGCAGTGCTAAAAAGTTTGCTCCAGAGAAAGAATGCCCGCTACTCTCACCCCGCACGTCTTCGCCGGAAGATATCGTGCCGGTATCGGTGTCGGTGTGTGTGGAAATAGGTTATAATGGTATGGACATGTGATGCGGAGAAATGAAGAAAATCTCGTCTGGAATGTATTGTATTATGAATCTGGATAGCTATACGAGTAAGAGAAGATCAAAGAAACGATGGATGATCTATGTGAAAGATGATATGGCTAGAACAAGTTGGGGTCGATCCCCAAAAAAATTGGGATAAGGGCAGGAGAATGATTATGATCGGTATCGGTCGTTGTCTGCGACAATATAGGTGACAATAAAACACAATGTAAAAGTGAATTATTCCATTACTTCATTGGGCTGAGTAGTAAACGAATATAGCAGATAGTTACAGATCGCGCTAAATCTTTATGGAGTTAAGCCTTAGTGGATGGAAGGATTGCAATCATAACGTAATAGTAACCTAAGAACGGCTACTTTAGTCAACTTTCATCAAAGTAAATAGCTTAGCGGTTCGACGACTGTTTTGCAAACCCATGTTAAGAGTTCAATTCTCAACTGTTGATATTTTTTGCGATTCTTTTTTTTTACATTTTGTTTTACTGTTATTTGATAGTTCGTAGAACGTACAGAGAAAAACATGAAGTTAGGCCTCTTCTGTCATCTATGGTTCTAATAGAAAACATACAAAAAAAACATACATTGAATATAAAATCGTTTGATATACCACTCAAAAGACTTTAGAACCTATTTAGTCTAATATGATAAGACGCCTCGTAAAAACCACGAAGCAAAAGCTTTCATAGTCTCATCTAACCCAAATGATTCACCAACAATAGAGGGTATCTGGCGCCCGGCGGCCGCTGCCGCGGCACGCTCGCTACACTCGCTCGCCTTCGCGCGTTAATGGTCACTGTTCTAGCCTAACCTACCCCAAATGATTCACCAACAATAGAGGGTATCTGGCGCTCGGCGGCCGCTGCCGCGGTACGCTCGCTCGCCTTCGCGCGTTAATGGTCACTGTTCTAACCTAACCTACTCCAGATGATTCACCAACAATAGAGGGTAGAATAGTTCGAAAGTTAGAAGCATTTATTTATGGCCGAACGATCTGATCAGAACGTTCGGCCAACCTGAATCTCCATAACTGAGGACCTTAGAGAAACTCATCATCTGCTTAGCCTTTTCCCAACTATTTGGGGTCGGCTTCCAGTCTAACCGGATGCAGCTGAATACCAGTATTTTACATGGAGAGACTGCCTATCTAACCTCCACAACCCAGTTACTGGGTAATACGATACCCCTTGGTAAGACTGGTTGTCAGACTTTCGGGCTTCTGACGACCCGTAACGACTGTCAAAGATCCACGAATGACAGCCGGGACCAACGGCTTAACGTGCTTTCCGAGGCACGGAGGAGTCTCGGTATGTAAAGAATGGTCACCCATCCACTGACCAACCCCGGCAAGCGTAGCTTAACCTGATGGATCGAACCTTGCGGCTGTTATTACTTAGCCACGAGCTCCTCCTCCACGAGGACCTTAGAGAAACTGTTACTGAATAAAGATTTAGTGACGATTTGGTGACAAACAACCACTGCTTTACTTTTACTCGTAATGCCACCAGTTAAAAGTAAAATGAATTTTAGTTCCTGGAACATCACGACGTTCAGCCAACGTGATCTCCATAATTGAGGACCTGAGATAAACCGTTAATAAATAAAGATTTAGTGACGAGACTGAAACGAATTTTTATTGCTTTATTTTTTTTTGTGACCCTTTATGTAGTGTAATGAAAATTTAACATATAACCTCAAAACATTGGGATTATCGATTCCTCGACAAGGAAGTAGCCCAGAGTAATCAATAAAGATTTAGTGACGAAATTGAAACGAACTTTTATTGCTTTATTTTTTTTTATGACGGCCCCTTTTAAATAGTAAATTGAAAAAGAGAATGCCGAAGGGCAGTACCAACTTGCGGGGGAGCGTGTCACTACCAAATTTAGTTCATAAAATTACCCCTATTTTTTAAATCAGATTCACGTTTTTGTTATGAAAAAGATTCCCGGATTTCGGACATCAAAAATAAAAGTTTTTTTTTTTTCCTTTGTACGTATTTTCCACATGTCACTGCCATTGCACTTCATTTCCCAATATTGCTACTACGTAAAAAAATATAGCAATATTATAACCTGCCAGCAAACATTTAAATGAAGAAGATAATTTTTGTAAGTAGGTACCGTACCGATTTGCTTTTTAGTATACGTGATGTTAGGTATTGTATGTTATGGTGATAAAAATAAAATCTTTAGGTCACGCGTTGCGTCATAATAATTTACATTATTATTTTGGAATACATTTTAAATATTTAATGAAAAGAGGATCTATTAAAAAAAAAAGAAAATGTCGTTTTTATTGTGACGTATAGCATTTGTTTTTTGGCTGATTTAAATTATTATCTGTAGTTCTTTGGCGCCGTCACGAAACTCACGAATGACTTTACTTTCATTGTTGGTTTCATTATGAACTATTTGAATGTAATTATAATAACGAAAACGGGGGTTCAAGTGCTTTTTCTTAACGTAGTCTTGAAATATCACCAAAATACATAGTATTGGTGTTTGCACTTCCCTCTAAGTAGTCATGAAACGTATTAGCTAGTAATAACAATATTTGTGTGGGGCGGATATAGTTTTAATTGTAGGTACATTTTTTTTCTCCACCCTAGTTGTGGTGTATATATTATGTAAATATGAATAATTAATTAATTAACCATATCTAGGTTTATCATTTCTAATATCCTACTATAGCATTACTAACATTTCAAGTTCGAAACATGGGTGTACTATAATAATATAAATTCACCTCTGCCTAACTCTTCGGGTGAAATAATCTTAATGTTATGTTATGTTTTCAAGTTTTTATGAATCAGTAAACACAGTACAAAATCGATTGTTTGTTCAGCCTGCACTTACTGCAAGTACCTACTTGAATCATTCATTAGGTACATAAAAAAAAACTGACAACACGAATATTATTATTGACTATTAGTATTGTATAATCATCCATCAGGAAAAACTAGCACAAAATCAAGAATAAAAAACATAACCGATATTATCACCTTATTTGTCACTAACTCCACCATTTTGAATCGGTCATTTTCACGAACCTAACCTCAAAATATGAAGTAGGTAAATGGCAAATAAATACAAATTGCGGGAATCCATGTAAAAACAGTTAACAATATAGGAAGAGCGTTGAATTCTCCTCCAAATACAATGGGTTTGGTTGTGACAGCGGACTTTTCGTTTGGTACAGGGCGCCCTATATTTGAGCGCATTCTCATTTAACATATAACCTCAAAACATTGGGATTATCGATTCCTCCACAACGAAAAAGCCTAGAAGACTCTTAAAACTCCTGATGCGTTATAGGTTTTCAGTCCAATGGTGTCAGTATTTTTGTTGATTCAAGATTAATCTATAAAAATGCACTCTGGCGGATAACTCGTAAACTTGAAAAGCCTACTTAGCTGTGATAGTTTTCTTTTTAACTTCGTTACATATACTACTACCGTGAATTTTTCCACCCATCCAAAACTAACCGTTTAGCTGGCGGGGGGACGACGATGACGACGACGACGACACTTTAGTCTAACAAAAATTATCACTTCAAAGCTTAATACTTCAGAATCGGATGCCGAAATTGAAAAATTGTTTGACCTATCCAACAACATTCCACACCATGAGGTAGACGACAAAAAAAAACATCCCCACTTTAGGTGTACAGAAGGTACCCTAAAAAAATGTATTCAGAATCAGAATCAGAATTCTTTATTTGTAAACATAGGTAAAATTACAATAGTGTGCGAGATGTTATAGGCAGGTAGATCCTCTATGTTTTGCCCAGAGGCGTACAAATACATTTAAATAACATTATAAATTGTCGAATTTTTACTTTTAACACTTCACATTAGTATTTATTGGTACATTAACAAAATACAATAAACGTGCAATATCAATACAAATAGAAAATAGAATCAAATTCAGTAAAAATGTCAAATAGATTACGAGTATGTTACATGTCATAGTAATACCAATGTCAAATAAAATTCTAAGTCGTCAGAATGTATAATTTTCTTAGGTAGTAATTATAGAATTATCGTCCAAATATTCCTGAAGTGAGTAATAGCATTTATTTATCAATATTTTTAATAGTTCCGTTTTGAAATTGTCTAGATTTAACGTTTTAATTTTTTCAGGTATTTTTCATGATTTGTTTTTAGCACTTTGTCAGCGTAATGAATATGTGTATCCATGCCAAATTATAGCTTTCTAGTACTAAGAGTATATGAGCTAAGCTGCGGACGGCCGGACAAAGCGAAACTATAAGGGTTCCTTGTTGACTACGGAAGCCTAAAAAGTACAAATTATTATGTACCTAACTACCTACCGCTTTTTGTGATTGATTACAAATACAGCATTTTTAAGTTGTGTACCTATTTATTTAAGTATTCTTGCACTTAGTCAAATTTCCCAATCTCCAACGTCAGGCACACTCGTTTGCCTATGGCCAAAATAGACTCGAATAATATAACAAAAACTTCACAAGTGGACACTGGTATGCAGGCATCAGCTCAACGTTGCTTGTACATAATTTAATATTGCGACGTGTTTTGCTTCATTGTTTAGGTAATTAAGTACTCGATAAATGCTTCTTTCGTTGGAATACATGGTCACCATATTTCAGTCGCCATCCGCCATAGTGCATTTTTATAGATTAATCTTGAATCAACAAAAGTACTGACACCATTGGACTGAAAACCTACCATCAGGGGTTTTCCGAGTCTTCTAGGCTTTTTCGTTGTGGAGGAATCGATAATACCAATGTTTTGAGGTTATATGTTAAATTTTTAACCGACTTCAAAAAGGAGGAGGTTCTCAATTCGTCGGAACCTTTTTTTTTAATTTTTTTTTTATGTATGTTCCCCGATTACTCGAAGATGGCTGGACCGATTTGGATTTTTTTTTATTTTATTCGAGAGGGTATACATCACAGTTGGTCCCATATAAAATTGATTAACTTTGCTTGGGTAGTTTTTGTGTTAGCTTCTATTGATTTTTTTTATTGTTGATTCTATTCTTCGTATTATTATACGTATTTTTTCCCCACTATTATATGGATGATGTTCTAGTTTGTTTTGAAGGTAGTGGTATTAGAATTTGTGTGGGGTAGGTACACAACTAAAAAGTGAAAAATAAAAACTTTTTTACAAAAAAATACAACCGACTTCCAAAAACAACACTACAAAGTGAAAAATAACTTTAATTTCGGAAGTCGGTGGCAAAAAATGAAAATACAGTTAACTAGACACCGACTTCCGAAATTAAAGTTATTTTTCACTTTGTTGTGTTGGAAGTCGGTTGTATTTTTTTGCAAAAAAGTTTTTCAGTTTACTATTTAAAGGGGCCGTCACAAAAAAAAAATTAAGGCAATAAAAGTTCGTTTCAGTGTCGTCACTAAATCTTTATTGATTAACGGTTTCTCTAGGCTACTTCCTTGTGGAGGAATCAATAATCCCAATGTTTTGAGGTTATATGTTAAATTTTCATTTTACTATTTAAAGGGTCACAAAAAAAAATAAAGCAATAAAAATTCGTTTCAGTCTCGTCACTAAATCTTTATTTATTAACGGTTTCTCTCAGGTCCTTAATTATGGAGATCACGTTGACCGAACGTCCTGATGTTCCAGGAACTAAAATTCATTTTACTTTTAACTGGTGGCATTACGAGTAAAAGTAAAGCAGTGGTTGTTTGTCACCAAATCGTCACTAAATCTTTATTCAGTAACAGTTTCTCTAAGGTCCTCAGTTATGGAGATTCAGGTTGGCCGAACGTTCTGATATCAGGTCGTTCGGCCATAAATAAATGCTTCTAACTTTCGAACTATTCTGTCAAAAATTCTTTGGCTGGCATCTTTATGCGTCACATAATCGTCACTAAAAACTGGAGTAGCAGCCAGCTCCCTACCTCATCTGGCCGAACGTTCTGATGTGCATCATTATTTCACCTGTGTACACCTGTATTTAGAAAAGTTCAGTAGATTTTTCTTCTGTACTTATTTTGTGCACTAAATTGATGATTTTTTAGGCACGTTTGTTGGGAGACCTTACTTCTCACTTATTTCAAGTCGGAAACATTTTTGACCTTATGTCAAATATCGGATACAGATTGGGTAATCATGAAACTGCAGCCAAGTTGCTGACGGAGATGGGAGCCAGTGCTATGGAGTATGGTCTGAGGAGACAGCTGGGCCGGGCGCTGCATCTGCTTGGCGAGCTTCACCTGAGGCGGGAGAGGCCAGAACTGGGCACCCAGTACCTGAGTGAAGCATTCCTTTGCTTCATGGGATTTCGTTTTGAGTCGGTATGGATATCATTACCTACTTTCTATTTAAGAAGCAAATTACATTTCGACCGTGATTTTTGCGTAAATTGGCCAACTTTGGCGTTCTTATTCTGAGAAACTGAAAGACTTCGATAACTTTGACGTATTAAGTGGTGGAGAATAATTATTATTACAGTTTATATAGCGGCCACACTTTTGCAATTTTTTCTTATCGAAGCAAGAAAATTCCGAAGCAAGTTTTTCATAAAATGCATAGGCAAATGAAATAAAAAATATATAATAATATCTTTTAAGTAGTAACCACTATATAAAGTAGTAATAGTAATAACTATATAAAATGAAAGTTCAAAAACTAAATCCCGACTACTAAAAAATCACGCTCTAAAAAATATGAAACAAGAAAAATATTCTCAAAAAAAAAAAACAATCCTAAAGTAATTGTATAATGTAAGTAATATTTTTTTATTTATTTAAAAAGGTGCATAAAGCCAGCATCGTAGTTATAGATGAGGCACAAAAAGATACAGGACCGATATATGGGGAAACAAAAGAAATATTCGAAGAGGAGGCTGAACAATCAAGACTTATGACGGCTATTTCTGCAGGTAAATGACCTGTGATTAATATTAGTCTTAAAGTTCAATCTGAGACAAAATTTTTGGCTATTTTTTGTTTTGTGCATAGCTTGTGGTATGATGGTGGAATCTCAAATGAGGTTGTTTTCAGTTATCAGAGATTGGTTCAATCATAGACGTACATACACGTCTATGAGTTCAATATGTATGTGACAAACTTTGCAAAGCAGGCTGTAGTAATGTCCATTGTAATGTTAAAAAGCCCTGAAATGATGGTAGTATAATTGTTTTGTTATTTCCAGCAATCATGATTATAAAATTATGTTACAGGTCAAGAACTAATGGCCTCCTATTTCAATTTGTTGAAGGGGGCCGGCGGATGTTCTGTCGCTAAAATGAAAACGATTGAGTGGAAACTATCAAATTCGGGCTGGTGGGTCAAGAGAATCAACCACGACTTCTTGCCCTGTATGTGCCCCGTACACAACCGAACTCCATTAGATGTGTTAAGGTACATATTATTTTACTAAATTATGACGTACAAAAGGTGTTACGAACTAAATACTGTTCTTGTATAAAAAACAGTATTGCTGTACTGACTACAATTTATTTTTATAGGAACCAATTAGAAGACGCGAAGTCCAGGAATCAAGTATCTACCCTGGAAGTAGGCCAGGAAGGCCTCGGCAGAACTTCGATATTCCATGATATTAGGAAACTATACAGCAATTATGATAGACCTCAATCGACTCTAAGTCGCATAAAATCCAATACTAATTAATTAGTTATAGTTAGGTACCTACCTATAGTCTACATATTATCATATTTATTTTTCCGTTATTGAAACGATTTACTTACACTTTCGTAATAATTTATTAAGAGGCCACATATTTAATATTAAAAGGTATTTAGAAATAAAATGTAATTCATTTAATATGTATAAAGTTTATTAGTTCGTCTCATCAGCGTACAACGTACAAAGGGTATAATTTAAATGTCTATTTACAAAAAACTTAAAATAACCGCATAGTTAATTAATATTGAGCAAAACATGAAAATGGTTGCACCGTCTTCAATACCTTCCCGTGTTTAAAGGGTCTGCCACCGATATAACATCTTTCTTGACAATAACAATATGTAACAAAACTATTTTGCTCTGTGCTATCAGCACAGGCTTAACAAAAATGTGAGAGCCATGCGTCCATATTTACATAAAATTTAAATTAAATTTAGGAGTCATTATTTCAACTATTCAGCACGCTTTGGTAGTTTTACGTGGTTCAAGGCGGACCTTGAATCCTTCAGCACGCTTTAAGATGATGTCAGCTTGCAATTTGAAGTCAGACTCCTTAAGATCTGAGTGGACGCGGAAATTCCTGAGAATCGTAGACAGGATAATCTTGAGCTTCAACATGGCGTATTTACGACCTTTGGAAAAAAAAAAAACAAATAAATTGAGCACAAACACATGTTATAATATAGATTTTGCTACGCTTTGTTTCCTGTACTCACCGACGCAACTTCTGGGCCCAGCGGAGAAGGGCACGAACGCGTAATAATGGCGATTGGCAGATTTTTCAGGCAGGAAGTTGTCGGGGTCGAACTTGGTAGGGTTAGGGTACACGTCGGGGCGGCGGTGCAGCTTGTACGTCGCCACCACAACAGTGGTACCAGCAGGCACTTGCTTACCGCAGGAGGCTGTTGAGACGTAAGGTTTTATCAAGATGTCTGTATATAAATATTTCAACAATAAAGCTGAAATAAATTATTACTTACGAAGAGTGATATCTTGTTTAAGGTGACGCGCAATGATTGGCACTGGTGGGAACATCCTCAATGTTTCCATGAGGCACCTTTCTAGGTATTTCATTTCCAGAGTATCCTGGAATGTGGCGGGGCGGTCTGAATCACCAAAGATCGTGTTGAGCTCATCGATAACTTTGTCTTGAATGTCCTGGTGGATGCCCATCATTGATAGGAAGAAGCTGCTACCGGCAGCAGTTGTGTCGTGACCCTGAATGAAACATTATATATAATGCATGATTTTATATTCTACAAAAGAAATCATTTTATTTATTTATTTATTTTATTTTATTTTTTATTTTTATTCATATCATGATTGTCGTCTACTCTATTAATTTAGAATATTTACCTCGAACATAATGGTGTCCACTTGTTCTTTAATTTCCTCGTCGGAAATAACAACGCCGCTCTGTGAACTTTCGAGGAGTAGGTCAAGGAAAGCCAGACGTTTCTTCTGTCCTACATCGGCGTCATCTACATCCAAGTCGTCCTTTAGACCAGCCGACTGTCCGAACGACAGACCCTCCACGGATGTTGTTTTGTTGGCTTCCTCGGTGGTGGTGTTGTAGTCTTGCAAGATTGTTGGCCTCTTGCCAGAGTTGAATTCCTCCTTCTTCCTTCGGATAACCTTAACATTCATAAGTGCAATGAGATTAACTGGTTTAGTACCTACAATCAATATCATAGTTATTTATATGCGGTTCATTATAATGCTAGTTTATTTATATGCGGTTCATTATAATGCTAGTTTATTCCGTCGCCTTTTATGGTCGCTTCAATAACTAGTTCCCAGTAACGTCAATAGGTCATCGAGTCTAAGACGGCTAGGTAATTTGAGATATTACGATGTACTATTAAGTAATGTGTGTGTTACCTTCTTGGTCAGACCGTGGATGACGTCAAGGAGTTTGGTCTGCTTCTTTGCGTAGTCTGTGAGTTTAAAGAGAAGGTCTGGCCTGAGCCAGATCTTAGTGTGTCTCAAATGAAGGATGTCACACATCTTCATCACAGCCATAGCATATTCGAATCCACTCTGGTCTTGTGTGGATTTGCTGACACCCATAGCGGTCTCTAGAATAGATAAATAAAATTTGTAATGAAACAAATCGATTTATGCCTACCTATATTTATTACCTAGTAATAAGGTTAAATATTAAACTTATAATTTAATACCGTAAATAATTGTTAGTTTTAAAATTACAGTCAAACTGTGACCTCACTGGACTGGACTTGTAACATCCGGATAGTTGTAGTTTGATTGTTATGGATAGGGCGATATTATGCGGAGCACATAAATGCGGCTTGATTTTATTGACAAAAAATCGATTAAATATCAGCTGATATTAAATCCGTGTGCACGCCGGACGCGCTGTCGTACACTCCTATTAATAAAAGAAAGAGTTTTGACCTCCATTGAATTCAAAACAATTGCGTAAGAAGGATAGCAATAAAGGAGCGTAACGATCGTGGCCGGGAATGGCGAATATTGGCCATTAGCACGTGAGCACGTGGGGGGTCGCCAAACCTGACACCCAGTAGTACTACGTGCCCGATGAACCAGTGCCGAGTGGTACCACGCACGTACCAATGATTCAATCATACTTCCATCAACACTGACCGCAGAGATTCGTCTTTATGAAATAATGACTTGGCACGGTGTTCTTGATGGCAATTGAAATCTCGCACTGAGATGCATAATCTAGCATTGGGGTTTCAACCGCCTTAAAATGTAACTACAATGCAGGACTTGTAAAATACAATCAAGTCTAATAATATGGCGCTTGGTTTTGATAGCGTGACTGGTGAATTAGCAAAAATAACAATTCTGATGGTGACAACGTTTATAGCTAATAATAACAAAAATAGGAGACTACACGTCTAATGGCCTTTGTTAAGCTTTGTTATCTCCTAAATTAAGTTTAAATTAGCCGAGAACTTAAGACGCAATGGTGTTTTAGTTGCTTCCGAGGCATTGAATTCTGCTTAATAAGGAAAAACGTGTAGTGTAGGTATAGTACCGCAAGATTAGGCGGGTCTGCACTGAACCGGATAAATTGTTCTAGGCAAACTACATAATTACCAGCATAACCATCGCGGATGCAATCCATACAGCTATTTAGTGTTCTATTTATCTCAACTTCCTTCTAATGACTATTATTATAATACGCAATAAGGCGATTACTAGCTACGTGATAAGTGTACATTTGCGTAGTTTGAAAATCTAGGAATTATAGTTGCACGGAATTACTTCTTAAAACCGCATAATGCGACCATGCAATATAAAATGGTTAGTCGTTGCAGCGGTGGTGCGACTTTCGAGTATTGTGCATTAAATATAATTTTGTATAAGACTGAGTTGAATCAAAGCATAGGTAATCTTCGTCTCGTAGATTTCGCAAACAGTTTAATAGGTTCTCGGGGCATTTGCTTCAAGAACACGGTCTGCTGTCCATGTGAGGGCCACCATGTTGTCACAGCGTGGCTGGCTACGTGACATTACATACAAATTGCTCTTTATCCTGCTTTATTTTTGTGCAAACACCTTGAGATTTAAGACCATTAACGCGTTCAGTCTAGTTTTGGGGTGCTTTTAGTTTAATATAAATCTTTATGTTTGCAAATGTGCGAATTTAAATCGTGTTTGTTGTTTGTTTTATTATCTTTAAATGTATAGTCCCTTCACATTTTATCTTTATTAGATGTGGCTTGCGAATCTAGGTAAATGAACTGCTGATGGTACTAGATTGGCAAGTGAAGGTTACCAGACAGTAGATTGAACACCTATCGCTTGCTATACATCGTTAGATCTTGAGAATGTTTAGAATTTCGTAGTGTTCGGTAGTCGACGATTCAGCTCCCAATGAGTGTTTGTTGGAAATCAGACACACCTATATTTTACTAAGTATTTAGTTAAATAAACATCAAAGTGATTGCATTGAGTAGGCGAGTCATTGAGAGGGAAATTCAAATTATAATTATTCGGCGCACGCGCATAGGACCATTGGTAACAAAAACTGAATAATCCTACGCTTGACTAGTAGCACGTAGGCGACATAACATTGAAATGAAAAGAAATGTTACCTATATTAACTATTTTGAATATTTAATTCAAATACAAATACAAATATTAATTCGATGTCGTTGTTTGGGTAACAGGTACATTATTGACTTCAATGAATACAATAGACTTTTTGTGTTTAGGTACTTTACTTTTATATTTGAATAATTTGAAACAATTGTATTTTTCCACCTCATTTCCATTAAAATTAAGTTTTTCAAAGTTAAACGCAAAACTGGCATAAATAGGTAGGTACCTACCGTCACTAATGACAAGGCAAATTCTACTATCGCTATCCAACAATAATCAAATCAACAATAAGTCATTCTGTTTTTTGTAGGACTGTTTGCGGAGCGGAATTAACGCTCTTTGCATTTAATTACTGGTACGAAAATTTTGGAAAGGCTTCCTCTGCCGCAAAAAAGTCAATAGCGACGTTGATGTAATTTTAAAAGAGACTAGATGAAAGTCTACTTACCAAGTAAGATTTCCACAGTGCATTCACTCATGTAGTCATGGCAGTCGAACTCTCCAGCCTCCTTCTTCAGTTTGTTGACAACGGCCCTCGAGTTGGCGTTGAACAGGTCGATGAAACTCTTCAACACGTTCAAGTGGAAGGTAGGAGCGATCAGCTTGCGGTGAGACCTCCATTTCTGACCTGAGATTACGAGAAAAATAAATGTCAGAAACTCAGAATGATTCACAAGACTTGGCCATTTGAAGCATCTAATCAATGCTTGTATAGTTAATAATTATGAGTTATTTGAAACTTCTTTATGCGGCTGTAAAGTATTTCCTGCACTTTGTTTATGGTTATGCTTTATTTATGTCAAAGTGGAACTAAAGGAGCGACCTTATTTGTACACGTAAACGCTGCCTCCGGGAATTTTTGGTATAAGATAAAAATCTTTTCCTCAATAAAACTTAGCCAATTGACATTCTAGAATCGTCTACAAACTTTATTACAGTTTGACGTCAGAGTTGGACGGTGACTTGAACAAAAAAGTACATAATTTTGTTTTAATTTATGTCTGTTAACTAAATCATAGCTACATTTGCAGGTATTATTTTGATCGCTTCGATTCTCTAAATAATTGTACTCATTCAGTAATTTTCCCTTCGGTGCCTATTTATAGATGAACGTTTCGGAAGCATTAACTAGTGGTGCGTCCGATACTGATACCCATATATAGTTATAGCGATACTTCGGGTTTGCCGATATATCGGCATCGGCGATATTTTTATTGCCGGTACAACGATACACTTTTCCAATTTCGCGCTTCAAAAAAGTAATGTAAACGCGCGTGCTGTTTCGTCTATTTCGTTGCAAATGAGGCACGAACAATCTTAAACCCAAACTTGAAAAAAATGGCGCAGAAATATTTTAGTTTCCAAATGAGTTCTATCGCACTTGAGAGATTATTTTCCGCTGCAGGTCTCATTCAAACAGACTTGCGAAATCGCCTATCTACGCATATCTTGAGAATACTTAAACAATAATCAATATCTTTTAAAACAATAATCTTAATAACGTTAATTTTATTTACTGACACTTAATACTGACCTTAATTATAATTTTAATGTGACTAATTTATGATTTTATCATTTTAATAAATAATAATCTCATTCTAATCTGTAAATATATAATATTAATAAAAAAAAAATAACCCAACTTGTGTTTTATTTATTTTACCTTTATTTATTCAATAAGCGTATCGGCATCGGTATCGGTATCTCTGATATTTTTATAAGAGTATCGGTATCGTATCGGCAAAATGCAGGATTCCCAAGATTAACTCACCAGTACTGATCAGCAGCCCGTTTCCGAGCCAGGGTTTGAAAAATCTGTATTCGTCAGCCTTGTCGATGTGTGTGTGGCTGCTGAGGATCAGCTCCACGTCACGTGGGTCGTACAGGAACACCAGGAGACGGGGTCCAATCCAGATCTTCACGACAGACTCGCCATCGTAAGGAATGCTTTTCTCGATGACGTTTCTGAAGATGTCTGTAGAAAGAATAAAAATAATACAATTTAACGTTCTCTTGCACGAAACAATAAATGCTCTGCTTTCGGAGGATATAATTTTGTTTTAGCTAACGAACATTTCTGCTTTTTATGATTCAACTTTGTGTTGCACGATATGACTGCTTTTGTTGGAAATGTTGTTAGTGCCGGCTGTTTGCTTATTTCAAGAGCATATTGAAGCATTTCAAACTACGCGAAATAAGAAGTTTCATAGCTTACCATGAGATCCACCGGTGAACTCCAGCGCATTTCCAAGCAGTGGTAGGCCGGGTGGTCCATGTAGTTTGTCTGCGAGCTCATACATGTGTCTCCTCGACATACGCCAGTAGGCGTACCAGAGGATCAGGGCTGGTACCAAGAGGACGTAGAACATGTTGGTTGCCGCCCAGGTGCTGGCGGGCACCACGCTTTCGGCAGCCGTGTAGCTCATATTGGGATGATTTTACAGCTGCAGAATTTGATAAGGATTAAAAATCTGAGTTTCGAAGAAAATGTCCTAATGAATATCTGGGCTTTGTGATTTGTAGCATTGACGTGGAGTTGCGGATACCAGCCCGTATTACTTATTATATGTACATCTTTTGTAAGACTAGAATTTAAAATAACGCGACCATCAATACACATACATTAGACGGCCATATGTCGCCATAGCGTCTCGTTTTCACTATTTATTTCTTACATTCTTAGTTTCTTACAATGAAATGATAAACATTAAAAATGAAATTGATTAAAATCTTGATATCGTTTTCAACACAATGATAGATCCTTATCTATTTACAATATTGTTTCTAAAACGTGATTCCTCACTCATCTTAGATTAAACAATCGGATAATTATTAGAAGAGATAAGTAGATAACATGTTCATAAGTTTTGTTACGTAGCTTGAAACAAGTTTCTAACTATAGAATATGTACTATTATATAGGTAGGTAGGAATAGGTATAGAATAAGTACTATTTAAGTTAACACTCGTATAAATGCCTAGTTATTATCATTTATGTTCATAGTTCCATAAAAATGTTAATATTGTTATTCTATTTACATATTAACATTACTACGGACATAAAATGAGAATAAGGTTAACTAACTATTACAGTATTGTACTCGTATCTAATACTTTGCTAAATTGCTATAGATTAGACAAACTGGGCAACTCTAATCACAAGCTTTGGCGAGAAGTTGTTTTTTTGTATTATTATTAATTCGATACAAAAATAACTGGATTGTTTTGCATGGAACTCTTTAGGTTTCGTTAGAGCACTAAACAAAAATATGCCAATAAATTACAAATTTTTTGCGGGGTCAAACATATTAGGTAGGTGACTTGTGACTTTTTCTGACGCCAGATTTTTCCCGAAGTTGGGCAAAAATGGGCTAAGTTGCTATTGTTTTTTAGAGCTAAGTGGCCTTAGGGACTATAAAATTAATAATACCGGTAACGTCCTGTGACCCTCGAGGTACTGATCGAAAATGTGGGTATTTGAGAATATGAATACAGACTTGTGTAACTACTACTACTACTACTACACTACTGCTACTACTGCTGTGCTACTGTGTGTGACTTGTGTATTTTAGCTTTGACTACCAAAGCCTTATAAATTCAGTGGAAATTTTCCTAACACATTTACACAAGCTATACGGATGTAGACGTATGTAAATATTACGTGAGTGAAACCACGTGCTTGTCTATAGCTTAATCTAGTAATAATAATAAAGAAGTAAGCTATCAAGTCAAACAGATTTCAATAAGCGTAAACTTACAAACAAGCAAGTAATTCAAATTAAATTACGTCAGTAGTTTAATTTCCTACGTTTATAGGTATTCATTTATTTGTTGAATATCAAACGTGTTTTGAATTTCAAATAGCTTATAGATTATCTACATATTGAAGTACCTATACCTACGTATAGGTTATAACTATTAAACTAATACCTGTTATGCGAGTACTTATTAACATTTGTGTGCAGTATTTATCAGTGCCCGTGGATTATTAAATAGATGCAGTTAATTGTTGCGATTAATTGTACATATCTATAAAATTATATAAAAGTAGTAATGCTTCCTTCGCAAATTAATTCCTTTGTTCTCATATTATTACATTCGCAAAATATTATATTCGCAAAATATTATATTCTCGAATTATTATATTATCAAAATATTACACAAAGAACAATCACAGTGAAAAATGTTTATTTTACTGAAATCTACTCTCTATCCTTTATTACATCAGTAGGTGTAGTAACGTACAAAATTAAATCAAAAATATTTTCTCGCATGAATCAAAGATTATTTTACTCTGTGGTTATTCTTGAAACAGATTTTAGGGCCTGACTTTATGAAATACCTGATGGAATGGCTGGTACTTAAATTGTTGAACTTTGTTGCTGCCTATGAGCCATAAAATGAGTAGGTACTGTGAGGCCCAAACGTACACAAAAAAAAAAGCCTAGCTTTACGACACTTTTACAGGTTTATATTTGTGGATAACACAATTACCCGTTCAAGTAAAGGAAACGTCGAAACTTTTGCAAAACTTCTTGAAGTTTTCGCAATGCTAATTATGTGTTAGTTTGTGCTTCATGAAGCTACTACCTTTTGTCCGCGGCTTCGCTCGCGTTAATTTAGAATTTGACAATCAATTCGGGTTGTACTCTGCTTGTAATAATATAACTCAATCATGATTCGAAAGACAGGTGGCGCCATCTATTATCATAAGAACGTTATTGTTGTTTTCCTCGGGAACAGTACTTTTTGTCGGGATGAAAGGTACCCTATGTACCTACACCTGACAACGTATATGAAAAATTTCAGGATGATCGGTTCAGTGGTTTATGCGTGAAAAGGTAACAAACATACAAAATTACTTTCGCATTTATAATATTAGATAAGAAGTTAGGATTTTATCTATTATGTTTACGCAGTACTAAAAGTTTAGTGTTAAAGCTTTATAACATACATTCATTAGCAATAAACCATCGCATAATATAAGACGATGCTAAAATCAATCACTTATCAATTTGTTTTGGTACTAAATAATTGCGCTTAGTTATTTGTGTTCTACTGCGGTTCTACTAATTCCAGAAGTTTTACGTAATGAAAATTTTTGCTGAATCATTCTAAGATTTTTCTTGAATGCAGTGGGCTTATTTTTTAAAGTGTAGCATAGCCTTAACGTATGTGTACGGACTTGCCCTTAAAACGCGGCAACGGGAGACGACCGACACCACCGTCCGCGTCCTCCGCCCCCAGCCAACCGGCACTGGACGAATTAACGCGGGAGAGCGTACGTCACGCTCGCGAAACGGTCGTAACAGTTTTAAATTGATTTTACCTTTTTGTGCCCTGTATACTGTGTTTTTACTTCTTGTATATACCTTTTTACTGTAGTGCCTCCTAACTCATTTAATAGACACAACACATACCCTGAGAATAACTTCTTCCTATATTACATGGGGCCTGTTTCATCACCTACGATGAAGTTCCTATTAACTTACTTGGCAGATAATTTCATACAAATTCTGTTCCATTTTTGAATTTATTCGGTGAGTAGTGGCTACTCGGACATCGTGAAATATGACCTTAGTATACTAACATTAACATAAAAGTGAGCTTTGAAAGAGATCCAATTTATGTATTTCTGATTATGGGTCCAAAATCACGATCTGTTCACATCAGAAGAAAATGAAAGTGATGGTAAGCATGGAATCCTAAATACGCGTGACCAATATTGATTCCGTTTTGGACAGTAAACCCTTTTCCATTTTTTATTACTAATTCTGGTATTTTGACGGATTCAATGAAAGTAAAAGAATCTCGTAAGTACCCACAATAGACACATTTTGCAATAACCTAGTTCCTCCTATATTGGCCATGAACTTGGACGTGAATTTTATTAATGAATGCAAAATTTACTCTTGTTGTTTAATGTATTAAGCTGTTTATTCCGCAAACACAGCCTAATTTATGCTGAGCCGATCATTCATTAGAATGTATTAAGGTAAATATAAATTCCTTTACCTAAGTATGATTGTGCGATTTATAACGTAAGCGTTGTAAAGGCAATGCAAACATTATTGTATTTAGTATTATGTATAATCAAATAAGAAGAGGCCTTGACTGACTCATCAATGCCCAGCCGAAACCATTGGACCTAGAAATCTGAAATTTTGCACAGAGTTTCCCTTTATAATGTAGACAAGGAATAAGGAAAGAATTCCCTGTAGTACGTTCCCGTGCGATATTTTCCGACGTCCACGCGGGCGAAGCCGCTGGCAAAAGCTGGTATTTCATAAAGCGGTTATGAATAAATTTTGTTTTTGGGTACAAAAAAGAGGGAATTAGTGTCCTGTGTATACATACTAATGGAGATTTAAATTGAGCAAAGGGAAAAATATAGATTTGAAAACAGAAAAAGGACAGGTAAAGTTTTTAATTGATTTGGCAAGATAGCATAATAGCCAACGGAGTATATACGAGATGCAGACTACGATGAAAATATACACACTCAAAATGAGGGGGGAATACAAATTTTTAAACGAATAGCAAAGTGGTACTGGATAAAACGAGATGGGAATTGCTACACCGACAAAACGCCCGGCACTTGGATGGATAGATGGATGGTTAGATCCACGGTTGCATCAATAATATTGTGAAAGATTCTGAGATGACTATGATTTGATCGTACAAGAACTCATTTATTGCAATATTATTCGACAGGTACGCAAAATATGCGCTTGTACACAAGCCCGAGTGGAGTTGCGGGGACACCAGCACCCTAATTGCGTAACACAATATTGATCGGAATCTTAATCATGTTGAAGCAAAATGCATTGATTCAAGTGTTCGAAATATGTGACAACGTAACTATACGTACTGTCAAAATGAAACCGATTCCGATTGATAGTGTATTACGTAATGGGTGCTGCCCGTTATACACATAACATAACAATAAAACATCACGTCTGTTATTACCCGAAGGGTTAGGCAGAGGTGTACCTTAGTATGTACACCCATATCTCGCCAGCCCGTTACACACAATACAAATTGTGGTTTGCTCGTAACATCGATTATATTCTGGCAAACATCTTATTCAAATATTTTATACGCGGGCTTCAACAAGGTAACGAAAGTAAAAGTCCTTTCTTGCACTGTATCATCTGACTTATTGTAGATGTAGGTACTTATTTTTTTTTTTTTTAGAATTAGAAATGTACAGAGTACTTATTGGTTATCCTAATTATAAGAGAGTTGTTATAATTAAGCATAATGATAAAATGCATTACTATAATGAGCTTTTTGTAACAATCACATTAAAACGCACGGTTGATTTCACAAGTAAAATGTTCAGGGTTACTTGGGACCAGTTTAGACTTAGTTAAGATAAAATGAACTGATTATTTTGTGAAAATAAGCAAAATATTATAATTTTATTTAACACTTTAAAAATTCACTAAACAATATCGGTCTTATTACAAAACGGTTTTTCTTCCGTCATGGTTTAAACCATCGAGCCAGTTTTTGTAATAAGAACTTAGCTGTGCTAGAAATACAGTTTTTTATACAAAATTGACAACTTAATATGTCGGAATAAAGTTCAAAATTCAAAAAAGGGTCCATGGTTTAAACCTGGGTTTGAAGATGAACTTTGTTTTGCATTATGACGGTTTGTGTCTAATTATAATTACCTGCAACGTAACCAATTAATTTTTAACTTTGAACTTGCGAAACCAAACCGATATTTTGTAACTGCTTTAAATTTCACTGGGCATATTAAAAAATGGCTCCCTACCTCTGGTTAAGAATCACCTCCACTGCGGGGTAGACAAATTGTCCTATCCCCAAACGACACTCAACGTGTCTCACTATAGACTATCTACGAAACTCCAGCGCAACAGTCTATATACACGCGCATGACGTCAAGCGTCGTCACCACTGCGGCCGGCGGCCTGACACTCATAGGCTACATTAATATGCAAATCTTATTAAAAAAAAACTGCAAAGGCAAATTTGTTTATTTTGCACACATTTTCCAAAATCGTTTTGCATAATGGTAATCAAAATATTGAACACAATAATGAGGAAAGAAGAATTAATGCCTTGTTGGGAAAAATGAAAATACTTGTGGCAGAAAGTCTTGGTTGGCTGTTAGCTAATTACGACAACGGCAACGGCGACGACGGAACTATTTGTTTACTAAACCACAGATAAACTAAGTGTCATTTAATGACATGTTGGTCTGCTTATCATCACTTACAAATTGTAAAAGCTCTTAAAAACTGGTCGTGGTATTGGTGATTCCAGTAATTAAGTAATTGTATAAAAATCTAAAAATATCTGAATGTGTATTAATGACAGAGCGAGTTGCGTTATTACAATAAATTTGACGACTCGTATCGACAAAATTAGCGTTGCCCTTTTGGCAAATGATTCTAAACCAAAGTGGTATAGTGAACCGGGAGATCTGGAGTCTATCCTATTGTCGTTTTAGATGCAAGAAGCAGCTAAGAAGTCCTTGATCAACAAGACATCACGATATTTTATTGCATTTGCTGCCAAGGAGTTTAATGTGCGAAGTGGGGGTGCAATTAATGCAATAAAGTTATTATTTCTTAGATAACAGTGATCAAACACATATTGCGCGTAGGGTCATCAGTATTTTCCTTGATATTTTTAACCGACTTCAAAAAGGAGGAGATTCTCAATTCGTCGGAACCTTTTTTTTTTTATTTGTTTTTTATTTATTTTTTTATGTATGTTCCCCGATTACTCGAAGATGGCTGGACCGATTTGTATTTTTTTGGTTTTATTCGAGAGGGACATCACAGTTGGTCCCATATAAAATTGATTAACTTTGCTTTGGTAGTTTTTGAGTTAGCTTCAATAATACGTATTTTTTCCCCACTTTTATATGGATGATGGTCTAGTTTGTTTTGCAGGTAGTGGTATTAGAATTTGTGTGGGGTAGGTATCACAACTAAAAAGTGAAAAATAAAAACTTTTTTACAAAAAAAAACAACCGACTTCCAAAACAACACTACAAAGTGAAAAATAACTTTAATTTCGGAAGTCGGCGGTAAAAAACGAAAATACATTTAACCAGACACCGACTTCCGAAATTAAAGTTATTTTTCACTTTGTAGTGTTGTTTTTGGAAGTCGGTTGTTTTTTTTTGTAAAAAAGTTTTTTCTTTTTCTTAGCGTGTCGATGGCAATCTAAATAGAGTCGGCCCAGAATTTGGCTACAAGGCTACTATAGCCTAGCCTATACTTATACTATTAAATGAGCAATATATATGTATATATATATTTTTAATCCGTTAAGCCGTTGGTCCCGGCTGTCATTCGTGGATCTTTGACAGTCGTTACGGGTCGTCAGAAGCCCGAAAGTCTGACAACCAGTCTTACCAAGGGGTATCGTATTACCCAGTAACTGGGTTGTGGAGGTCAGATAGGCAGTCGCTCCATGTAAAATACTGGTATTCAGCTGCATCCAGTTAGACTGGAAGCCGACCCCAACATAGTTGGGAAAAGGCTAAGCAGATGATGATATATATTTTTAATCACGTTCTCGAAAACGGCTCTAACAATTTCGATGAAACTTGCAATATGGAAGCGAAATCCTAGGACTTTTATTTTGCGAGCCGGTGTGGTCCCTCAGTTCGCACGCACGTGAAAAATCGATCTATTTTTAGTTATTTATGTATTTTTAGTCTAATTCGTTTTCTCTATTTTCTCCCGAACAAAGCTCAGTCACCCAGGTACTTTTGTTATAATCACCCTTTCTTGGTAGCAAAGCAGGAATTTGATACTATCAAAAAACTTTTTACAAAAACTAAACAACCTACTTCCAAAAAACACTACAAAGTGAAAAATTTATTTTTGTTTTTACTACGGACTTCCGTAAGTCGTTCTGCCGTTCAAAGAGTTTACCATCCCTACCTGGAAATTGGTGGTTTCATGCGTCCAGGAGGACCTGGAAACCGGGTCACTATAGCACGACAAGATCGGTTTATCTTTACCACCAGTCTGCGTAATCACCTCCAGAGCTCAGTACAGGTCTAAGAACAGCATCGAGACTTTCATGGACTGACTGTTTGCAGTCGAACTGCTAGAAGGAGACTCGAAGAACGTGGCCTGAAATCTCAAAAGCCAGATAATCACAAACTCACACGAGCTCACAGAATGGCGCGCTTACAGTTTGCACGCGAACATTTGCATTAGACTCAACGTCAATGGAGCCAGGTTCTTTTTACAGATGAAACCAAGATTATGCTGTATGACAATGATGGACGTAGGAAAGTCTACCCACGACAAGGAGAATGTTATCAGCAAAGTTGCATTGATGATTCGAGAAGGTCAGTTATGGTGGTGGGTCATGGATCATGGACAGTCTGGGGCGGAATTTCTACCGAAGGAAAAACTGGTCTTGAACTTGTGACGTAATCACGGTTCCCCCCACTAAAAAGCGACCGATACATTCATCCATTCATCAGAGGCACATGTGATAATGACATATGCCGAGTTGGTGCGCCAGGATTGAATTTTTATGCGTGATAATGCAAGGGACGCACACTGTAAGAATTGTACTAGAATACCTGGTGTATCGCAGAAATGGAATGGCCCGCAAGAAGCCCTGATATAAATCTAATAGAGCACTTATGGGCTGAGCTGAGCTATTCGAGCTAATCAATCAGCTCCAGAAACTATGCAGGAGCTGAAAACTGACATCTTGGAAGCATGGGAGAACAAAACACAGCATGTCATAGTGGCATTAGTTAATTCCTTGCCGAACCGCAAGATGGCAGTCGTAAATGCTCTTGGAGGTAACACAAGTTACTAAATAAACGTTTTTAGGGTTCTGTACCTCAAAAGGAAAAAACTGAACCCTTATAATAATAATAAAATTCTCACCGCCGACGACACCACCACCAGTACGTCGGCGTGGAAGAGGCCAACCACCGGCCAGTTTAGGACCTCAATGCCCACCGGCCTCTGATAGGGTCCCCGCTCCCGGTGGAAGTGTGCAGATCATGAGGTGGACACAAAATGTCAACGAAAATGTCATGCGCGCATACTTTGGGGCTACAGAGGGGGGAAGTAACTTGAGTTGACTTGAAGTGTATATATGCTCTCTTATAGTGTACAACGGTGTCTTATAGTGGAGTTGGTTCAGTCATGGTCGGATGCTCTCTCTGTTTCAAGTGCTTGAGCCAGTTGTCAACGTATCGGCGCAACGACTATCGGATCAGGTGCGGGTCATCCAGCGTAACCATATGCTGGATGACGTCGTACTTAATCGACTACGTCTCGAATCACGGAATAGTCATATTACACCTGTTTCACCACTAGTCGCGTTGCAACTGCAAAATTTACCAAGTGCTTCACCGCGACTTGATCGCATTGGCGAAGAGGATGATAGCGGGGCTATATCCGTGAGTTCCCAATGCAATGTACAATTAAGGAGCGCTTTGGAAGATGCTTTCCGGGAGTACCGTTCCACTCCGCCTGGACTTAGACCACGTTTACGTCGTTTGCCCATGCACAAGAAAAACAAGGCGCTGGTGTGTGCTCTAGACTCGCAGCTGTCAAACTGTTTTGCCAGCAGCACAGACCTCGCCGATACCCACTCGATCTTGTACTGTGCAGCTGTAGCGGCATGTCGTGTAGGTCATGTTAAATTTCCTAACAGTGACAGAGTGACACGATCAAAACCAGCTGTACCAGCTTGGCAGTGCAGGATTGAGCGTCATATAGGTGAGACTAGAGCACTCATGGGCAAGTTAATCTGTTTCAGGCAGGGCAATACTCGCCCTAGAGTGATGCGCTTTGTGAGGCGGGCATTCTCGGGGATGGATATTAGCTCTCGAGATTATTTGACCTGCGTCACAGAGCGTATCGACTTCCTGAAACGGAAGATTTGTGCATGGGCAAACCGTATTCATCGGTACAGGCGGAGAGTGGAGCGGTATATTCAGAATCGCACATTCCAGAGCAATGAAAGGTGGGTCTATAGGGGCTTGGGAGTGACCAGACCAAGGTGTGGCTGACACGCACCTACCGGATGATGATGCCATGTGTTCATTCTGGTGAAGCATCTGGTCGGTGCCTGTCAATCACACCGAGGGTGATTGGACTAGGGAGATCGAGCGAATGTGCAATCAAATACCAGAAATGGAGGCACTTACCATCAGCCCCCAAGATGTAGCTCGTGCAGTCCGTCCGTTACCTAACTGGAAATCTCCAGGGTCGGACGGGCTGCACAACTTTTGGATAAAGTGGTGCCAAAGGTCGCACGCCCGCTTGGCATCCCAGTTCCAGTCAGCCTTACAGTCAGGGTCGCTGCCCCAGCTCCTAACGACAAGAATAACCCACCTGCTCCATGAATCAGGTAGTACCGCGGAACCCAAAAATTATAGACCGATCACTTGTCTACCGATGGTTCTTACATCCATTTTGAGAGCTAAAATTAATGAACATATAGACACCAACTCCATCACGTCTACCTCTCAAAATGGATGTAGTAATGGGTCCCGTGGTACTAAGGAGCTACTCCTCATTGATATGGCCATTAGCCAACAGGTTCGTCGTTCCCGAAAGGATCTGTCGACATGTTGGATAGATTATAAGAAGGCCTATGACTTGGTGCCACATACACGGCTCATGAGGGTGCTGGAGTTGTATAAAATAGATGCAACTCTGCGCACCTTCTTGATATCGTGTATGGGGCAGTGGAGGACGGTCCTTCGTTATCCAGGATGTCGACATAACCAGAGAAATAGCGAACCGATAAGGATCGAGCGAGGTATATTTCAGGGCGACAGTTTGAGTCCACTTTGGTTCCTTGAATACTCTAAGCACACTGCTGGAGGATTCAGGTCTAGGCTATCGATTGAGGAGAGGTGGTCAGGTTATATCTCACCTCCTTTATATGGATGACTTGAAACTTTTGCCCCCAACAATTTGCAACTGATGGAGCTACTGAACTTAACCAAAACTTTCAGTAGCGCCATCAGGATGGAATTTGCTGTGGACAAATGTGCGGTCATGCATATGAAGTGAGGAGAGATTGTGGAATACGTGAGAACCCAACTCTCAGATTCCATACACCTAAGATCCCTCTCCTCACTTGAAACTTACAAGTATTTGGGTATGTCGGAAGCGTTAGGCATCAATGCTGCTATGAAACAATCGCTGAGGGAGCGCTTCTTTATCCGCCTGAATAAAGTTTTAAATAACCTTTTATCAGGCGGAAACAAGGTGCGTGCCCTCAACGGTTGGGTCATGCCAGTTTTTATGTACTCTTTCGGCATACTCAAATGGACTCCGACGGAACTTGATGCCCTGGATAGGAGCGTCCGCACACTGGTGACCGCAAATCGGATACATCACCCACGGTCATCGGTGATGAGACTGTATATCCCGCGGAAGTGCGGAGGTTGAGGCTTCTTAAATGCTAAGACCCTGCACAACCGTGAGGTATGCAGTCTCAGGCAATACTTCCTAGAAGCCGACGTGGGGATGCACCGAGATGTGGTCTCAGTAAACAAGGGCCTAACTCCGCTCTCCTTAGCTAACGAGAACTGGCGCAAACCTATGGTATTAGATACTAACGACCGCAGGGAGATATGGCAGAGCAAAGAGCTTCACGGGCGCGTTAACCGGGTTCTACATGGGCCCGATGTAGACTTCTTAGCGTCCGTATCCTGGTTACGATTCGGTGATCTCTTTAGGGAAACCGAAGGTTTTGTCTTTGCGATTATGGACGAAGTTATGATGACGAACAACTACCGGAAATATATTGTGAAGGATGGCACTGTTGACATCTTTCGGGCATGCCACCGTCCGGGGGAATCAATCCGTCACATTCATTGAACTATATTACTGTGGTCACATTATATCTGGCTGTTCTCGGTTGGCTAATGGAGACTACTTGCACAGGCACAATCTTGTAGCCAGGCTCATCCACCAGCAACTTGCTCTGAAATACAATCTTGTGGAATCGGAAGTAACGTACTATAGAGAAGCAGATCAACCTGGCCTGAATCTTGACCTGGCTCGCGAGGTTGTCGAAATGTGGGATGTAGATACAGCAATCGTTGTGCCGATAGTCGTGACGACCAATGGCATAATAGCCAACAGCCTCGATCAACACCTGAAGAGGCTCTCGTTAGGCAACTGGATCAAGGGCTTGATTCAGAAAGCGGTAATTCTGGAAACGGCGCGTATCGTTAGGAGGTTCCTCTCTCAGCAGCCCTGACCACCGGTAGCTTGGACCCTGTTCCCGATATCGGTGGGATACATTTTTTTATATTTTTAAATGTTTTTATATTTTTTATATTCTAATATTTAAAAATGTAATTTGTATGTATATATTAATGAAATAATAATATTATATATAATTTATTTCGTGTAACAATGAGCCTTAACATAAATACTTTACAGACTATCATACATATCTATAAAAACCACAAAAGTATTAATAAACTATTGTACACGAAGTGACGGTATTGTATTGTTGCTCTGCGTGGTGTCGCGTAGCCTTCCACGGAATCGCCGATACACGACACCCTTCGGCCAAAGCTCTTCTTTAAGGACGGTCTCAATATATTGAGTCGGAATTCGCTCCACGAACGACTTGAAATTCGTGTTGTGGCGCGACGCCAACTATAGGATCACTTCGTTATCCGTATGTCTGTCTGTCTGTCAATACCCTTTTTCTCAGGAAAGCATAGAGGTATCAAGTTGAAATTTATATCAAACTAGCTGTGCCCCGCGGTGTTACCCGCGGTTTATGAGATACACTAAAACGTGTATTATTTAATCGGTGAGAAAAGAAATCACAAAAAAATTGCTCATCCCCCGGGAACACTACATTTTTCCAGGATGTAAAGTAGCCTATGAGTGCTATGTGTTTATACAGAGTGTCAGCTACTTCCACACCAAATTTCATCAAAATCGGTCGAGGCGTTTAAGTTTGAAAGAGTAGCAAATATATTTGAATTTCTTGCTCATCCCACGGGAGCACTACATTTTTCCTGGATAAAAAGTAGCCTATGTGTTAATCCAGGTTATAAGCTGTGTACATACCGAATTTCATCCAAATCGCTCCAGCCGTACACATACACAAACATACACACACACACAAACTCACAAACTTTCGCCTTTATAATATTAGTGTGATACGTAAATATATGGTCCCTTGAAGCTCTTAAAAAATCAAGCTAGCTAGTTTTTAGTTAACGCAATAAAAAAATTCGGCCTTTTATACGGCATATTTTGATACTCGCAAGTAAATCAAAACCCGACCCGTAGTCCTACAATCATGATATTTGGCAAGAAGCAAGGTCTAACAGCACCAACTGAAGGAAAACTTCCGAAAACCGTAGTTTTATCAATTTGCAGTTGGAGAATTGACCGTGACATTATATCAATGTATGGGAGAACATGTTTTTCAGCTACAATGTGAAGTTTGTTTTTGGGATAAATACTTTTCAACTACGGAACCCTTCATTGTGCGTGGTCCGACACGCACTTGGCCGGTTTTTTCTATGTAAAACCATTGTTTTCTTCAAAAATTCTACGCTAACTTTGTCCCTACAAAACGTGAAAAGACGATCTAATGCAATTAAACAGTATTTTTTTATTAGTATTCAGATTTAAAATTTGGAACAATGACAAAAGGAAATTATACTGAGTGACTGGCTTCAAAACCATTTTTTTTTACCCGACTACGGCGAAGCAAAAAGGATGATTTGTATTCTCTGTACTACCATTAATTAAAAAGATGAGAGACCTTTATACATAAGTATGCAGAGGGGCTCGATTCAGGTGTCCGGGAGTGTAGTTATAGGTAGTTTGTGTGCTGAAAGAAAAAGGCGAGAATACACATGCCTGTAACTTGCACAAAATTATGCAAGTAGCTTGCATGTCGTGTGCAATAACAACTTCTGATTGGTGAATGTCACAATGGCATGCCAGCTACTTGCTTAGTTTTTGTACAAACTACAGGCATGCGTATTCTCTCCCTTAAGAGTAAAATTTTACTGTGTAAACATTTTCTTACAGCTTCCAGTGAAAATACACTTTTGTATTGGACTCGAGAAAATGGGTAAATGAGAACCAAACTATGATAATATACACAAAATATGTTACGTTCATAGTAATCGACGTTTAAAATGGTCGCGACACGTGACTAATGACTACACAGTGATTAGTATATTGACGCGCGGACTAAAGACAAAACGTCCACATTAGGACGTTTTCAAGCCCTCACGACGCGCGTGTTGGATTATTAACGATTGTTCGTATTTATGGAGAATAATTAAGTAATTGAATAGTTTATTGATAATCTTATTACGAACATCAGTGTCACTCTGTCAGAATGACAGATGACAGTGACGTTCGGAAACGTTCCATTTCAATAACATTTGAATAAACTTTATTAAACGTAAATTAATGTTTTATATGTAGAAATGTACATATTATTATTTGCATTTCTTTGATTGATATTTCATAGACAGATGTATTTTATATTAATTGCTTATATTGTGACTTAAAAGACTCGTATTACCAACAACGATTGTAGAGTTGTCGCACAATAGGCAATGATGGTGGCTACTGATAATCAAGTTTAGACTTTATTATAATAACAATACTGTAAATGAATAAGTAATAATTAATATGATACTAATAATGTTTCTCATGATTTTACATTGCAATTTCTATGTACCAAGTTATTTCTAAATAACTTGTAACAATAGTCACGACCTGTGATTGGCAGAAATAAATCATGACCCTTGATTGGTTGAAACTAATATCGTATCAGATCTTACTTCTAGATTATAAATACACAATAACTGTATTCCTAAATGATTCTTTTATGTTTTAAAACAGTCTCGCAATATATGATTTGTTAAGTAATACCTATTTTAGAAGTTATTTGGCAATTATGTATAACCATCTGTGATTGGTCTAAAATGGCGCCAAGAGGTGGGAATAGTTGGTACCTAGTAGGTAGGTACCAGCAATATTTAAAAACTATAAAAGACGGGACTACCCCGAATTAGAGGGACTCGTTATGCTAGCTGTCGTACGGTAAAGACCCTCTGGTGTCTGCCGTAAATATAAAGCTGCTAAGGAGGTCCTATCATCCAAGTCTTTTGGTTACAACTGTTAAACGGTACAGACAGACCATGAGTGGTGTCCCATGTCCGTAATTATTAAGTTGCTAAAAGTTATAATACGTCATTGGCTAAGCCAATGTAAAACACCACGCTGCATAGCAGAAGTTCTGTGTAAAATGGATTCTCTTGGATCTTGTGAAAGATCTAACTACAATGTTCATGTAAGTTGATTGATAATATTATATCTTGATTATTGTTGATAACTATGTTGTTCGGTATGTGTTATAATACGACTAATATTGCTCATGATATTGTGCAGTTCCTATATAGTGTTATAGTTGCTAACTTTGAGAAATGATCTATGATGATCTGATCTATATTTATAAGGTAATGTGATACCTAACTATGACTGATCCTAATGTAAATATGTATTGATAAAACACTTCAGTTCCCGTGGAGTTTCTTGTCCCTTCTTCTCCACGATGACCTAGTTTTGCGAACGGACAAATAGCTTTCTTAGATAAATAATTATTGACAAGCCTAATTGAAATAATAAATACCTAGTCTTGTCTTTCTGTGCTTTTCTTCATGAAACCCTTTCCTTACACACCATGTTCATAACTAGTTTCATACACAGTAAATAACTAATAATCATCTTGACATACAAAGCTTTTAATTAAGTGGATATATATATACCTATAAGGTTAGTGTACAATCCACTTTCTAACACGCGCGCTGGAGACATATCTGCCTCTTTTTTGTAAATAACTAGCTGACCCAACATACGTTGTCCTGTCCAAACAATAATTCATACAAAATTCTCATAGAAAATGCACTTTCTGTTTGCCCCAATTTTCCAATTTTCCAATTTTCCAATTTTCCCGGCAATTTTTAAAATTTTTCTCTTCATAATAACTTACCTCGGACTTCAATAAATATTTGAAAAAAAATAATTGGTCTAGCCTTTCTCGAGTTTTGCGCTTAGCAACACATTTAGCCATTCATTTTTATTTATATTGATATCATTGGAACCAAACTTATTAAATTCCGGTATAATCCTTGACATATTTATATCTTCTGTCTACAAAGACAATTTATTTTAATTGAAATTATCACTGTTTTCTAAAACGTGCCATCAGCTATGTAACGCAGTAGTAATATCTTTTTACCTACACAATCTATTTAATAGAACAACGTTTTTCCAAGACGTGTAATAATTATAAAAGTGATAGGTAGAGAACACGATGTAAACTAATAATAGTTAAATTATGCGTTTCTTTTGCGTATGTTAGTTACCTGAATTTACATTCCTACACAAATGCATTGGCACTTGTTTTTGAAAAATTGAAAAGATATGCATATCATTACCTTACTTTACACTGTATTTGAATTGCATTCAAAAGCAAGGGAAAGGGAACAGGTAGGTACAGTTTTTCTTTGTTTACTTTCTTTATCATGAATACAGATTTTAAAGGGTGTTTCGTCGATGCGTCACTTATGAGATATAAGTATATGCGAGGATAGGCAACCGATATATTTTAAAGCAACTTCCACATGCTGAAATTTTCACCAGAGAAAAATAACAGATATACAAATAACATAATATATTAATGTTTGGGACAGTTGAAAACAGACTAACTTCGGTCTTTGGCCTTCAAAGGTAAATGAAGGTTTTTTGAAGATCTGGCATTCAAATTTTCTTAACGCTGTTCTTTGTACCTACTTAATCTTCAAGTATAGCATAACGTTACATAGCTAGTGCTCAATAAATAAATATTTTATTATTAAAATAAAAAGAAAAATTATGCTTTAATTTAAACCATTACCTTACAAACTGTTTCTCTTCCAGTTTACAAACAAAAATAAAGGTTTAACAAAAAGATGCTGAGAGCGTAATTTGCTAGAAGTTCGGAGTAAGCATTGACCTGACTATGTAAGCATTTCGCGAGGCTATCTGCGGGGTCGGCAATTTTCGGTGCGATTGTACCTGGACACATTGTTTGCCTCGTTTAATTTGGGCGAAATTGGCCATGTTCAGGTGCCGATAGCCAAACTAATTACATTTATGTTCATTAATTAACTTATAAATAAAATTCTGTAGTCCTGTAACATAAACACAATCAGTGTTCATAAGGACACTTTATATGAATAATAAAATCGTAGCGAAGTCAAAACTGTACATTGAATATTTTTTAAAGCATTTTTTTGCAAGGTCTGGGAATGATTATAATGCCGGAAATATATTTTTTAGAATTTTAAAATTAAAAAAAAAAGTTATTCTTTGAATATTTTCAAGTAGCCTTGGTCGAGAAACTTTCATGTGCATATTTTGTAGGATAATGTTTTTAATTTTCCAACTCATGTTGAATTAAGGAATAAGATAATAAATCTTCGAGATTATTCCCAAGTACGAGTATTTTGTTTGTTAATTTACCTATCACTTTAATCGTAATTCTCAAAAATGTGAAATTTCCGTAACTTTCGTGGCACAACTTTCATGGTCATTTCCAAATATGAAATCCACTGAAATGTCAAAATTTATATATCTACTGTAATTTATGCACCGATTTTGTATAATGAAATTGTACTTATTATTTTTACAGGCGTTTTAAATGTCTCCATTAATTTAAATATTACTCTAATTTAATGTTAAAAAGTTACGCAGAGAATACTTTAAAAAGTATTCCCTGCGTAACTTTTGAAAACACCCCCACAATAAAGGGTTCCGTAGCCTGATGGCAAAAAACGGTACCCTTATGGATTCGTCATGTCTCTCTGTCTGTCTGTCCGTCCGTATGTCACAGCCACTTTTTTCCGAAACTATAAGAACTATACTGTTGAAAGTGTGTGTGTGTGTGTGTGTGTGTTGTGTGTGTCGTGTGTGTGTATGTGTGTGTGTGTGTGTGTATGTGTGTATGTGTGTGTGTGTGTGATGTTGTTGATAAGTAGATGTATTCTGTGAACCGCATTAAGATTTTCACACAAAAATGGAAAAACAACAATAAACTTTTGGAGTTCCCCATACTTAAAACTGAAACACAAAAACTTTTTTTCATCAAACCCATACCTGTGGGGATGGATAGGTCTTCAAAAATGATATTGAGGTTTCTAATATAATTTTTTTCTAAACTGAATAGTTTGCGCGAGAGACACTTCCAAAGTGGTAAAATGTGCCCCCCCTATAACTTCTATTATAAGAGAATGATAAAACTAAACAAAAAATATATGATGTACATTACTATGTAAACTTCCACGGAAAATTGGTTTGAACGAGATCTAGTAAGTAGTTTTTTTTTTAATACGTCATAAATCGTAAACCGCAATTTACCTTTAATTCAATCAACTCAATTATTAAAACATCGATCAAAGTTACAACGAACTACAAGCGGCCAAGGCCGACTCGCACTTGGCCGCTTTTTTAAAGAACTACCCTACTACGCTATTTTGGCATTATGAAGCAATCTAGTGTCAGGCCATTTTGGAATCCAGATTCCAAAATGGCCTGACACTAGATTACTTCATAATTGAGGAAAATTCTTTTTTGTTTTTAATGAGTCCGGATTTCATGCCAATTCTGCTTAATGAGTTAACATATAACATATAAATCAAAACCTATAGGGTAATTCCCGTTGACTTAGAGCCATGACATTTGGCAAGAAGCAAGCTCTCATAGCAGAAGTAATGGAAAAAGTCCGAAAATTGTTAGTTTCTAATTTTATCACATATAATTTTTTTTTAAGTATGTCTGTCTGTCAAGACCATTTTTCTCAGGATCGCGTGGAGGCATCAAGTTGAAAAAATATCAAATACGTTAAATAAAGTTAATAATAAATAAGTTTATGGACACTTATAGTACTGAAAAAATCAAGCTAAGTCAACGCAATAAAAAATACGGCCATTTATGCGACATAATTTTGATACTCGTAAAGAAAGCAAAACCTCTAAAGTACTTCCCGTTGACCTAGAATCATGAAATTTGGCAAAAAGTAAAGTTTTACAGTACAAATAAAGGAAAAAGTTCAAAAATTATTATGTAATTTGTAATTTTATCAATTAAAAATTTTTTTTCTGGGACTACGTTAAGTTTGTTTTTGGGATAAATTCTTTTCAACTACGGAACCCTTCGTTGTGCGTGTTCCGGCACGCACTTGGCCGGTTTTTTTTTTACATTTTGTAATTTAAAAAACAAACTATTAATTTTCAGGTAACAAAGACCCATAGATACATACCTTAACCTAAGTATACAATAATATAGTAACAATTTTGTTAGTAAATAAAAACTTCCCTATCATCACTATTATGTGATAGTTCGTAGAACGTACACAGAAAAACATTAAAATTTTAAGACCTCGTATGTCATCTATGGCTATAATAAAAATAGATAGGTACCTTGTTAGATGACTTAAAAACCTGGTGTGTTTACAATATACTGTTACCTATATTATTTTAGTGGTAGCCGTTCTTCAGGAATAATCTGTAAAGCCGCAGTCCCACGACCCATTAACTGACAGGCCACGCCAGGAGTTGCTATGGCTGTCGAGGCTTGTCATCGCCCGTGCAGAGCATTCCGACGACACGCCACCGCAGGCCTCATCGGGTGCGTCGGTTCCAGCGGCCTGTTGGCCTGGCCTGGCGCGATCTGGCCTGTAAGAAAGCGGGCCGTGGGACCGCAGCAAAATAATGCGTGTATCAGTGTTGTGCCATTAGGAAGTATATGCAGGATCGCCGGTCATTCATTAATTCACTAATAACGAAAAACTTCGCAAGCAATGGGAAATTGCTACTGAAGGGTGAGGGTGTCCACCTCAGGACGTGCTGTACTCTCTTTATATTTTGGCTGCTGAGACCAAAACTACTAACGTAGAATACAAAGAAGTTTTATAAAAAAAAATGTGGCTGTCATTTTAGTATAGGATGTGGTGTCTTACGACTTCCACGCAAACGAAGACGCGGGCAGAAGCTAGTACAGAATAAAATAAGGTACAAGCATGCGAAACCTGGACTAAATTACGGCCTCTTTTTATAAATTTTTTGAAAAATTTGATTTCCTCTTCAAACGGCACGCAATAATTTTATTTCACTAATTCATTCAGATTGTAGTAGACTAATCGTAAAAAACAATAAAAAACTTTTTGCAAAAAAAAAAACAACCGACTTCCAAAAAAATACTACAAAGTGAAAAATAACTTTAATTTCGGAAGTCGGTGTCTGGATCTGTATTTTAGTTTTTGCCACCGACTTCCGAAATTAAAGTTATTTTTCACTTTGTAGTATTTTTTTGGAAGTCGGTTGTTTTTTTTTTTTTGTAAAAAAGTTTTTAATTTTTTACTTTTTAGTGGGTCGGTCTGTAATTTATCTAAGTTACAATAGCTTAATGTCAACTGCTCATCAACTTTTACAAAATATTGCTTTTCTCGATACAAGGAAGTTAATTGTTGAGAAGTTCTCCCAGTAAGGAACCAGGAGAACTGGAACTGATGGTGAAGTCACCATCAGCTCCTCTTCAACATATGTATTGTGACGAGCATAAATTGCTTAGCAATAATCAAATGGCAACCCGTGAAATACGTATTCTTGAGTAGTTCTGATAGCCATTTGTGATCTTCCTCATCAGTTCCACTTCATCAAATGGTGCTTTCCGGGAGCAAATGCACGAGTTACTATAAAAAATACCCAAATCGCTATAGGTGTTAGTGCCTATAAAATTTTAAGGTTCCCTCGATTTCTCTGGGATGCCATTATCAGATCCCGGTTTCCATGTCATGGTACTACCCTTGGAATCCAACAAAAAACTTCCAAAAAACTTCTTTTAAAAACTTCTTTACTCCTATCCAACAAAAAAAGAATCATCAAAATCTGTTCATAAACGACGAAGTTATCCGCGAACACACATAAAAAAGTATATATATATATATACGGTCGAATTGAGAAACCTTTTTTTGAAGTCGGTTAAAATGTCAGATTTTTAAAAGTCATAGGTGTTATTGCTATTTATAGTCATAATAACATAATGAATGGCAATGAATAGTTAAATGTGCAAAAACTGCGGATGCACATAGGTATAAATCGTAGTGAGGATTATCTCACAGAATTTTCCATTAATTAGATTTCTGACTAATATGAGGTAGTTACTGTGAAACCTCGAACTTCACAGTAGGAGATTAACTGAACTACTAAATAATACTAGAGGGACTCTATACAGGGTTACTGGTAATTCGACGTATATCCGTCAGGGGCTAATAAGGGGGCCAAAATGCAACAAATTGAACCCCCCTTATGTATGGCCGAAATTCAATAGTTTTCGAGATATTTGAATTTTAAGAGTTTTTCGATATTTACCCAAAATTTGACATTTAATTCCAAATAAAAAAAACATACATATTTGAATGGGTACCATTTAAAATGATGTTGTAGCTGGCACTTTAATTAAGCTATTGACATAATTAAAACTACTTAATTTAACAAAATAATTAAAATAATGAGCGATTTAAGAATAATATCTTATTAATATTTTCATTTTACGCTTCAAAAACGTTGTCTCGTCACAAAAATTACTATGATATTAATCGTGCAAATAACTAAAACAACTTGCCTATTCTGTAAGCTTTCCAAAAAGGTATAAAAGTCAATTTTAAAATACATAATTCGTGGCATGGCATGTGTTTGAACCGGCGCGGCGGCGCGCGGTGCGGGGAGAGAAATCATCTGTGTTTTTAGTTTATGATCCTCGCTAAAACAACCGATTTTACAGGCGAAATTCGTCGTTATGGGGCGGGGTGTGCGGGCGGGGGAATACACGGCATCTGCTGCGCTCGCGTCGCCTTCCTTAGTAAGTTTCGACTCTACGCCGCGCAAGCACGTGTGTTGTTATATTGTTATTAACCAATCTCTCATCGCGTTAATTTGTTATCGATCATTATTGTTAATTCTTGTTTCTCTTGTTATTCTTTTTGTTATCATTGTTATTTCGGATAACATGGCTTCGTATTCTAATAACGAATACGCAGACATAATGTTTTGTTATGGTTTTGCCGATAGAAACGCGGCTGCGGCTCGGCGAGAATACCAACGCCGCTTTCTCGATCGTCGACTTCCCCACGTTACTGTTTTCAAGAGCACCTATCGACGATTGTCTGAAACTGGCAGTGTTCAGAGAGCACAAGTCAACGCTGGCAGACCTTGACAGTACACGGCTGATGAAGAGGACACCATTCTTCAGTGTTTTATTGATGACCCAAACATCTCAACGAACATTGTTGCAAGACAGCTTGGTATGTCCCAGTGGAATGTGTGCTCGGTAGTACATCTATCATGTAGACACCCATACCATTATCAACCTGTCCAAACATTGCACGAGGGACATCCTGCCAGGCGACTCGAATTTTCTTGGTTTATGTTAAACGCTGACCAGGAACATTTCCTAAGAAATATTTTGTGGACTGACGAGTCAAAGTTTGACCGGGATGGTATAACGAATTACCATAACATAAATTTTTGAGCACCTAAAGTAGGCAAAAATCCAAAAAACTAACAGAAACTGCGTCGCAAATGAGATTTTCCCTGAACGTATGGATGGGTGTCTTTGATAATTATTTGCTGGGCCCTCATTTCTTGCCCCAAAATTTGAACGGCGAAAATTACGAGGAGTTTTTAAGAAACAACCTAGACGATTTGTTGGCGGATGTTCCCGAAGAAATAAAAAACAACCTCATGTTTCAACATGATGGTTGCCCAGCACATTACCGGATTACTGTCCGACAGTGGCTAGGTGAGAGATATCCAAACCGATGGATTGGGAGGGGAGGGCCAATTCCGTGGCCAGCACGAATCCCTGATATCACACCACTTGATTTTTACGTTTGGGGTCATATGGAGGAATTAGTTTATGTAACCCCAATAAATTCAGTCGAAGAACTTCTACAGCGAATAATAAACGCGGCGCAATAGATGAGAACAACGTTTACATCAAGAGTGACGAAAACCGAAGTTAGGAAGAGAATTCGAACCTGCATTCGTAATCGAGGGGCTCATTTTGAACAAGATGTGTAAAATGTTTTATAAAATTTGACGTAAATTTTTAAATGCATTTTATTTCATACAAATATAAATGACCCTATCTCTCCCCGCGCCGATCCAAACACATGCCATGCCACGAATTATGTATTTTAAAATTGACTTTTATACCTTTTTGAAAAGCTTACAGAATAGGCAAGTTGTTTTAGATATTTGTACGATTAATGTCATAGAAATTTTTGTGACGAGACAACATTTTTGAAGCGTAAAATGAAAATATTGGTAAGATATTATTCTTATATCGCTCATTATTTTAATTATTTTGTTAAATTAAGTAGTTTTAATTATGTCCATAGCTTAATTGAAGTGCCAGCTACAACATCATTTTTAATGGTACCCATTCAAATATGTATTTTTTAAATTTATTTGGAAATAAATGTCAAATTTTGGGTAAATATCGAAAAACTCTTAAAATTCAAATATCTCGAAAAGTATTGAATTTCGGCCATACATATGGGGGGTTCAATTTGTTGCATTTTGGCCCCCTTATCAGCCTCTGATGGATATATGTCGAATTACCAGTAACCCTGTATAATGGGGCTGAAGCCCTTTGTATTTAAAGCTCAGAATAAATTATAAAACACTCCTACTAGGGCCGAGCCCTGACCAGATTCTATCTGTCATCCTATCAAGAAAAACGGGGATCGTTTTTCTTGACAGAAGATATTCCATATTTGAATGATTGAATGTTAGCCAGTATTCTATTAACGAGGCTTGATCAAAGCATCAATCCTTACAGTACCGTATCTATGGAGATTTCGTAAAGAGAACTAACTGGTTAGGTAATTAATTAATGCAGATTTTTTTAGCCTAAGCAATTTTTCTGCAGCTACCCAATATTAGGTATTTCGCTAAAGTATTTTGTTTCGTTGTTATACCTACTGTAGTTTTTTATCAGTGGGTAAAACAGTTTTGTTTTGCTATTGTGAAACGGCGGGCACAGTCAGAAATACAAACGATGTACTTGCACTTGGTTTATTATAACACTTATAACTACAATTGGACAGAGTTTCCACTTACGGCTCCACTTGGTGATGGTTATAACACGACTGACTCGAACTGCCCAACACATCCGCTTTTATAGATTTCACTCATCACTTAATATTTTGTTTGCACCACTTATTAGTAAAATTAAATAACAATTATTAACAAAGAAATAAATGAAATGAATTACCTAAATCAATAACCTTAAGCAATCATTAATTAAACTTAATACTTGGTGCGCCGGAAGCTGGCAACCCGAAGGCGCCATAATGGATATTCAACAATTGTGATTATTTTAAACACCGAGAATAAATCAAACATTTGGCTAAACAATTTCATAATAATTAATACTAAAATAAGTCGAGGTGGATGTAAGACCGGAAGTCGCTAACAAATGATTATTAAGTCGAGGTGGTATATGCAGGACCGGAAGTCGCTAACACTCGGCCATCCTGTGCTTGACGTGTCCCACGGCGGTCAGCATTACCACTTGCGCCTGGTCTGTCGCTGGTATTCGGCGTCTGGAATAATAAACAATATGGGCAGTACATTTATTCTTCTAATTAACTGATGTGGGTGCACAGGGTGCAGCAATTGCAATTCATATTATCATAATACAGCTTTTTTTTTAGTATTGTGTTATTAGTAAGATTTCACATAGCTCAGTTTGTATTGTATATATGTCATATCATACAAGCTACATGAAATAAATGTTTGTCACACAGCTTTAAATACTCCTATCTCACACAGCTTTATTTACTCACACAGCTTTATTCACACAGCTTTATATAGTCACACAGTTTTCTTTATTCACACAGCTTTATATAGTCACACAGTTTTATTTATTCACACAGCTTTATAAAGTCACACAGTTTTATTTATTCACACAGCTTTATATAGTCACACAGTTTTATTTATTCACACAGCTTTATTAATGCGCAGAGTTTTAATTCATAATCTTTTATGCAGCTGTAACATGTGGAAGAGTGCAACATACTCTTTGACGTTGCTTGATTTTTCATCCGGCCGGAACTTTGGAATAACTTCAGCATCGGTTTGGGTAACACGGTGCCTTTTTCGTCGACGATATTTTCTATCGGTAACCTCGCAATCGGAAGAAAAAAAATCTATGTTTTCGTCACTTCCCGACGACTCTGTTAGAGAGTGTCTCCTTTTCTTGGCGCCAATACCATCAATATATGGGCCTGACATATCCCACTTCTGACTGTGAAACGGCGGGCACCGCACAGTCAGAAATACAAACGATGTACTTGCACTTGGTTTATTATAACACTTATAACTACAATTGGACAGAGTTTCCACTTACGGCTCCACTTGGTGATGGTTATAACACGACTGACTCGAACTGCCCAACACATCCGCTTTTATAGATTTCACTCATCACTTAATATTTTGTTTGCACCACTTATTAGTAAAATTAAATAACAATTATTAACAAAGAAATAAATGAAATGAATTACCTAAATCAATAACCTTAAGCAATCATTAATTAAACTTAATACTTGGTGCGCCGGAAGCTGGCAACCCGAAGGCGCCATAATGGATATTCAACAATTGTGATTATTTTAAACACCGAGAATAAATGAAACATTTGGCTAAACAATTTCATAATAATTAATACTAAAATAAGTCGAGGTGGATGCAAGACCGGAAGTCGCTAACAAATGATTATTAAGTCGAGGTGGTATATGCAGGACCGGAAGTCGCTAACACTATCCTTTTCCAGGTAATAAATTTTATCTAGTAAATTACGCCTACCACATGGGTTTTAGACCCGCTATTTTATTAGATTTCCAGAGCTAGAGAATATTTAAGTAACTGTACCTACATTATGTAAAAAAAGGTTACAATATCCATTTTTTTTTAACGGTAGGTATGCGCCAGAAGTCAAAAAATTAAATTGATTCTGAACCCCAAAAATTAAGTACCTCATTCATCATTCTTCTGCCCTTATTCCAATTCATTTGGTGTCGGCGCAACATGTCTTTTTCTTCCATACTTCTCTATTATACGTCATCTCGGTTGTCACTCCCTTTCTAGCCATATAATTTTCATACAGTCCCATCCATCGTTTCTTTAGTCATCCCTTAATCGTATGCATAATCAGCCTATAATATTCCCACTAACTGGGACAGGCCTCCTCTCAGTGAGAGCGAATGGGCCGTAAACCACCACGCGGGTCCAGTGCGGGTTGGTGGATGTCACAGAAATCTAAATACGAGTAATAAGGCACTAGAAGTCGTATAGGCGCGTGACCTTGTCGCCGCACAGGTGACTCGTAAATCACCATTGCGTGTGGAGCGTTTGTTTCGGTCACCAGTGTTGTTTCGGACGCAGAGAGGTAAAAATGGTGTTTTGCAGCAGAACCAACTGCGGAAACTCTTCCACAACATGTAATTTTTCAAATAAAGGGATAACATTTCATAGGTAAGTACTTAATTTTTGAAATAATGTTGTTTTTTAATTTTTGAAATAATGTGTGTTGTACTTTAACAAAATTATTCACCACCAGTACTACGATTGTCGCAGAAAATCGAATTCTTTTCTCATTTCAATAACCATTGATGCTTAAGCTTGTTTATGTCTACTATTGCAACTGCTAAAAGCAGCAATGGAATTATAGGCATGCGTAATAAACAATTTCGCCACGTACGTAAATTTCCAGGAACACGGCCGCATGAGTTGAGCGCCGAGTAGTGACGTGCCAGTCGTGCCTCTACTATTTTTTATCGATAATTTATTATGTTTGGCTTACCTAGTTTTACCGAAATGGGAATGAAATGTTATTTTTCTGTAAATATTTCTTTTTCTTTCTTTCTAAATAGTTAACCTAAGAAAAAATATAAAAATATGTCACCCGTACCTACTTATATTTATTAGTTTGTATATTTGTATAATATTGTATTCATGTTATTTATGCATCTGTTTACTTTTACGAGGTCGAGCCACCGACGTGCCACCTTAAATATTTGTATTGGTATGAATATGTTACTTACTTTTATTTTTATTAATTAAAAACTTTTAAACTTATCCTTAACGTTTTATTCTGTTCCCTTTTCTTATTAATAAAACGTCTAAAAGTGCGTCGACTAATGAGACACTTTTAATTAAATAGTTATCTATTGTTGCGAGAGTCCTGGACGATCAACGACGCTCAACGGAAAGTTATCGATACGAGCGTTGCACTGCACTATTCGTATGAGAGTGCGCATGATGGGTCCGAGTGGCCACGCCTCATGAGATTTTGCGTTTTTATAAAATATAGTTTAACGCCATAGCATAAAGTTCAATTTTCGTTGCATCAAAGCTAGTGACATGTGTAGGCGTAATTGTGTATTTATTGTTTGTCTATGTGTTGGTAGCAGCGAACTGGCGACACGCGTCCCGGTATTAAAAGACAGTAAGATAGCATTTCTAGTGCCTTATTATTTTCTGTGGTGGATGTGGTCACATGTCTTCGAATTTTCAGTTCTAGGACATGCCGGTTTGCTCACGATGTTTTCCTTCACCGTTTTGAGAGCAGTGGTGATGATGTAATTTACACAAAGTAAAACGCCTGTCTGGATTTGAACCTACAACTCGTAAGTCGCGGCCGTTACCAATAAATAATTAAATAAATATGTTTGGACATACCACACAACGCCATCTAGCCCCAAGCTAAGCAACCTAATGCTTGTGTTATGGTAACGAGATGGCTGATAAACTACTTATATACATTTTTTTTTTTTTTGTAAATACATACATATTATAGATAGAAAAACACCCAGACTCGGAACAAATACTTGTAGGTCGTACAAATATTTGTTCCGTGCGGGAATCGAACCCGCGACATGCTGCGCAGCAGTCAATTGCTCAACCACTGCGCCAACCGTGTCTTCCAATGGGCCACCACTGCTCTCATAGCCCTAATCGTATAGCCACCCACATTCATACTCAAAACTTTCCTGACTGACGACATTTTACTCATTCCTTCGTATCAGATGCCCATGACAACCGATTTCCAAACAACTTTTCAGTCCCCGGTGTCACTGTCAGACTTCCAAGAGGAAGAATATACTCATTTCTGATTCTATCCATTCGCGTAACACCACACATCCCTCTAGTATAAGTCCCTATCTTACTTAAGCATCTATACATAATATACTTTAGAGTCCATTCCCAGTGCAAGTGCAATGATCGTTCGTCTAATGTTGTGGAATACGTTGGACAGACGATCTTTGCCCTGCTATACTTGCGCTGCTAGTTGCTTTGGTATTTTAAGTTCATATCGTAAAGTAATCATGACTATTGTATTTAATAAGCTTATGTAAGTATCTTATTAACTTTACGAACAAAAATCCTATAATTATTAATTGTTAGGAAATTCGAGATGTTTTAAAAATAGTAGTTACAGAAGGTACCGAAAAATTCTTCTGTATGACTACGCAACTAAGTATAACATAGGTTAGGTTAGTACATTAGAGACTAGCTGTATTGTTTTACTCACAATGCTATTATTTTTAGTTATACTAGGTAAGTACATACCTAAGGTCAACTTACGGATTGGCGAAATAATAAAATGGAATTTAAATATATGTATTGGTTCAAATCAACACAGTTTGCTTAAAAAAATCACATAATTATGTGACTATTAAGGAGGTGTTCGTGAAATCAGTCATTCATGAATTTTGTTGGATATCTTCAGAAAGGCTTTGACTTTAAACTGTCACTGACCTGATGTAACCGATGTGTGTAATTTATTAATCTGTATGTTCTGTGTGTATCTGTGTGAATGTAGTTTTAAATTCACATAGGTACGTGTCTGGGCCAATGACGAAGGTAATACATTTGGTCTGGGCCCATAACATAATAATTTGCAGGGCAGTTTAAGTGCGGCGCAAGTCAAGGTAATTAATTGCACATGGTATAAAATCCCTGAACATGTCGTATGACAGTAGGTACTTTTTGGCAGTGCTATTCTGTACAAATCTCACCGTGAAAACCTAGGTGAAGTGAGTTGTCATTCTTCCTGATGCTAGGGATTGACAGTATTGACAGCTCACTCCACGCTCACTTCACCAAAATTTTCACGGTGAGATTTATACAGAATAGCACTGCAGATCTAAGAGAACGCAAGAATACAATTCTGAATTTTATGACAGCCATGCCAAACAGTTTATTATAAACTAGCGACCCGCCCCTGCTTCGCACAGTTGTAATGACTTGGCAAAATATGGAGATTTCTTTAATATTATGTACATAAATTTAATAGCAACGTGTTACACACAAACCATAAATAAATTCTCTAAATGATGGTGAAAATCGTATTAAATCCGTTGCGTAGTTTAGAAGAATAACGCGGTCACGCAGGCAGACACGAAAAGCGACTTTGATTTATAATGTATAGATACGAAATGTTACCGAATGGGCAGGCATATAGCTTTACCACAAAAAGTACCTACCCTTCAGTTATGGCCCAAGATCCCAATGTGTGTGTGAACTGAGGGACCAAACTGGAATTCGCAAAATTTTAATCCTAGGATTTAGTAGAACTCTTAAAACAATTGTAGAACGAATCTGGGAATTTGTAAACAAATACATTAGAATCTACAGCTCATAAAGTGTGGTCCCTCAGTCCTCACACACATCAGCCAGATCTCGGAGAGTGTCTTAAAAATGAAGGTTTTGTGATTACAGACATTTAGTAAAGAATTAGTAAAGATATTTACTAAATTACAGACCACAACGCATTAACTCTTAAAATGTCGATTGCACACCATGTGTACAGATAACAATAGAATTTCAATTGTGTCTGCTAATTAGCGCGCGACGGGTTAAAGATAAAAAAAATATAACGACTAAACTGTGGTCCCTCAGTCCACACAAAAAAGGTAAAAGATCCCAGGGCAGGGCCCTCATACCTTACTTATTTTCTGATTAACAGAATCTATGGGTTACGAGTACTGTTATTTACGTAAAAATATTACTTATATTTATACTTTGATTAAATATATGTTTTACAGAATATTGTTAATAATCAATATTGCGGGATGTGTCTGACTTTTCATCGGCGGTTTTTTTCCGCCAAAAGATTTAAAGCTCGCAAAAAAATTGCGTCAGCTTACATAGAGTCTTATATGTTACTCAGGACTATTTCAATACTATTTGTAAGCAGCAGCCTGACCAATTATAGTGGCCATAGATCCCACACACACAAACCACTTAATTATGACGCTCACAGCGACCCTTTTAATTGTGTCTGGGGGATGTTTACTGCCACAGGAATATGCTGAGAAATGGATTTGCGCCTTATGTGTGACCCATAATTTTGTTCCAAACTTTTAAAATAAAATCTGAATATTACAACGATACACTTGTATCGTTGTAATATTTCAGATTTTGTTTTGTGTTGTTTTTGTTACCGCCATCTTGTTTCTCCGATACAATTTCTGTGACAATTTCACAAATGTTTACCAACGACGCCACCCTGTCAATATCATTCAGGCGCCAAAAGATTCTTCTAGCACGCATATAGGTCCATGGTAGCAAGTTATTTTAGCATTTGCTGTCTGTGCGTGTATTTTTTTTTTCTTTTTATTAGTACAGTTCCTACCCTAAAGTGTCACAATAACTTTAGGAACTGCCTTTTATGAATTGAAACTCGGTCCTGTTGTATTACATTAGTATTTTCTCCACAGCACATTATCCTAACGACGACAGTAGTAACGTAATCTATACATAAACACAAACACAGGATAGCAATCTAGTTGGAAAATCACACGGAGATAATTATTATACATTCAGATTCAAAATCCTAGTCACTTGTTTTCTGTCGTGAAACATAGACAAACCCTCTAGACCAACTAGTGTTGTCAGAGAACTAATAGTGGGAACCATAGATATTAGTAAGGTTCGCCACAGCCTTTTTGGTTTAAAACTAAGTTAAGGTTCAAACATGTTTAATTAAACATTTCCTGATTATCGTCGTTTAGTAGGTATGACGTACATGTTAGTATGACGACAGTTTATAGTTAAAATGTACATTAGTAGGTATAACCCACAATGAATTAGCGAAATTGATTAAATTTATTACAAAAAGAGTGATTAGGAAGTGTTTTTTTTTCAATGTTCTTGAGTTATGTTGATTACTTAACTTAATCGTGACATAAAAAGCACAAAGGCAGGTAATTAGTAATACTTCATCATTCTCCTGCCCTTATCCCAATCTATTTGGGGTCGGCGCAACATGTCCTTTTTTTATCAACATGTTCTTTTTATATTTTTGTCTCTATTATTCGTCATCTCGGTAGTCACCCCCTTTCTAGCCATGTCATCTTTCACACAATCCATCCATCGTTTCTTTGGTCTTCCCCTACTCTTATAGCCATCGACATTCATACTCAAAACTTTCCTCACGACATTTTCCTCACTCCTCCGCATCACATGCCCATACCATGACAGCCGATTTCCGCACAACTTTTCAGTCACCGGTGCCACTTTTAGACTTCCTCTTATGTACTCATTTCTTATTCTATCCATTCGTGTAACACCACACATCCCTCTTAGCATTCTCATCTCAGCTGCATGCAACTGCTTTTCATTCATTCCTTTTGTGGCCCAACATTCCACATCCCAACATTCCCAATTAGTAATACTTATGAACTAAATTGTATGATTTTGTTTCTGGCTGTTCTGAATTAACTCATATCTAATCATGTAATTTTCATTGTTACATTTTTTGTATAATTGACTTAACCATTCATCATGCTTTGTATTTTTCTAAGGCACATTAGCTCGAAGGTTCAAAAATCACAAAAAAATCTATCCCAACTTTGGAATAATAGGGACATGCAATACCAGTTTGAATGTGCGTGTGGTGTGATGGCCACTTTATTACTCGTAAAACTCTTTGAAAATATGCTTAGGATTTAGTGAACATTCCCAAAGAATTGTGAAAGTTGGAATCAGATTTTGTGAAAGTCAACTTTGCGAGATATGGACTGTAAAGTTGGGCCCTCAGTTCTCACATAGAGGATTGAGGGCCCACCTGTACCTGATAAACTATGGACACTACAGAAAAAGTCTTTATGCCAAAATCTAAGGTCAATCCAAACAAAATTTGTGAAAACAAGCTGTCCTACTTAATGTATCTTCGTTCAAAATGGGCCCTCAATTCTAATAGACGTAAAAGTTTATAACGCAAATAAAATTAAACCATTCACTTACAGTTACTGTTTGAAATCCTATAAGTTACTAAATAAATTGTGAACATTTGTGAAAGCAAGAACAGGTCACCACTTCTTGTTATTTGAAAGTTATGACCTTGATAAAATTCGGGCCCTCAGTCCTCCATTTTATTTTGTTTTCGTTCTAATACGCTTATCTTAGGAAAGACAAGACAAATACAAAATAGTCAGTTTTTGTGAAATAAATTGTGCAATAAATTCTATACCAGAAAGAAATTAAAAGACCCTTTATTGTAAATGAAAATCGAGTTTTATTTTCATACCCTGAATTAGGACCTGGATAGGGTGACCACAATACGGTATTTTACTCTATATGAGACAAAATCTAAAAATATGTTATTTAGATGGCTTAGGCAAAAAGCAGTCGGAAAATGTTAGTTTTAGTTCATAAAATAACAATTTAAATTTTAAAATTCAATTCAAAGTTTTCAGATTTTTTTTATCTGTTTTCTAAAACCATGAAATAGTAGCCGCCATTTTATTACATCATACGGCTGTGTAAATTAAAAAGTGTCAACTGTCAACTGATCAGAGTATCTCTTACAGTATAGCTTTCACTTAAAAATCAAAATCTTTATTGTCGATACGTATTGTGTGTATTACAAGAAGCAACAGACTAGAATAGAGATGTTACAAAAATTAAAACAAGAAATTCGAAAATTAAATTTTTTATTCACTATTTATAAATTACCAGATATAAATCTCCTAAAACCCTAATAAAAAATAACATTTTTTTTTTTGGGTACTCGTGGTAACACGTTAAGGTGATTGCGCTGACCACAGCGCAAAAAACGCAAGAAAATTTACAGGTCAGTGTAAAGTTGTATCTTAATCAAAATATGATTCGCCATGATAATAACTGTGTATTTACATAATTTTAATCATAAAAATCATCAATACATCTTTCCAAGTTAAATTTCGTCCGGATTCATCTGAATTCCGAAATCAGACCAATCCAGAGGAAATCTAACATAAAGATTAGTATTAATGATTTTTATGGTTAAAATTATGTAAATACACGGTTATTATTTCCGTGAATCATATTTTGATTAAGATGCAACCTGACACTGACCTGCAAATTGCAAAAAACGTAAGAAAATTTGAATTTCGCGGACTACCACAGCGCGCAATCACCTTAATGTCAGATCATTCAATATCAGGTATCTGTAATCTAATATGCTATCTATTTGGTGTCCAACCAAATAGCTTTACATCGATAGCATAAATTGATAAGAGTACCACATCACTATTTTCTTTCATTCCTCTATTTTTACTTCCTCTTCCTCTAAAATAAAGTCCGGATCTAGTGTAGTTATTGTTGTTTGTTCCTGAGCCTGACACTTTAAATATTTCTTGTGAATGAGACTCACATGAACGTTAATTTTGAATTCTTCATCAAGTAATTGTGACTTCACGAACTCTAACGTTATATCCGTACTGATAGTTTCAATTGCTGTAGTTAGGTGTTCAGACAATAATAAATGACAAATTTTGTCTGAATCGTCTAATTTTTTATCTATATTTTCTATTTCAAATAAAATTTTGTACTCCGACACGAAGATGCACATTAAAAATTAATTATTATTTTTATTCTTCGCTATAATTGTTTCATAAAACTCGCCTATGCTTTATCACCTGCACCGATGCACTATCATTAACGATTGTTTAGCAACTACTCTAAATATTACAACTATTATATTATATTACTTTGTAACAGCAGAAGGAACTAAAACATCACTCAGCATCACCTTTAACAAAGTATATAAAAATAAATTATTGTCACCCTATCCTACTACACATGTCAAAAATAGTTAATTTCGGTATCTATTAAGATTTGTAGGTTTATCGTTATTCTTATTAGTAACAAATAACACTAATTTGTTGCACAATTTTTTTCACAAAAAGAGACTATTTTGTATTTGTCTTATCTTTCATACGATAAGCGTATTAGAACGAAAACAAAATAAAATGGAAGACTGAGGGCCCGAATTTTATCAAGGTCATAACTTTCAAACAACAAGAAGTGGTGTCCTGTTCTTGCTTTCACAAATGTTCACAATTTATTTAGTAGCATAGGATATCAAACAGTAACTGTAAGTGAATGGTTTCATTTTATTTGCGTTATAAACTTTTACGTCTATTAGAATTGAGGGCCCATTTTGAACGAAGATACATTAAGTAGGACAGTGTTTTGCGATAATATCTTGTTTTCACAAATTTTGTTTGGTATTACCTTACATTTTGGCATAAAGACTTTTTCTGTAGTGTCCATAGTTTATCAGGTACAGGTGGGCCCTCACTCCTCTATGTGAGAACTGAGGGCCCAACTTTACAGTCCATATCTCACAAAGTTGACTTTCACAAAATCTGATTCCAACTTTCACAATTCTTTGGGAATGTTCACTAAATCCTAAGCATATTTTCAAAGAGTTTTAATAAAGTGGCCCTCACACCACACGCACATCCAGTTTGACTACAGTTCAGATAATTTTCTTGAATTAAAGTGGCTTCCAGACAGACGCGGCCTGCGGTGGCGGCCAGTTGTATTCGCTTGCAATGTAAACGAGTCTTCAAAGACGTGTGATCATGACGCAGCCTACGAGCACCACTACGAGCGTCGAGCGGCTAGCCGCGGCTGCATGCCCTCCCCCTCCGCCACCGCGTGTGTGTGAACGAGCGCGCGGCCTAGCGGCGGCCACAACGCGGTCAGTTGCAAATTTTTACAAAACGCCACGTCTACCGCGTTGAAAAATGGCGCCAAATACAGAAATTTTAATAGAAAGAGTGTAATAATATCCAGTTCTTTATGATAATTCAAATCGTGATTTTTCATCCTTGACTTTTTTGACTTCTGAAAGGGCTAATAAGAGTAATAAGACTTCGATAGGCGTCGTCCATTTATAAAGCGATGGTCGCGCGAATACGCGATCGTGATCACTTTTTGTTCGGAAAAACCCGAACCCGAAACCGGAAGGCTGTCGGCGCGACCACACGTTCCGGTTCACCGAACAAAAAGTAATCGAGATCGCGTATTCGCGCGACATTCGCTTTATATTAGGACGACGCTTTACGGTTAGCCATGTTGACTGATGTCCGATCGTAGCACAAACACCCCAGCGAATGGCACTTCAGGCCGCCCTGTGACCGCGTTGGTGTGTTGTTGCAGCGGCTGGAGCCGCGGGCCGCGGTAAGCCGCCACCGCAGGCTGTCTCTTTTGGACAGGCTTTACTCGATGTTAACTTTTATACTTTTTCTTTAATTTCCCTAACGTAACTTTCAGCATTTACATTACAGACACAATAAGTTAAAAAAATCTTAGGTGGAACCCGTTTCGTTTTTTTTTTTTTGTAGAATTTTAAAGTAAAGAGGTATCGTTATTTCAGGTCGTTGTGTTTTACCTAAAACTCAGATACAAATTCTGAATAATCTGAATAATAAAATAATGGTATTGTCAAATAACATTTTTCTTTTAATTTTCGTATTGTAAAGAGTAAGTACTGACTTAGAAACAGTTTGTCGCTCTGCAGGTTAAAAAGAGGTCAAAGTAACGAATAATTTACCTCAATAACTAAAATAGATATTTTGTACCCGACTGCCCCGTATGTATGTATCATGGTATGTATGTATGATTTGGAAAATGTTAAGTTGGTAGATACACTGAATTAAAAAAGGTTTTTACCTTTCATTCCTACCTAAAAGTGGAAATCTGAAATAACATTTACTTTACAATTCAAACACTAATACATAGGTAAATGTAAACTTGCAAATTGTATGCTTTTAAAGTATAATTAGTACCTACCTACATTTTTAAGAAAACATAACCATAATTGAAATTCATAATTAATATAAAAATAACCTTGCACTTTGAACAGCTGACCGCGTCCTGTAACTGTATAGAAGTTAAATGAAATACAGCAAATTCTTAAAAAAAAAAAAAAAAACCTGACTGCAAAACACAATAGGTAATTGAAAAGGGAAAAAAACAAGCATTACTTACTTATAATCTATAGAATATTAGTATCGCAGGCAAAAGTTGCAGTTATAAAAACTTTTTTACAAAAAAATACAACCGACTTCCTAAAATGTGTGTTGTACAAAGTGAAAAATAACTTTAATTTCGGATGTCGGGGTCTAGTTAAATGTATTTTCGTTTTTTGCCACCGACTTCCGAAATTAAAGTTATTTTTCACTTTGTAGTGTTATTTTTGGAAGTCGGTTGTATTTTTTTGTAAAAATTTTATTTTTATTTTTCACTTTTTAGTTGTGTACCTACCCCACAAAAATTCTAATAACACTATCTGCAAAACAAACTAGAACATCATCCATATAAAAGTGGGGAAAAAATACGTATTATTGAAGCTAACTCAAAAACTACCCAAGCAAAGTTAATAAATTTTATATGGGACCAACTGTGATGACCCTCTCGAATAAAACAAAAAAAAATCCAAATCGGTCCAGCCATCTTCGAGTAATCGGGGAACATACGAGTACATAAAAAAAAATAAAAAAATAAAAAAAAAAACGGTTCCGACGAATTGAGAACCTCCTCCTTTTTGAAGTCGGTTAAAAATATATCTATGATTACACCATATTTCAGGTTATTGGTATGTCCCCCGCCTACAATACCAAAATTCTATAAATAACTAAAATGCTTGTTTCATCTCTTTTCAGTTATGTTTTTGCAGTCAGGTTTTTTTTTAATAATTTGCTTTATTTCAAGCTTTTTAGTTTTATGAATATACATAATATATTTGGAACATAGGCTATGTAAAATTTATATAGATTAAGACGACTCTAACGTCACAAAAATCTATCAAGCCGTTTAGGCTACAGAACGTGCCAAAGAAATAGACCTAATAATTAGTATGTTTTATGCTGTACTAGCGACCCTGCTTCGTACGGTTTATACGACTTGACAAAAGTCAAGATTTCATTATTATATGCAAGTTTAATACTAACGCATTATACACATAAACCTTCCGGAATACTATCTCTACATGATGATAGAAACCGCATCAAAATTTGTTGTGCAGTTCAGAAGAATAACGCGGTCACACAGACATACACGAAAAGAGACGTTATTTTCATTTTATTAACTTATGAAAACTTACAGCTATGTTATAGATAGTAACATTAGTGAAAGAAGGCCAGTTAGAAGTTTTCACTGACAAAATTAGGATAGAACAAGAGACAGTAGAGAGGTAAGAGAGAGTAAGAAGTAAAAGAGCTCGGAGCGAATAAAATAGAATGAGAAGTGTCAGTGTTCTTCGAAGAAGCGGTTACATAGTGCGTTTTATAGTTTAAAAAAGTGCGTGAGTGTTTAGTGCGTTTTTTAGTGACACTGGTAGTGAATAAATCAAGATCGTCAACACATCGAGTTGTATGATCTGCTTGCTCTTATCGTATAAGAGTTTTGTTTAATATATAGACACCGTATAGAGGGAACATACAGAGGACGATGATACCTAAAGGTAAAGGATGGAACACGTATTCCAATTTTGCCAAGCAGTTCAGAACAAGCGGTTGAATCATTAGCTATATTGAACAAAAACTCTATGTCAGCAATTTTTCTCCGCTCGATTAATGGAAGAATGTGAAACGTCCTGCAGCCTGCGTCCTGTTAGGTAAATAGATTTTCGATCTATACTGAATGTACCTTAAAAACTTCTTTTGAATACTTTTAATGCGATTAACGTAAGTAGCATAAATAAGATTTTATAACAAGTATAAAGAATATAGACAGCCATAGATGTTTTTGCGAATATTAAGTAGTTGGGATTTTAGCAGTAACACGATTGATTTACATAGATCACGTAAGGTCGTATTTTTTATGTAGAATTAAATACGCAGAATGTCAAAGAATATCAAGAAAAATAACATATTAAAAGTATACTATGCACTTCTTGTGTTAACGCTAACTGAACTCAGAGGTCGTGGATTTGATTTCCTCGTCGGGATATCTATCTATACTAATAATAAAGCTGAAAAGTTTGTTTTTTTGTTTGTTTGAACGCGCTAATCTCTTGAACCACCAGTCCGCTTTGAAAAATTCTTTTTGCATTTCATACCCCAGTTTTTGAGGAAGGCTATTAGGCTATTTAATATCACCCTATGACCTTTAGGAGCCGCGCAAAAAGAAAAGAGTCAAAAAGAACGCTAAACTAAAACGAAGTAGATAATAGCGTGGGACAACAAGAAAGAAACAAGAAATTTTACGCGGACGAAGTCGCGGGCTAATCTAGTTATTCATATAGCCTCCAAATAATATTTGACCCAAATCTGGATGGTACACATATGATTTGTATTAACAATGAGACTCATGATTTTAAGACATACTTTTATGAGCTTTACGAATTAAAAAATTTACTTTAAAAAAGTAAAAACGGACTTCAAAACCAAAAACGAATAAAAAAACTTTCATAAAACACTATTAACAGCTTTTGAAGTCGGTGTCAAGCTAAAGTGCATTGAAGAATTGAAGACACCGACTTCAGAAGCTGTTAAGTGTTTTATGAAAGTTATTTTATTCGTTTTTGGTTTTGAAGTCGGTTTTTACTTTTTTAAAGTAAATTTATTTTTCCATTTTTAGTTGAATATACAATTACATAAATAGGTAAGCCCAAGTCGAACGAAAAGAAGTATCATCACATAATCCGCTTAGAAATGTCGGAAATACAGTATATGTATGCGTATAACTTCGTACATAAGAATAATTACATAATGTATTATATACTAGAACCTTCCTGAAAGTATGCAGATCACGTTAGTGAAAATCATCAAAATCGGTTCATTAGTTTTTGAGAAAATCGCGGACATACATAACATACACATATACATACATACCTACATATATACATACATACATACATACATACATACATACATACGGGTCGAATACAGAACCTCCTTTTTTGAAGTCGGTTGAAAAATAGTTTTCATGACGTATATCTACTGCTGGATTTGCGAATCCCACAAAGTGGGATAGGATTGTAGGATCAGCACCCATCATTTGCGTAACGCATTATCAATCGGAGTCTGAATCATTTTGAAGCAAATTGCTAATCCATTGCTTCATATGCTCGAAAAATTTGTCTGCTCGACAACGTAAATAACGCAATGACTGACGTTGAACAGTCAAAAAGAAACCGATTCCGATTGATAATATGTTACGCAATTGCCTCGCCGATCGGAACAATCAAGGGTTGGTGACCGCATACTTAGAATTGATCTCTGTATCATTGTGTGAACGTTTAGGTTAACAAACTACGTTTACAATGTCTGTATGTAAATTCAAATTCAAATTCAAAAATTTTATTTCGAGCAAAGACTCATATAGGGTTAGTAACATTGTTCCTTAAAACTAAGTGTTAGTAAACAACACGAAACGATGGCACATGTAACTGACAGCAGTGGATTATATACGGACAGTCCACTCTGTCAGCAATCATTTTCAGAACCCTGTTAGGGCTAGCCATGACTCGAGCTACCATGGATGCTGCGCGCTTGCGCATTATTGTGAAAAAACAATCTACACGCGCCGCCGCAAACATCCCTGACGCACTACAACGCCATGGCAACCCCAACAGTTTTCTGAACGCGTTATTAAATTGGACACGAAGGGCTCCGTACGACGCCCGCGAATACTTCTCCCACAAGCTGCACGTGTAGAATGTTGTACAGAATGCTCTAAAAAGCGTCACCTTTACGTCTGCAGTACAACGTGCAAACCTGCTGGCCATCATATTCGCACGCACGGAAAGAGCCCTCCGTTCCCTTCCTATATCAGCATTGTCCCTAAGGTCAGTGGTGACCAAATGACCTAGGTACTTAAATTGTTCCACTCGCTCAAGAGGAACACCATTTAACCGTATGGGAGGCACATCGAGATGGTACCTGGTCCCCCCCGCCTCAAAAACAATGTACTGACTTTTCAGAACGTTATACAATAACCCATGTTCAGTTGCATAACGTTCACATGTAGCCAATAGTGTCCTAATACCGCCGACTGAATTATTAACGATTGTTCGTATTTATGGAGAATAATTAAGTAATTGAATAGTTTATTGATAATCTTATTACGAACGTTAGTGTCACTCTGTCAGAATGAATGATGACAGTGACGTTCGGAAACGTTCCATTTCAGTAACATTTGAATAAACTTGATAAACGTAAATTAATGTTTCACGAATATAATAATTAATGTTATACTTATAATATAATATGATATTGATCCTATTAATCAAAACAAAGTCATAGAACGTCAGCTATCACTCTTCTCAGATTAAAGATGATAGTGACGTTCGGAAACGTTACATTTCAGTGATATTTTATTAAACGTAAATTAATGTTTTATATGTAGAAATGTACACATTGTTATTTGCATTTCTTTGATTGATATTTCATAGACAGATGTATTTTATATTAATTGTTTATATTGCGACTTAAAATACTCGTATTACCAACAACGATTGTAGAGTTGTCGCACAATAGACAATTATGGTGGCTACTGATAATCAAGTTTAGACTTTATTATAATAACAATACTGTAAATGAATAAGTAATAATTAATATGATACTAATAATGTTTCTCATGATTTTACATTGCAATTTCTATGTACCAAGTTATTTCTAAATAACTTGTAACAATAGTCACGACCTGTGATTGGCAGAAATAAATCATGACCCTTGATTGGTTGAAACTAATATCGTATCAGATCTTACTTCTAGATTATAAATAAACAATAACTGTATTCCTAAATGATCCCTTAATGTTTTAAAACAGTCTCGCAATATATGATTTGTTAAGTAATACCTATTTTAGAAGTTATTTGGCAATTATGTATAACCATCTGTGATTGGTCTAAAATGGCGCCAAGAGGTGGGAATAGTTTGACTATAAAAGACGGGACTGCCCCGAATTATGGGGTCGACGAGACATTCGACGCTTGGCTGCCGTTGCGAGCGGTTGTGTGCTGCCGCTCCCTCCCGCTGCCCCGGCTCGCTGAGTCATCGCTCCCCACCCGTCACTGCGCTGCGCTCTCGCGGCGCGCATCGTAGTCGCCCCGACTACGTCCGATCCTTCGAGGAATTAATTATTTATTTAATTAATTCCTCGATCTATGATCACCAAAGAGTCTTTTTCAAGACTAATGTTTCTTTAACGTTATCGTCGAAACGTGTCTAGCTGCACTAGGCCCCTTCGGGGCAAATCCACAGTTTCGTGGTCCTCGGTGGAAACCTTACGGTGCCAACGAAGCCGAGTGGGGTGTTGACCCAATACACCCGCCGAACCCCTTCGGGGTGAGGCAGTCAATTGGACGGGTCCCAGTGTTAACCGGCCTTGGGGGATCTCCTAGTCGGCACTGGTGTACAGTCTTCCTTTCACAGCTTGCACCTAGTGTCTTTAGGGTGTGTCTACACCCTTCGCGCTAGATTGGTTAGGGCCCCGTTCGCACATTAAGACTGGCGACGGGTACACACAGCTTAGGGCACACCGTAGGTACACACCTCCCTGCCTGCACCCGGCAGGGAGACTTACACATCCCCGGGCCAACCCACCCGGGGAGTTAGATATAGGGTTGTCGCGTCGTGACCATGTCGCTCGATAGAGAGCACCTTTTCGATTTTCTTAAGGAGCTCCTCCTAAAGGAGCCCGATGTGTTCCTGGACGCAGTCTTGAGGAACGAGAGCCTCAAGGCGCGTCTAGCCGCTTTTCAGCGGTCCGGCCCCACCCCCCCCTCCCCCTCCCCTTCTGTCTCAGGCATCGCTGATTTCAGCGATGCCCTAGAGCCCACTCCCGTCCCTCCTTGTGAGGATTCAGGTGACTCTATGGACACCTCCCCGGTGTCCGGGAGACCCACCTCTCCCTACTCTTACATTTCTGAGGCATCCGACTCTGAACCTGCTCAGGATCAGTCAGCCTCCTCGTGCCCTCCCTCTTCCCCTTCCTCCGCTGAGGACGATGGTTTCGCCACCGTCCAAGGTAAGAGGAAGAGGAAGAAGAATCGCGTTGATTCTTCTGCCCAGATTAGGAAGGGAAGGAAAGTGGGTGATTCCCTCACTCCTCCCTCTGCGGCTTCCACCGCTATCCCTCCCCCCCCTCCGACCGCGGATCCCACGGCCTCAGTTGCCCCCACCGCCACCCCCCCCGCTTCGTCTTCTGTCCCCAAGAAGGCACCTTCCCCCCCTCCTGTGTACATCCAGGACAAGGGGAAGTGGACAGACGTCTCGCGTTGGTGTACCGATCTTAGGATCAATTACACCGCCGCACGATCTACCCAGCAGGGTATCAAAGTGAGCATCCCTACGTCTCATGACTTTAGGGAGCTCACGAAACTCCTTAGGTCGAGGAACGTGTCTTTCCACACGTATACTCTCCCTGAGGAGCGCCAGACTAGAGTGGTGATCCGCAGGATCCCGAAGGAGCTCTCTGTCATTGAAATCAAAGACGACCTTCTGTCGCAATCTATCCCGGTGGATGAGGTCCATCGTATGCACCGCTCCAGGGCAGGAGAAGCATACGACATGGTCCTCGTTATCTGTCCCCATTTCGAGGGGTACCACCCTATTTTCCAGGTCAGATCGATCTGTAACCTCACGGGTTTCGAAATCGAGAAACCCTGGAAGAGTGGCATCATTGGTCAGTGTCACCGCTGCCAATTGTATGGCCACTCGCAGAGGAACTGCCACGCGAAACCCAGGTGCGTCAAGTGCCTGGGGGACCACGGCACTTCGGACTGTTTGCGTTCGAAGGATCGTACTTTGTGCACCGACCCGCCTAGCTGTGTGCTATGCGGCGAATCTGGGCACCCAGCCAATTACCGTGGCTGTCCCAAAGCCCCAAAGTCCTTCTCCTCCTCAAAGCTGAACAAGCGTGCAGACGCTCGTCAGCAGAGAGAACGCCCTCCGCTACTCCCCATCCCATCTTCCCAGATGCCGACCCGGCTAAGTCCGCAGCGACCTAACCCGTGGTTTCCCCTACACCACCAGCAGGCTTTCCCTGCATTGGCGTACTCCCAACCCCCTCCTCCTCCCCCGCTCGCTCCTAGGGATCCGAGAACCCGCGCTCCTCCAGCCGTTCTCTCTCAGCCCCCTAAACCCGCGTCCGCGCCCGCTCCTAAAGCCTCCCCTCCCGCCGCTTTGGCTCCCCCCCCCCCTACCGTACCCCCAACCATGCCAGTGCTCAGCCAAAATGTTGACTCGTTCAGCATTATTGCTGGCACTTTTATGGCTTTTTATACCCCCCGCGCTAGACAGATGGCTCTTGAGCTAACCGCCGCCAGAAATGTCGGCGATTTGCCCAGGATCATCAATATATTCAATGCGTATCCCGAGATTACGCAAGCTCTGAATTCCTTTTCCAACAACTCAAATAAATAATGGATAAAGGAATCATAGCTAGGATCAAACCCCGATCATTAAACTTAGGCTTTTTCAACGCGAATGGCTTTGCAGGCCAACGCGATGAGATCGCCACTTTTCTCCGGGACCACCATATCGACGTTTTCCTCTTACAGGAAACGTTCTTGAAGCCCCATCACCGAAGTCCGTCGATTGCCAACTATCGCATAGTTCGCAATGACAGGTCTCGGTGTCACAAGGGTGGTACTATGATTTACTATAAATCGTCCCTATACTGCATCCCTATGGACCCTCCCCCTCTCTCGCGATTAGAAGTGTCTGTCTGCCGCTTAGGCATGACAGGTCACCAGCCGATCACTCTTGTATCGGTCTACCTCCCCCCCCGCGGCCCCCGCACTTCAGAGGATTTCCAATCCCTCTCTGACGATCTGACCATTCTGTTCGGCTTGAGTGACTCCGTTATCATAGCGGGCGATCTCAACGCCAAACATACCTCCTGGAATAGTTCCACCACCACTTCTAGAGGAAGACACTTGTTCGACCTCTGTCCCATTTTGGGTTTCGATGTCATTGCCCCAATGACTCCCACTCACTATCCCCATGACCCCGCTCATTCCCCCGACGTACTTGATGTAGCGCTTCTAAAGAATGTCAACCTTCGGTTGGACTCTATAGAAGCGATACATGAACTAACGTCTGATCATCGTCCCGTGATCTTAAATCTGGCCCCCCGCATAGGTCTCCGCGATCCCTCTCAACCTCTCCCCACCCGGTTGGTGACGGACTGGAGGAAAGTAAGCGAATGTCTGAAATCCTCCTCATCTCCCCACTTAGACTCTATTCCTGATCAGTTTGACTCTCTCGCTGACACGACAGCTGCGATCGACTCATTCACGGAGCACGTACAATCAGTCCTGAACGATTGTTCAAGGGAGGTTCCAGCGGTGGATGACCATCGCTGGAAGCTGCCGGACGATGTACGTGCCCTGATGAATGAGAAGAACGCGGCTGTCCGTGCCTACAGCAGCTTTCCCTGCCGCTTGAACAAAGTCCATATGCGCTATTTGCAGAAATCTGTAAAGAAACGCATAGAGGAACTGCGTTCCACGCGGTGGGACAAGATGTTGAGTGAGCTCGAGCCAACTCATCAGGCCTTCTGGCACCTACAGAGGAAACTCAGGTCCTCAGAGACAGCTTCTATGCCCCCCTTAGTACGCCCAGACAATACCATCGCTTTCGATGATATCGACAAGGCCGAATGCCTTGCCGATAGTCTTGAGGCCCAGTGCTCACCCAGCTCTCAACCAGTAGACGAAGCCCACCTCTCTGAGGTTGACGCTGAAGTCGAACGTAGAGCCTCCCTTCCCCCCGTTGAGGACCCTGATTGTCCCTTGCCTCCCGTCACTCCTGACGAGGTGCACGAGATAATCAAGGGTCTAAAACACCGTAAAGCCCCCGGCTCAGATGGAATCACCAATAGGGTGTTCCAACTTTTCCCTGCCCGTTTGATTATGCTCATGACCATCATCTTCAATGGTGCCATGGGTAATAATATCTTTCCTCACGCCTGGAAACAGGCTACCGTTATCGGTATCCCTAAGCCCGGCAAGCCTAAGAGCGAGCCCTCTAGCTACCGGCCTATCAGTCTGCTCAACGTCTTCGGCAAAATCTATGAGAGGCTTATTTATAAGCGTCTCAGAGATTATGCCGAGACAAAGAGTCTCATTCCCGACGAGCAATTCGGTTTTCGAACCCAGCACTATTGCGTGCAGCAGGTCCACCGTATTGTCGAGCACATCAGCGTTGGGTTCCAACGCGGTGCGATGACTGGTGCTGTCTTCTTTGATATAGCGAAGGCCTTTGACAAAGTCTGGCACAACGGCTTATTATATAAGCTGTACCAACTCGGTGTGCCAGATCGTCTCGTGCTCATCCTACGAGACTTTTTGTCAAACCGCACCTTTCGCTATCGCATTGAAGGAGCACTTTCCTCCCCCCACCCTATTCGCGCAGGAGTCCCTCAGGGCTCTGTGCTTTCCCCCCTCATATTCATCCTCTTCGCCAGCGATATCCCGAAGAGTAAAAAGGCACAGTTGGCGCTGTTCGCAGACGATACGGCCATTTTCTCCAAGGGAATTCGCCCTGACTCGATCGCTCGCACCCTCCAAACCGCAGTCGATGCCCTCGGCAAGTGGTTTCGAAAGTGGAGAATCGAAGTCAATCCCGATAAAAGCCAAGCCATTCTCTTTACGAGACGGCGTAGTCGGCTCACCGCCCCTCCTCGGCCGATCACCATGTTTGGCAAGCAGATCCCTTGGGAAAAGCGAGCCAAATATTTAGGTGTGACGCTCGATAGTCATTTAACATTTTCAGAGCACATAAAGCAGGTTCGTTCGCGGGCCTACTTTGCTCTCGGCCGTTTACACTCCGTTCTGAATGCACGCAGCAAGTTGTCCCTTAAGTGCAAGTTGCGTATTTACACAGCGTGCATTCGACCTATCATGACCTATGCGGGCCCAGTCTTTGCGCATGCAAAGCCCCACCTCATCCATAGGATGCAGACCCTTCAGAACCGTCTCCTCCGAAAGGTAACGGGAGCCCCCTGGTTCGTTCGGAACGCGGACCTCCACCTTGACCTTAAAGTCCCGACCATCCGACAGTACTTGAAACGCCTTTCCAAGCGTTTCTTTGATTCCGCCGTGAAACATCGCAACCCCTTAGTTGTCGAAGCCGCTAGCTATGTCCCCAGTAGAATCAGTAGTATCCGCCGTCCACGACATGCCCTCACTGAACCCGATGACCCTATCACCCTCCTCCAGGAAAGTAGTAGGGACACTAGCACAGTCCAACACAAACACAGATCTACATTCCGGCCTCGCCGCCGAGGCCCACCGCGTTTAAGACCATCTAACGTAAATGTAAATTCATGTCCCTTGATCGGTTTAATCGAGCCAGCTGGTGGCGTAGCTGAGCCTGTAGCTTTAAACTCCCCTGATAATAATAATTCCCCTAACTTGATCCAGCCTATTGCTTTGCCTTGTATATCATTGGTCAATGACAACGACTCCCTAAGCCGAGGTCCGTACCCCACAGGGGGTGCCCTTAGTGCGCAGTCGTTTAGTTTATAATTTAGTTAGTATTTATGCCCCTGGCTGGAGGCTTTTGAGCTCGCTTAAAGGCACCAACAGGAAAGTCCGGTTAAGTAGTCGGGACCTCTCATGGTCACACTACGAGATGCCATTTCAAAAAAAAAAAAAAAAAAAGAATTATGGGGACTCGTTATGCTAGCTGTCGTACGGTAAAGACCCTCTGGTGTCTGCCGTAAATATAAAGCTGCTAAGGAGGTCCTATCATCCAAGTCTTTTGGTTACAACTGTTAAACGGTACAGACAGACCATGAGTGGTGTCCCATGTCCGTAATTATTAAGTTGCTAAAAGTTATAATACGTCATTGGCTAAACCAATGTAAAACACCATGCTGCATAGCAGAAGTTCTGTGTAAAATGGATTCTCTTGGATCTGGTGAAAGATCTAACTACAATGTTCATGTAAGTTGATTGATAATATTATATCTTGGTTATTGTTGATAACTATGTTGTTCTGTATGTGTTAAATACGACTAATATTGCTCATGATATTGTGCAAATTCCTATCTATTGTTATAGTTGCTAACTTTAATATAATATATTTAACTTTTATATAATAATCATCTTGACATACAAAGCTTTTAATTAAGTGGATATATATGTATATATACCTATAAGGTTAGTGTACAATCCACTTTCTAACACGCTCAGCAGCACCATGTCGTCCGCGTAAATTAAATTATTGACACAGACACCGTCAATATGACAACCGACATGATGACTGCTGAAAAACAAAAACTCAAAAAAACAAACACTTAAAACTTGGTTTGATTTAGCGGAGATTAAATTACACAAAAAGGCAAGTAAAATATTCTATGGCCACCTAAATATGCCTGCGAGTCTATTAGCCCAGAATATTTTAGTAGGTCATGCTGCCTAAGCTTGCACAAACACATGTCGACAATAAAGTTATAAAAGGAAGGTATGAGATCGTAGGCAAACCTCATCCTTGTTAAATATTTTGCCAGGCTTGGAAAAGATTGCTCTTGGAAAACTGTGATCAAAAACCATATATATATATGTAGGTAAACTATTATCAATCAACTATTATAATGATTCTAGTAGTATTGCTATTGTATAAAAGCCATTGTAAATTTTAGGATTTTAAATATGTAGTAGGTACTTTTAGGTATTTTCTAAAATTACATAATATTACCTATTGAAGATTGACACTGAATATTAATTAGCGTGATTGTCGGACGAAAAAAATCGTCAAACCAACAAGCCCGCGATAGCTGAGCATTTGCTGGAGGCTGGTCCAAACCACTGGATTTAACTACACAAGCCACAGGTTCTTTCCACTGATCATTACTATATTATTACTCCAGAATAGTACGTGAAGCGATTGAAATCAGGAAATATAAAAATTTCAACGGAGAGGATGGATACCGACTGCCTACAACTTGGAATCCAGTCATTAGCAAATGCAAACAACGCCGGTCGTCCGACGACGTCCGCCAGTGTGTAGACGTCATTAGTGTTGTGTGAAGAATTACCGACAGTGACAATAATAAAAATTGTGAAGACCAAGTGAGGGTAGATGCCAATACCCGCACTTTACGAAGACGTCGCTGAGCTGTCATCAGTCCTCCCGTGACCACGATCGCTGCAAGGCGGTCGAAACGTCGGGAAAAAGTAGGTACCTGTTTACCTCGTAAAAAGGAATATCGCGAGAAGACCCGTTCTCAGTTTTTTTTTATAACATGGTAGTTCTCTCAATGATGTGCGTACAAACTTACATTTGAGTTGGAAAGTATGGAAGAATATATTTTTCCATTACAATGTTAAGTTTGTACTATTAACTAACCCAACTACGAAACCCTTCATTGTGCAAAGTCCGACACGCACTTGGCCGCTTTTTTTATGTAACGATGAGGGAAGTGTTTTGATTACTTAAATTAAATATTGTAATTAAGCCTTGAACATTGACAAGTCACTGGCTATACAAGAATGATTGTATACAAAGTGACTTAATTGTCATTGTAAAGGTGATCGACAAACAACCGATGGACACTTTCGTTCTCATGAAATCGATTAGGCTGTTTTTATGTTTGTTTTTGTGTTGTGGAAGGCATCTCGCAGGTCAACCTAGGAGGTTGTCGGCTGCTTGACTGCACTTTCCTGTGGGTGCCTCAATAAATTTAGGTCTCCAGCCAGTGCATAAACTTAAAAATGATCGCTTATTTTTCCACTTGCTAAGGGCATCCCCTGTGGGGTACGAGCCTTGACTTAGGGCGTCGCTGTGGAACAGCAAGGGACAGGCTGGATCAGATTAATATTATTATTTAGGGGCGCATTTAAAGCTACAGGTTCATCGGCACGGGCTCACTCGAGCAAGGGTCGCGACTCGGCGGCGAGGACGGAAGGACGGCTGTCTGTATTTGTATTACCAAACTGTGCTGGTAGTGGGATTACTGTCCTGGAGAAGGGTAATAGCGTCATCGGGGACGGTGAAGGTATGCATTGGTCAGCAAATCATACTAATGAGAGGGGGAGTGTATCAGGCGGCCGCCGCAATCAAGGGATTGCGGTGCCTTATAGTAGAGTCAAAGAAATGCTTTTAGAGATATTTCATGAACTGCTGGATGGTGGTCTTTCTGAGATTTAGATGAAGAGTCTCATTGCGAACATAAAAGGGGGCTCCAGTGACCTTTCTTAGGAAACGGTTCTGCAGGGTCTGCGTCCTATGGAGATGGTGCGGTTTTGCATGTGCGAATACGACGCAAGCATAGGTCATGATGATGGATTACCGCGGTGTAGACTCGCAATTTGCACTTTAGTGACAATTTTTTACATGCGATCAAAATGAGGTGGAGCCTACCGAGAGCGAAAGAGGCGCGCGAACGAGCCGCCATTATGTGCTCACTGAAGGTGAGGTGGTGGTCAAGGATGAGCGAAAGTATTTGGCTCGCTTCTCCAAAGAGGTCGGCTTGCCATACACAGTGATTGGACTGGAAATCGATAAGGCGTTTGATCAACTATTTTAATAAAGATGATTAGTGTCCGGAACAGTACCTTCTACAGCAAGGTTAGATGAAGATCCTGATCTAAGATATAGTACTGACGTGATCGACAATCCATGTACGAGTGCGATAAGTATAGGCACTTACCATTACTGGACAATAAGAACTAATACTACGTCTATTACTTAGTTCAATAACCGACAAGCACTGACTTGGTAAAGACTTGACTGAGGTTGTGTGTATTAGATATTAAGGTTCTTATTAGATTATATTAAGGTTGTTAAGTTGTCTTATAATTTATATAGATTAGGTATATTTTATAGTTTTGTAGTGTGTGTACTGTAATTTTTATTAGTAGGTACAATTATATTATAAGTAAAAAGAGGTAGATAGGATATACACGCTCCGTAAGTGGCACGTCAAAATATAGCTAATTAGCCACATTTTCGTCGTCTTGTCTCTTTCTCGCTCCCGATGATTTCGACATGCCATCCTACTTCCACTTGTCATCTAATAGAACCGACATTGGTGCCGATTCTCTTGTGAACGCACTAAACTAAAATTAGAAAATCGCTATCTTTTACTAACAGGCAGCGCGAGAAAAGGACGGCTATAGCTATGAACTAAGTTGGAGATGTCAAACTAGTTCACGCCTTGCGCTTCACCGTGTTTTTTAGTCGACATGTTTTTACGTGTCGTCTAAATGTCTATGGAAAAATTAGTTCTAACTAATTTGACAGCTCTAATTTACTTTCGTCCCTTTCTTGTCATAATAGAGAGAAAAAGTTAGCAATAGCCTAAATTAAGTTTAGTTTGTGCACAACAGAATCGGCACCATTGTCCCGTTTTTGAACATCGAATGTTGGGTAGGTAACCTATCTACGTCTTTTTACTTATAATATCAATGAGTAGGTACATGTTATAAATCCTACTAAAATAAATAAGTACCTACGTAGGTACGTATTTTAGTAACTAATTTGCATGACCTAAACAGGCAAAATATGGACTGTGCTTACACCACCAATTTTTACATCTGGTAAAATCTGTATTTTCTGCAAATAAATTATTCTTGACGATCAGTCATTATAATAAATTCCAAAGACACGTTTGACTTGTTTGTTATGAATTACTTATATTCATGAAATAGCAAAAATCTCTAAAAAAATATTAGATCGATCCGCAACCCCCGATATTCAATACTTTCTACGTTCGCAGATCAAGGTGCAATTAGAAATTCATTGGCAGCTAGCAAAGAATTGTGCTAAAATACCTGTATCACTATGCTAAAGATATTTTAGCGCCTCATAACTTTCTTTTGAACCGCACTGCGGTGTTACCTACTTTTGTAGGTATCGATTTTTTTGTAGGAGTTTCAGCAATACTTACTAGAATTTTTACTAAGAAAAGCTAATGCTTACTTATTCACTTCCTTTCCCAGTCATAAACTTAGGACAGCATGAAGTTGCTTTGTCGCAATTTTACTTTCAGCATGAGCCTATCTTTGTACAGTCGTAATCGACTATACGACTAGTCGTGATCGGTACAGTCACCAACAAAAGTCGATTAACACTTGCAGTTTTTTAATCTTAATTTTTATGCGAAATATTTAATTCAAATCGGAACAGATCTACTTAAAATTTTAAGAACATTAACTCATAACAGTTAAACGAAAAAAAAAGCAGTTTATCGAATCATCTTGTGTTAATTTAGATGATGGCAAAAAGTAGCAGTGTTAACCGACTTCTGTTGCTGACCGTACAACGACACTCATTCATTCTGCCTAGCCTTTTCCCAACTATGTTAGGGTCGGCTTCCAGTCTAGCCGGATGCAGCTGAATACCAGTATTTTACATAGAGCGACTGCCTATCTGACCTCCACAACCCAGTAACTGGGTAATATACCCCTAGGTAAGACTGGTTGTTACACTTTCGGGCTTCTGACGACCCGTAACGACTGTCAAAGATCCACGAATGACAGCCGGGACCAACGGCTTAACGTGCTTTTCGAGGCACGGAGGAGTCTCGGTATGTAAAGATGGTCACCCCTCCACTGACCAACCGCGGCAAGCGTTGCTTAACCCAATGGATCGACCCGTGCGGCTGTTATTACTTAGCCATGAGCTCCTACAACGACACTATAGGTACAGTTATTTATTACTTGCTTTCTTCCCGCTTGTGTCGTAAAAGAAGAATAATGACATGTTATGGGGTCCACCCTTAACATACAATCTTCTTTAGTAGAAGACTTACGACAATATGCCCAGTCAATTTGAACTTAATCGTCCCATATTGTTCCTTGCGCTGATGTCATGAGCCTGTAAACTATGATAGTGGTAAGATTGGCCTCACATTGACCGAATATTGAAGGATCACAGATATTCCTTTTTTTTACTATACAACGGAGAATCACACTTCGCAGACGGATTTCTGATCTATTTATCTTTTTACAGCAGAAATGACACGCTACTGCGAATAATCTGGTATTCTATTTTAACAACACCCAAGACCGAAGAATTTATGATCCTTATTTTATGGGACCTTCACGACCAATATTCACCGGTCAAATGTCCGGTAAAGACTGAAACATATTTGATATGAACATTCATGTAAGTTAAGGGGATACATCGATCAAATTTGTGATTTTAAAATTCCTATAAAACCAAATGTATGTAGTTAAATCATTTGGATATTCCATTATGTGTTATTTGTCTGTATTGTCTACTGCTGTACTAAAACCGAAATATGATTACTTGACATTGTTTTTCTATAGAAAAACATTTCAAAGTGTCACCGTATATTTTCTGTTTTATACGATTATACGTAAACACTTTCTTTTTGTGCAGTAAAATTGGCTTTAAATTGAAGGTATTTTAATTTAATATGTTAGGAGCTTACTAATCTAAAAATTAATTTTAATATAACATTTTGTCATAAATCTAAATTTAAACGAAACGCGTTTAAATTCCGGTGCGCGTGAATTTGCGGACAACTGATAATTTTACATGCAACGTTGACTCGAACGATTTACTTACAGGTGGTAAAAAATAAATAAATAAGTATAGATACTTGTACATGAATCGCCAGGAACCCTTCCACTACTCGAGTAGCAGAACATCATGCGAGTCAGTTGAAATAAACTGCTGCTCTTTCGCTGAGGTTTCGCGATTTGAAAGCTCTTAGCTCTTACTTTCAACGTACATCTGGAATTCTCATAGCTATAGTTGGTATCAGATAATGTATTTTAATTTACAAAAAATACTAATCGATACGCTAGTATACTAGATTGTTTTCTGTGATGTGCCCTAACTGCGACCAAATAGGATAATGGCGCTCGAGGGCATAAATGGCCGTATTTTTTTAGATCTCCAAGGGACCGTAGACTTACGTATTTGATATTAATTTCAACTTGATACCTAAACGCGTTCTTGAGAAAAAAGGTCTTGAGAGACTGATAGACAGACAGACGGACAACGAAGTGATCCTGTAAGGGTTCCGTTTTTACATTTTCAGGTACGGAATTCTAAAAATGCATCATTAGAAGACCAAAAAGATTTTAGAGGGTCTGTCAAATATTTTCCTCATTATTGGCATTAATGAGCCTTGACGGACTAATGAATTCACGTATTTTACAACGAAAAACATTGAGAAGAATTCAGAAAAGTTGCTGTTGGTTAACTTATCAAACACAAAGACTTATTGGTGGGAACTTCGGATTCGTGACGAATATTTCAAAATCACACTAATATTATAAAGGCGAAAGTTTTAGGCCAGTAGGTGTGTGTGTGTGTGTTTGTATGTTTGTTACTTCTTGACGCTCAAATGGCTAGACCGATTTGGATGAAATTTGGTATAGAGGTAGCTGATACCCTGAATTAACACATAGGCTAATTTTTATCCCGGTCTACGCAGGTGAAACCGCATGGCGCAGCTAGTTGTAGATAAATATCAAGCCTTGCGCCTTGATAATACACCAATCGATCGATTTTTTTTTTGCAATATCGCAAATAAAATGTATTAGACAGCCTATGGGAAGTACTAAAATTGGTAGTTTGCCATGAGAAATCGCCACTTTCCTTGGACTACAGGACCCAGAACAATTCACCGTCGGCCACACTTTTGGGTGACTCGGGCGCTGATCTGACCACGATCAAGCGTCACGGCGGCTGGAAGTCCAGTGGCGTGGCAGAAGGTTAAATAGAGGACTTTAAAGAAAAAAAAATAAGCTAGGGCATCGTTGGAGGTATTACTAAAGGTCCAGATCCTTGGACTCGTCCTTCAACTTTCAATGAAAATCCTTTTGAATCGCCTGCCAATCCATCTGTGTCTCCAACATTCACAATGGATTCCATTGAAATTGAGTAATGTTCCGCAAAGACAAATAATTTACTTAATAATAGTACACAAGTGACAAACAAGCATAACAGCTCCAAAAAAAAACTTTAAATATTACAAATTGTCGTCATTTTACTTTAAATTTTTAAAATAAATAAACACTCATCTATGTAATTAAAAAGAGAAGTCCTGACTGACTGACTCTTCAACGCCCAGCCCAAACCCTTGAACCTAAAAAGCAAACATTTTGCACCAAGGTTACCTTTATAATGTAGACAAGGAATAAGGAAGGATTGTGGTTCCCGTGGGATATTTTCCGACATCCACGCGGGTGAAGCCGCGCGTGCTAGTTTAATATATTATTTAAGCTGTTTTTCTTTCACCTAGCATTTGCCTCGCTGTAGTGAGGTGAAAAGTTATGTTTCGCTCGGCAGCAAAGTTATTCTGCGTCTCGTATCTTTAAAACCCTCGCTACGCTCAGGATTCAATATTTATCCAATATATATAATAGGTTGGGGAAAAATTTTCTTCGCATTTGTTAAGAAAATTCAAAACATTTTTTAATATACATTATTTACATTTACCTAAAGTATGTAGGTACCATTTCGTTCGATAACTTTTTGCCATCTTGTAGGTAGGAACATGATCCCATTGCTATAGAAATTTTGGGACTTCTGATCAAAATACCGCGGCAAGTGGTTTTGGCAGTCCTCTCGTGATGTTAACCTGACACTGTCTAAAGAATTCTGAAGAGACCGAAACAGGTGGAAATCTGAAGGTGCAAGGTCAGGACTATACGGCGGATGCATTAACACCTCCCAGCCAAACTCTCTTAATTTTTGCTGAGTCGCCAAAGATGTGTGAGGTCTAGCGTTATCATGATGAAAAACCACACCCCTTCTGTTGATTAATTCCGGCCGCTTTCTCTCAACTTCTTGCTTTAATCTCATCAGTTGTTCGCAGTAAAGTTCAGAATCGATGGTTCTGCCTGGTGGTAACAGCTCATAATGAATAATGCTCTTTCAATCCCACCACACACACAGCATCACCTTGTTGCGAGTTAACCCGGGTTTCGCCACAGTCTGTGAAGCCGGACCGGCCTTTGACCACGACCTTTTTCACACGTTCTTGTCGTACGTGATCCACTTTTCATCACCAGTTATCAGCTTCTTCAAAAATGGTTCGGTTTCATTACGTTGTAATAAAGAATCACAAATGAGTACACGGTTCATTAGGTTTCATTCAGTGAGCTCGTGAGGTACCCAAATATCGAGCTTTTTTGTGTACTCAGTTTTTTTCAAATGCGCCAAAACTGTTTTGTGGTCAATTCCCAGTTCTTCAGCTACGTCGTAACTACTGATATGCCGATCTTGCTCCACTTTTTCAAAAATGGCAACCATTTTATCCGTAATAGGGCGACCAAAGCGACGTACATCTTTGACATCAAAATTTCCGGATTGAAAACGCTTAAACCAAATTATTTTGTGCTACTCTCACAGCACATACACTGGGTCCACAAACATCGCAAATTTTTTTCGCGGCTTGCGTTGCATTTTTATCTTTTTTGTAGTAAAATTTTAAAATGTATCGAATGTCTTCATTAGATTCACTCATCTTGATAGTACGACAAACAAATGAAAATCACACATTTACCAAATTTGAATTTAGAATTATGTTCTTTAAAATTTAAACTTTCAATGATACCAAAACCAGCCAGATACAAATAGTATAGCCAAAGAGATTTTATGCGAAAAGACTTTTTCCCCAACCTAATATATACACTTCTGGACACATCTTTTGGCCCACCTTGTATTTTCAGTTTCGTTTGGTCCTAGCTAAAATTTTATATTAGGTCGAGCAAAAAGTTTTTATGCAGTTTTGAACCTGGCACATTCACAATTTCATTCAATAGTCTTTTTTTGAATTTCGAACACAGAATTTAAAGAAACAAAAGACAATTTGGAGCCTGTTTGTTGATATCAAACAATCGAATACTAAGAAAACTTGGTTTTATTGGTTTACTTGGATTTAATTCTTGAAAAAGTGATTGATATCTTTGGTTTTGCAACAAACATTACTTATTCTTAACATTAAGGTGAGGTTCTATCAATAATCTATGGATACTTCACCTGAAGTCGCCGCCCAAGCTGTGGCACTTATTCAGGCCGGACACAGCCAAAGAAACGTGAGTGCTCAACTTAATTTAAGTCGATCTGCGGTCCGAAATGTTTATCGGAGGTACCTAGAGACTGGCGGCTTTGTTCGTCGCCAAGGAAGGCCACGATCTCGGGTCACAACTGAAAGGCAGGATCAATTCATCGTGACGACCAGCTTGAGAAATCGTCACCTTACCTCCATTGAGATACAAAACCAACTTCGCGACTTCCACGGAGTATCTGTGAGCGCTCGAACTGTTCGGAGAAGGTTAAAAGAATGCGATATGGTACCACACAAGCCAGCTAATGGCCCCAAACTAACGCGAGCCCACCGAACAGCGCGCCTTCATTTCGCACGCAGTCATTTAAATTGGACACAGCAAGATTGGAGCCGTGTACTCTTTTCTGATGAGTCTAAAATTGTGTTACATGGCAATGATGGAAGGAAGAAGGTCTACCGACGTAAGGGAGAGCGTTTCGCACAATGCTGCTTTGAAGAGAGGGTTGCTTATGGCGGTGGCTCATGGACTGTCTGGGGCGGTATATCCGCGAGCGGCAAAACTCAACTTGAGGTTGTTACAGGACCACGGCTGCCAACATTAAATTCTGAAAGGTACATTCGTGAGTGCTTAGAACCTCACGTGATACCATACGCGGACTATGTGGGCCCAAATTTCCTTTTTATGCATGATAATGCAAGAGCCCATGCGGCCGGCATCGTCAGGGAATATCTTCGGGATGTGAACATCACAGTTATGGACTGGCCAGCCAGAAGCCCAGACATGAACCCCATTGAGCACATGTGGGACGAGCTAAAAAGACGTGTTAGGGCTCGTCAGCCAGTTGCCCAGACGATGCAGGAGTTGAAAACTGCCATAGAAGAGGAATGGGAGATGATCCCTCAAAATTTCATAGAGCGGTTGATAAACTCTATGCCTAATCGTATGAGAGCTGTGGTAGATGCCCATGGAGGCAACACGCGTTATTAAATTAAACCTTTATTTGATAAAACATGTTTTTTATTCAAAAATCAATTGCCTTTAACAAGGCGCATATCCGACTTGTTAGGCGTAGCTCCATGTCGTATGGTATTCTGAATTCAAATTTAAAACAATACGATCGAAAAAGATGGTAAAATGTATCAGGTTTAAAACTGCATCAACAGTTTTTGTTCAATCTAGCAATCATATTTCGGTAGGGGCCATCGAAACCTAAACTCTAAGGTGGGCCAATAGATGTGTCCAGAAGTGTATTTTTTATCCTAGAATCTTTTGCTTGCTTAAGTTTTAGTATAAGTACTCGCGCCAAAAAACAACTTTGCAGCCTTGCTTGACAAATAAATATTTCCTCGATTCACTCCTACTTCTTTTTGTTTTGTTTTACTAGAGCTATTTTTACAATTCTACATTTAAGTATTTAAGTACTGGTCGAGACTTCACGTGCCCAGAGCGCTGGCTCGTTCTTTGGTCAAAGAATTAGCATTGCCATTCAACATGCCAATGCTGCCAGTCTTCTGGGCACGTTTCCGGATGACATCGATGCCGACGAGTACTTCGACGCCTAAGTACCCTTTTGTTTTTGTATTTATTTGTATAGTTAGTTAGTTAGTTATTTACTTTAGTACCTAGTGTAAATAGTGTTAACTTGTATATTGTTTATAAACCACAAAAATAAAATGATTATGAGAAATAAAAGAAAACTATTTAAGCAGGAACATTGGGTTCCTGTGACAATTGAGTATCTGGTGACGTGCCTGCCTATCTTAGAACAAAATTTTGCCCTCGAATCAATCTCTTTTCCTTGTATTTATCTTACGTGTGTATTTTTACCATTCTACATTGTTTTTTCAAAGTCGTAAACCTATTGTATTTAAATATTAGTATAAGGTAATTTAAACTTAATATAAGCAGAGCAGGTGGTTCGATTTATGTTACCTATATGTATAATAGGTATCTACATTACAATGAATGTTAATGATCCATGATAGTAAATACCTACACCTAGACATCCCGAGGTTTTCCCAAAATACAAACTGTGCTCTAAAATTAAATATTTAAATTTGTTCAAAGGTCAAAACGAGCAATGCATTTTAAAGTTGACTCGGTAGGTAAATAGGTATTTTATTAATTTTTCGCTGTCTACGTTCTGAGCTCCAAATATTTAATACAGTTTCAATTTCCTTCGCCATACAAACATTATTTATTATGAATACTTAGAAAGTCTTTATGAAAAGGTCTTGCCGCTACTTCATTTTCAGCGAAAGATGAAGCCCCAAAATTCTCAGTGTATAAGAATATTATATTATGAATATTATTTATCAGTTTTTGTTCTAAACTATTTGAGGTCTGTTTTGATTCAAGGTTGTAACAAATCCTGTTCCTAATTTTGCAGTTATCGTACCTATACACTATAATCGGCAATTATGCAATTATCTGGCAATAGACAATTAAAGTTACTTACAACAGTTCACAAAAAAACTAACTAACGAAATTACGTTTTGAACCCGCAAACAAAACTACGTTCATAAAGACAATGACGTCTTCTCCTGTGTGCTAAAAGTAGACTATAATAATGTGCTATCTTTATCTGCCGAGCAAAGAGATAGGGCAGTCCCCCTGTTGACCGCGACCTCTTTAAACGCTGCGCTGTTATGTTAGGTTATGGTTTAGTAATAGTAACGCCTAATAAATGAGTGCATTTGACGCAGACTGGAAAATGTTATATAAAGCATGTTATGAACTAATGATTCCACGTTTGGTATTTGTAGCTTTACTTCAGATTGCAACGAACAATGATTCAGAAAGCGTAGGTACGGTCTTTCCACTTTAATTTTTGTAACTGTCCTGCAAACAAATTTATCTCAAGTCCAAGTTCACGGCAAAAAATAAAATAAATTGCCACCAATGCATTTCATATCTCAAAGGCACAGAGTATCCATGGAAAAGACCCAGGTGTTCTAGAATCTACGGCAAAAATTCCGAAGGCCACCTACTGACGTTAATTATATCGATAAAAACTAGCTAGGTTTAACTTGGTTTATTTTTAAACCTTGTTTATCGACGTAACACGATTATAAACGAATTATTTCGGTTTGAGAAGAAGTTGATTGCAATCTAGAGATTTCCTGTTAGCTTTGTGGCAAGACGTAAATAATGCAATAAACAAGATGCGATGACCTTTCATAAAGTGCACTTATTGTGCAGGACTAATTTTTAGGTCACGCAAATGCAATGCTGCGCTAAGACAGCATCGGCACAGCTTAGAACAATTTCCACTTTCAGTGTGTCTAACAAAAAAATAATCAATGCAACATATAGTATCTACGTACTACAGACATTTTACATCATATACTTTACATTCATTAATATATGTATATATCATACTTCTTTATTTTGCATTAATATTTTGCGAATCGGTCTAAAACGATTTGTTTTCTTTAATTTTCATTGTTATGACACTTATGTCAGGCTGTCAAGCTATCATTACTTTTTCTTCCAAATTTTCTCTCATAGAGTTTCTTACTAGCATAATCTATGAAGGTTACTTTTGATTTATATAATTTAAATTATTTTTATCAATATTTTAGCCCAAATATTGTATTTTATAGATAATTATGATTGTTTACTGAATAACTGTATCTTAAATTAGATTTATAAAAATAATTGACACGCTCTCAGAATTCAGCGAAGAGGTTCTTGAATGAATACTGATATTTATGGCCGATTCGATTACTGGCAAGTGGGATTTTTTGAAAGAAAGACTTCAAAACTGGAAAAACTCTAAAAAAGAACGTGGTGAAAAACTTTGATTACAAACATTGATGGCAACATTGGCAATCCAATCACAAGTATCACAAATATTCCACAGGGCTCAAAGGCCACGGCTTTGGTTTTATTACGGCTCTCCAACTCAACGCTTTTTATGCCAACATACAGTTACATCTATAACTCACAAACATGTTATTATACTCAAAATTACGTTTACAGTACTGTAATTATGGCAGATAAATTGCCTAACACAAAGCTCGCCCATGGCACCGGCACCGTCCATGCTCTAGAGGTAATGGTATGCTGTTGAAGCCGAGGACGTTTAATACCTATTCAATGAGGAGTGACACTAAAGTAAAAGTTTCAATTTAACTTCAAAAGGGTTGGATTCCGTTCTGCTTTACAAAGTTTGGTAAAATTGACCATTCCCTTCAAAACGTTATTGCACTAGCACATAGGCTACTGCTTATCCCGGTAGTACATTCCCTTTGGATAATTTCCGACACGAAAGCGGACGAAGCCGCTCTCAAAAGCTAGTCTATATCTATATATATATCTATAAAAATTAATTGCTGTTCGTTAGTCTCGTTAAAACTCGAGAACGGCTGAACGGATTTATCTTATCTTAGTCTTAAAATGTTCGTGGAGGTCTAGGGAAGGTTTAAAAGGCGAGAAAAAATCGAATAATTGCCGGTAAAAACCTAAAAACAGCCCTTTTCTATTTCCCATACAAACATTTTCTAAATAAAATGTAGAGTCAATTTGAACTTTATTGCTATTCAATAAAGTTCATATTAAATTATTATCACTCACTGTTGTCTAAGCAATAGTGTGTTCCTAACGACAAAAAGTCAATTTGCAATTTATTACCGCTGCACATAGTTCAAATTCAATCATATCTATCAAAATAGTCTTCGCGTGCGCTTTGGAGGATCTAATGTCTAATATTCCGAAACTAAACAAAAGTGAATCGCGAACGCGACAAAATTTCATAGTCACAAAATGTAATAAATCATTAGTAGTACTGATTTTCAATCATTTTGTGAAACTTTGATTCCTACACTACAAATGACTGAAGAAATTTACAATGAGACATTGATCATAATAGAAGATATGTGTTTATTGATAGCAAATAAAGTATTGTCGTGTTTGGGAATGACAGCACCCAATCGTCATATGCACGATGCATTAAACCACGAGTTGCAAAGGGAACAACAGTACGACATTGAAGCATTGGCCGAAACAGTTCGCACAAATGTTCCACAATTAAATCAGCAACAAAGAATTGCGTACGACACTTTGATAGAAGCTGTGAACAGTGGATCTGGTGGAATTTATTTCCTTGATGCTCCCGGAGGAACCGGAAAAACGTTCTTACTTTCATTGCTTTTGGCGAGGATCAGATCGCGAAATGATGTTGCTCTAGCGTTGGCTTCATCTGGAATAGCTGCGACTCTGCTAGAAGGCGGGCGAACTGCGCATTCTGCGTTGAAATTACCATTAAACATGCAAATCACCGAAACACCAATTTGCAACATCACCAAAAACAGCGCTATGGCCAAGATCCTACAGGTATGCAAATTAATTGTTTGGGATGAATGCACAATGGCCCATAAGAGGTCACTGGAGGCACTGGACAGAACATTGAAAGATCTTCGTGACAACCAAAATATTTTTGGTGGGGCCATGATTCTGTTGTCAGGTGATTTTCGTCAGACTCTTCCAGTTATTCCCCGATCAACTGTTGCTGATGAACTAAATGCATGTCTAAAATCATCGAATTTGTGGCAGTACGTAAAGACACTCCAATTACAACTAACATGCGAGTATTTTTGCAACATGATGAAACTGCAAATGTGTTTGCGAAGCAGTTGTTAGACATTGGAAATAATAAAATTGCAATGGACACCTCGACCGGATTCATCACATTACCCACAGATTTCTGTCACACCACAGATTCAAAAGAGGAGCTTATTCAGCATGTTTTCCCAGATATAGCGCAAAAGATCAATAACCATAATTGGCTGGGTGAACGAGCAATAATGGCAGCGAAAAATAAAGATGTCGAGGATCTCAATGCGACCATTCAGAATTTTCTTCCAGGACAGTTGGTTTCCTTCAAATCAGTCGACACCGTTATGAACCAGGATGACGTAGTCAACTATCCCACGGAGTTTTTCAAATTCACTGGAATTGCCTGGATTACCACCTCACAATTTGCAGTTAAAAGTAGGATCAGTTGTCATCATGCTGCGTAACATTAATCAACCTCGACTATGCAATGGAACAAGACTGGCTGTGAAAAAGCTGATGAATAACGTCATTGAGGCAACAATCATAAAAGGAAAATACAAAGGAGAGGATGTCTTCATCCCGCGAATACCGATGATTCCAACGGATTTACCATTCGATTTTAAACGCTTACAATTTCCAGTACGTCTGGCCTTTGCGATGACAGTAAATAAATCGCAAGGACAGTCTCTAGAAGTTTGCGGAATCAACTTGGAGTTTCCCTGTTTCGCGCATGGACCGTACCTACATACGTCGCGTGTTGCGCGTCGGAAAACCGTCTTCTTTGTTTATTTACGCACCACAAAACAAAACAAAAAATATAGTTTATGAGAAAGCTTTAAATTGATTAACAAACTGTATCATAACAGTGTGTGTCTGTTAATATCTAATTTAAACCTTATAAATAGCCAGTATTTCAGGTAAACTCTGTTTTTTTAAGCAAGCAACATGTGTCGAAAATAATAATAAAACTTCATGCTTCATTACAAAAATGCTTTTATAATCAATACGTTTTGTTTGTTTTAAAATTAATTTATACAAAAGTTTAAGTCTTTTATTTATAGATTGAGGCATTACGAAGTCTGCCGGGTCAGCTAGTCACATATAAAATTTTATTGATACCAATTCTTATAATTATAATAGAATACTTATAATTATAATAGACCGATTAAGTTGTAATTTGGTAAGTATACTAACACATGAATTTCGGTGAGCCAAACACGTACGTGTAACATAAATAAAAGAATTTTGAATATGATGGTCACTTTTACAAATAACAAAAAAAGTTTTGCGAACTGTATCGTGTGACTTATCAAATGAAAGGGCTTACTGTGAGGGTCTCTAATATTTTTTTTTTAATAATTTTAAAATAAATTGTTTTAAAGTTATTTAAGAAAATTGATAAAAATTGATCTACGAAACTACTCAGCCTAAAATTTTGGAAAAATACAGAAAACTAGTTCTTTATTTATAGATTACAGAAAAACCTATGAGAAGTCTATGTTACTAAAATAGCTTGGTAAATATCTGAATATTGTGCGTACAAACTTCTATCTGCAGTTGGAATGTATGAGACAACATGTTTTTCAACTACAATGTTAAGTTTGTTCTTGGGATAATTTCATCCCAATTACGGAACCCTTCATTTTGCGTGGTCCGAGACGCACTTGGCCGGAGACTATAGACATGATGTGAGGTTTTATGTTTAACATTCATTGTAATATCACGATGGAAAATTATAACTAATCACACTACTATTATAAAGACGAAAATTTGTGAGTGCGTGTGTGTATGTGTTTGTATGTTTGTTACTTCTTCACACGCAAACGGCTGGACCGATTTGGATGACATTTGGTATGTAGATAGCTTATACATAGGCTACTTTTTCGCAGCTATTACTAATTAAAAATGCGAAAGTGAATTTGTTTGTTTGTTACACTTTCACGCTAAAACGGCAGAACAGATTTGAATGAAATTTGGCACATAGGTAGACCATAACGTTGATTAGGACATAGGATACATTTTATCCTAGTAGTACGTTCCCATGGGATAATTTCCGTCCTCCACGCGGGCGAAGCCGCAGGCAAAAGCTAATATTTTGATACTCGCAAATAAATCAAAACCGATGTGGTGATTTGGCACAAATCAAGGTCTTACAGCATAAATAAAAGAAAAATTCGGAAAATTGTTAATTTGTAATTTTATTACATAAAACATTTTTTTTTTTTTTGGATAACTAACTTCTTACCGTCACGTATATCAATTTATGGGACAAACCCTTCATTTTGCGTGGTCCGACACGCACTTGGGCAGTTTTTTTAAAGTTAGTAGACACAGTTTTTCGTTTTACACTGAAATACTGTATTCGTAATAAAGATTTGGTACTACAATGCTACAATGCGCGTGTCGAAGTATTAGATATTCTAAATGATCAGAAGTTCTAATGGATATACTGGTTATTATAATAAACAAATAAATAAATCATGGCTTAGCTACACTCCTACCAACTTATCTGTGAAATGGCGAAAATTGGAACTACGGCCGTCATATTGAAATTTCATTCGATTGTGACGCATGGCAAACTATTGTGCCGACTCGACGGTGCCGCCTCTTTCAGTTCACAGATAAGTTGGTAGGACTGTACCTACTTGTTTGTTAATTTATCACAATGTCAACTACGATATTTTATGGAAAACTCTGCTTGTATGTACACGATGGGAATTAAATACACTTCTGGACACATCTTTTGGCCCACCTTGTATTTTCAGTTTCGTTTGGTCCTAGCTAAAATTTTATATTAGGTCGAGCAAAATGTTTTTATGCAGTTTTGAACCTGGCACATTCACAATTTCATTCAATAGTCTTTTTTTGAATTTCGAACACAGAATTTAAAGAAACAAAAGACAATTTGGAGCCTGTTTGTTGATATCAAACAATCGAATACTAAGAAAACTTGGTTTTATTGGTTTACTTGGATTTAATTCTTGAAAAAGTGATTGATATCTTTGGTTTTGCAACAAACATTACTTATTCTTAACATTAAGGTGAGGTTCTATCAATAATCTATGGATACTTCACCTGAAGTCGCCGCCCAAGCTGTGGCACTTATTCAGGCCGGACACAGCCAAAGAAACGTGAGTGCTCAACTTAATTTAAGTCGATCTGCGGTCCGAAATGTTTATCGGAGGTACCTAGAGACTGGCGGCTTTGTTCGTCGCCAAGGAAGGCCACGATCTCGGGTCACAACTGAAAGGCAGGATCGATTCATCGTGACGACCAGCTTGAGAAATCGTCACCTTACCTCCATTGAGATACAAAACCAACTTCGCGACTTCCACGGAGTATCTGTGAGCGCTCGAACTGTTCGGAGAAGGTTAAAAGAACGCGATATGGTACCACACAAGCCAGCTAATGGCCCCAAACTAACGCGAGCCCACCGAACAGCGCGCCTTCATTTCGCACGCAGTCATTTAAATTGGACACAGCAAGATTGGAGCCGTGTACTCTTTTCTGATGAGTCTAAAATTGTGTTACATGGCAATGATGGAAGGAAGAAGGTCTACCGACGTAAGGGAGAGCGTTTCGCACAATGCTGCTTTGAAGAGAGGGTTGCTTATGGCGGTGGCTCATGGACTGTCTGGGGCGGTATATCCGCGAGCGGCAAAACTCAACTTGAGGTTGTTACAGGACCACGGCTGCCAACATTAAATGCTGAAAGGTACATTCGTGAGTGCTTAGAACCTCACGTGATACCATACGCGGACTATGTGGGCCCAAATTTCCTTTTTATGCATGATAATGCAAGAGCCCATGCGGCCGGCATCGTCAGGGAATATCTTCGGGATGTGAACATCACAGTTATGGACTGGCCAGCCAGAAGCCCAGACATGAACCCCATTGAGCACATGTGGGACGAGCTAAAAAGACGTGTTAGGGCTCGTCAGCCAGTTGCCCAGACGATGCAGGAGTTGAAAACTGCCATAGAAGAGGAATGGGAGATGATCCCTCAAAATTTCATAGAGCGGTTGATAAACTCTATGCCTAATCGTATGAGAGCTGTGGTAGATGCCCATGGAGGCAACACGCGTTATTAAATTAAACCTTTATTTGATAAAACATGTTTTTTATTCAAAAATCAATTGCCTTTAACAAGGCGCATATCCGACTTGTTAGGCGTAGCTCCATGTCGTATGGTATTCTGAATTCAAATTTAAAACAATACGATCGAAAAAGATGGTAAAATGTATCAGGTTTAAAACTGCATCAACAGTTTTTGTTCAATCTAGCAATCATATTTCGGTAGGGGCCATCGAAACCTAAACTCTAAGGTGGGCCAATAGATGTGTCCAGAAGTGTATATGGATTAATGGGAATCTTATGATATTGATATTATATAAATGTGTGTTTTAAATTTTCCTTTCGATGGGTTTGTGTATAATTTATGTACCTTTTTATTTCTGTGCTCAATGGCAAAGATATTCTAAATATTAATCACTACTTTTAAACTCCGTAAATTTAAGTTTGTAGCTAAGTTATAGTATAATACCCCTCTTAACTTGGCTCATTATAGCTTGCCCTAGTTTATTTGTATAGAAAACATGATAGTCTACTACACTCACCTCCTACACATTAAAACACTAGCCAGTTTGGTTGGAGGCCTTAAATAAGCCTCCTTTTAAAAAAAAAAACACAATAATTAGCATGTTTATGTATGTTTATTGTATAAGTAAACACAGAAGCTCTCGTAAACTGCGTAGAAAATAAGTTATCATAGAAAATAATAATTTTTGTTACTACCTTTTTTAGTTCTAGGTACATCAGACATTTGTCTATTTCATAGAAAAAAATGTAGTTTGTCACACAGAGCACATGTTTTGACATTATTATATTTTTTTATTAATAAAAAAAGCTTGTTGTAAGCTTGTAATGAAACTAAATTTACTGTGTAGATAACGTGCGTAAAATTTACTATCTAAATTAGGACCCAGTTTGAATAAATATAGCAATGAATCAAAAACATAGGAGAAAAAAATCTCCACTTTGCAAAAAGCACCGTCAGATGCCAAGTTTAGAATCTTTTATGACATCGGAATCTGTAATCGCAAACCTACAGCCAGTCCAGGAGGCAACAAGAGCTGAACTAATTGAAGAAGCTCCAGAGATATATAATTCAAACGAATCTTTCAAGGCTGAAGTTGCAAGGTTCATAGAAATATCCAATTACTTTTCTAGTCCTCTTCACAAAACCGCATCGTATATCTGTGAAAATCGCCTGGTGTCCTACCCTACTGTATTCAGATTCGAATATAAACGAGGGGTTATCACAACGGAGCGCATTAAGTTTTGCAATGTTACTCTGGAGCCGGTGTTCATAAGACTGTTCAAACTCATTCCTGATTTGGAGCAAATCAGGTTTACGAACTTGTCCCTCTCTCGATGTAAGAGGATTCCTCCAGGCCTGTCATTCAACTTAGTATTTGTGTATGACGATGTGAATGAAAAACCGACGTGTAATGCTAAAATGATATTCGTCGCTTCTAAAAAAACGACCACCCCATGCTACCAAATATGTGAAACTGAATTAGATATTGATGTACAAAAAACTCGTCTAATTACTAAATAATCAAAATTTACGTGCTAACCGGCAATTTGGAATAATTCTACTTCACAAAAACACAATGTGACCATTGTTTCAATTTACTTGCCAGGTTTGCACGATGTTTGTGGTTCAACAATCGTGTTAACTTTAATGCTGTTAATATTTTTGTATTATTAAAGTCACTCCCCATTTACCTAATGCTTCTAATTTCAAGGTACCTCAATTATTATTAGTCCTCGGTGAAAGTTCGCCAATCATGGTAGCAACTTCACAACGTAGGCACTATCAATAAAACGGACGCCTTTACACCATAAAGCTGCTTTTTGTATATACTGATTCACCGTGTCTCTATGGTCCTTTGTTTGTCCTAAAATTGCAGCTTGCAAGTAAAATTGTTTTGAAATTGGAAAGCCCTGGCGCTACACACATTTCAGCTGCATGGGACAGGCTTCACATAAATCTATTAGCCCATGCAACCTTGCGCTTTATTCGGAGTGCACTTTGTCATACAACTGCACAGTAATTAGGTGGTTTCTTTAGTTGACGAGTTCGCAATGTTGTATACTGATTGCACGAGGTTCCTTGTTATTATTTATTATTTAATTTTTAGCCTTTGTTGTCCCACTGCAGGGCAAAGGCCTCCCTTTCTCTTTTCCCCTCCTCTCTGTCTTGAGCTCGTACCGATCCTGTCTGTAGGCGTCAAGCTCGTCTCGCCATCTTCTCCTGGGTCTGCCTCGATGTAGATGGACGTTTTCTGGGACCCAAATGGTAGTAGATTTGGCCCATGACTCGTTCGACTACGGTAAACGTGTCCTATTCAGCTCCTACACAAATCGCCGACGTCACTCAAAAAGCAGCCATTTTTGGGTGATGACGGCGATTTGTGTTTTGGAGCGCAGCACTGTGTTCCTAACACGATCCATTAATCTGACTATAAGAATTTTGCGCTCCATTGTTTGCTAGCAGACCTCAAGTTTGAACCTGTGCAAAACCGTCAAAGACCACGTCTGAGCGCCGCATGTGAGGATAGGGAATATGCACATGTCCATTAATTTGCGTTTATGGTAAATTGGTAGGTCTTCTTTCATGAGACTTTTCATCAAGGTTCCTTAAGCATCTAATATTAGGTCTTTACCAATAAAATTGCCGTTCTGCAGTACTGGCCATTTCAAATCAAAATAATTTTTGTTTGGCTAAGAATTCTAATTTCAAATTAATTTTATTTTAAAAACATGGATTTTTTTTTCCAAAAGTAGTCATTTGTTTATTGATTAGTGTTACATTTTCATCGCATTTCAATCTTTTTCGTCATCATGGATACGTTAAAAATTCGAGTAATTATGGAATATGAGTACCGTCGTGGCAGCAACGCGGCACAAGCGGCACGCAGCATCAACGACGTTTACGGAGCTAACACTACAAACCAATGCACCACTTGTTATTGGTTTGCTCGCTTCCATTCTGGAAATTTCGACCTGAAAAATGAACCTCGCGGTCGTCCGAAGACTTTGGTCGACAATGACGAATTAATGGCGATTGTGGAAGCTGATGATACACAATCTACGGCTGAATTAGCAGCAGCTTTCGACGTTAGCGTCAAAACAATATTGGTCCATTTGCGTCAAATTGGCAAGGTAAAAAAGCTTGACAAATGGGTGCCCCACGAACTCAATGATCGCCAGCGCGAAGTACGCGTCGAGACGTGCCTTGCACTCCGCAACAGACACACAAATGAAGGAATTTTGAACCGCTCAGCAAGTTGGTTGGATCCTGGTTCAGCACCTAAACAATGCCCTAAACGAAAACTTACCCCTAGAAAAGTAATGGTCACTGTTTGGTGGTCTAGCGCCGGTGTGATTCATCATAGCTTCTTACCAAACGGGGTGAGCATTACTTCAGATGTGTACTGTGAAGAACTGAACACAATGATGGAGAAGCTGGCACATCTCCAACCAGCATTGGTCAATCGCTCGTCTCCGCTGCTCCTGCACGACAACGCGCGACCTCATACTGCACAGCAGACGGTCTCCAAGTTGCAAGAACTGGGGTTGGAAGCTCTCCGTCATCCGCCCTACTCACCAGACCTTGCGCCTACAGACTACTACTTTTTCCAGAATTTGGATAACTTCTTGGCGGGAAAAAAATTCAATACCCGAGAGGCAGTACAAAATGCCTTTGAAGAATTTGTTGCCTCCTGTCCAGCTGATTTCTTTAAGAAGGGCATCAATAAACTGCCACTGCGTTGACAAAGATGCATTGATTGCATGGGTGATTACTTCGATTAGTACAAATAAAAAATGCATGAAAAAAAATCGTTTAAATTTTTTCGTACAAAACGGCAATTTCATAGGTAAAGACCTATTATATAAGTCAATACATACACGAGGTAACTACTCATAAGCTGGTAATGAGTGAACAGCAAAATCCCGGAAGAAATGATGCAAATATTGTATTGCCGGGACTTTTAAACAACGACATACCTAAGTACAAATATTTGCAAAACTTCATGATTTGATTAACCATGACCTCAAGCCTCCCCACAATTAATAAAATTTTACTGGTAGGTACAGCATGATAATGTGACTTATGCGAATTTCATGAAACATGACGTTTTTGAATAAGCGACACACGAGCAATAAATTCACATATTTTTTTAAATCTTTTTAAGGTCATTTTGTCGGAAATATTTAAGAAATCGAGAGTTTCGGAATATTTTGAAAGTTTCAGTTCCTGTAGGCGTAATACTTGCCTACTTCGTTTCTAAAATTCAAACTTTGAGTCGGCATTAACCTACGTCGTTAGAATTCCATTAACAGTTCCTACCTATCCTAGCTCAGTATTGTAAGTACCTACCTACCATGTACGCACGGCTACAGATGAAGCTATACATTTCCAGTATAACCTGATCTCGCATTGTATTGGATTTCCTTACAATGAGAGGTCAGTGTAAACTGGAAATGTATAGCTTGATGTGTTTACCTACTGGAATAAGTACTCGTATTAGCAAGTTTGACTCAATTCTGTACTTAGTAATGTACAGCATAGGCATACATTTGATATTAATTGTTGACGAATCGATACTTATAATAAAATAGTAACGAGGAATGTTTGTCCGTTTGTCTGTTTGTCTGGATGTATGTTCCGGATGGGCGCAAAAACGGTTAAACGGATTTGGATGAAATTTGGCGTACCTACAGTTAGAGTATATAACCTGGATTAACACATAGGTTACCTACTTTTAAACCCGATAGTTCGTTCCCGTGGGATATTTTCCGAGATCCACGCGGCTGAAGCCGCGAGCATAAGTAGTAACATAATCACAACATCCTAATAGTAACGTACTTTGATGTTTACATCTAGGTAACCAAAGAGTTCCAATAATAGGAACGTGGCGATATATTTTGCATGTCATTGTTTATGTAGGTATGTATCTATACCCGGTCAAGGCTCTTTAAGGCAAGTTCATAACAAGAATTCATTATTGTCTTCTCAAGGAGAGCTGACCCACCAAGACTAAACGAATATTGGTAACACCTAGATCATAAATATATCAACCTACATTCCAGCACTGATTATAACATTCAACTAACCTTCTTTTAACGACTTGGAATTCTTCTTGATTTGGCCGGTGATGGCAATAGAGAGGGAGAGAAGGGATGCATTGCATCGATACGCCTTTTTGCCGATACGATACCGATACTCTTATAAAAGTATTGGCGGTACGCTTATTGAATTTAAATGAAGGTAAACTAAAGTTCGGGTAAATTTTTAAAATTAATATAAAAAAAAATACGGACTTAGAATGAGAATATTTGGAATCAATGTAATTTATAACAGAAACCATAAAAAACGATTGATCAAAAAAATAAGCAACAATAAAGGTAACAAAAACATAAGAACAACTAAAAATGAAGCAAGTAAGTTGATCTAAATGACGCATAGCGTAGGAGATCTTTCCGATTGACGTCATATTACTGGAACTCGGCTACGTAAGGTAAATTATAGTCATTATTTTATCTATGGAATAGAAACTTCTTGGAAAACCGCGGCAATATTATTTATGTCTTGTGTTAGTTAGAGAAGTGATTATTTTGTGATTATTTATCTGTTGAAATTTTGTTAGCGATAGAATAAAATTATGTTATAATAGCCTATCAAATGACTCGGAAATATGTAGTTTGATTAGCCATACACCCTTGTTTGAAGAGTTACGTTGTAATAACTGTAATTACCAGCGATTACCATACTTACATTTCTTCCTCTATATGCTTAGGTATGTTATTTAACGGTTGTTTAACAATAAACAAAGTGAATAATTTTATTGAATGATATAATTATGTACAAAAGATTTGAGTATACCTACTGGAAAAGTTTTTAAGACGCAGATAAGTGGCAGCGCCCTTGAGTGGTTAGCTTGCGTGTTTACGTGTGGGGTGAACTCATCCAATTTCGTGATAAAACAAAATATGTAATATAACTGCGATACTTTAGTAAAATCTTCTTTTTTATTTAAATTAGGAACATAAGGTCTTTCTTTTACAATAAGTAATTAGGATAGAAAACTTAATTTTCTAAGCCTTTTAACTAATAATCGAAACCTTTGTTAAAACTTAACGAAACGGATTATCACGAAATTAGGACGCAAATAATTGCGTGAGTTTACTATACGTCCACTTTCTAATAGGACTCGCTCATCAATGAGCGCTGTCCCAAATGAGACGTATTATTAATTTATTACATATAAAACAAAAGTTATTATACGAAGGGGGATCAAAAAGTAGTCAGAATGAGATAGATAATAATGACTATTGATAACTTAATAATTTATTTTTCTACATAGTCTCCGAGTCTCTCTACACTCGGTGTCCAGCGGTTTTCCAAGACTTCAATCCCTTTCAAAAAAAAAGTTTTGTCTTGGTCCTGCAAAAAGCTCTCCACGGCATCCATCACCTCGTTATCGTCTTCGTACCTGTTTCCCCTTAAGTATTCTTTCAATTTGGGGAACAGATAAAAATCGCTAGGCGCCAGATCTGGTGAATAAGGGGGGTGGTTAACCAATTCAAAGCCAGCTTGCTGAATGGCAGCCATCGCAACTTCCGACCTGTGCGCGGGTGCGTTGTCGTGATGAAACAACACGCCCCTTCGAAGTTTCCCTCTACTTTTCTCTTTGATGGCATTCCTCAACTTAGGAATTAAAGCTGCATAATATTGGCCTGTAATAGTGGTTCCACGCTCCAGGTAATCAATCAACTATATCCCTTCTGAGTCCCAAAATATTGAGGCCATAACCTTGCCAGCCGATGCCACGGCACGAAACTTCTTCGGGGTCGGTGATGATGGCCGTTTCCATTGCGAAGATTGCTGTTTTGTCTCGGGATCAAAATGATGGACCCATGTTTCGTCCATTGTTACGAAACGAGACAAAAAGTTTTCAGAATCTTCTTGAAACATATCCAACAGTATCTTCGAAATGTCAAGTCGATTTTGTTTCTGACTGTCGGTTAACATTCTCGGCACCCACCTTGCGGAGACTTTTCTCATATTCAAAGATTGTTTCAATATGGATTGAATACTTCCATATGAAATGCCCGTTTCTTGAATTAAGTATCGGATGGTAACTCTTCGATCGCTCAGTACAATTTTCTCGACTTTCGCAACATATTTTTGGGTGACTGACGTCGATGGACGGCCGCAACGATGTTCGTCTTCCGTGCTCGTTCGTACTGGAAATTGAGAAGCCCACCTTGCGACAGTGGAATAAGGCGGAGCAGACTCTCCTAATGTTGCCTCCAAATCGCAATGAATCTCTTGCGTCGTTAACTTTTTTAAACAGAGGTATTTAATAACGACTCGCACTTCGTTTTTCTCCATTTTCGAGAACACGTTCCGACACGAAGGAAACAAATGACTACATTCAGAAAAAAACAAAAGAGAATCGAAGATTTTTTTCTTTATTAATATTACAAATATGTATCTGAGGTATGCCTGCCAGTATTTATTTTCTTTCTTACCAAGGAGTATGTCGCTCTCACTACTTTTTGATCCCCCCTCGTATTATAACACGTAGGTAGATATACTAAATTATCTTTAAAATGGTGAAGGTGTCATAAAAATACGCTTGATAATTTTTGCGTGATTCTCAGTTTTTATCCGCATTAGACATAAATTTACGAATTAATTATACTATGTAATATAAAAATAATTTAAAATTTTCACATAAAAAAGTTATTAAGAAAATGGTCTAATTTAACATATCTATATTTTGTCCAAATCATGAACACTACTCATTTAGACGTGATCGACGCTTAAAATAATTAAAAGTCGCTTATCGTCGCCTTAAGCAGTACGCAAATTTTCACAAAGTGTTCTATCCATGAATATGAACAACTTTCACTATGGGACCACGAAAAAAAAACAGCTATTTCATACAAAACTTCAATAAATAGCTCCTCGACCAAAATGTATGAAAGAGCTGATTTTTTTTCGTGACTTCGGGATGATGCCATAGTGAAAGTTGTTCATATTCATAGGTAGAACATCCTGTGAAAATTTGCGCACTGCTCAAGAACTTTTCCTGTATTTAGCCTTCATAAAGTTTGCCAGTTCATAATCACTGTCCTTTTCTGAGTACCTACCCAGAAAATGAAAGACAAAAAAGTTAATGAATCCAAATCATCAGGGAGATTTCCTCGAAAAATAATTTGCTGGAAAGCCTACCTTGTTTGGAAAACGAGCTGCATAGGATTTAGATATGGGTAAACAGAAACTCTCAAAATAGGAAAGTTCTTTACATGAACCGTTCGTAAAGTAAACTACGCAGTCATACCTTTTATATATCTTCTGGTGAAAAGTTATCTGAGTTACTTTTCAAGTAAGTTTGTTTGAAGTTAGTAGCCATCCTTCAATTTAACGTTGGTGATGTATGGCAAGTTAAACGTGAACTAGCCGGGTTCTTACCAAGTAATAATTTCAGGAAATAGCCAAAGCGCTAAGCCAACTAATAGTTTTTAAATTTTCATTTTAACTTCAGCTTAAAAGATTTCTAGCTCAACTAATAAACATTTCTACGCGACATCTACCTACGCGGCTACGATGTGCAAATGTCACCACTCGAACAGTGTGAAGACACTCTTCGAGTGAGATTCCATATTGGGTGTCGGCGACACGCGCTCGATCGGTGACATAAGCGGCTGCAACATCCGCAATATTCGTGAAAGCGAGTTGTTGAAGCCGTCCTGCCGCACTTCGAAGTCTGGCTGAAAAAGGGAGGGCATCTCCTACAGGCTCACTCAGGTGCTGACTAGGCACGGTTGCTATTTGAACAAAATTGGGCGAGAGGCTAGAAATTGGGCGAGAGGCCTCGGCAAATTACCACTATTGCGGAGGGCTTTGATTCTGCATAGCACAAGCTCGAGGAATGCCCTGCGTGGGCTTCTGAACGACGGATCCTGGTCGCCAAGATCAGGCGAGATCTATCTATGCCAGCAGTAGTTACGTCTACGCTGGTGGAGTCGGAGAACTAAAGGGAAATGGCCTCCTTCTGTGATACCGTGATTGTCCAGAAGGAGACTGCCGAGCGGGATCGTGGGTCAGGAATTTGGAGTCACGGACGCTCAGAGTGGGAACTCTGTCCGCCCACCGAGTGATCTCAGAGAAGATAGCGCACAGTGGTCACGGGCAGCCTTGCACTCTTGCACAGTTAGATTTTGGGGAAATCCCTTTACAGGTTTCCCAGGGATCAGCCTTATCAGATGTTGCACAGAGGAGGTTTCAGATCGGTCTTTTGAGAGGTAACAGTGTCCCCTTCCATGTGCTGATGGTGACCACCGGGGTGGTTTTAGTGAGGTAAAATCCCACACTTCCCGGTCGGGCGCCGTTTGAAGGTTACCCCCGAAAAAAATAAGTAGATACGGTCAGTCACAAAAGTAGATTAACATGCTACTTTTACACATCATAGGTACATAATGGCACAAAACTATTCGATAAATTGCATTTCATATACCTAATGGCTAAGGCATTATTTTAATTTTACTTCTGTTCCGATTTTAATATAGTTAGCTCAATAATTAAGATTTAAAAAACTGATGTTTTTGCGACTTTTGTCACTGACTGTACTGTTTTTTGTTGTTTTTGCGAAAAAGTATTGCTATTAATGGGCCAATGGAAATATACCAACAACATCGACCTGATCCGTAGGTATATAACAATGTAAAGTGCGTAAGCAAACGGAAACCTTTAATTTATTGCTTGTTTACCTTGGCGATTTTAAAACGGCTTTTCACCTTAATCGTTAATACAAAATACTGCCGTCAAAAACTATACTTACATAACATAAACAATATAATTAGGCATTCGATATTGCATTCATATTATTCGTAACTAAAACTCGGCTTACTCGGCTTATTTAGGGACCTTTCCTATGAACACTGCTATGATCGTCAGAAATAGGTACCTACCAAGATATAAACAGAAAGCAGAAATACAGCAGCATGACAATTTTCAGAGACTCTCTCAACCCCTAAAATATAATAAATGTTATGGATATGTCGCCACCGAATTGTACCTATAATACGCCGTAATACAAAACGTCTAGCCGAAATACATAAAGGCGCTGTTTTCTATTACGGCTGATTGACGTTCAGCCAAAATGTATTACGGCTAAATAAACGTACGCCGCATCGTGATAGCGCATCGCGTTTTACAATGCGGCTCAGCAACGTTCCGCGATAACAATTTGGCGCGTCGCTTTATAGTTTTTAGTTCCAAAATGGTTAGATTAGGTTATGTCAGAACTGTGACCAACCACGCGCGAGCCGAGCGAGCGCTACTTCCAAGTTGGTCGCAGTTACTTGGCTTGGTTATCCTATATTTTGATCTGTTTTCAACAGAGCTAAAGGTTAACCGTCGTTTTGGCGAACCTATCATTACGACTGTACATCAATCAGCCGTAATAGAAAACAGCGCCTTTATGTATTTCGGCTAGATGTTTTGTATTACGCTGTATTATACAATTTGGCTGCGACAGATAAAGCATGTTTCGTTTCACGGCTTCTGGCATCACCTTTTACCAAACAGTTAACTAATGTCCGATGTTATATCGAAAATCTCTTTAAGATTCGTAAAAGTTTAATTAAGTATGTAAAGAATAGAACCTTTAACAAATCTAAAACGCCACACTTGGCTAGTTGTTTAGTTTGCCTTATGCCCTGATTAAAAGTTCAAGAGTGCTAGGAAAACCTGTAGTTACAAGAGTTCGGTTTAAACGCAATTACTAGTACCTAGGTATGCATGCATATTATTTGCTACTGGAAAATAACTAAATCTGTGAGGTCATTAATAGTCATTATGATAAACACTAGGACACTAGCGACCCGCCCCTGCTTTCCACGGTTTTTACGACCTAACGAAACATCGCGACTTCTTTATTATATTTGTAAGTTTATACTATCGGTTATACACATAAACCTTCTGGAATTATATTCTCTGTAGAGAATATATTCCGGAAGATTTAGGGTCGCTAGTGTCCTAGTGTATATCCCTTTGGATGTAAATTATGTACTAATTTATGAACCCAAAACCCCAGGGGAGGGAGGGGGGGGGGGGGGGTGAGGCTAGTTGCGAACCCCATAGGTTCACAACTACTGATGATGATTTTATTCCATCGCATGATGTTTTTTTACGTTTATATATATTTATAATATAAGCTTATATACCTATTATATAAAGGATTTTTCCTTATGTACACCCATGTGTACAGTCGACGTGCAAGGAGATATAGTGAACTCACAGATATATTAGGTATACGATAAAGTCACTTTTTGAGAAAATAACAAAATTATATCCTAACATAACTAAAACTATTAAAAAACTAAAATATGGCATCGAAAAATTCCTCCGCATCATTGTCGACTGGTAAAGTACCCAAGAGACTGGCGGCATTGCCACGTTGTATGGCAATGCTAAGCCTCTGGCCAAGGTAAAAGCCAGCCCTTGGGTCATGGGAAGTGTCAACCAGCCGCTTGGAGATTTCGTTGAATAAACCATGAGCACACGGACCCCACGGCCCAAGGGTTTCAACCCCAAACGGCTCGAAAATATAATTACCGATAAGGTTATTATACTTTCGCCGCTTGAGGTTTTCCGTTTTTTTGTTTCTGTTTAAGTCTGTTTGACAACGTTTCTCCTCGAATTTTGATGCGATTTTCAGTTCGAAAAATTCGTTGCGTGGTTTCAAGGAACCACGCAACAGACAGACACGGGTTTATCTTATATTGTGTAAGTATACCTATAGATTATAGAAGATGCATAGAACTTATTTGTCATAAATATTACTCTGATTGCAAATTAAATACTTAGGTACGTTACTTAGGTATTATCTAATTAAATCTGCAGCATCTTTAAACAGGACTGAATCGTAATTTGTTTATTTGTTATAGGTATTTGCAACTGGATATTTTGATTGAGACTCTTACTGCTCGGATAGCAAGATATACTTTTATTTTGTCTCACTTAAGGCTCATGTAGTGACGATGGATGTAGGTACTATGGACAAAACTTAAGCATGCTCACTTAAGAAAATATTCCTGTGAGAACATGAGAGAGCCGTGAGAGAGCCGTGCATGCGATTATCGCCTTTGTGGTGATCATGCGGAACTTTGGCCCATAGTACTTATAGCTCCGAGATGGTTGCGTATTGGAATATACCTCAAAACTGAACTTAAGTCAATACCGAAAAACGTATTCCTATCCTTATATACGTACCGATTGACCTAAACGAAATAGAGCAAGATTCCAGGGCCGCCCGCCAGATCTTACTTATTTTCAGATTTAAAAAATGACATTTTGTCATACACACACACACACACATACACACACACACACACACATACATTCATACATTGTATGGGATAGAGTAGTGTTAGCTTAAAAAAAATGAATAATATTTTTACGTAACTTTAGTAGGTACCAAATAGGTACCTGAAAATTGACCGTCAGCCCTAGCTAGCAGATATGCCTGCCTACGTTCAAAGTCTTTCCCATACACTTTGTTAATCAGAAAATAAGTAAGGTCTGGCGGCTCTGGGATCTTGGACTAAAATACATAAATTAAATTAATCCAAATCAATGACTTTGACCCACGACCGGCGACCTCAACGTTTTGAAGTTGTTTCTTACAGCGACATCTCTCGATTTACACACAGACTAGTTGCTTTCTGACTGTCGTCATTGCGTTTCTTTTTTCCGCGATCTTCTTGGTCAGTTGGTCAGTTCTAGGTTACAAATGTAGGTACAAGCAAGTGCGTGTAGATGGCGTTTAAACCAAATTTGCGTTTATGTTGGCTCCAAAAGCACCAAGTGGATTTGTTGAAACAACTGGTGCTCATTATTTAGTGGCAGTAATCTATTTTTTTTAAGCAAATAATGTACTGTCTGGGCTCATTTTTCCGCAGCTCCCACAAATTAAATTAAATAGTAAGGGCCCAGTACCTCTTCAACATTGAGAAACTGATTGTGAATAATCTGTTCGTAGTATTTATTTATTTTTATTTATTTATTTATTGCACAATGTACACACAGTTACAGGCTTTGCTTACAAATAATGAGTACATAACCCCGTTGGGGCGCAGCAAGATAACTTAAAACTAGAATATTGTGTCTGTAACATTATTACATTATTAAATATTTATATTAAATTGTATTGTATTATATTATCATTAGATTCTGTTATTAGGTATTACATTTATAGTTTAATTATAATCTGTAATCTATTATTATCTAGTAGGTACCTATTATCACATAATTATATAAAGTTTAGGATGATCAGATGCCATTGTTTAAAAACCGGCCAAGTGCGTGTCGGACTTCGCACATTCAGGGTCCCGTACCACTGTTTTATCATTATATTGGTATTTGTTAATAAAATATACGTAAGTAATAATAAATATTATCATCAAATTTCAAGTTCATAGGTCAATGGGAAGCTAAAAGATTCTTCGGAACAAATTTTTGTAATAAAAAAAGGTGACTTTGGTAGCTTCCCATTCCTGTTTTCAAATATTTTTTAAAACGAAAAATACAATATTTAACTACTCAACGAGCTCTAAACAACGATACTCCACTCGATGGGGTAGGTCAAATTTTTTTTTCGCACCCCCCTTTAGCTTTATGGGAGCCCCCCTTAAAAACATATAAGTATATATTTTGACAATTTGAAGATCAAACCTGTGGGACAGACGGACACATGAGTGATAGCAATAGGGCTCCGTTTGGACCCTTCGGGTATGATTTAGCGCCTGGCGTTATTTTGTTTGCATCGATCTCGGAAATCAGAAAGGAAATGAATGTTACCTTAGGCGTTTAAAAACTATTTTAAACGGTAATACTCGGAATATTTGAACTCATGAATAAAATTTAAATTATAAAAAATAGCCATAGAGCAGTTCAATGCCAGTTAGGTATTATTCTAGGACTTATTTTGAGGGCCCTTTTGCTTACCGCCTACTAGGTGGTATCTACTGATAACCCGGAAGAGTCAAGCCACATTTTGATAGTCTTTATTGGTGAATAAATCCCAGTAGTCAGCAATATTGCGATGTTTAGTCGTTAGTGGTCAATAAGAAGATGACGTTTCTTTTGGTCTTTCTCCAACAGCCCCAAGGACATTGTTAATAAAGGCACCGAAAACAACAAAAATGTAACGCAGAAACTTTTCTGTTCATTTCCAAAAAGTTCATTGCTCCTTTAATTAACGAACCTAAAATACCGTCATAAAAATATAACTTAGAACTTCTCATTGTTCACCTCGGCATTTAAAGAAAATAACAGACTGTATGCCAGCGGTTTGTTACACGATTTAATTACCTATTATGTGAAAAACTATGAAGGTTAAAGCCCTCATAATGAGTTTCCGAGTGTGAAACAGGTTAATTAGCGGATATATTCGCGTTCGGCCGCGTCTGAGTGTTTTGGTCAGGACTCGTCGAGTGCCGTTATATTAAAGTGGGACACGCGACTCAATGCCATTGCCGTCGTGAAAGAATTGTGTGGACAATCCTAAATCTATTCAACGTTATTTAGATGTGTTATTAGCGTGTTGGGTTTTTTGTGCTGCCGTTTATGTGCTTTACGAGCACATGAATAATTTCCGTGAAAAGGAAATGTCGAATGTTGCGATTAAGTAAGGCTTTTAAGTCATGTAGGTGTAAGGTAAATGTGGTAGTCCTTGGGAGGTAAGATGGATAAAACTGTTACGAAACTTGAATAACAACACCCAATATTTCATTTCGAATTCGTCTTATTCACCGTATATTTACTTGTGTTTTAAATAAATAATTATGTAACTCTTTCGTGAACTCTACAGTTATTCTAGTCGTTACATAAAATCTTACATTTCTGACTGCTTTGCGGTATTATTTAGTTGTACCCATACAAAACAAAAATATGACTTAGGTAAGAAAATTGGTTTCGGTAAATAATGATTAGAAAGAAGGACTGGAAGCTTATCAAGAATTAATTGAATATCTCAAAAACGCTTTGCAACATATCCATGCGCAGCCACATTGCAGGATCCTCGAATATTTGATTTTAATTCAGGACTCCTAAGTATCAAAATCATATCCTACACCTACACTACTAACCTACGATCATTTACAGGAAACATAATGTTTATACATAAAATAATATGCTAACGAGGAGTACACCTTCTTAAAAATAAGTGCGGATACAGGATAGGCAGAAACAAACACACGTCAGTTGATTGCAAGAGGAAGATCCTGAAAGATATTGTAGAAGTTGCAAAAATAAATTACCGCAACGTATGACCTAATCGCAAGAAAATAACAACTTACGAGTGGCGTATGGTACGAACGAGGAAACTGCCGTTATAATCGAAAACGCGAAGACCATCAGAAAATGAGTTTGTTTCTACAAATCCACTTAATACCAGCCCACGTACGAAGTGGGTTAAGTCAAAACGTCCTTGAGAATGACGCAAGGGAGTACAGTTAGAGCAGGTAAGGAGTGCCTAGCAGAGTCGAGCGCGGGAGTCATAGCGGAGCATGAGCCGTGAGTCATTGTTGCATGATTGCATCGCATGACGTTAACGCTTTAACGGGAGCTTTCCATCTCCGCGGTCCGGCACAGGATAACGGGATCACTCCCTTCGATTTCAGTTTCGAACACCTTTCGTTTTCGAGTGTTGTGTCGCGGCCGACCTCCGCCGCCTTGCGTCACCTCACCCGTGTAATCGGGTTTTAGAAAATGAAATTCAGTGCGCTCGTGTCCTTCTTTATATGGCTAAGTTATGTTCATTTAGCCTTTGTCCCGTTTGCGGCTGATGCTGTTGTGGTCGGGGGTGAGAAGATGTTTACGTCACCTCAATGTGAAGAGTTCGATGAGACACGGAGCATGAATAAACAATTTGCCTTGTCGTGTATTTTTTTGGAGTACCAACATGGTTACTTATTGCAAAATAATGGAGGATGATGCGTAATTCTTTGAAAGCTTCTGTACACAATGGGTTAATCTGGGATTATTTTTTATTGAATTTGCAAACCGTATACCTAAGTAAGTAGGAGCTCGTCGCTAAGCAATAACAGCCACACGGGTCGATCCATCAGGTTAAGCTACGCTTGGCGGAGTTGTCCGAGGATGGGTGAGGATCTTTACATACCGAGACTCCTCCGTGCCTCGGAAAGCACGTTAAGCCGTTGGTCCCGGCTGTCCTTCGTGGATCTTTGACAGTCATTACGGGTCGTCAGAAGCCTAAGTCTGACAACTAGTCTTACCAAGGGGTATCGTATTACCCAGTTACTGGGTTATGGAGGTCAGATAGGCAGTCGCTCCATGTAAAATACTGATATTCAGCTGCATCCGGTTAGACTGGAAGCCGACCCCTACACAGTTGGGAAAAGGCTAGGCAGATTGATTGATACCTAAGTAAGGAAAACTTAACAAAACTGTCTTAAAAATCATAATAATACAAGACTTCCTAAGCCCCTACGAAATTGCTAAGATGAATATCTTTTAGTCTCTACCTTTATCTTTTCTATACTTGTACGCACGACTACAGATCAAGCTATACATTTCCAGTATAAGCAGATCTCGCATTGTATAGGATTTCCTTACAATGAGAAGTCATTATAAACTGGAAATGTATAGCTTGATGTGTAACCGTGTGTACATAACCAGGCTACCAAGTCGATAGGTATGCAAAAAGTCTGACTCCTGATAATAAGTTCCTTCATCCGTGTATCCCTGGATTCCCTGGTTATCTTCGTAACGATTGCGGTCTCATCTCCGATTCGTAAACTCTGGGTTTTCCTTCTGATTTGCAATCACTATAGGCACCTGTAGACACGTCTTTCTGAGAGCAAGAACACCTTCGAAAGGAAACAATTAGTGTAATCTAATTCTAATTTGTGTGACGAAATATTTATTTTTTATTACCTAGATATAGGATAGAAATCCATTTGCCCATTCTACGGATGAATCTGCCGGATGCGTTAAAATCCGTTGTTTTATCAGCCTTGGCTGCGGAAATCTGAAAATAATAACAATAAAAAATCTAACTGGAATAAATACTGCACTTGGAAATGTAAATGTCCAATGACCATGACCACAATCGTATTCAGGGTTAGAAATGTTAAAGGATAAATCTTACATTCAAATTAAGTAGTTTAAACATTATTGATTTAATATTATTACATTTCATTGACACAACCGGATGCAGGCTGTCGAATTATTAAAATCTTTATAGAGAGGTAGTTCGCGAAACGCGCCATCTTGGAAGCAAAGAGTCAATGACCTTTGATGAGATTTAACGAAGTATTTTTCTGTTTTATTGACATTCTATCACGTTATTCTAAGCACCTATAATGTATACAACATGTTGTTTAGCACGATTCGTCTGAGCTGGTTTTATCAGTCTAGACTTCGTTGACTATGTAGCCAGCTTGGCCTGAGATACGTATGTATTTGATAATAATCAATTTACAATGTAATGCTAAATTAATTTAAAAAGTCAACTTACCTACACAAATTTAATTTAAAAAAACCTTAATTTTTGTAGTAAATTAAACGATTCTAGGTAAATCTTATTTCGTCATCGTTATTGCTTAACTTTTATAAGATTTAACAAGGACCTTGCTAAGAACGCGCACCAGAATAACAAAAATACAGGGTCAAATTAAATTAGCTAGCGAAACTCCGCAAACGTGATGGATATCAATATCTAAACGCGACAAAATAAAAAAGATTTGATGATTTTATTTTGGGTCAATGACCGCTGCTAGTTTGTTACTTGAAGTGTGAGTTGATAAAATATGTTTTATCGTGTTGAGATGTCGATACCCATCACGTCTGTGGAGTTTCACTAGCTAATTTAATTTGATCCTATATAACGACACTACTGAGTTTATCGAATTTTCCAGTGACAATGTTCCAGTAGCAGCCTAGATGTTTGCTCGATTAATGGCGATAGGCTCACCCTCTATTACGTGGATCATAAACATAACAGGCGAAATGTGCGTAAGCTGCATCAGTATCAACTCATTCGAACAAATACGGGTGTGATGGTTACGTTACTTCTGAGAACCGTACATAATATCTGTAACTACTCTAAATAACCAATGAAAGGGTGACTCAATCGTACTTCCAGTCTCTTCATTATCTAGATAAACTAAAATTCCACAAATCTATTTCGAATACAAAACAGTCAGTCATAGCTTTAACCCATAAAACCTCATTGTCACGCAGCTCGTCAACTTGCCTCCGCGCTTCTGCGCTGCGCCATTTTCCAAATGCGTTTGCGAAAATATTCCGGGAGTGACAGAGATAACACTAGGTGTCACTGTATATGCAAGAGCGAGAACGAACTCAGTGCTAGGCTGCGGCGGGGGTCAGGGAACCACAAGTAGGTCGGCTTCATCCTTCCTTAACAGCGTCTAGAGCGCGTTCGTCGCTGAACTTGAACGCGTTCGTAGTTAAAAACACGGTTTTTGAGATAAAGAATTCAGATGTGACTAATTCGCACTACCTACATAACGCCTTTGTCATTTAAATATCTTTGTATCTATTACCATGACTGTTGAAAGTATATATCTACCTAAGTTATTGTTGGTTGAACCATTACATGGGTACCTATTTTCTTCAGTAATATTTTTTATTTGTCCAGCTACAATTTCTTTTTACAAACTTCAAAATACACGAAGTTTTGGCCACGTAATGGCCACAAGTTATATTTGCTTTTTTGCTATTTTTAAACCTCATTATTATTACTTATTCAAGTGCATGCTGAAAACATATTTGTTCGTATAAACATAATTTGTTTTCATCTTGTCCCTATTTTCATTCGTGTCACGTATTGTAATAAAAAGACTGAATTCAAGCCTCGACGGATGACGCAACTGCCAAAATGGTCAACAGCGGTCATTTCACTTTGGCCAACTTACGTGAGAGCCGGCTCTATCGGCTATCTCCTTTCACCCGTATAGAGTGCTGCAAGCGTGAAAAGGATGGATTGCCGGCTATCTTTGTGATATGTATTCCCTTATGTATAAATGTGTAGGTATGTGATTAATCCTACTGGGCCTCTCAAAACTTGAATCTTTCTTCGTAATGTATGTGCTTAAAAATGTTCACATACTATTAATAGTTTGGCAACATTCCTTGCGTGGGTATATTACATGGCTCGCGAGAGTTATATCTCTACTAATTTTTGTAATCTACTAACTAGAACATGGATTATACTAATTGCATTATATGAAGTTATATATGTCAAAAGAATTTATTCAAAATGGCGAGAATTCAGTTCAAATATGGCTTCAGAAATGGATTCTGTTTAGATAAACAGGCCTCTGAATGCTTCATTATTATCCACTACAATATTTAAAAAAATGAGAAAGTAAGAAATAAAAGTAACCTTATTTATTGTCTACTAATACCGTATAGATCTATTTACCTTTACTTTTCTGGATACAATTTTAACGGTACAAATTCCTTTGACAGCTTTACAAAGGCACCTTTGTAAACAGTTAAAAGTAAAATTGAGAATACAAATGCACCACTTTTGTCTATATTTGTAACAGTTCAGACGCAATAAATTATATGGTGCAGTGAAATAGAAAGTTAGAGGAAGAGTATTTCTTTTCATTCCATCCTTTTGTTTCAAGGGACACAATATTAAAGTTTGTTGGACAATATTATGTCGAAACAGACAAGGCCTTAAGTTTGTTTCCAAAACTAACAAATAAATAGCCCGAATTGCGTAGCTTAGTTTTGCATATTTCTGCGTTCAGTTTTATGTCATCTATTGTTTTTTTTTTTTGTTTTTGAACAAAATAAGTCTACCCTTAGGCGTCATCCTAATTGGCTAACGATCGTACGAGCAAACAATGCGATTTCGTCGCACGATGAAAATGTGTTCCTGTACTCGCGCGATGACTTGCAAGCTTCAACTTTAAAGAAATGTGTGTGTTTAATCTCGTCGTGCGACGAAATCGCATCGTTTGCTCGTACGATCAAAGCCAATCAGGACTACGACGCCTTAAGAGCGTTGGCTCCGTACAGCATTTCATACAAACTTTCAAATCCTTTGTTACCGAAACGAATGAACAGATTTTAAAGAAACTTCATAAGCATAAGCAGGATACATAGGTCTAAAAAGTTAGTTAAGAACATTTTCCGAAATGTCTTATTTAAAGAAAGATAATTGGAAATCTCTGTTTCTATAGAATATTTAAAATCGGTCGAATTTAGCTGCAACAATATTTTTCAAAAATGTTCTTAACTTTTTAGACCTATGTATCCTGCTTATGCGTATGAAGGTTCATTCATTTCGATAAAAAAAGGACTTGAAAGTTTGTATGAAAAGGGATTCGCGAATGGCAGGACTAAAATAAAGTAAGAATTTTACTGCTTAGCTAACAAAGCTAAAAAAGTGAACTAATAAAAATGAGCTAAGAACCATTTTAGTAAAATTTCAAAGATCTTTAGTAATCATCGAATACGCTGAAATTAGCAAAGTACTTATTGATCAACGGTCCGAATCTGATTACCGCTTTTATAAAGAGCTTAGCACACAAACTTATACGAAGCTTCATAAGAGAGCAATAGAATTTATTTTACTTGCGTAAACAATTCATAAGTATACATAAACTACTCAATTTTTTACAGTAAGTCTGCATGACTACTTTCTTTCAATAATCCCAAGGATTTATTTATAAATTCGCCTGATTTCCGCCAACGTCCATGCATCGAATTACATAAATACAAGGTTCAGTAAAATCATCATCTGCTTTTCCCAACTATGTTGGGGTCGGTATCCAGACTAATCAGATGCAGGTGAATACAAGTATTTCACATGGAGCGACTGCCTATCTGACCTCTACAACCCATTTACTGGATAATACGATACCCCTTGGTAAGAATGGTTGTTAGAATTTCGGACTTCTGACGACCTGTAACGATTGTCAAAGATCCACGAATGGCAGCTGGGATCAACGGCATAATGCGCTTTCCGAGGCGAGACGAAGGGGTCTTGGTATGTAAAGATGATCACCCATCCACGGACCAACTGCGGAAAGCGTAGCTTAACCTGATTGATCGACCCGTGCGGCTGTTATTACTTAGTCAAGAAGGGTCAGTAAAATGACAGGAATAAAATTTGGATTATACCAACCCTTTGTATGCTAGTCAAAACTTGTAACTGTATTAGATAAGATGGTATCATTGCCAATGTCAATGAATAAATTCAAATGAATGATGACATTCGTTCGTGCTGTTGTGGTTAACCATTATTACAAAATGCAAAAATTTCGACCGACCTTCAAAAGCGATAGCATTCACACGTTGTATTTATATAAAAAGTACAGAATTTCAATGGGTTTGAACAAAGGTCCGTACTAAATCTGATCGAGCGCAGCTTCCGCTACAAGTCTAGTGTGTGAAGTTCCTCGTTGCTAGGCAAATTTGCCATAACTACACGTTCAAATGCAAAAAAAAAACATTTTTTTTGTTCGCTGCCAGTAACTGTTCAACTTATATTTTTGGTTGAAATAATCATGTCCCTATAATTTGTGTGCTACGTTACGCTACATCAAGACTGACGACTTAATGTGGTTGTAAAGTCATAGAAGATTTATGTGATTTTTGAGCTGCTGACTATACAAAGATTATCATAGTGATAAATGAAAATAGGAACTAAAAGTGCTCACGTGGCTCGCAGTATTGTTCTATAGGATAGCCAGCGTGTTGGCTGGCATGAGTGGTCACGTTGGGAATGAGATGGCTTGTGTCTCTGCACGTGTTGCACGAACTAGATAGATCTACTTAGACTAAAATTCATGTATTCCTCAGCCTAGGTTTTTAGGCCGGGACCTTGTAGGGACGTATGCTGAAGTTTTATTGATTCTAGAGCACACTCGTATTTTCAATTAATTTCTCATTATAATTTTAGATACATCATGTGTTAATGTTAATATTAAACATGATCAATTCCTTTAAATTATGTAAGCAATAGACTAAACGACGAGATTTTTTTAACTATTAATTAGATAACTGTACAAGTATTGTAACTGAATCAATCGGAACTTATTTATGTATCATCATTATTTTAATAGCCGCAAAAAATGCTAATACTACAGAAATACATACAATCAGGAACAGAATATCTAGATGCTTTCTCACTAATAAGCTGTTCCGAGGGTTAACAAAAGCGTGCTGTGATAAAAATAAACTATGTTGCCCTATATCTTGACAACCACGCAAATAAATCTATTCAATTGTTGTTTTCTATGGTTTTCATCCATGAAAACCAACTCTTATTGATAGGCTATTACCAAATCCAAGACAGCGATCCACTACAGAATTCAAAATTAAAACAAAACAGGTTATTGCGTGACACAAGCACGTTGTAGAGGTTAGAATCGAAGTTCGCAGGCAGATACTCATTATCATTACATGCGTTACTTCACCAGCAGTTCTCACGACTGATGCAACGAAATTCGAGGCACGTGCGCTCGGTGCCTTCGAATGCCAGGACCAGACAATGCCGAATCGATAAGTAACTGTACTTATAGCCAAATATCAACGCTGTCGCCACTGGGACTGAGGAGCAAGGACAATCGAGGCTTATAAGGACAGGTGTGGCGGGAAGCGGCTGTGGTTGTCAAGGGTTATGCCAGAGGGATTGGTATTTGTGCTTGATGGTACTGGTGTGCTGGTAAAATATTTTATGAAGGAGTTAGAAGTCTAGGTAAAGGTTTAATTAAGTGTCAAAGTCAAATCATTTATTTAAATAGGCACATAGACAGCAGTTTTGAACGTCAAAAAGTGATATACCATTTCACAATAATTTTGTATTCAAAGCAAACATAAGTCACTTGAAAACTTAAGCTTGATGAAAATTCGTAGCATCACCGTAGCACTCATTTAGAAGTCAAATCTCTTGAAATTGTTATTCATACTCAGCAATCTACTTCAAGACGAATAAAAAAAAATGAATCGATTTCAATTCCAAAGGTCACAGACCTGAATAAGCTGCATACCATCAACCTATTTCGAAAGGAGACTCAACAAACGATCTTGCGGTAGCTCGAACTGTTTACAAAGTCTTATTCTGGCACTAAACGGGGCTAATGACTACACATTTACCTTCGGACGAACCGTCTTCAGAAACCTCAAGTGTCTAAGTAAGTCTTAATTATCTATTTGTTTTTTGTCTACATTCATCGTTCGTTTCTCGCATGTCAAATTAGTGTTTATCTAAAGATCTTTTTATGTGCAATGTTTACGTTATCAAGCATTCATTATAAAAGTCTTGGTTATTCTGGTTGGATGTGTATTGGGCCTGGAATCGTGAGTTTGTTCTTCCATGGCTCAAGCTGATAGATAAGACGATTATCATTTTACTGGCATTCAGAATCTCATTTTAATATTGTTTTAAGTCTTGATAATTTGTCTATTTTCACTAAAATACTGTTGTCGTCAAAGTTGCCCAAATCATTGTACGCAATGTTATGCGAGATTATACATATTAAGTATTATATAGCAATGTTGGTTTGACCACCTATTTGGATCTTTATCTCTGGCAGTTTAAGTATATTCAGTCTGATGGTGTACCTATATCTATATTACAATAACACCACAAAAACTACCCACTGAAAATAAATTATTATCAAGTAAACACATTTAAAAGCGTCTAGAATATGCTAAGAAACTGCATATTCATTGCAGAGTAAACATTGAGTTGCGAATTCACAATTCACATCAAGTAAAACGGTCACAAATTAACTGTTTTAGTAAGTTGAGCTAATAAAGCTAGTCTGTAATGAATGGTGTTGGTGCAATCTGTGGACATCTAACTGGTGTCTTTATCTGGCTCGCTTCTATCAGGCTTTATGGCTGCTATTGCTACTGTATATCGTTAAAAAGACTGCTTGATGTGTTACGCGTCATGTGCAAAATGTTTAATTTCTGGTTTGTAGTTGTAGTTTGTACCTAGTTGTCGATGAGCTGTTGGCTCGATTGTTAAGATGCAATACGTATGGCATTACTTGTTTTATGTTTTGTTTATTTCATCACACAACTGCCTGCTGTTGCAAGTTGTCTCCGATTGGATGGTCTATTTCAAAGTTCAATATTTTTCTTGTAAAATTCATATATTTTCAATATCATGATGACAAACAACTATTTGGATTCTCCGAAAAAACACCGCAAAATGATTTGATTCATATGCATCCGGCGATGACATAAATGCATAGATATGTTTTACCGTTTTTGTACGCAACACTAATGCAGACTAGAATAGCCATTCAGATGTTAATCTTACGAAATTTCAAAGAAAATGATGTAGGAACAGCGCAAGTAGTGGGTAGCGGACAGCGGTACAGGTTTAACCGGACAGCCGACCGGCTTATCACGGCCCGGGACGTCGGGTATTAATAGATGCAGTGTAACCCGGATGACGGCTGCGATATTAAGTTTGTATTAATTGGCCTTTGAATATTATTAGCAGGAAATTAATGAACGGAGTCATACTACAATTTGAGTTTTCAGAGAGGAAGTTACGTTATCTCCATGGTGTTTTATTTGGTTCCGCATTCATAAATTAGGTAATGCATTTTATTTATCTTTCTTCCAATTACATCAAATTTAAGCATTACATGAGACGTGGACGAGCACACAGATTCCCACATTAATGAAATACACTTCTGGACACATCTTTTGGCCCACCTTGTATTTTCAGTTTCGTTTGGTCCTAGCTAAAATTTTATATTAGGTCGAGCAAAAAGTTTTTATGCAGTTTTGAACCTGGCACATTCACAATTTCATTCAATAGCCTTTTTTTGAATTTCGAACACAGAATTTAAAGAAACAAAAGACAATTTGGAACCTGTTTGTTGATATCAAACAATCGAATACTAAGAAAACTTGGTTTTATTGGTTTACTTGGATTTAATTCTTGAAAAAGTGATTGATATCTTTGGTTTTGCAACAAACATTACTTATTCTTAACATTAAGGTGAGGTTCTATCAATAATCTATGGATACTTCACCTGAAGTCGCCGCCCAAGCTGTGGCACTTATTCAGGCCGGACACAGCCAAAGAAACGTGAGTGCTCAACTTAATTTAAGTCGATCTGCGGTCCGAAATGTTTATCGGAGGTACCTAGAGACTGGCGGCTTTGTTCGTCGCCAAGGAAGGCCACGATCTCGGGTCACAACTGAAAGGCAGGATCGATTCATCGTGACGACCAGCTTGAGAAATCGTCACCTTACCTCCATTGAGATACAAAACCAACTTCGCGACTTCCACGGAGTATCTGTGAGCGCTCGAACTGTTCGGAGAAGGTTAAAAGAATGCGATATGGTACCACACAAGCCAGCTAATGGCCCCAAACTAACGCGAGCCCACCGAACAGCGCGCCTTCATTTCGCACGCAGTCATTTAAATTGGACACAGCAAGATTGGAGCCGTGTACTCTTTTCTGATGAGTCTAAAATTGTGTTACATGGCAATGATGGAAGGAAGAAGGTCTACCGACGTAAGGGAGTTCGTTTCGCACAATGCTGCTTTGAAGAGAGGGTTGCTTATGGCGGTGGCTCATGGACTGTCTGGGGCGGTATATCCGCGAGCGGCAAAACTCAACTTGAGGTTGTTACAGGACCACGGCTGCCAACATTAAATGCTGAAAGGTACATTCGTGAGTGCTTAGAACCTCACGTGATACCATACGCGGACTATGTGGGCCCAAATTTCCTTTTTATGCATGATAATGCAAGAGCCCATGCGGCCGGCATCGTCAGGGAATATCTTCGGGATGTGAACATCACAGTTATGGACTGGCCAGCCAGAAGCCCAGACATGAACCCCATTGAGCACATGTGGGACGAGCTAAAAAGACGTGTTAGGGCTCGTCAGCCAGTTGCCCAGACGATGCAGGAGTTGAAAACTGCCATAGAAGAGGAATGGGAGATGATCCCTCAAAATTTCATAGAGCGGTTGATTAACTCTATGCCTAATCGTATGAGAGCTGTGGTAGATGCCCATGGAGGCAACACGCGTTATTAAATTAAACCTTTATTTGATAAAACATGTTTTTTATTCAAAAATCAATTGCCTTTAACAAGGCGTATATCCGACTTGTTAGGCGTAGCTCCATGTCGTATGGTATTCTGAATTCAAATTTAAAACAATACGATCGAAAAAGATGGTAAAATGTATCAGGTTTAAAACTGCATCAACAGTTTTTGTTCAATCTAGCAATCATATATCGGTAGGGGCCATCGAAACCTAAACTCTAAGGTGGGCCAATAGATGTGTCCAGAAGTGTATATCTCTTGTATCAAAAACGTTAGTTTCGTGACAAGAATACGTGATAAAACACGTGTGTACGTACGAGTACTACATCAGCTACATTCTTGCGTAGTGCCTGTGCCCTCCAAGTAGGGACTAGATTCTAAAGATAATTTCGACGGCCATCCTTTTCTGAGACCTTTCTGACCTTAGAGTATATAATTACAGTGTAATTATATACTCGACTATTCAAGTTCTATCTATAACTTACAAGGTGTCATAATAAAAACCCAACAAATAAGATTTTTTTCGCATTCCAGTTCAGCACGCATATTTTATTACTTGAACTATGAATAAGATAAAAATTTAACAGAGAGATCACTTTTAACGATCTTAAATGTTAAAACAAGGTTGTTCTGGGGGGGCCTTCGTAGACAGCCCATAATAAAACCATTACTCACACGACCTACGCGATTATATGATATAAACCATTTTAGCAAGGCTAGTGCGAAAATAAAACTACTAAATGAATTCCGTGATATTATAAGTAACGTCGGCGCAAAGGTCATCGAGTCTTCAAAAATCATTAATAATTTATCTTTTGATAAGTATCTCAATCTTCCTAGCATTTTCCCAGTAATGTTGGGGTCGGCTTCCAGTCTAACCAGATGCAGCTGAATACCAGTATTTTTCTATCTGATCTATGCCTATCTATTCTATATAGCCAACTTCTCATTATATAATATTCTCTAAATTCTTTAGTAGTTTTTTTGGTTTTTTGTTTATAACGCTTTCACGCTAAAACAGCTGAACATATTTGGATGAAAGTTGGCACACGGGTAGACTATGACTTGGAAAAGGACATAGGCTACTTTTTATCGATATACCACGCGAGCAAAGCCGCAAACGGAAGCTAGTATTTGTATATTTGTTATCACGTTCTCGAAAACGGCTGGATTTCGATGAAACTTGCAATAAAAGGGGTTTACGGGGGTGAAAAATCGATCTAGCTAGGTCTCATATCTGGGAAAGTTCGTATTCTCTATTTTCACCAGAGCAGAGCTTGGTCGACCAAGTAAGTAGTTTTTTTGTGTTTCTCGATAAAGTTCAAAGCGATCGTTTTCAAAAACGTACTTTCGTAACATTTCGAATAGCGCTTCGATTACTACGAAAATTCTTATTGAAACAAATAACTTCTATGTTTTTATTTTTATTGTAGCTATAACTACTTAGACGTAAAAGGTAATAGGTACTCTAAGGTAATAAATATTTTATTTTAATTGCATTTCGGCATTCGTTTCGGAGCGATTCTATGTCTACAATCGCTGCAGCTTCAAAGTGACATTGACATGATCACGTGACAATTCGATAGCTTATGTCAACCCCACATTTTAGGAATATGTTACAGCCATTGTAGAAATAGAATCGCTCCGAAACAAATGCCTGTAAGCGTTAACGCCAGCGGAAAGGTCAAATTGTATGGAATTGACATTAGCTTCAGAGATGTCACATGACTGCTGCTGTCAACTCCATACACTTTGATCTTTCCGTTGGCGTTAACGCTTACAGAAAGGGATTTTGTCTAGGCTCCCTGGTCAGCTAATGTAAGGAATTCGACTTCAACGGAAAACGATATACAATGACGTCAAAAGGAAACCGCCTGTCTTAAACCGTTCTTCTAACGTATTGCAATAGAGATCCTAGTTAAGATAACGTGAAATATGTATAATAGCTTATTTCTACTGAACAATACAGTACACAAATTCCTACAACCTGGGTTTTACTACCAATGGATACAGTTTCGCTCATTTTTATGGTTCCGTACCCCAAAAGGAAAAAAACGGAACCCTAAGCTGACGTACGCACGGACGTAAAAATATAGCGGCGATTTTTTTTCGCGCATTGGATTTTCAACACTCTGCTTAGCGCCGGGAGTTGGAATTCCAACAGTGTGTTTTTTATCCGACGCGCTGGAATGCACTCTGTTGTAGTTAGGTTGGATTCTCAATGCTCGGCTCAACACCGAGAGTTGAAAATCCAGTGCGCGATAAAATCCCGCCGCGATATTTTTACGTCCGTGCGTACGTCGGCTTATAGGATCACTTCGTTGTCCAACTGTCTGTCTATCTGTCAAGACCCTTTTTCATCAATATTATAATTTCATCAAGTTGAAATTATTATCAAATACATAATGGTCCCTTGCAGCTCTAAAAAATTCAAGCTCCTAATTCAACGCAATAAAAGAATACGGCCATTTAAGCGACATATTTTGATACTCGCAAATAATTTAAAACCTGTAGGATTTATCCCTTTGACCTAGAATTATTAAATTTGGCAATAAGCAAGGTCTCAAGTACAAGTAAAGGAAAAAGTTCGGAAATCGTTAATTTGTAACTTTATCACATAAAATTTTTTTTTTTGGGATTACAATCTTAAATTTGCAGTAGGGGAGAATTGTCCGTGATGTATATCAATGTATGAGAGAACATGTTTTTCAACTATATTTTTTAATTTGTTTTTGGTACAAATTCTTTTCAACTACGGAACCCTTCATTGTGCGTGGTCCGATACGCACTTGGCTGGTTTTTTACTTGGAAATAAAATAATATTTGTGAGATGGCTATACTGAAGCTTAAAACAACACCATTATATTTTCAAGTTAATTTTATTTATATTCTAGTACATATGCGGCTTGTTTCTCTATTTGTGAAGACACGCAATTTTCCACGTAATCTCTGATTGGCGGTCCCGTTGGTTGCCTCCCGCCGCCATGCGACGATGCGATGCGGTACGACACGGACACGTAACGACAGCGTAATGTGTCGGCATTTGCGGTTTTATCATCAAGATTTATTAGCAACAAGTGAAGCTACAAGGCGATATCCCACTATTTTTCTCATGTATCGTAAGATGGGATTATGGGAATTTGTTTATTGATTACAAAAGTGTTTAATGGCATTATGTTGTAATCGCCGTTGTTGTATTATATTAGAGAGTCGAACTAGATTTTAGGCTCACTTTCACAACACATCACTAAACGCGTTTAACAATAAATACAGTTTTTTTTAATTTTTTTTTTTATTAATGTTCAAAATGTATATCGCAGAGTTTAAATCTTACGCTAAAAACCACAGCAGCCTTTGAAGGCTTATATGTGGCTAGTGAGTTCGGAAATATATATCTAATTTAGGTAAGTACTAAGAGACAAATTTAGACGGTAAGTTTGTAAGTTTTACATTTAAAGAGTATTTTAAGTCTTACTTCTTATTTAATACAATAATAGCACAAATAAAGATGGCAGCTTCATTCAACAACACAAACAAAAAAACATCATTCTGTCTCTATCATCTTCAAACGATTGAAAGAAATGGAGCGATGTTTCAAATTCGTTTAGCGTTGAACGCGTTTAGTGACGTGTGGTGAAAATGAGGTAAGGTGGTTTACAAATCTTTAACAGCAAAGATATTGCGGTTCTGTCTTTAAGATTCATCTTGAAAGAAGAACATCACATTATTATACTCTTGCTCATAATAACTACGAATGAAGCCTGATTAAATGATAACATTTTCCAGCAAAAAATTGTGTTACCTACCGTCTCTATTACTACCACAAACGATTTGTAGCGAGATGATACGTTTATAGTATAATTGCTGAGTTTACATTTTTACCGTTATCACGTGTTTATTTTTGTAAATTTTCCTCTTTACGAGACACGACTGCGGTAAAATACGACGTAAATAAATACGTATAAATAGCTTGACTCACGCATAATAGTATGTTCAAAGATGGCAATCTTGGAAAAATATGTTACTGGCTCATTGCTTACAGATATAGTGACCCAATTTAAAAAATATAATATTATCCGTATTAGCGTTACTTACATACGGAGGAGCTCGTGGCTAGGTAATAACAGCCGCACGGGTCGATCCATCAGTCCGTGGATGGGTGACCATCGAGACTCCTCCGTGCCTCGGAAAGCACGTTAAGCCGTTGCTCCCGGCTGTCATTCATAAATCTTTGACAGTCGTTACGGGTCGTCAGAAGCCTGAAAGACTGAAAACCAGTCTTACCAAGGGGTATCGTATTACCCAGTTACTAGGTTGTGGAGGTCAGATAGGCAGTCGCTCCATGTAAAATACTGGTACTAAGCTGCATCCGGTTAGACTGGAAGCCGACCGCAACATAGTTGGGAAAAGGCTAGGCAGATTGATATTAGCGTTACTTACATAGGTGTGTTGAAAGGTGAGTTAACTGCATCAGAGTGATGGAAGACCTCTCTATTTAGCCCCTATGTATGTTTTGCCTCATGCCTTCTCTGTATGAGAAGAGCCCTTAGCCCTGCACTGCGACAATAATAGGCTGGTTTTTTGTATGTATGAACGTAGGATTTTTTTGTTCCTTTCTTCTTGTCTGTTTATATATGTGAACAGACGCCAGCACATCAAGCTACTACAATCTGTCAAATTTCTTTAATAGATTTTCATCTTTATCGCTAAAGCATTAAGTTTATGGTTGATTGGGAAAATTTTACAGTTTTGGATGGCCTGATGTGCTGGCGTCTGTACATAAATAGTTAAATAAAAAAAAACACGTACTTATGTTCTGCAAAATTGATTTTACGATCCGATTTAAGGCTTCTGTCGCTGTAATTCCATTCCATCTACTTTCCCCGGTACAGCCTGTATAGTAAAATAGGCAGTATATGTTTCTTTTCAGAAGAAAAGTCATCAATAAACAGACAAAAAAAATATAATCAACTGAATCAATTTTTAGGGTACCTCAAAAGGAAAATCGGAACCCTTACACTGACAGACAGGCAGACGGACAACGAAGTGATTCGTTGCCCTTCTGTCTGTCTGTCAGTCTGTCAAGACCCTTTTTCTCAGGAACATGTGGAGATATCAAGTTGAAATTAATATCAAATACGTAGGTCTATGGCTCCTTGAATTTCTAAAAAAATCAAGCTTTTAAGTCAACGGAATAAAAAATAAGGCCATTTATGCGACATATTTTGATACCCGCAAGTAAATCAAAACCTATGTGGGGTACTTCCCGTTGAGCTAGAATCATGAAATTTGGCATTAAGCAAGGTCTCACAGTACAAGTAAAGTAAAAAGGCTAAAATTGTTAATTTTTAATTTTATCTCATAATTTTTTTTTTTTTGGGATTATATAATGTTAAGTTTGTTTTTGGGATAAATTCTTTTCAACTACGGAACCCTTTACTGTGCGTGGTTCGACATGCACTTGGCCGATTTTTCCAGGGGTAATCTGCACCTCAAGCAAATAGAACTACAATAGTACACCTTGGGGTAAGTCTATGTACCCCAAGGCTATATTCTAATTGTTTCCATTAAAATCTTTATCTTTACATAGTATAAAATGTCGCTTCCGCTGTCTGCTCGCTTAGATCTTTTAAACTTCTAAACGAATTTTAATGCAGTTTTCAGCAGTAGATGGAGTGATTCAAGAGGAAGGTTCTTAAGAAGAGAAAATATAGAAAAATTGCCGGGAAAATTGGAAAATTTAAGAAAACTGAAAGTACATTTTCTATGGGAATTTAGTAAGAATTATTGAAGTTTGGACAGTACAACGTCTGTCGGGTCAGCTAGTGATTAATAAATCGGAAAATAATGCATACCAATGTCGGAATGACTGTAGATGTCAATGTAGATGACGCATAATTACGGATCCATTCAAATGAGTAATTTCCGTGTAATCTTTATGAAACAGACTCAGAAACAGTTAGAAACCAACCCATCTATTATTTATAGCGACTCATTAATCGTCAGATAAGATTTGAATTCTCATCACGCCATGCTACTATCGATGAGGAAGAAGATTTGTTGTTAACTGATTGCTCTGAAGACTGCTCTATCTGTCTTACTAAATACTCGTACTATCTTCCTACAGTTCTGTTGAAATAAAACTCTGTTTAAAGGGCACTAAAACGTATACAAAATAATACGTTCTGAAAGAATGATTATAATAAATAAATAAAACGTCTGAGCCCAATAATTTTAATTAAAACAAATATAATATCTTTATCACATTATGCCTATTACAGCACAATACACAACAAAACACAACACAAGAATACAACAACAAACAATACAAAACACACAACACACACAAACACAACAACAACAAACATCAACAACAATACAAAAACAACTCACAACAACATAAAAAATACAATACTCACATACAAAACACACAACACAATTCATACAAACAATACAAAAACAAAACACAACAATACAATACAACAACGACAACAATACAATTGGGTTACATTCAATATTAAGACATTATAAAAATAAAAATTCAAGTTTATAAATAACTTTGAACCTACGTAGCAGCCGCAATTCCGCAAGTAAGTGCATACGCATAAAAAGCTTGGATCGTCGTTAAAGCCGGCGCGGTATAGCGGTGCGCGCGCGCAGCTAACGGCGCGACACGTAAGGTGTTATGTCACACGGCCTTGGCCTATCGTTCGCGTTACACCACGACCAACGGACCGCCTTCATTCAGAATAGATATGCCGTTTTGTTTCATATACTGAGCTCAAGGTCAGGTTTTTTCAAGGGCAATTTGTGGAAAGTTTTGTAATATGTGCTAGATAAGAAAAAATAAGTCTAGAAATTTATTTTTTTTTAATTTTATTTGTAACTCAGTCTTAATTCTTTGTAAAGTACGATTAACCTACTTATTTTAAATGGTTCAGCGCGCCAACATGCTACTAAATGACTTTTCTTTTATTACAATATGACAGATCCCGATTTGTACACAATATTTTTCCATAACTGACCTTTAGTTCAAGGGAAGTAAGTAGGTACTCATTCAAGGCTCTGAAAAAAGAAGCGGTATTATCTAAGACGATGAACATTGTCTGAACAGTAAACTATTCAGAAACGAGGAACAGAACTTCAGACTACATTTTTGTGATTAGGAAACCAACAACAGTTATATTAGTCTAAATTAGATACGACGAACAAAGTTTAAAACTGTTTTCTCTGAAAGTGTCATTACGTTTCCTACTAATATCAAACCCAGCATATAATTAAGAGCCATTTAGACTGACAACACTGCTAACACATGTGCACACGCAACATACGAAAATAGGTAGGAAAAAAACTTGCCTATGAAATGAGTATTTCTATAGTATGTTGTACACATGTCATGTCATCCGTACATGACATGCTGTCTTGTATGAATCAGAATGTTGGGCCACAAAAGGGATGAATGAAAAGCAGTTGCATGCAGCTGAGATGAGAATGCTAAGAGGGATGTGTGGTGTTACACGAATGGATAGAATAAGAAGTGAGTACATAAGAGGAAGTCTAAAAGTGGCACCGGTGACTGAAAAGTTGTGCGGAAATCGGCTGTCATGGTATGGGCATGTGATGCGGAGGAGTGGGGAAAATGTCGTGAGGAAAATTTTGAGTATGAATGTCGATGGCTATAAGAGTAGGGGAAGACCAAAGAAACGATGGATGGATTGTGTGAAAGATGACATGGCTAGAAAGGGGGTGACTACCGAGATAACGAATAATTTTATTTTATTTTATTTTATTTGATAGGAATAACAAACAGCAGTATATTACACAGTAGGCATACAATATATAACTTGCAATAAAAGTAACAAATACACTACTCAAGACGTTATCCACAGATTACCATAAATAATAGAGAAGTATGGAAAAAAAGGACATGTTGCGCCGACCCCAAATAGATTGGGATAAGGGCAGGAGAATGATGATGATGATGATGTTGTACACATGTCCGATTAGATAAAGTGACAAAATTCGGTTCGTTCATACATGTGACATTAAAATAACATAAACTCATCTCGTCATGTCGTGTATATACTTGATGACATGCTGAACAGCAGTGTATCGTATTGCAGATGTTATGTTGTAAAAGAGGTGTAAAATAATTTTCGTTGTAAATTCAGGGGAAAAAAATGTAAAGCAAATCTCAATAAATCTCTAATTGTCATTCTTTGAAAGTTGTATGAAATGGCTTTAACACGGCAAGTTGACGTAGAATGTCAATTTGCTTAAGAATTATTTCCTGACTGAACGTAGGTACACCACACATGCATATAACATGCATGTTGGTAGCTATTTATTACTTTTCATGTAAGTACTTATGTAGTGGCTGAAACATTACAGCGTGTACCTACATGTAAAATATGAAATATAAAATGTTCAACATAATTTTATATGCACATTACATGCATAACTTTGGTGTATAATAATGTTGCATATAGTTTTGCGGCATATGCCAGAGATGCATGAAGATATCATAATGTAACTTACTCGGCCCTTAGTAAATGCCACAAGAATATAATTTTTAGATAATTACGTGTATAAATTAAACTGTAATTACATATTAATATTAAGAATCAACTTTACTGGGATTGCCACATGCTTTGCGTTAACATAAAAAAGATATGGAAGCTATCCCTTAGTGTTGCTTTGCAATTATCATCTAAAGAATTAGATAGTGGAATGGAAGACTTCACCATTTTAATTGTTCACATTATCTACCCAACCCATCTATAGAATAACAGATACCTATTGCTGTATCAGTGATAAGAGTCATATCAGAACTATGTTAGCTAATATTATTATGAAGAATTTAAATTTTCAATAAAGCACGTTATACCTTTTTTTTTTTTTTTTTTTTTTTTTTTTTTTGTGGATGGGAAATCATCAAATGACTTCTCCCGCTCTGGGCAGAGCGGGAGGGCGTGTCAGACTTTTACTGACTAAAACCCACCCATGTTCCTTCAGCTGCCCGTGCCAGGGCCACGGTATCTCTTTCGAACTACCCGCGACCCCGGCGGCATCGGCCCAATTGACCCCGTCACTGCTGACATCTCTTTGAGGCGCGCGTGGAACACAACGCGCCGTCGACCCGGGCCTGGTCCTTACCGGACGGCGAGCTGCCCATTACTCGTCGTCCGCAAGCCCGCGCCTACGGTGGCCGGGAATCGGCAATCGATTCCCGCCGCCCAGGGCGTCTCCTACGGCGGCTAGGGGCGCGAGGGCGCGGCTGTTGCCTCTCCCTCACGCGTTCCGCTTCCTCCTTCGCGAGCATTACTGCTTCGCAGAAGGAGGTGACGGCTTCCCATGCACTCTCGCTCCGCACCATGGCCTGGACCAGGTTTGGACGCGAGAGATCGCCGCCGCCGATCGCCTCCGTGAGAACACGGCGGTGCTCCGCCCAAGCCGGGCAGACCTCCACTGTATGCTCCACCGTGTCCTCCGGGTGATCCACACAATGGTGACACCCGGGCGTTTCCTCCCGCCTTATCCGAAACAGGAACCTCCCGAAACAACCGTGTCCGGTGAGGACCTGCGTCAGGCGGAAGGTGAGGACGCCGTGGCGCCTCTCCAACCACTCCTCAAAGAGGGGACTTATCGCCGCAATTGTGGCGTGCCCAGCGCTGGGTTGCGACAATCGCACTCTCCATGTCGCCATGAGATCCCGCCGGAGCTCTGTCCGCTGTACCGTGATTTCTCGCGGCAGCGGAGTTACGCCCCGGCGTTTCACCTCCTCGCGCCACTCCCACACGTGCGCGAGGACTTTTGCCTCCAGATCCCATGGCGGTAATCCGGCAAGGAGGCACGCCGCCTCACAGGAGACCGTGCGGTATCCCCGGACTAGCCGGATGGCCATGACCTTCTGGGACGCGTTCAACCGGCGGGCTGGTCGCAGCCTCAGGGAACGCGCCCACACCGGTGCCCCGTAAAGGGCCATGGACCGCACGACCCCCGCGTAAAGCCTCCGGCAGGAGGCGTTTGGACCCCCCAGATTGGGCAGGAGCCGCTTCAAGGCAGCCCCGGCCCGCTCCAGTCTGGGAGCCAAACGTCGGAAATGCTCCACGAAGTTCCACCGGCTGTCGAGGACGAGTCCCAGGTACTTCATCGTCGACTCGACTCCGATGTGAACCCCTCCTACCGTTATTTGGGAACCCGACGGTGGCGCGTTCCGAGGACCATGAAAACACATGACCTCGGACTTGTGCAGGGCCACCTCGAGTCCCAACTGCCGGATCCTCTCTACGATTGTCGCAACCCCGCGTGTCGCTAGTTCAGCCGCCGCCTGGTGCGACCTCCCCTGCGCCAGGACCAGCGTGTCGTCTGCGTAACATACAACGCTGACGCCGCTAGGGAGGTCGGCGCGCAGCACCCAGTCGTACCCGATGTCCCACAGATGTGGCCCCAGGACCGATCCCTGTGGGACACCGCACGACATCTCTCGCCGGTTCCACTCCCCCTGATGACCGGGGTAGATGACGGCCCTGTCCGTCAAATAGGCAAGCACGTTATACCTACTATGTAAATATCTATCAGTAACAAAACCACAGACAATATAACTAAAATAACAACAATAATAAATAAAAATGTTAAATAATATTTTTTTGAATGTTTTTGTGTAAAAAATATTTAAAAATGTAACGAAATAAGAATTAAAATGAATAAACGAATAATAAAAAAAATGTAGGTAACTAAAATAATTTTACAAGGTAAATCATATCCAAGTAGATTAGCATAACATCAGATAGTTTTGAACCAATTAAGAGCACATACATGTGTAAATGAAAACGACTAGTCGTCCGTCAATCGTTTGCCTACGCATACATTATGCACGGGAGCCGCGAGCAATATATTGCAGCTGTGAAAATTACGAGCATTTATCTGCTCATAATAAATCGAAGAACGACGCGGCGTTACACGTAAAGAAGTTTAAATTAGCAGAAGTCTAATTTTGCAAACGTAACTGCCGCAGGCTAGTTATGGGAGTAGGCAGAACTGTCCATAAACGTCCCATTAACTAAACGATAATTGCTCATACTTACCTATCCAACTCTTAAGAAGATTGCTTTGTCAGGCAGGATGTAGATGGGTTGACTACCCAGGACGAAGGGGAGGTAAAACCTAGTTTAGGCGCTCGTTTGTAATTTTCTAGTAACCACTTGCATCAAAAACGAATTTTATAAGGTTCTTCAATTATTACTAGCTGCGCCTCGCGGTGTTACCCGTGGTTTATGAGATACACTAAGACGTGTATTATTTAATCGGTGAGAAAAATATTCACATTTTTAGAGGCAAGGAATTGCTCGGGAACGCTACATTTCTTCCGCATAAAAAGTAGTCTATGTGTAAATCCGGGTATAAGCTTGTATAAGTTTGTGAGTGTGTGTGTTTGTTACTACTTCACGCTCAAACGGCTGGACTGATTTGGATGAAAACTTTCGCCTTTATAATATTAGTGTGATAGTTTGTGTGATAAAAATAAAAACAAAATGTTGCCAGTTTTGTTAATTTTAAAATAAATTATTGAAAGAAGTTTGAGCAACGACAAATTTAAAAAATTCCATTTAAAATCCGTGGCCAGGTCTTGTTAGTGGGCCTAAATACGTGGCGCGTGGCAGACGGCCCCACGGGTCCACCATTTTCGTATATTCAACCGTCTGCCTAACAGCCTGTATACTACTCTCTCTACTCTAGTCGTGTTGGTTTGGGTACAGTTTTACAGTCATAAAATGCGAGCATGTCAACCACAATTTGAGATTTTAACTACTGCGTCACCCCTTCTTATTTTACTTGTTATTTTATTGTTTAAATTACTTTAATGAAGCTCCATTTATCACTTGAAATCAAAATCAAATGTCATTTATTCAAACTAGCTGAGATCAGCACTTTTCGACCGTCAAAATTACATAAGACAGTCCCACAAGACGCCCGCCCTTCACCACACCCTAGTGCCTTTAGCTAGGAAGAAGAAGTGGCGCAATAAACTCCCCAGCAGCACGGCTGTCTGTTCAATTAGTAAAACTTGATTCTATACAATATAATACGCAAAATAATTTAGATTACGCAACACAATTATTTGCCATATTATATCAGGTAGCTTAAACCAACAAAAAACATCGAAAACAATAGTTACTCAAGCAGAAATAAAGATAAAAACTTAAACAGAACTTTATACCTAAATAAAAGCCTCCAGGCGTGCCCGCTTACATATACTCGTATACCGGATGACTTTTTTTACCGTCTTGAAAAAAGTAGGGTATATTAGGTGAACGGAGTAGAAGCGTATGGCATACCTAGTTTTTTTTTTATTTTTTAATAGCTTAGTCAGAAAAAAATATCTAAGTATCAATAAATACTACAAATGCGTTGTAAACTTTTCATTTTAGAACAATAAAAACATAAATTTTGAAGAAAAATAATAAATCTTTTAAAAATATCGAAATTCAAATCATATGCAACCTGCATTATGATTTGAATTTCGATTTTTTTTAATTAAAAAAAAAACTACATATGCCGCAGGCTTCTACTCCGTTCACCGAATATACCCTATTTTTTTCGAGACGGTAAAAAGAGTCATCCAGTATATACGTGTACACATACATACATATCGTACACATACACATACATACATAGACATACACATACACATTCGGTCGTATACATATCTTGTTATCGTCACTTAGCTCTTACGCATAATCTGAGTCGTGATGGACCATATGTACCAGCCCCAAGGCACCGGGAAATATCACGCATAATATAGGTAGCGTGTAACTGCGTCATACTTGTGTATTCGCTACGGTCGCTAAAATTGCCAAAAATATGTATTATTTAAAGAATCAGAATAAAAATTAGGGACGATCAAACTTGCTTATTCTGTAGAATATCAAAAATCTCTGGAAATTAAAATGACTTACCGGTACAAAAAACAGCTTTCCGCAGACGTGCTTAGCAATTGAAATAACTGTGATTTATTAATTATCTCCCTCGGAAAGTCATTTATGAGCTGATTGAAGGTACCTACATATTTCTACTTAAATACTGTTTTGTTTTTCTGGCATTTTGAAGGTCCTCCACATTAGCTGGTTCTTCTATATGAATCAACTCTTTTATGAGCTCAGTGAACTGTTGTACTACTGCCCTTTGATTGCAATACCTTGCCATTGAAATTTGCATCAGTATCGCCGCATCCAATTAATATAGTCGGATTTAAGTAATAAAATAAAATGGTTTGTTGTTCATGAAATATTTATAAATGCAAAGGAATCTAATCGTCGCGTCGCCGTCGTTCGGCGAGAAGACAAGACATTCCTTTGAGATTCTACTGTGCCTGTAACTTAATTAGCATCTTTGACTTTTTCTTGCTTCTGCATTCGGAGATATCATTTAACACAACTTAGAATGCTGTCGGTCAAAAATATGACAGATTCAGATCATAACAATTTTGTTAATGATTAATTATTAGGAGAAAGCGCTAAGGTAGCTTGTGAAATTCAAATTTTCTTACGATTTTTGCAAATTGCAGCTCAGAGTCCAGACTCTGAGCTGCAATTTGCAAAAATCGTAAGAAAATACACGTAAAAAAAACACCCAGGTATATGTTGATTAAAGTATGTTTCGCGATCGTAAGAATTAAGTATTTACGGAATTATAATCATTGGAATCAGTAATACAACTACGCAGTTGTATTACTGATTACTGATTGAAATGAGATTTATGAAATAGTCATTCAATAGGGTAAATAAATGAAATAGGGGAAATTAGAGAGTTGTATTGATGATTTTAATGATTATATTTCTATAAATAAAGATTTGTTAAGGTCGCGAATCATATTCAGATCAACATACAACCTGGTATTGACCTGCAAATTGTAAAAAAAACGTAAGAAAATTTTAATTTCGCGAGGTACCCTGGCGCTTTCGCCTTAAATGCCACCTCTGGCTTGTTATTTTTCCCTCAAGTTTCTAACACTTATTTTATTATGATGATTGATGGAAGCGCGTAGCTTTTTCAATGTGAATATACATTTGCAAACAAACCCGTAAAACGTTCATGTCTATTGCGGTATTACCACCTGTAAAGCTAAAGACCACGTCGTAAATCCACTTCTATTTATGTGTAATATTGTAAACTTAGTTCAGTAATTACTGTAGTACTAACCCGTGTAGGTATCTATATGTAGCAGATACATTTGGACTATGGTTTAATAATTTATTCAATCAATCTGCCTATTATTTTGCCACTTACATATGTTAGGGTCGGCTTCCAGTCTAACCAGATGCAGCTGAATAGCAGTATTTTAAATGTATACCTATCTGACCTCCACAACCCTAACTGGGTAACACGATACCCCTTGGTAAGACTAGTTGTCAGGCTTTTGGGGTTCTGACTACCCGTAGCCCTTGTCAAAGAACTTTCCTATAAACAAAAACGAATCATTTTACTTGCCAATAGTAGCATTTTTTAATGCCAATCTGGGCATATACAGCACGACATACTGCAGGAGGTGATAGCTTGGGTCAATACCTATCAAAACAACACAATATATGTTCAGCAAAATCTTATGGATTTTTTTTTCACCACTGTAGGTTAAAGTTATGCGAAAAGAAAATCGTTATGTGAAAATTTAAACAAAAAATACTATTTCTTGAAAACATTCTTGTTTTTGATAGAAAAAAGACTTATCAATGAGTAAAGTAACTATTCACGAATAATTTGATGTAAAAAAATTAATAGAAAAGGAATGTTTCATTACGAGATGCTTAAAAATCTGTTTCAAGGTAGAGATTTTTCGATATTTCGGAAAATTTTGTAAAACTGTAAATCCGTAAGATTTTGCTGAACATATATTGTGTTGTTTTGGTAGGTATTGACCCAAGCTATCACCCCCTGCAGTATGTCGTGCTATTTACTGGACACCCTGTATATAGATAGTAAGCTAATTTTACCTGTGATAGCTACTTCCCTATGGGAGGGTCTACTATGCACAGCTATGAGGTCTTTATTATTGGTAAAGATACAAGGCTTAATTTTAACCAATAACGGTCCGTCAATTGTAACAATTGGCCAATAACGTGCTTTCCGAGGCACGGAGGGGTCTCGATATTTAATGAACGGTTACCCATCCACAATCCGACCACAGCAAGCGTAGCTTAACGTTCTATCGACCCGTGCGGCTGCTTTCATTTAGCCACGAGCCCCTAATAATTTATTATTAAAAGTCCTAATAAAGCTAATCGATTCTTTTTATTGAAGTTCTAACGCTAAAAAATATTGTAATATGTTGTTGATTATAGTCGAAAAGTGTACAAAAATGTTATTTAATTATTTATTTATTTATTCATAACAATTTACAAACGGGTGGTTTATTTTTATTCCGAATTTAAACGACACAAATCCCGCAATATTGATCTTCGTGAAAATATGAGCTGCTTACAATAATTTTGCACATACTTTTCTAGAGTTTTCTTAATTCAACCGTTTTATCAATATACCTGCTACGTATATTATTTTATTACATGGATGTTAATTAAGGATCGATTTAAGTTAGCGGTGAAGATTATTAACATTGACTTCATATTTTATGATGAAGCGATAGATCTGCTGTAAACCACCTAACTGTACGAGCTATTAATTACTCTTAAGTTTATGTTACTGGTCTTAGCCAATTCTCAATTTTACTATCTTGTTACTTTACATGTTAAGTCCGAGGCTTTTACACCAAAATATTGTTATTAAATGTTTTATGTCGTCGTTGCCATCTTCGCGGCGACGACGTCGTCGTCGACGTCGTCGTCGTCGTCGTCTTCGTTGTCGTCGTTATGTATATGTGAGTAATTTAGTAAAAGTACAAAAAAAAAATGATGGAATGTATTATTAAAATTTATTACAGCAATGAACTTAAGGCTCCAAGTTTACATGTTTCGACAAAAAAATGTTTGCTTAAGAAATTAAATTATTGTTTTCTTATTGTAGACAGTGGCGTAACTACAGGGTAGCAAGTCGTCAAATGCCACGGGCCCCCAGGTCAGAGGAGAATCCCAACTCCCAACATTTATTATTACACATTTAGTAAAAAAAATAGTTTTGTCTTTAATTTATTTAAGTTAACTACATAAGTATTATAAAATAAAAAATACTAATTATTGTTGGTTCCGCTTCTTTATATTGGGGGGGGGGGGGTTCGAACGGGGCCTCTAACGGTATAGTTAGGCCACTGATTGTAGACTAGCTTTTCTCCGCGGCTTCGCCTGCGTGGATGTCGGAAAACATCCCACGGGAACGTCCTACCGGGAAATCCTTCCTTATTCTTTGTCTACATTATAAAGGAAACCTCTGTGCGAACTTTCAGCTTTCTAGGCTCAAGGGTTTGGTCTGGGCGTTGATGAGTCAGTCAGTCAGTCAGGACTCCTCTTTTTATATAAATAGATAGATTTTGTTTACGACGTAAATCTGTAGATGACATAGGAAAATCAGTTTTTTCGGCACAATACCTATGTGCAAACAATAAACCAAACAATGAAATCCACAAACAATAGTCGCTGATCACTAAATAACCATGTTATTCGTGTACTTGGTAAAAAAAAGTCCGTTCCAATTGGATCAAGTGCTCGAGTGTGCCATTAGTGAACTTCAAGCCCAAGGTTAGCCATTGTGTAAAGCTGTTTGTACCAACGCCTGCACACGTGTGCTGAATGGCAACAAAAACGAACTGATGGATTGCTGACAGATCTTATGTTTGTGCCCCTCGACTGGACCAGCCTTTATCTCCGATTCTCCGCATCTCCACGTCTTGAACGGGGTCACAGCACTCTTATAATTACAACGTATTTATTAACTGAAGCCATTTGTAAATAAAAACCATTTAAAATTGATCTGCAGCCCGTCAATTAGTCAACGCGGACAGCACAATTAGGGCCTCATTTGGGCCTCCTAAAGAAAATAATTGAAATGAGATTTTTGTGCCGCTTTAATGTTTTAGGTATCCTAATATCCCCAATAACGCCTAATGAGTGAGTTTATTTTACAATTTTGTACAGTTTTGGCACAAACCTATTAAGTATCCAACCAGCCTAATTGCCTCTTAAAGTAGGTATACCAGTCTATTCAATTTATTTCAATAACAAAAAAATCTACTAGTCAAGTAATTTTGTGTATAAAATAAACTAAACCAAATTGATGATTACTGAATGAACAATCAGCTGACTGTAATATTTAAAATTCTTAGGGGGATTATTGATGTTCCTGATCTCCATAATGAAATCTGCAATCTATTTGTCCCAAACAATTATTGTCGTAGCAGAAAACACCGCTTACTGGCTGTTCCAACTTGTCGTACTGTTGCACGCTCCAAGTCACCTATTCCTCGGACATTAGCCGCTGTTAACGCTCTCCTGAACTCAAACACAGATTTTGATGTGTTTGTGACTGAATGGAAGATGATTCTGTCAGAGTGCTTGAATTTTTGTGAGAAGAATGCATGACTGTGTTAAACAAACTATATATTATGTAGTGTAAGTATTTAAATAGTGTAATTGGTTTCGGCCGTTCTATTTAAAATAAATAAATAAATACTTATACTGGATGACTTTTTACCGTCTTGAAAAAATAGGCTAATAGGTGAACGGAGTAGAAGCCTATGGCATAACTAACTTTTAAAAAAAAAACATATCATGATATCTTTTAAATCATATTATGATTTGAATTTTTATATTTTTAAACGATTTATTATTTTTTTTCTAAATTTCTATTTTTATTGTTCTAAAATGAAAAGTTTACATCGAATTTGTAGTATTTATTGATACTTATAGATCCTTTTTTCAGATTAAGCTATTAAAAAAAAAAAACTAGGTATGCCATGGCTTCTACTCCGTTCACTTAATATACCCTATTTTTTCCAAGACGGTAAAAAAAGTCATCCGATATATACATAATTATAAAGGCGAAAGTTTGTGTGTGCGTGTGTGTGTATGTGTGTATGTTTGTTACTTTTTCACGCTCAAACGGCTGAACCGATTTAGATGAAATTTGGTATGTAGATAGCTTACACCCTGGATTTACACATAGGGTACTTTTTACCGGTCTACGCGAGTGAAACCGCAGGGCGCAGCTAGTATGGTATATATTATATTGGTTTAAAGATACTGGAAAAATAATATTTATTCATTTTATTTATTTATTCAAAATTACGTAACTAACACCTTAACAGCTATAACACCATTGCAATGTTGCTACAAAAAATACAATTAAATTAAATTCAAAATACAATCAAATGCAATTAAAATACATTTAAAAAACAATTAAAAATACAATTTGAAAAACAAAACAATTAAAATCACTATTGAATATTGAATCTGCTCTGTCGTTTAACCTTTTTCCATGATTATTTGTATTTCATGATTGAACGATGCTTCACAAGGATTCATCAGTCAACGCCCATCGCAGAGCCTAAAGAATCACTCCTGCCAAGTTCACTCAGACAAATTCATTATAATAAGACCTTGTGTGAGTAAAATTACTTGTGCAAAATCCAAATAATAAATATTCTTGCCAATTTTATAATCAACTACACAACTAAAATTAAAATTAAATTGTAGAAACAGATGGATAGATTTTAAATTATTTTCGGACCAAGAAGTCAAAACGAAATTTTCGTCGAAACAAGCAAGCAATAACACGAATTCTACTCCGGAAAGCCATTATGAAAGACCACAAAGTGACATAGCACCTCGACACTGAGAAGCCCCGTTCCATTCTCTATCAGTAAAATGTCATCGACTTGATTTAGGGCTGATAATTTCCGGTAGCGGTTTTCGATTTAGAGTAAGTGGGTACAATTTGTGGTAAATTCGTAGGAAAAATCAAAGTGGTTTGGTTTATTATTTTGTCATAATTTATATAAATAAAAATCAGTTGCCAAAATGTATTTACATACATTTTGGCGTACTTACGTACGCGCATCACTTTAGAACGGTTGCATCTATTTGGCTAATAATTTTTTGTTGATTTTGGACATCAGAACATGGTTTGTATGAAAGAAAATGTATGTAAAATTATATGGAAGAGTGAGAAAATCTGCATATAAAAAAGTGAGTAATACAGAAAACATTATGGAATTTAGAATTTTGACAGATTGATATTTAGTTGTTCAGTTTTTTTACACTGTTTTGTCTGTTATATCCGAAAAAAAAAAAATGTTAATTTGGAAGTTTTGTGAAAAAAGTAGTAAAAAAGTTGTAGAACATTATATTATACCTGCTATTTTTTTAAATACCAGCAATAAGTAGTAGTTCATAGAACTCAGTGTGTTATCGTTGTGTTATTAATATTAATATTTTTTTTAAATTAATGAACTAATATTATTTTTTTATTATATATTTAATTAATTAATATTAAAAAACTTAAATATGGCATCGAAAAATTCCTCCGCATCGTTGTCGACTGGTAAAGTAACCAAGAGACTGGCGGCATTGCCACGTTGTATGGCAATGCTAAGCCTCTGGCCAAGGTAAAAGCCAGCCCTTGGGTCACGGGAAGTGTCAACCAGCCGCTTTGAGATTTCGTTGAATAAACTATGAGCACACGGACCCCACGGCCTAAGGGTTTCAACCCCAAACGGCTCCAAAATATAATTACCGATAAGGTTATTATACTTTCGCCGCTTGAGGTTTTCCGCAGCCGCAGCAGCAGTGCCAGCACAGCACGCCGAGCCAGGAAGATGGGATGGCGCAAGAGTATCGACGCACGTTGCGTCCCACCTTCCATGGAAATAAAGACATGCCGTCCGGTCTCTTGCCATCGTCGCGTGCCAAGCCATTGGGTTCTAATACAGCTGGAACGCCGACGGTGACAATGGCTCGTCGGATGATGTCATTGATGTTCGCCTGCCGCGCAAAGCGACCCGCACTTCGGCTGCAAGACAGGCCGTGGTGTCCGAGGCTGTTGACAACTGCACCACAGTGACAGCGATGAGGAGAACAAGAAGGAGCTCCTAGACGCAGTGAAGCAGCGAGGCGGAAAGTAGTGTCGTTGAACAAAGTGCCTATGTTCGACGACGGTACTGCATGAAGCCACAGACCCGATTCCCACTTACCCACATCCAGCAGGCGCGCACGCTCCGCAGTAGTAGCAGACGTATCAAGTAAATTGTTCTGTACTTACTCTGCAGAGCGGCTCATCCCACCGTCTCTGGGAAGATGGATTGTTGGGTGGATCTGAATTCGGGCAATAATAATAATTCCAATGTCGCCAGTCTCTTGGGTACTTTACCAGTCGACAACGATGCGGAGGAATTTTTCGATGCCATATTTTAGTTTTTTTAATAGTTTTAGTTATGTTAGGACATAATTTTGTTATTTTTAGGTTATGTTTATATTATACATTTAAATTAATTATATTTTCATGATGATAAGCTAATGTAGAAGTTTGTGTAAAAAGTAATAAATAATGTACCTACCACAATAGACTGGATCATGAGCAAGTTTAAATTTATATTTTAATTAAGCCATACCATCATACTTCCAAAACCTGAAGCTAGTAATTATCTCACAAACAAAGACGGCATCAACAGGTGCTTCCACCGAAATTAATTTACCCAAAAAAAAACCGAACAACGTTGACTACTAACTTAATGTGAATCAACGCCGTAAAAAATCTAGTGAACAGTTAACGCGATTCGTGTGAATAAAAACAATTCATTCTTGAGATTCCCAGAGTACACATGACTACACATAAAGTTATAGGTCCAATTCCAGTAGAAGGAGACCTGTTATAATATGGAAAGCCTGTACAATGCGACGTCTGCTTCTAATGGAACTGGATAGCTTGATATGTCGTCATGTACGTAACGATTACCATCAAATGTTAATTCTATCAGTCACAGTAGTACTGTAGCCGGTTCTTCACACACTTGCCGGATACTGTGTGTACTTGCAGTAGTAACAAAAAGTTGGTATTTTATGGTGGTGATGAGGTTTACCGTTTCAGGATGAGTCTAAGACTTGTCTATAAGTACAAGAGCAATTGGGTCAGGTTGATAGACTCAAGCTTTAGCTCTACTACTCTGTTTTAAACAATACCATTAATCGTATTAGATTTATCTTAAGACGCAGATACGTGCCAATGGCCTTGAGTGGTTAACTTGCGTGTCTGTGGAGTTCACATAATTCGTCGTACGTCCAGCCAGTAATAAGACGCCCATCAAGGAACGCTGTCCCAAATTATACGCTTATTGATTGATTACACATAAAACAAAAGGTATTATATTAAAATACGTATTCTAAAAGTTACATAATTAAATTATCTTTAAAATTGTGAAGGTTTCATAAAAATACGTTTGATAGTTTTTGCGTGATTCTGTTTGCTATCTGCGTTAGACATAACTTTACAAATTAATTACACTATTTAATATAAACGAAATTTAAAATATTTACATTAAGTTATCTTGAAAATGCTCTAAATTAACTTATATTTTTTCGAAATCGGTAAAACTGCTACTTTTGTGATCTTCGGTTTAAAAATATTAAAAGTCGTTTATCGACGCCTTAAAGTTGAGGGTGGTAAGATTTTCCTTTATTCCTAAATTTAATAGCTAGGGGATTTATGTTTTGAGCATTAATGAAATCCCTGGCTCTCTTATTATAAGAAGCGTTAGGTCCGGCTGCGTATTATATGTATTAATTTCAGACTAAAAAGCTACTATTTCACTATTGATCATCGATCTTTTACTCTTATATCGTTAAATCATTGACGATTCTGAAGTAAAGTTTTGTGCAACAAAAACTTTTATTCTCTATTAAAGCTTGAGTATTATTCCATTTACATCCTTTTTTTTTAAAAAAAAACGAGAAACTATATAAGGTTTTAAAAGAGTTCATCTCAGTAACAACTTGCGATTAACACATAGGCAAAAAGCGTTACTGTTATGACAAATATAAAAATTATTGCTTGAAATTATTTTCAATTTATTGCAAACTATAAAAAATTAATGGTTGAATTGAAACTTACGCGTAGTTGTTGGATTATTGTTATTGCTTCATAGCGTAAAGTGTTTTTAATGAGCTCTTGCGTCACTTCCTGTAAGGAACATGATTCACTTCTTCCTCTACTTAGGGTGTTTGTGAGCTTAGCATACATCCACTCAGCAAAAAAATCATAGAATCACTCTGGCCTTTGTATGACTGCATGTCATGGGAAAAGAAGAGATCAGCAGGAGAACTAAGGTAACCGATATAGCCCGAAGAATTGCCAAACATAAGTGGTAGTGAGCAGGGCACATTACTCGCAGAGCAGATGGCTGATGGGGCCTAAAGGTTCTGGAGTGGCGACCGCGTACCAGAAGACGTAAAGTTAGAAGGCCTCACACTAGGTGGACCGATGACCTTGTGAAGGCCGCAGGAATGCATTGGATGCGGGAAGCACAGAACCGGTCGTAGTGTCGGTGCTTGAGGGAGGCCTGTGTCCAGCAGTGGACATCTTTCGGCTGAAATGATGATGATGATGAATGATGGATGACATTTTCTGAAAATATTTGATGCGACAATCTGTAATCTTGCAGAATTATAAAACATGAGGTCCAAATCTACACTACTATCCAAGAGAAACAATGGTCAAATAAAATGATCAATTTACCTCCTTATTTTCTTAGAAAAATATGTTATTGTAATCAACAGGAAAACCGCAGCATAATTAGCTACCTGCATAATAAATATAATTATATTAAACAGTAAACTTTCTTAAAAATAAATAAGAAGGAAAGCATTGAACAAAATTCATCAAGCTTATTCCATTATTCCAGTATTGCATATAGCATTGACGATTTTAGACCGCATTGGAACAAAGTTTTAAAGTTTAACGTGCCTCGGAAAGCACGTTATGGCGAGTAGTGCTGCCAACTAGCGCCACCATTGAGAAAAAAAGTCATAAGTCTGGAGATATGGAACATTTTGAAAATTTCCTATGCTCACATTTTTATTCAGATGAGGTAGGTCAGGTGAGGACAAAAAATCAACAATAAACCTCCTAAGTTCGAAGCCTTAGCAGTTAACGCCAAAAACAGCTGCGTTTGGCGTTAACTAATTAGGAACTAAATAAACAAAATAATTAACATAGGAAATTTCAAAATATTCCATATCTCCAGACTTATGATTTTTTCCTCAATGGTGGTGCTAGTTGGCAGTACTACTCGCCTTTAGCCATTGGTCCTACTCTCGCCCGTCATTAGTGGTTCTTTGACAGTAGATTACGGGTCGTCAGAAGCCCGAAATTCTGACAACCAGTCTTAGCAATGTCAGATAGGCAATCGCTTCATGTAAAATATTGGTATTCAGCTGCATAAATACGATGTTCTCCTTTAACGTGTCACAGGATATTTTGCCCATTCAAATCCTAAAATATAACCTATAATTTGCTGATATTTATTACTTTTGTACCAAGAACATAATACAACAATGCATGAAACATTTACATAAAACATACGCAATACGTAGCACATTTCTACATAAAACACGAATCAACTAAGTAATAAATCAAGTACGTAACATGTGCACATAACAGTAGTATAAAACAGTACGACAAGTGTAATCATAATAGTGTCCGTAGCAGCTAATACTGTCCTTGACCGTGACAACGCAGCGGTTCGCTCCACTCCCGCGCCACTTCCACCTCCCACCGCCCGCCCGCCATCGCCGCGCCTCCGCGGTCAAAGAATAAAACAGAAAAGGTACATGTAGGCAGACTACTGAAGTTTATTCGTTTAAATTACGGATAGTTTTATGTTATTTGGAGACAACTAAGCAGGTGGTGCATATTCCAACCTGAAGTGCAATTGTGAATTGCTATTCCACAAACGATGGGACACGTATTCTGCTTGCCTTGATTTCTGCATGTAACAGGAATTTATGGCGCCAAACTCGTAGCTAAGTTCTGGGCCGACTCAGTTTAGATTGCGGCACGCTAAGAAGAAGCCACGCCAACGTGGATGATAAGTGATCACCAACTCACCACCGCCTTTGGACATCTGTAATACCAAAGGCATTGCGCGTGGGTTGCCATCCCAGATACCAATAACTGAAATGTCTCATGCACCTCTGCATACGCACAGAAAAGCCAACTATTGATGGCTGAATTAAGCATCATTTTATACTGGCTATTTTCAGACCATTGGGAATCGGGTAAGGTTAAGACTGCGTAAGCAATTATGTATACAAATACAAAATGTTTATTTCTGTAACAACTAGTTTTGATTAATTTATGATTGGAGCCTCCTTTTAAGTATAATAACGTCTGTGTTAGGCGACTCCGCTCTTCCATAGCTTTGGCTGTTTGTACAACTTACAAAAATACAATAATAACTTTATAAATTTTTTTTTTTTTTTTAGTTTCTTAGGTCAGGTACATATTTTTTTTATTAACTAGATAATATATTTTTCTCGAGCGCGTGTTCCGTTCTTTATTGCCATTTACATAGAGTATAATTTTTATACTGCAAACATGTTGCTCGCTCATGAATTGAACACAATTAATACATTGATGTGGGTGTGTTGGGTCATTGGGTGTGCGAAGTGTGTGATGTGACTGGGGTGTGTGAGGTGTCAAGTATATGTGGTGCGTGTGTGTGGGGTGTGTGAGGTGTCAAGTGTGTGTGGTGCGTGATGTATGTGGAGTGTGTGAGGTGTGAGAGGTGTGTGGGTGGTGTGGCTGTGTGTATGAGGGAGGATGTATAACTTGTAATATAACCACAACCATGAAATCTAACTCTAACCTCAATGCTCTTACAGCATTTCTTGCATTACAGCTTGGTATATTACAGAATGTACTGCGTTCAGGGTCAACTGCTTTTGACATTCTCCCGCTGACTGTCAAAACTGTCACTATAATTAATTATGTCTAGCTCCTGTGGTTTCTGAGAACCTGATCATGGCTTTAAACAGACAATCTGCTGTCATGTCTAACCGGTTGATATTGCTTGAATGAAATGACAACAACAATAGTCAATCAACTCACTTCACATGATATTTGACAATAGATTACAATGAATTTAAATAGGCTTTCAAAAACCACGGGCAAAAAGTTGTAGACAAGGCTGTAAAGAACTGCCACAGTAGATTAATCTTGGCACTATCACCAACCATCGACAATAGCTATGATCTATCCCAGGTAGGTAAATATAGATTTGTAAACGGATCGAAAATATTTTAAGCACTACGGTATGTAGAACACGATTTATAAACGTTAAGTTTCCCTCGTTGTTAATTTTAATTTTAATATACATACCTACTTAAACATGCTACTAGTAACCTGCAATGTAAATGACTATTTTTGTAATGATAGAACACAACGAAGGTTTTTAGTATCACAGTGACAGCAGAACACTGACTCCTGAGTCACAGGATCACCTAGTTTAGGAGTCAGGGTTTACCTTATCTGTTTAAACTTTGTTAACCAAGTGTATCCTAGTCTTAAGTAATGTCAAAAATTTTTGAATCATTAAAGATTTCTTTTTTTATTATTATTGATCTTTACACGATTGCTGATTGCCTTGAAAAATGAAGTGTTTTTTACCAAGGCTACACAGCATCAGTGCACATGCAAAAACGGATCTGATGACCATCATTTATATGCTCGTACGTAGTCTACACTTACTTAGGTAACTGTAGCCTAATTACACCAGTATTCGAAGTAGGTAAAGTCGCCGGTACGTAACTTGGCAAGGTTTTGGCGTAGTGGGAGTAAGTTTGTGGATGTAAACTTAGTGCCACAATATTTTTTTTACTTTTGTTGCTTGCATTATTCTTTGGTTATTGATATAATTTATTTTTAAACATGTCTGTTTAGATAAAAGTTAAAGAAATCAAATTCTTATCTAACGATTCTTGCCAAGTTATGTGCCGGCCGGTATACTGTAAGTTTTCTTAGTCTATGTTTGGAAGTGCGCAAGCGGCGCGCCTGGCCGCAATTCTACGTCGCAAAATTACCGTCACTTGTGTAATGCAGCACATTGTTATATTACTTAGTGATTTGATGTCGTTACTGCTGTTATTACCCACGCTGCCATTTATCATTTCCATTGCAGTCATCAATTGTTTAAGGTAGCTAGGTAGTGTAGGTACTTGTTTTTCACGTTGTACAGTTCATGTAATTGTAGTGTGGTTGTTTGTATGTGTAATATTGCCGTCACGCCAGTGGTCTCCGGAAGGTTGGGCGGTGGCTGTCTTGAACTTATAACAGTTTACCGGAGGCACTTTTAGGTTAGTGTAGATATAGGTGAAGGAAGTGTCTTATAGCGGGTCCAATGGTCCGGAATACAACGTAATAAAAAGGCTAAAGCTGTGGCTTGATGATCTTCCGGTTTTGAATACCTAATCAAATCTCCGACCATTAAATTGTCGATCACAAATCATGACAGCTGTTGTGATTGGTTGACTACTATACCAAAAATCAATCACAAACGCTGCCATGACGTTACTTTTAAATAAAATAGGCTCTTTACCTGGTGTTCGAGAAAATAACTCACACATTTTCCGTCGAAAGAACCAGGATCTCAACACTAATGAGGATGTTTGATTATATTTAGATCAGGAAAATAAAGCGGTGTCTACATAAATTAGTCCCGCGCGTCACAACATCCTGTAAAGGAAATAGGAGTTATATCCTTCGTTAGCTTGGAGATAGTGGACTTTCATTATTTATACGTTCTGCAATCAACATGGCTGGTTAATATGAACGTGGCTGTAGCATCACTTTACCGAACGATGATAAAGTGATTTGATGCTTTAATTTAGGAAACGGAGGTAGAGGTATAGTAGGATACTGTAAAACCACACGGTGGACTGTCGAACCACTAGGAGAGCGCAACATGAAGTTATTTTGTCATGAATTTGGGTAGTTTTTTTGTTCCAGATTTCGCAAAATTATATACTTAAGTAGGTAAAAGGTGTTCCTGAGGCGCCGTTATCTGAAAATATGTCTAATTGGTTTTGTATCGAATAAAATTTATTGAACCCGCATCTGCCTTTTATTTAATCTTCTTATCCTTGACAGCTTACAAGTTTGATTCAAGTTACTACACGGATATCAGTTAATTCGTTATGTTACAGAACTTACAGATAACTTGTCGTGAAGAACCAGTATGTAGGTATATGTTGCAATACTTACAAGTCGATAAGTCAAGCTGTATTAAGTGTTGAACTATTTCCGGAGGGACATAAAAATGTTTGTTTAAAACTTGTCAAGCGAGAAAGGTGCTAAGAGTTAAGTAAAGTAAGGTAAAGTAAATATAGATATGAAGTACTTATAACTATTTCTTATTGGAATTTGGGTGTGAATTAATCATATATTTACATGTTGCGACAGTTTCCTATTTTATGTATAGTTTTCCACTATCATTTTCAGAAAACTACCAGTAGCTATAAGTTTAAATCAAACGGTGAATATATTTCGGGAATAAGAGACCTACATAATTTCAATTTGCATACAGCTTCAGTAAACTCTTAGGTACCTATATAATAATATCCACCTAAAGAAATCCATTTTAGAATAATGGAAAATAAATAATACATGAGTAATTTCCCGGAAAATTTACAAAAACAGTTCTTCGCGCTATTAAAGAACAAGATATCGAACCGTGCCTTAAGGAGTAGCTAGCCATAAGTACTGGTAGGATGTTAGTTTTTACCGGGAGGGCTGCGCCTGCGCCGGACCGGTTTGTATCCTGCTCGTCCCGCAAATACTAGCCCCACGACATTGTTGATTCTTAACAAGTACCTTTGTAAATGCCAACATTGCCCATGTATTGCTTGTAACGAGTTCGCCTTAATAACACATGTAATGTACATTAAAACTTCAGATGGGTATATTATGGAGAACACGACGGGACGTCAACACATACTAATGCTAATGTTAATTTAAATGTTTAACATTAAGTTTTTGAAGTAAATAATATAGTTCAAAAAGTTGGTATGCATTCGTGAATCGTTTGTGAGAGGAATAAAGAAATTTGCACGGACGGACGTAAAAATATCGCGGCGGGATTTTCAACTCTCGTTGTTGAGTCGAGCGTTGAGAATCCAACAGAATGCATTCTAGCGCATCGAAAAAACACACTGGTGGATTTTCAACTCTCGACGTTATGCAGAGCGTTGAAAATCCAGTCCGCGAAATAAAATCGCCGCGATATATTTACGTCCGTGCGAACATCGACTTAGTGTGTCTTACCTCTCTCTCTCCACAAAAACTAACACGCTTGTTCAACGCATGTCTAATGTCAATTGTACGTCAAACTATACATAAATGACAGTTGTTTGGTCTAATCTAATAAACACAGTTTTGTGGTAATACGGTAAGTTTGATTTAAGGCATTCAAGATATTCCGTGATAGAGAAATAAGACTCTCTTTTCACCAGCACGCTCTTTATTGTCGTCAAAGCCAGGAACAATAATGGTTGACTTTAAAACTATCTACACTGTTTCATCTAGCTAGAGTTAGAGGCAAAAGTCTTGGCATACAAAAAGTATACGTGTGCTAACTTGTTATATAGAGCAAACAATACAATATTAGCTCAAGAACCTAGAGATTACTCACTAACTTCAACTTACAGTGTCAAATGTAAATAAATATTCTTTTAAGACGGCTACGTCGCATTTCTAAAGGTTTTCGTGATTATTTTAATCAATTTAAATCAAAGGACAATTTCCTGTGACAATTTGTTAGATCGTTGGTATTCATTTTGGTATTTACTCTTAGAAAATAGAAAATAATTGACAATATTTCATTTTCTAAGAGTAAATACCAAAATAACCGACAAAAAATAGCATACATACATATAAATATCAACGATCTAAGAAATTGTAACAGGAAATTGTCCTTTGATTTAATTTTTTTTAAATAATCACGAAAAACCTTTAGAAATGCGACGTTGCCAGCGCGCGCGACGTTAACGCTCTTAAAACGTTTTCATCTCAAAGCTAAAACAATACATAAAAATTGTCGGTCAATACAGACATTATGACACTTACAGAAATGTAACGCTCTAATGAGAAAGCAAAGCGGCAGGTGTCTTCGACCTCAACGTCACGACGACACAGATACGTGCTAAATTCAAAGAACCAAGACAAACTTGACGTGACGAACCACTAACTCGTTGTTTGAACTTCGTACATGACACATCTAGGCACCTACTAGCAATACTTACCACAAATATGTAATGTCATCATAAAAACTGGGACAACCAAATAAGATGAGACCATACTTAACGCAGCGGTGCCTAAGTTCGTTATTCCTATTTTGGACCAAAGGAAATCAAATTTTTTATCACTTCAAAGATCTGTGGAAGTTCCCACAAGTAAATTAAGTGGTCATCGCAGGTCATGTTGGCTTGAGAATAATGAATGAGGTTGGGAAATGTTTTTAAAGGTATAAGAAAATTCATTCAAAACATATCTAAGTAATGTATTTCATCATTCAGAAAAGATGTATCGTCGAATTCTCTAAATAATTTTTGACGTGTCTCTAAACCATATTTCAATTTAATTTGATGTTGAATAGCGACTAAAGAATGCAATAATGCAGTCGAAGAATTACTCATTACAATTAAAATAATTGATTTATTATCGAACTTTAACAAATCAATTAACACACTAATAATGTATGGCGGTGGTTCTTGATTTATTGATATAAATTAGTAAGGTTTGAATTAGAAATATCCATTTATATTAATTGTTCATCACAGAAGTTGCGAGCCGCCGAAGATCTCCAGACTAATCATGTAATTAAAAGATTTGCATAATCGAATACAGTAAAATACTGATATTATTAGTATTTTAATTTAAGGCTATAATTTTTATTCTACAGAGGTACAAAAAACTTGACACAACTTGTACTCTCTAACTTTTTACAGTTCAAAGACTGTCCAGCCTTGGAAAAGAAAAACTGTAAAATTTAGGTAACTATTATAGTACTACGCATTACTTAATTACAGATTTAGCCTCTCAAAAATGTGCCTCAGAAAAATCTGGACTGGTTCATATTTATATATCGCCAGAGGTCAATACTCCGGCGTCGATGTGGGTCAGCTGATGGGGCCCTGCCGTGGGCACCGTGGCCACCGTGGCCACTCGATTACCAGCGAGAGAGAAAAATGCGAAGATTACATCTAATGAAACTATCATTACGTAGTACATTCAATGGCGAATACATGGAGACACGCAATCACTACGAGGAACTGCAGAATCCTACGGCTTCGAAAGCCTATTTTTAGCTGCTGCCAATTCCTAAATGCAATAAACTTTTTTTTAAAGTCATATGATTTCATAGGCTGGTTATTACTAAGTTCAGTTGACCATTCCGACAAGCTAACATTAGATTTGACTGTAGATCTGCTAGTTAATATGGAACGATGACGAGGTATACTGGACAAGTGACTTGAATACAACCAGACTGGTGAGGAAGACTCAATAGTGATTCAGGTGGCGGTGGGCGTGTCGCACTAGACGAAAAGTAATGTTGGAACATAATGCTGTTCAAAAGTGCTTGTTTAATAGTGCTTGTTTAAAAGTGCTTGTTTAATAAAAGTGTTGGTTTAATTGAAATAAATGATTTGAGGTTAAATTTTGAGTTTGCTAAGCTTATTTTCTCGACCTCTGCCCTCTTATCTATAAACAAAGACGTACTCAAAACATAAATTCTTCGAAATTGATTACAAGGAAAAGAATTGAGGACACTCTAAAATGTGAAATTTTGATACACAATAGTGATTCACGTGCAGAAAATATCTTGTTTTATGGAAAATAGGATTATGTTCTTTTCAATTAAATAGTTATGAAAAGTTGTGAAAAGGACGATAGTTGTGAAAAGGGTTACATTACATTAATTTTTTGTAGCATAAGCATAATCAGCCTACAATGTTCGCACTGCTGGGACACAGGCCTCCTCTCGGTGAGATGGAGTGAGCAGTAATCCACCACGCAGGCCCACTACGGGTTGGCAGACGTCAGATGTCTTCGAATTTTTGGTTCTAGAACATGCCGGTTTCCTCACGATGTTTTCCTTCACCGTTTTGAGAGCAGTGGTGATGAAATAATTTACACAAAGTAAAGGCCTGGGTTCGAACCTACGATCTACAACTCGTAAGTCGCGGTCATGCCACCACTGCTCTCGGTGAGTTACGTTTTGTGAGATAAAGATTTTTCGGCACATAAACAATTAAGTCAAAATACATGGCCATCTCACAGACCTCGGCCTTACATAAATCACTGCCAAAAAGGTTTGGTCGGTGTTGATAACAATGCCTTACCTGAACTGAAGTCACCACACGTGCTAGTGACCGAAATAGCATGACATAACTGTTATGAGGTCACAATATTATGATACTTTTATTGATACAATGCCAGATAACCAGCATAAAATCGTGTGGACTCAATTTATAACTGAAATACCGATGTAAACAAGTACCTACAGTGGTAGTTAGAAAAGCAAAACCTGCAATAAAATGTAAATGCCAGTATTATTATAATTATCTTGATGACAGGTGTTACAAAAAACTTTTTTACAAAAAAATACAACCGACTTCCAAAAACAACACTACAAAGTGAAAAATAACTTTAATTTCGGAAGTCGGTGTCTAGTTAAATGTATTTTCGTTTTTTGCCACCGACTTCCGAAATTAAAGTTATTTTTCACTTTGTAGTGTTGTTTTTGGAAGTCGGTTGTATTTTTTTGTAAAAAAGTTTTTATTTTTAAATTTTTAGTTGTGTACCTACCCCACACAAATTCTAATACCACTACCTGCAAAACAAAGTAGAACATCATCCATATAAAAGTGGCGAAAAAATACGTATCATTGAAGCTAACTCAAAAACTACTGAAGCAAAGTTAATCAATTTTACATGAGACCAACTGTGATGTATACCCTCTCGAATAAAACAAAAAAAAATCCAAATCGGTCCAGCCATCTTCGAGTAATCGGGGAACATACATAAAAAAAAAAAAAAAAAGGTTCCGACGAATTGAGAACCTCCTCCTTTTTGAAGTCGGTTAAAAAAATATATAGTGAACAAAAACCAGGCTATTTACTTAGACAAGAAACAAAACCATAGCTTCTTCCACATCTATTGTATTCTTCATGAATCCTTACATCATGATTACACTGACACCCCGCGTACTTTTCCCGATTTTTTTTTTATTCTGTAAAAAGACCAATAAACAGTTAAATGAGTATAATTTATTTATGATAAGCAATACATTCAAACTCAATAACTTTCTTGCCACAAAAAACTGAAATTTTATAATAACACGACATCAGCAGCACCACATCACCGCCAAAGCCTTCAGGGAAAAAACAGGCTTCAGATTAGTACAAGTAAACAACAATTTCGTTAAAAAAAAAACTATGTAAGAATGAATGGCAAATAAAATAGTGTGAGTGAACGTCGTGGGGGTCAATACTCCGTCAGTAGGTCAGCAATGAGTCGCAGAGGCCCAGAGACCAGTCCCTCGGCACGCCAGAGCCTTAACTCATTTTCCGCCGTCCTTCATTATGGTAGCCCGATTGAGGTGCCGGATGTGATCATCGGAATGACGTCACTGCGATACCTGAGATTTTGAAGAATACTTACGCAATTTAAAGCAAAGTTAGCCCATGTTGATAGTATCTCTGACTCTCTCTCTCTTGTTTCTCTTGTAACTAATGTAGTGTCTATTTCATAATAACAATCTAATAATAACATTAACATTTATATTAATAATAAACATAAAACCGGGGGCCCATTATTGAGTGTGCAAGTCACCCCCTGCCATTTTTTCCGTGTAATAAAACATTGATCAGGCAAGGGCCATAGTCCTTTCATAGTTCTAGGTAACCAGTCCACTTTAGCCATCCAAATTAATAGTCCAATATCTTTGTTTCCATATTCTGCAATAGTACTACACCAAAAGGGGTTTGTCCTTAGGTGCAGTTAGGTGCGTACAGGGATAATCGTCGGTTGGTGCCTCATTTCATCGAACGCGTTTAACGAGCCTCTGCGATTTAGCTTCGAACCCTCGTACGTCTTCCAAAGAATATAATACTAAAGAAACAGTTATCTCACACCTCATTTATATGGATGACATTAAGCTATACGCAAAAACCGCAAAAGAAATGAAAAAGCTTACAGAAGTCACGACAGAATTTAGCCAAGATATAAATATGAAATTTGAGTTGGATAAGTGCAAGACATTACATATTATAAAAGTTAAAATACAGTTAACGACACCGACACAATTGCAGCAACGGAACCAATAGATCTATAAAAATATTTAAGATACAACAACTTAAGGGACTGAACCACACAGCAATTTGTTAAACACACACTAAATACAGAATATCAAAGGAGAATTAACGCAGTTTGCAAAATAAAACTATCAAAAAAGCATCTTATTAAAGCCTTGAAAACTTTTACCATACCAATATTGACCTACTTATTTGGAGTAATAAAGTAGTCAAAACTGACATCAAACACTTAGAGAGGACCACGCGAACAATGGTCTAAAAACACAACAACCTGTACGCTAAATCTGCGGTCGAATGACTCACCATCAAAAGACAGAATGGAGGGAGAGTCCTAATCGACATCCATCACCTTTGGCAGAAACAAATCACTAGGCTAAAAATATTCTTCTATTTTAAATCTCGCACTAGTGACTTACACAAAGCTATTTCTCTAAATGATTTTAACTGTGTCCCACTTAACTTAAATGAACAAAATACACAAGACACAAATAACCCTGACCCACAGAACCAAAAAATTTAAAACTGGAAGAAGAAAGTCCTTCACAGTAGACACCCTCACGTTTTAGAACAACCCCATATTAACATAGTGGCGTATAATAAGTGGCTTAAAATAAGAAACCTGTTCCCTGAAACAGAAGGCTTCATCATTGCTATACAAGATCAAATCATCAACACCAAAAACTACAGGAAATTTATCATTAAAGACCCTACCACAACAAACGATAAATGCCGCAGATGCCACATTCAATCAGAAACCATACAACACATAACGCACACAACACTCACTCGGACAGACTACACTCACAGACACAACCAGGTTGCAAACATTATTCATAAAAACTAGCACTCAAACACAGTCTCATACAAAACTCTAATACAAGGGATGTTAGGTACTACAAGTACATATAATATGTATACAACAAACTATCCTAGAAAATTATACACACAAAATTCACAGATAGAACTGTCCACTATAATAGACCAGAAAAATCACTTACCTTATATACATTGCAGTTACTAATTCCCATAACCTACAAAAAACCATATCTGAAAAAATTAAGTAAATATGCTGACCTTAAAGAAGAAGTCACAAGAGTCTGGAGACAAGACAAAGTTTACGTTATCCCGATAGTTCTCTCCACGACAGGTGTCATCCCCAACCATCTTCTCAGTAGCCTGATATTAATATATTTAGAAGAATCCGTTTATATCAATCTACAGAAAGCAGCCATTTTAAACACCTGTAAAATAGTTAGGAAATCCAAGCAGTTAGAGGAAGAAAACACACCCTCATCTTAAATACACACCAATTGCTGAATTTACTTGACTTTGGCCCGTAAATGTAGCAAAACCAGCCTACGAGCTGAGTCTATATTTAAATCATGCATATTAGCCGAGCTATCACAATTTTTGTCTAGCAAGTCGGAAATAAATATCTCTTAAAACAGAACTATTTGCATGCACTGACTAAACAGTTGTTTAAAATTGAAAACAATGGTTGCGTCTTAAATAATTCTACAAAAAGTCCGCGACACCATATTTCTATCTTTTATATTTAATATTTTATACTTCTTTAATTGTATTCACAAAGTATTTTTTCGACATAGTTACGTTTGGATGATTATTTAAATATAAAAAATAAAATAAATTATAATTTATTATTATTAATAATTATTATTGATAATTATTATTAATAATTATTATTAGGTCTTTACCTATGAATTTGCCGTTCTGCAGTACTGGCCATTTCAAATCAAAATAATTTTTGTTTGGCTAAGAATTCTAATTTCAAATTAATTTTATTTTAAAAACATGGATTTTTTTTTCCAAAAGTAGTCATTTGTTTATTGATTAGTGTTACATTTTCATCGCATTTCAATCTTTTTCGTCATCATGGATACGTTAAAAATTCGAGTAATTATGGAATGTGAGTACCGTCGTGGCAGCAACGCGGCACAAGCGGCACGCAACATCAACGACGTTTACGGAGCTAACACTACAAACCAACGCACCACTTGTTATTGGTTTGCTCGCTTCCGTTCTGGAAATTTCGACCTGAAAAATGAACCTCGCGGTCGTCCGAAGACTTTGGTCGACAATGACGAATTTAAGGCGATTGTGGAAGCTGATGATACACAATCTACGGCTGAATTAGCAGCAGCATTCGACGTTAGCGTCAAAACAATATTGGTCCATTTGCGTCAAATTGGCAAGGTAAAAAAGCTTGACAAATGGGTGCCCCACGAACTCAATGATCGCCAGCGCGAAGTACGCGTCGAGACGTGCCTTGCACTGCTCAACAGACACACAAATGAAGGAATTTTGAACCGCATTGTTACCTGCGATGAAAAATGGATTCTGTTTGATAACCGCAAGCGCTCAGCAAGTTGGTTGGATCCTGGTTCAGCACCTAAACAATGCCCTAAACGAAAACTTACCCCTAGAAAAGTGATGGTTTGGTGGTCTAGCGCCGGTGTGATTCATCACAGCTTCTTACCAAACGGGGTGAGCATTACTTCAGATGTGTACTGTGAAGAACTGAACACAATGATGGAGAAGCTGGCACATCTCCAACCAGCATTGGTCAATCGCTCGTCTCCGCTGCTCCTGCACGACAACGCGCGATCTCATACTGCACAGCAGACGGTCTCCAAGTTGCAAGAACTGGGGTTGGAAGCTCTCCGTCATCCGCCCTACTCACCAGACCTTGCGCCTACAGACTACTACTTTTTCCAGAATTTGGATAACTTCTTGGCGGGAAAAAAAATCAATACCCGAGAGGCAGTACAAAATGCCTTTGAAGAATTTGTTGCCTCCCGTCCAGCTGATTTCTTTAAGAAGGGCATCAATAAACTGCCACTGCGTTGGCAAAGATGCATTGATTGCATGGGTGATTACTTCGATTAATACAAATAAAAAATGCATGAAAAAAATTCGTTTAAATTTTTTCATACAAAACGGCAATTTCATAGGTAAAGACCTATTATTATAAATTTAGAGATTAGATTTGGTCTTTACAGTATGTCAATTAGTCATGAAAATTACTAAAACGTAAAATAACTTTCATTTATACCGCTCGAGCATAGAACATGCTTAGTGCAGATGTTTTATCAATTTACCCATAGATGGCGTTGTGTAAATACGTAATTTTTCTGATTTGCCAGATTTTCCGCGGATTGATGACCCTTCTCAATTTATTATTTCAATATTTTTGGTGGATTAAAGCGGAAGAGTTTGTTTTTTATTGTTAACGCTAATCGCTAATCTCTGGAGATATTAGCGATTAGCGGCAAGCCGGGTTTCCCGGTAGTAAATTCCCACAGGATATTTTCCGCCATCCACGCGGGTGAAGCTGCGGGCCAAAGGTAGTTGAGTAATAAAAATAAGCTGGTTCACTTTTCCGATGAGCTTTTTCGTTTACAGAGTTTAGAAAAGTCAGAAAATGGTTTCAATAAGAACAAGAAAGCCGATCCGGTCGTAGGGTAAAGTTGAATTAAAATTATTTTCATTCATGTTTTGTTATTTGTGCAATTTTTATTATATGATCAAAGTCTTCCACTATGTATATTGTAATTGAAAATACGAGTCAACCTCACTACATAAACCAAACACTATACAACCAAAACTTGTCCAGAATGTTTAGCCAATATTTATATTATGACAAATGACTAGTATTATAACAAGCCAATATACATTACCTCCTCCTAATTACACCTCGCGATAAATGACATGTATTTATCTCACAGTCACCAGCACAGTCACTGTAGTCTTAGCCACATTAAAATAGTTGCACATTAGCACCATAATAATATTTATAGTTTTTTTAAAATGTCCATAATATGTCAAAGTTTGTTCACGTAACTCTAAGTGTTCACGATGACGTAGTTGAAATAAGCAGTTTGTCAATAGTTAAAAATATACGTTAGCCTATTATATTTCGAGGCAAACAAGAAGTATCGGCATAATTATTAAATAAATTAGTAACGGTTATTTAGTTACAGATAAAAATGGTCAAAGAATCAATTTAGAATCTTGTTTAGCGAGTTTAGATTCGCATAGATTTATGCAAATGGTCTTTTGTTATCGATAGTACTAAATTTTGCATCTTAAATGCGACCCACAAGTTCTAAGATTACACTGATGCACCAAATAAATCTCCTACGTGACTTTAATGCGGTTTTTGACTTCAAAATTTACAGTCGTAAAGAATTTGAGACGTAAAAAGATTAGTGAAGCTAACTTTAAGTGGTCTAGACCGTTTTCATTTAATTTTTTGTTACTTTATGTGCAAAGATGCATATAACTTCTTGAAGCTTTTTTATATCTTCTTTAATGGAATTATATGGGCAGTTTGACGTCTGAAACTATCGTTTTGGTTCAAAGTGCGGCACTAAAGTAACAAAGTAAACTGTGGACTTGCGAGAGGCCTCTAAGAGTTACAGCTCTCGTAGAGGACAAGGGAGGCCGTTCACCCCGCTGTAATAGACGACGAAATAGCGTGGATGTGACTACACAATTTTTACGGAAATATTCTCGTGTTAATTGAAGGTTGCTAACGTTCACGAATATGCTAAAAATACATGTGAATAATACCGGATCTTCAGTTGCTGTTGGATTGTGTAAATTATATTTTGATTTGAACATCTTCAACAGTTACTGAAATGTTTTAAGATTTGTTGAGTATACAAAAAGCAATCAAAAAAATAAATTATTCAATATAATTAATAGTTATCATATCGGATTAAAATCCCGTTACAAAACAGTTTCAAACCAATTTAACCCAATGAGAATTTTATAAAATATTAAAACATACCTAGATAGATAATTCCGCCAGTCGTATCCACACTAATCTCATCGCTAGTTAGAGGCACCTGTTCACCGCAAAGGACAAAGTCAAGTCGCGGAAATTGTGTGTACAGCAAAAAACACTATTGAAACAACTCCTAGACAGTTCTCAATTTGATGTCGATCTGAGCTATTTTATTATCTCAACTTTTTAAAATTAACGACTTTTGAGAATTTCCTTTCAAGCCAAGTATTTTTTTTTTGTCAAACAGATGATACAATCTTGTTGGTCTACCATGCTTTGATATTCTTAAGACCTTGATTTTGAAATAAGATTACCATTTTCTTAGGAAAATATGCAGGTATTTTCTAAGCTTACCTAGTCCAGAGTGCAACTGTAGAATCTTCGATAGCTTCAAGAATGAATGGGATGCTGAGTACCTAGGTGCGGTTGCAGACTCGAATTATTTTGCAACGTATCCTGTCTGAGATTGTTATTACATACCCGGACAAGGTATCCTATTCATTAGAATTCTAAGGCAAGGGATACAAACAATTTTCTTATAGACTAAAGTAAAATTAGTAAAGCTTTTTTTTTTAAATAAGCTCTCAGTTCATAGATATTGCTAACCCGTAAGTACAGTCAACAAAAGAGATATCCAGGCAGGTTAGAGTAACATATTTGTATGTGAATTACTTAATGTTCAATTTTATATATATTACTTTGTTTTTGCAATCACTACATTGTAACACACTAACACAAAATTGTATATTGTCACGAAATTGTACATGAAGCAATTCACATACAAATATGTTAGTATACCCTGTCTAGATATCTCTTTTGTTGACTGTACTAGAAAGAAACTTATAAGTTACTTATAAGAAATCTGGTTTTTTTCTGTTTACAGACTTTGAGACATAATACATTTCGATCGTAATTTTCGCATTAAATGGCCAACTTTGGCATTCTTATTTTGAGAAAGAAAAACTTCAACAACTTTGACTTATTAAGTTGTGGAGAATAGTTATTAGTATAGTTTATAGCAGCCTCGCTTTTCGCAATTTTTTCTTATCTATTTATATAAAGCTAAAATTCCGAAGCAAGTTTTTCATAAAATGTGCAACTGAATTTTTTCGAGCTTGTAGATTGAACTACTGTACCTACATAAGCAAATGAAATTAAAAAAAAGCAATATCTCTTATTGGTTTCGCTCATAATGGCCTCAAAATTTTGAAATATGTATGGAATATCTATAAAATAATCCCATTCGAAACCATAAAACTACTTAAAACACTAAGAATTAACTGAAAATTTCTCCTTACATTATTACGTAATTTTTTTACCAGAAGAAAAGTTAGTTCATAAAAAATTCAAATTTCATAATTTAAATTTTTTTTTTTATATAAAACTGAAAATAAACGTAATTACAACTGCCGAATTGCTATAAAATGCGATGCGTCGCCGTACTTCAATATATACGTATCTGAACGAATTCTGTCAGAACGCAATTTTGTTATGTTGATTTAGAGTAAGGAAAATGCAATTACAATACTGAACTTCACCTAATATGCTGCTAGGTACATATCTCAATACCCAATTAGTCTCTATTTTCTTAGTAAAGCTTGAACAGCGGCCGCCATTGTTCCTTTAGCATCGGGCTACTAAATACCAGACACATGTTTACCCACAAGAGAGGACCACAGACGATGTACCACAAACATATCGCAATACACATGCCGATGGAGTATTTGTCCGGTAATTAAGGCTAAATAAACATCTTAATCGGTCTTTCAACTTGACGTAAGCCCAGTACCTGTACCTACAATATTTGTCTGTGATTGGTTAGTAATTAATTTTAGACAGTATTTAGTATGGAGGAATTTCTGCGCGAATATAGTCCCCTTTAAGTATTTAAATCATTACTTAATCGTCTACTTAACCATACATTTTCTGACACTTAAATATATCTTAACTTTAAGCAATGTCAACTTTAAGCAATAGCAACGGAGTATGTCTATGTGGGAATTAATATTTAAGATTATTAAAGAACATTAATGAATGTGGAACAGCAATGAAAATTATAATCTAACAATAAGCTATGTAGATAGAAATAGTAATGTTTAGAGCTTTAGTACATACGCTATTGTAAATGGTATTATATAACTTACGTCATAAAGCTTTCTACCATATAATGCGATGTCCATATTATTTAAAAGGTATTTAACGTTACTATTGTCTCCTACCACAGAGCAAAAGATTTGGTCACTCTTGTAGACAAGAGGTGTTTTACAGTAGAATGCATATGATCATAGCCGTTGACTTTCGATCCAATATTCTGAAATTGAAACTTCGAACATCTAAATTAGCTAGACCATTAACGATTTAGCCTACAAATGCTAATATTCTCAAAAAACTTAATGTAGCATAAGAATCGTGCCGCAGCCGGTTTTTACCCCGGACCATTGCACAAACTGGACTCAGACGAAACGGTCATCGAAATAAAGTTATCTTAGGCGGAATAAATATGTATAGCATGCAGTCGTTAATGAAATGTGCACAACAATATTGACTTAGATACCGTCAAGGATACTGCAATCACATAGGTATAGACTTGTACTACTACGTATTCTGTGGTTTAGGTAGATACGTGACAGCAGTATAGCTAATCCACGTAACTAGCTGAAGAAAGTGTAGTGATTTAATGAAAGCTAATACACATAATGTACATATTATCTAGCCATTTCAATTAATGACAAATAGCTTTTGCCCGCGGCACAATTCGCGGTAATTTAGAATTTGACAGTCAATTCAGGTTGTACTCTGCTTGTTATATAATTCAGTCATGATTCGAAATACATGTGGCGCCATCTATTATCATAAGAACGTTATTGTTGTTTTTCTCGGAAACAGTACTTTTTTTTCGGGATAAAAAGTACCTTATGTCCGTTTCTGTACACCTGACAACGTATATGCAAAATTTCAGGATGATCGGTTCAGTGGTTTAGGCGTGAAAAGGTAACAAACAAACTTACTTTCGCGTTTATAATATTAGTTAGGATAGCCTTTATTGTTTCATTCGACCAATCACAAGTAAACCTGTCTTGGCTTAGCCATTTATGCTATCATCAGGCAGTGCAGTAGTGACTTGATTAAGTTGCCAGAACAGGGAGATAATAAAAAAAGTTGTAGGTATTATAAACATCATCATCATCTGCTTAGCCTTTTCCCAACTATGCTGGGGTAGATTTCCAGTCTAACCGGATGCAGCTGAATACCAGTACCTATTTTACATGTAGCGAATGCCTATCTGACCTATACAACCCAGTTACTGGGTAACGCGATTCCCCGTTACAACAGTCAAAGATCTACAAATGTCAGCCGGGACCAACGGCTTAACGTGCTTTCCGAGGCACGGAGGGGTCTTGGTATGTAAAGATCATGTCACCCATCCACGCACTAAACGCGGCAAGCGTAGCTTAACCTGACGGTCGACCCGTGCGGCTGTTATTACTTAGCCACAGGCCCCTGTATTATAAATACTATCAGATTTGTTTGACTTATACAATTTATTTTTTATTAGTACCTTACGAGTAGGTAATGTGTTTATTAAAATATCCGGTGCGTAAATGTCACGGAGTCGCACCCAGAACGATTGACTTGTATAGTTTGTATCGAAATGGGCGGAAGCTGGCAGCAACCGGTTGACTTCTATTGTGGCTTGACGGTTGGATCATACATACAGGGTGTCCAGTAAATAGCACGAAATACTGCAGGAGGTGATAGCTTGGGTCAATACCTATCAAAACAACACAATATATGTTCAGCAAAATCTTATGGATTTTTTTTCACCACTGTAGGTTAAAGTTATGCGAAAAGAAAATCGTTATGTGAAAATTTAAACAAAAAATACTATTTCTTGAAAACATTCTTGTTTTTGATAGAAAAAAGACTTATCAATGAGTAAAGTAACTATTCACGAATAATTTGATGTAAAAAAAATAATAGAAAAGGAATTTTTCATTACGAGATGCTTTTATTTCGGTAAATTTTGTAAAACTGTAAATCCGTAAGATTTTGCTGAACATATATTGTGTTGTTTTGGTAGGTATTGACCCAAGCTATCACCCCCTGCAGTATGTCGTGCTATTTACTGGACACCCTGTATGTAGCTAAGTCATATTTAGGTTGACTTGGGCGTGGCGGTGGCAAATAAAGTTAGGCGAAGTTTAGAGCGATCGTCATCAGCCTAGCTATTTAAAACTAAGTTATGTTCGGCTTCTAGACAAGCTAGTTAAGGTTAACAATTGACGTCTTTGACAGGAATTAACTAGTTTAAAAAATTAAAATATATATATATATATATAAATGTTATATAATGGTACTTATTTACAAGGCAGATGTAAGTGGAAACGGAGAGGGGACGCCCTAGGAAGCCTTTATCATATAATGACCTTATTGGTGACGTTCTTCAGATGTATGAACGTAAATGAGGCAAAAGGAGTATGTAATGATCCTATCATGTAGCGTTCTGTATTTTTCTGCCTACCCAAATTATTAGACTAACAAATTGAGCAACACGTTGAATTTACATATTCATTGTAGCAAGATAATTATACGATTCAGTTGCATTAATGTTTCGTCTTAAGTAAAAGATAAACGATCAATACACACAATACTGGCGATCAGTATAAATATCGCTTTTTACTCCGTCATTCTTCGACGTATTCGAACCTCCACGCGAATCCACAGATGTCTTCAGCACACATTTGAATACTCTGTGAAGATAAAAGTAAATAATGATTGATCATTTAAAAGTGACAATTCACGTATGCACCTTGTGAACATTTGCGCTTCACTCAGACATCTCAAAACACACGCAATGTGCTCCTGTCAATTGCAAGGCTATTGAAAGATTTGACACAATAATGTTATAGGCAAATGTGGAAGTGACGAGATGGAAAAGAGGGTTCTGTAGATATTTTGATAAACAATTACGAGTAGGTAGAACAGTTTTTGCAATGAGTTCTTTTATAATCTGTTTTTTTATCTTATACTTACGTGTATGTGAATTTGTCATTGTTTTTTTAAAAACTGAGATTATTGTGGGAGAACCGTGACATAAGATTAATTTAATTGATATTTGATACCTAAGTAAAGTTGCGTGAATTTTGCGGGAATCACGGTCACGTTGTTTTTGGGCCAACATTACAATGTATCTGGATTAACCTAAGCCCCACTGACCCCTAAACACATAATGACGTAAGTAGCACGCATTAACACAGGAACAGAAATCATCTGTCGGCCACAATGCAGTACTTTATAATACGAAAAAAAAACGTAACATGCGTTTGTGACCAATCTGTGCAATCTGCGCCTGCGGTTTGGAAATATTACGAGTATTGCAAGTCATGTGGCGTGCTTGCACAAACCGCTAAAGGGTTAGCCATTGTGCCAGACAATCAGTCCGCGGGATTGGCACAAATGTAAATGTGCCTGCCACATGCGAAGATTAAGAATAATGGAAACTTTCAATAATAATAATTTTGACAGGAGTATGTTCAGATGCCGAGATAAAAACTACGTTTTAACTCGTGGTTACAATATTTCCGAATTTGGCACAGGGAAAACCATAGAACACATAGTGGGTAAGTCTCAGTAAAACTGCCCATTAAATGTTGCTTTGTAAAGTAATAAATATTACGGTTCAGAAATTATTACATCATAGATAGGTAGGTACTATAAGATTATAACACAGCTAAAGTTTTATGTAGCTACGATTTGTTATATTTTTTGTAATTTAAACAGAAGATCACGTCTAAAGAGTAGTATTAATATTTTGAAAAAAATATATGTAAAATTAGAGTATTTTTTAAAGTTATATCTAACGCGGATAAAAAACTGACAATCACGCAAAAACTGTCAAGCGTTTTTTATGAAACCTTCACCATTTTAAAGATAATTCAATTCTTTAAGTACACGTGTTTTAATATAATACCTTTTGTTTTATGTATAATAAATTAATAATGTGTCTAATTTGGGATAGCGTAGTACCTTGATGGGTGAGTCCCATTACTGGCTGAATGTACGACGCGTTGCGTGAGCTCAGCGCACAACAAGCAAGCTACTACTACTAATTTGTTTACGGAAAAATAAATTATCTTCATAAAGATATCTCCTTTTTAACTGCAAAATTAAAAACTATGTTTATTACTTCTTATATTTATGGCTAGTGCTTGCTTGCTTACAGTCTTTTGCAAAAGTGTCTCGTGAAAGTGAAACCAACCCTGTTCTGGTTTAAATTCTTACGCAATCACTCAATAAAGGGAATTATTAACACATTCATCTATATTTATAATGTTTCAACAATTATTATTTGAAAAACATTTTAAATTGTTATTAAAAAATTATCGACGGAAGCTGAGGTTACGAAATTAAACTTAATAGTCAAATGATAAACATGTTTATGGTGATTTAAAATTAGAATTTCGAGTTTAAGTATTCTAATAATCAAATAAAAGCACTCGATTTGTGAGGTGCACTCCAAATTGGCATCCGCAGGTAACGTTTTCTTATTCATTTGTTTACATTTTCTTCGGACAATTTTGCAACAGACCATTCCCATCTTCTTTTACATAAAAACATTTTAAAAAAAATCTAATAAGCGGTGATGACGCATTTTCAGCTAATGTTTGTAAGCTAACAATGTATCGTTTTACTTGCTACCGCAGTCATTTCCTAAAATGTCGGTTACGAAGACAGTGGTTAAGTATAATAAAAAGCAATTTTAATGCTCTCGTTCGTGCCATCCGGTATTTAAAAAGCAGATGCAAATAATTTTGGGTGAACTGGTTCGCAAGATTTTTTTTTTTTGAAAAGACAGTGACAGTTTGTTACTAGATTGTCGCTGGCTTTATTTCAAAATGTGTAAAAATAACTTTTTTTTTTCTAGTAAACAAGTACTTCGACTCCTAAGTGTCGTTTTTTTTTTTTTTTTTTTTTTTTTTTTTGTCCAGGACCCGACGGCTTGCCAGGAAGAGCCTGGGTTCTGGCCTTTGGGGCTCTCGGGCCTCGACTAGGGGGGCTCCTAAGCGCATGCTTGGAGAGGGGCCAGTTCCCACTTCGTTGGAAGACAGGGAAACTGGTCCTCATTAAGAAGCCGGGGCGCCCTGCGGACTCTCCGTCCGCTTACCGGCCCATCGTGCTGCTCGACGAGGTGGGCAAGCTCTTTGAAAGAGTCATTGCAGACCGCCTCGTCGGGTGGCTGGCGCAGGAGGGGCTGGATTTGGCGGAGAGCCAGTTTGGTTTCCGCAGGGGGCGCTCTACGGTGGACGCCATCATGCGCGTGCAAGCCCTCACGACGGGGGATGCTGTGGCCCGGGGTGGGGTCGTCTTGGCGGTGTCTCTAGACATCGCCAATGCCTTCAATACCCTGCCCTGGAGTTGCATCAGGGAGGCACTCCGGTATCACCGGGTGCCAACCTACCTCCGTCGAGTGGTCGAGGCCTATTTGACGGACAGGACCGTCATCTACCCCGGTCATCAGGGAGAGTGGAACCGGCGAGAGATGTCGTGCGGTGTCCCACAGGGATCTGTCCTGGGGCCACATCTGTGGGACATCGGGTACGACTGGGTGCTGCGCGCCGACCTCCCTAGCGGCGTCAGCGTTGTATGTTACGCTGACGACACGCTGGTCCTGGCGCAAGGGAGGTCGCACCAGGCGGCGGCCGAACTAGCGACACGCGGGGTTGCGACAATCGTAGAGAGGATCCGGCAGTTGGGACTCGAGGTGGCCCTGCACAAGTCCGAGGTCATGTGTTTTCATGGTCCTCGGAACACGCCACCGTCGGGTTCCCAAATAACGGTAGGAGGGGTTCACATCGCAGTCGAGTCGACGATGAAGTACCTGGGACTCGTCCTCGACAGCCGGTGGAACTTCGTGGAGCACTTCCGACGTTTGGCTCCCAGACTGGAGCGGGCTGGGGCTGCCTTGAAGCGGCTCCTGCCCAATCTGGGGGGTCCAAACGCCTCCTGCCGGAGGCTTTACGCGGGGGTCGTGCGGTCCATGGCCCTTTACGGGGCACCGGTGTGGGCGCGTTCCCTGAGGCTGCGACCAGCCCGCCGGTTGAACGCGTCCCAGAGGGTCATGGCCATCCGGCTAGTCCGGGGATACCGCACGGTCTCCTGTGAGGCGGCGAGCCTCCTTGCCGGATTACCGCCATGGGATCTGGAGGCAAAAGTCCTCGCGCACGTGTGGGAGTGGCGCGAGGAGGCAAAACGCCGGGGAGTAACTCCGCTGCCGCGAGAAATCACGGTACAGCGGACAGAGCTCCGGCGGGATCTCATGGCGACATGGAGAGTGCGATTGTCGCAACCCAGCGCTGGGCACGCCACAATTGCGGCGATAAGTCCCCTCTTTGAGGAGTGGTTGGAGAGGCGCCACGGCGTCCTCACCTTCCGCCTGACGCAGGTCCTCACCGGACACGGTTGTTTCGGGAGGTTCCTGTTTCGGATAAGGCGGGAGGAAACGCCCGGGTGTCACCATTGTGTAGATCGCCCGGAGGACACGGTGGAGCATACAGTGGAGGTCTGCCCGGCTTGGGCGGAGCACCGCCGTGTTCTCACGGAGGCGATCGGCGGCGGCGATCTCTCGCGTCCAAACTTGGTCCAGGCCATGGTGCGGAGCGAGAGTGCATGGGAGGCCGTCACCTCCTTCTGCGAAGCAGTAATGCTCGCAAAGGAGGAGGCGGGACGCGAGAGGGAGAGGCAACAGCCGCGCCCTCGCGCCCCTAGCCGCCGCAGGAGACGCCCTGGGCGGCGGGAATCTATCGCCGATTCCCGGCCACCGTAGGCGCGGGCTTGCGGACGACGAGTAATGGGCAGCTCGCCGTCCGGTAAGGACCAGGCCCGGGTCGACGGCGCGTTGTGTTCCACGCGCGCCTCAAAGAGATGTCAGCAGTGACGGGGTCCAATAGGGCCGAAGCCGCCGGGGTCGCGGGTAGTTCGAAAGAGATACCGTGGCCCTGGCACGGGCAACTGAAGGAACACGGGTGGGTTTTAGTCAGTAAAAGTCTGACACACCCTCCCGCTCTGCCCGGAGCGGGAGCAGTCATTTGATGATTTCCCATCCACAAAAAAAAAAAAAAAAAAAAAGTGTCGTTTTGTTTTTTTAAGTATTTGTACAGTTAGTTAGTCATTTAATTTAGTACCTAGTGTAGATAGTTAGTTTTGTACAGTAAATTAATATCGACTAAGTGCACAAATACATTTTGAAATAGATAGATGTAACCGACTACACAATTTGACACCGTTCATCGTGACCACAACCACTATCAAGAGCGAAGCGAAGAAGAAGAAGAACAGATATATACATGATTTCATAATTATATTACATACTGCTATTTACTTACATTAGTACTCGTTCCAAGTGCGGAAAATAGCCATTGTTGAAATTACATGAAGTTGTTTTTAATTAAAACATTTTAGTTTGTAGTGTTTTTACGAGTATCATAGAATATATTAACTAGTATAAAAAAAAAACACGCTTCAAATTCATATAACTCATATCAATCAATCAACCTAGCCTTTTCCCAACTATGTTGGGTTAGTCTAACCGGATGCAGCTGAATACCATTATTTTACATGGAGCGACTGCCTATCTGACCTCCACAACCCAGTAACTGGGTAATACGATACCCCTTGGTAAGACTGGTTGTCAGACTTTCGGGCTTCTGACGACCCGTAACGACTGTCAAAGATCTACGAATGACAGCCGGGACCAACGGCTTAACGTGCTTTCCGAGGCACGGAGGAGTCTCGGTATGTTATTCAAATAACTCATATAATACTTATGAAAGGCGTTGCGTCTTGCTTGATGCGTTGATGTCTTTTCTTCAAGTGATATTTATCCGTTGCTTCATTTCTTTACTAATGTTCTAAAACTCTTGATTTTCAGGTATTCAATCCAGAGTTGCTTCACGTTAGTATAAAACAGATGACATTATCATACAAATTATGTATAAAAATTATACCTTGTTTTGTCTGTTTCATAAAAAGAGATGGGTCATGTCATAAGTTGTGCAGGTAAGATAAACGGAGAGTATCGCATTTGGACCATCAAGGCATGGCAGGGGTACAATCCTTTCCTACAGCCCGTGGGAACCTTGACAGATGCGCTCCTAGCTTCAACAAACCTTTTATCGGAAACCTTCTTTGTAGGGCGGCCATAAAATTTTATGAATTTATGAAATCACACATGCGAATTGTTAAATTTCAGGGAAACAAATTAATATATTTATTTTTTATTGTTTTTGAATTAAAACTTATATTTCACTGTTATTTTGAAAAGGCTTAGCATGATGACCTTGTTTAGAAAATTGGAATGCATTTTTAAAAGCATTCGAACTGCAATCTAAATGTGCCATAATCATAAATTAACAATAAAACCCAACTGAACTTCTAACACGAATGTAAACCTCTTAGTCAAAATATTTGTTCAACAAATATATTATTTTTATTATTATTATTGTTTGGCAAGAAATTTACTTGGATATATACTTTTGGCAACCTTCTTTGAGTTAAATCAATAATGCAGTACTGGTAGCACCCCCCCCCCCCCCCCCTCGTGGTACTCGTACATGCTAGCAGGCGGCCGGCAATGTTAGTATGAAAATCCTTAACACTGGCCTTTGTGCGAGTTTTTATACTAATCGATCGCGTTTACGTTCGCGTTGCCTTACGTTGATTTGTATGGAATAATTGTGTTTCCCATCTTAGTCGCTAGACGGCTCTTATTAAGTTTCAGTACAAATTGAAGTTTACGTTAACGTGATGGAGTAAGTATAAAAAATCGCACTAAGGCCTCAGGAATCTGTCGTGTTTGCGGTCGACTAAATTATTATCAAAACTCATATCTGGCGTGTAATTTAAAAATGGAACGAACTTTTTACTTCGACGCATAGCAACCAAGGAGGTAATTTATCAAAGTTTTTTTTTTCAACTTGGCTTGCAAATACAGCTGTTTAAATTAAAAAAAAAAAAAAAAAAACAAATGAACATATTGGCGCATGAAACATTATCGATGTTTGATTCTGGAATTTTAAATTAATTTACTTAGTTTTGAATTTCCGCGCATTTTTTAAGAAAAGTACTATACAAGCCTTGGCCGCAACCAGGCGTTGACGAACGAACGTGAAATTGACGTGAAGTGACGAACACATTTTTACGTTCATCTATCAATGCCCCTTTTGCAGGCAGTAATGTACTATATTATACCTAGATGCCAAACAATTTTTTTGTATTAAGTGGATATACATATAAAATTACGTAAACACATATTTTAACTGTTGGCTCGTCGCAAATATTTCTCAATTCAGAATTATTTAAACTAAAGCAGTTGGTTTTTATTATAGCCGTTCAATCATTACACACATAATTTGGTCTCACTCCTTGCCAGTAAACTGGATCGAACAGTCCCGTATTCCAACGACAATCAGTGTCACCTTACAAACATCACTTTGATCAATAGGGCAGGAAACAACTCTCTATATGTTACTCATTTTTTCGGAAACTGTGAGTTTATAGCTTAAACGTGATTTCTCAGTTTTTGTGTGCAAGGGTTATATCGCATCCGGTAAATGTGATATTGGTGTGACTCTTCACATTCCAGAATTGGCACCAAAAAGGTTAACTTGAATGACGCCAAGTGTTTGTAAAAAAATTGCAAATCATTCAATTGCCGGGAAGTTGAAAAAGGTCATTTTACTCTCGTATATCTTTATTTAGTAAGTTTTATTAGATTCTCCTTTTATTATTTCTTTTTAATGTCACATGCACTAGGTGTCTAGGTATGGATAAAATGCTACTATTAAAGTGGCTATATACAAAATTTTATTGTTCTGCGCATATTTTAAGCCACGGCTTGTGTCATTTATAGATGGCGCCTTGTTGTCTGAAGCCGATGAATGACACACAGAACTCAATATTGAAGTTGACGTTTATACTCGTATGCTTGTCTTTTTAGACCCTGATCTTTTTTGTTCTGCAAATAAATAAAGTAATTTAATAAATAATCCACGAATTAATAACAAATTACGTTAAAACTTTATACTTTGTTGTATACAACATACATACATAATCAGTCTATACCGTTTCCAGTGCTGGGACACAGGCCTCCACTCTGTGAGAGGGAGTGGGCCGTAATCCAACACGCGGGCCCAGTGCGGGTTGGCAGATGTCACAAAGTCTTCGAATTTTTGATTCTAGGACATGCCGGTTTCCTCACGATGTTTTCCTTCACCGTTTTGAGAGCAGTGGTGATGAAACAATTTACACAAAGTAAAGCGCCTGCCTGGGTTCGAACCTACGACCTACAACTCGTAAGTCGCGACCGTTACCACTGGGCCACCACTGCTCCCACAACTGTGTATACAACAGTGCGATCATATTCTTATCTAATAATAGGTCTTTACCTATGAAATTGCCGTTTTGTATGAATAAATTTAAACGAATTTTTTTTATGCATTTTTTATTTGTATTAATCGAAGTAATCACCCATGCAATCAATGCATCTTTGCCAACGCAGTGGCAGTTTATTGATGCCCTTCTTAAAGAAATCAGCTGGACGGGCGGCAACAAATTCTTCAAAGGCATTTTGTACTGCCTCTCGGGTATTGAATTTTTTCCCGCCAAGAAGATATCCATATTCTGGAAAAAGTAGTAGTCTGTAGGCGCAAGGTCTGGTGAGTAGGGCGGATGACGGAGAGCTTCCAACCCCAGTTCTTGCAACTTGGAGACCGTCTGCAGTGCAGTATGAGGTCGCGCGTTGTCGTGCAGGAGCAGCGGAGACGAGCGATTGACCAATGCTGGTTGGAGATGTGCCAGCTTCTCCATCATTGTGTTCAGTTCTTCACAGTACACATCTGAAGTAATGCTCACCCCGTTTGGTAAGAAGCTGTGATGAATCACACCGGCGCTAGACCACCAAACAGTGACCATCACTTTTCTAGGGGTAAGTTTTCGTTTAGGGCATTGTTTAGGTGCTGAACCAGGATCCAACCAACTTGCTGAGCGCTTGCGGTTATCAAACAGAATCCATTTTTCATCGCAGGTAACAATGCGGTTCAAAATTCCTTCATTTGTGTGTCTGTTGAGCAGTGCAAGGCACGTCTCGACGCGTACTTCGCGCTGGCGATCATTGAGTTCGTGGGGCACCCATTTGTCAAGCTTTTTTACCTTGCCAATTTGACGCAAATGGACCAATATTGTTTTGACGCTAACGTCGAAAGCTGCTGCTAATTCAGCCGTAGATTGTGTATCATCAGCTTCCACAATCGCCTTTAATTCGTCATTGTCGACCAAAGTCTTCGGACGACCGCGAGGTTTATTTTTCAGGTCGAAATTTCCAGAACGGAAGCGAGCAAACCAATAACAAGTGGTGCGTTGGTTTGTAGTGTTAGCTCCGTAAACGTCGTTGATGTTGCGTGCCGCTTGTGCCGCGTTGCTGCCACGACGGTACTCATATTCCATAATTACTCGAATTTTTAACGTATCCATGATGACGAAAAAGATTGAAATGTGATGAAAATGTAACACTAATCAATAAACAAATGACTACTTTTGGAAAATAAAAACCATGTTTTTAAAATAAAATTAATTTGAAATTAGAATTCTTAGCCAAACAAAAATTATTTTGATTTGAAATGGCCAGTACTGCAGAACGGCAATTTCATAGGTAAAGACCTAATATATATTATATCTGTACTACAGTCAGTGCGTTAGGCACCACTATAATCACACTAATCATACTAATATTATAAAGGCGAAAATTTTTGAGTGTGTGTATGTGTGGGTGTGGGGTGTGTTTGTATGTTTGTTACTTCTTCACGCTCAAACGACTGGACCAATTTGGATTAACACATAGGCTACTTTTTATCCCGGTCTACGCGGGTGTTACCGCGGGGCGCAGCTAGTCAGAGATAAAATTAGCTTACAGTAATTATCGGAATTCAACATATAAATGTGGACAGTTAAAATAATTTAAATAAGTGCAAACGAATAAGCATTTGAATCACAAAAATGTTATCTCTCACATTTTTCATCACATTACACAATTTGTCCGAAAGAAAGTTCAGAGCGGTCCTTTTGATGATAACATTCTTTGTGAGGCAATAAAAATATTTACCTGTTTACGCAAAGAAACTAACGTTCAACGTTTATCTTTGACCGTAAAACTTTCTTTAAAACTGTTACATTGAAGGATAAAGGAGGACTCATTATTGGACTTGGACGAGTACATAAAGAGAACGCTTTGTAGATATGGGTCGGTATTGGGAGCCTAAAGTGCACAAATAGAATCGGTTATTCTTCAAGTATTATCTTTATTGAAGTAGCAATGGTTTCAAGAGCTGTGTTAGCGGTAAGTACAATAGAATTATGAACTTAAAGGATTTTTTGTTTCAGTTTAGTATTTTGACGGTTGCCAACTGAGACTAGATGGAATATTTTGTCCTCACATAACAAACCCCATCATAAAAGTTGAGAACTACCATCACAAACGCGTGTAACTTATAGTATGTAATTTTAAAATTAAAGAACAATTAGGAACCATGTCGACATCATTAGTATTTCAGTCAAACAATAGTGTGAAACTGTAATTAGTTACAAAATCAGATCACGTGTCAAAGCCAGAGGACATTATATTGTGGTTCGACCGTAAAACGATAGTTAAAACTAATCCTAATACAACCATGTCGCATTTGCGACATGGTTGTATTAGGATTAGTTTTTAGTAGGCAATTATTTAATTGAACACATTGTTTTATTTTAACGGAGCAACTAATTTGAATACGTTATCTTGACAGTTGATAAAGGAATGAAAATGCCAAGAAGTTTAATATGTACATACTCGTACTTATGGACGCTGTTACAAATGGGTAATGAAATCATTACTTTTTTACACAAAAGTATGTTTAATAAATAAAATGCTTCGCATTCTTAAAATTTTTTTAGCCGAATTGTTGATAGATGTGCAAGATACGATTCTGAACTGCAAATATAATTTTATATAGGTACCGAAAAAAAAAAATGAACCGAAAACCGAAAACCGAAATGTACCGAAGTAAATATTTTCACTTCGGTACATTTATTGAGAAATTGTTTAATAAAAAATTATATTTGTTTTTGTTTGTTTGTTTTTTTTATTAGTATTTGTTTTGAGTCTGGGAGTTATTCTATCAATAATATGTATGTATTAACAAAAAAAAAAAAATGTATATAAGTAGTTTATCAGCCATCTCGTTACCATAACACAAGCATTAGGTTGCTTAGCTTGGGGCTAGATGGCGTTGTGTGATATGTCCAAACATATTTATATATTTATTTATTTTTTTTATTTATTTTTTATTTATAGTTCAGAATCGTACCTTGCACATCTAACACAATTCGGGCAAAAAAAAATTTAAGAATGCGAAGCATTTTATTTAATAAACGTACTTTTGTGTAAAAAAGTAATGATTTGACTACCCATTTGTAACAGCGTCCTTAAGTATGATGTATACAATGGTAAATAAAACAAAAAAATACCTGCCCCATCGGTCTTGTGGTCACAAGCGCGACTGCTGAGCGTGGGATCCTAGGTTCGATTCCCAGGTCGGGCAGTGTTATTGGGTTTTTCCATAAGGAATTTCTCAGTAACAGCCCGGAGTTTGGAAGTTGGCGGTATGATACCACTGTGCCTCAAAAATCACGTTAAGGCGAGTAGTGACGCCAGCTAGAACATTGAGAAAAAAATCATAAGGCTGGAGATATGGAACATTTTGAAATTTCCTATGCTCACATTTTTTGTCAGTGAGGTAGATCAGGTGAGGTCAATAAAATCAACACTAAACCTCCTAGGTTCGAAGCCTTAGCAGTTAACGCCAAAAACGGCCGTTTATCAAAATGTTCCATATTTATTTTATTTCCAGACTTATGATTTTTTTCTCAATGGTGGCGTTAGTTGGCGGCACTACTCGCCTCAAGCCGTTAGCCCTGCGCCTGGTCTTTCTCCGGTCGTGTCGGATTGCCGTCACATCGGATTATGAGAGTGAGGGAAGAGTGACTGTGTCTGCGCACACACTTGTGCACTATAGGTAATAGATGGCTAAACTCCGCTGAGATTAGCTGCCGTGGCGGAAATTCTGTCTGGAGGACTATTATTATTAAAATAAAAACAAAAAAAGTATAGGATAAGTAAAAATATTATGCAGGGGCGACATGATAATAAACAAACAAGGAACCCCGAATATACCGGATTGAAAACAATTTAATGTTACATATAATAGCCATCAATAAAAAATAACATAATAAACTTACAAACAAAAGAGGGTAATCTTCCTATACCAATACCATAATTTAGCTGTATAGTTTTTGCATCACACATTATCTTATTTCAAGCGATCCATCCCATTCCTATTGATTATGAAATACTTTAACCATAGCTCACTATAATCTACAAAATTAAATGTTAAACCACATTCATTGAGAGGCAACTTCCGGTGAAATCCGGACAGAGTAAAAAAAGTAATCTAAACAAACACATGACAAGAATAATAGCAGATGGCGCCTGAGCGGAAATCGAAAGGGCTTTTTTTACCAATTTTTTGTTCGTTATTGAAAGCAAAAAAACTATGAGGATATGATTTCAAAAAAATAGTGAAAGCGTTTGATGATTTTACCGTGAGAAATATTGAGATTTAAGGTGCATTGAGGTTCTTTTCTGTACTGCATAATAAAAAAGAATAATATCAGTATCATGTTGAAAACGATACTGGCCAAATATAGACATGCCCATAGCATAAATTCAGTCCGAACTCCAAATTGAATTTTATTCAATTAATTAATATTTATTTGGTTTTGCAATATAAGTGCAGTTAACATTTCGAGTGTACTTTTAAATAAAACAATAAAAAAATTATCTTTCATCTTTTATCGCTACAAGGTGGTCCCGTAGACTCGTAAAGTATAAAATTATATGGAAGCACGGCAATCCACTCTGAGATATAAATCTTTGATCAGGTGATCGTCATTAAATTAATTTATAAGTGACTTCAACCCCTAAATTAGTTGTTTGGATTTGTCACAAAAAACGAACGGTCTGGTCAGCTATAGTTGCTATATTAGTTAAAACTTTACAATCCATGATAAGTACTCACAGTATTTATCATTGATTGTAAATTAATAATCGATTAATAATCGATATTCGATTAACTACGACTACAATTTAAAAAAATAATGATTAAGCCTATCACTGTCCCACTGCAGGGCAAAGGCCTCTTCGCATACAGAGAAGACACGAGCATTGATGAATGATTACCACTCTTGCTCAAGACGGTTGGTGATTTCAGTCTTGTATTATAGCGTGCGTGCAAGTGCTAGTCACCTGACGTATGTGTGCGTTGGGAGAGGTAGACAAAGATGAAGGAAACTCAGTATAAGTACAGAAGGCCAATTCCGGTAATTTTTTTTTTTTTTTTAATATACAAATACAAATATTCTTTATTGTGGTACACAGGTAAGCAATAAGTTGTTACATGTTTCCGAATTTGTACACAGCTATGACCCGCCATAATGGCATACAATAATTTTAAAGTAGGTAACATTTTAACAGCACAATCAAATAGAAAATTAAAATAGTAATAATTTAAATATGCTATCTAAATCTAGTCGCAATTCCATCTCGGTGCTAATTTATGTAAAAAAATTGTCAAAAATATATGAAACTTAGAGGTATTTTTCATACATTAAAACTTAGGTTAAAATGCGAAATGCTCATAAAAATACGGGAATTGCCCCTCAGGTTCCTCACGATGTTTTTCCTTCACGGATGTCAGTAATGTCTATGATAGACTCAGAAAGAACATTGTAAAATTTTAGATAACTTACCAAAAAAACGCATTGGACATTTTTAATACTTTGCGGGACACCGAATGAGACGCAATAGAAGTTTTCTTGTTATGAAGTCTACGGGCGTTTAGAGTCCCGCTCTCGTGCATTTTAAACCTACTCAAAGCGGTAGCAATACGGTAATACTACTGTCAGTTTTTAACCAAACATTTCAACATATTATTTAAATTTAAATACAGCACTCCTATTTGAACTTTGAGCTAGTTTCCTGTTGATCTTTAAATAAATAAGAGCACCTATGAGTACATAACCGAAGCGGATAACTAAATGTCAGCCTATTTATAAACGCACCTTGCGCGATACCATTAAGCCTATTTGATACACACAGGCTATCAATTAGGCTTTATTTATATCAAGCTAGGAAGCAACAATTAAAGTTAATTTGTACTCGCAGTGACATTTAAATATTTCTCTCAATATGTACAATTAGAAATTCTGTAACATCTTACACATGGTCTTTTCTTTGTCGATAATGGATTGGTATTGGTACCATACACGTTACAATGTATTATTAAGAGCTCACACTACCTCAGCTTTTTATCTCGCTCGCACAATACTGCTCGCGGACTAAGTGGGCGCCGATAGTTTAGGTAATTGCTTTTTACGGTGAAAATAATGGTAATTTGAAAAAAATAAATAATATAAGACCTGCTTTTTAGTTAGTTCAGTTAGTATGCAAAGTTTCATGATCTAAATTGAAGTATTTTTTGAATATCAGCGGTTTATTGTTCGGTTTGGTGGTAAGTTTGGATTTTTTTTCTATCGAGAAAATTTTATGGAATCGCGTTTTCGTCAAACATATTTCAAAATTAATGCTGCAGTATTTTCGACATAACGGATAATCATGTTAAGCCATTTGAGGTAGGTAGTATAGGCTCTTATCACTAACCACTGATGAGAGATGAATGTTTGCTTAGTGCTGGCGAGCAATAGCCAGATGGGTGGATTTTCTACAAAGGACCATATGACCTGAAGAACTGGATGAGGAATGAGAGACCAGCATAGACGAAGGAAGCATGTCACAAAAGGGAGGAGTCCTCCACATAACAGTGGTTGGAACAAGGTTTTTAATGATGGTGATGCTCACATTCTTTATTTGTTAAACAAATTGTTAATTCCTGTTATACAAAATGGCGCATTGAGAAAGACGATCGGCTTAAGTTTAACTGTGACTGTCAGGTCCAGTAAGTTTCATACGCATTGCAGCCATATGTGGCACGCTTACGTTAAGTTGTGACGATAATTTGTTAGAATTAAAGCGTAGGCTGAGGCTGTAAGATGTAAGTAATAATAAAGTCTTTTCTTTATGTCCGGGCAAAAATAAAGACAGTGCCTGAGACCAGCTTCATGTAAAATCGTTCGAGGTTAGTGGATGATTTCTATAAGTTTAAATTCTAACTAATATTTTTTTTTTCTAAGTTAGTTATTTATTAGATATAAGACAAGTAAACATAACCTAAAAATAACAAAAATAATAATATAAATAATATAATAAATATAATATAATATATATACTAATATTATAAATGCGAAATTAAGTTTGTTTTTTACCTTTTCACGCCTAAACGACTGAACCAATCATCCTGAAATTTTTAATACGTTGTCGGGTGTAGAGAAACGGTCATTGGGTTCCTTTCATCCCGAAAAAAGTATTGTTCCCGAGAAAAATAACAATAACGTTCTTATGATAATAGATGGCGTGACGACGTGTCTTTCGAATCATGATTGAATTATAATATTACAAGCAGAGTACAACCCGAATTGATTGTAAAATTCTAAATTAACGCGAGCGAAGCCGCGGGCAAAAGCTATTAAAATATAAACTATACAATCCTAAATGCTAATATTAATAACATGCTCTCCAACGAAAATAGTAAATATTAAATTTTCATTTGTACAAATGATATTATCATAGATCCAAATAAGTTAATAAAATCAGTTGATAACATGTATGAGTTCAATCATTTACGTAATAAAGACTTTTCAGCTATAACCGTTTTGCTGTTCTAGCTATTCTAATTACTCCATCCCTAGTTCAGGTTTAATCGTGAGATCTATCAAGTCTGCAAACAGAGGTAAGAAGTCAAACAGTACACACCAGCTACGTAACATGTAACAATGTACAGCCGTGTACAGTAATAGGTAGCGCACGAGCGTGGGAGCATGCCGCAGGTGCAATATCGTAGGACGATGCATTTCCTACGATGCACCGTGCAGATGCACCGACGAAGATCTACAGCGTGGTAGATGAGGCTGTAGTTTTATAAACAGTGATTTTTCGATCGCTCGTGGCCCGCACGGGTCGATCGATCAGGCTTGTCTCGGTCGGTCCTTAGTTAGGTGACCATCTTTACATACCGAGACCCCTTCGTCTCGCCTCAGAAAGCACGTTAAGCCGTTGATCCCGGCTGTCATTCTTGGATCTTTGACAGTCGTTACGGGTCGTCAGAAGCCCGAAAGTCTGACAACCAGTCTTACCAAGGGGTATCGTGTTATCCAGTAACTGAGTTGTGGAGGTCAGATAGGCAGACGCTCCATCTAAAATACTAGTATTCAGCTGCATCCGGTTAGACTGGAAGTCGACCACAACCCCAATAATTGGGAAAAAGGCTAGGTGATCGATTTTACATATAGTGCGTAACTACGTGCTACGCCATGCCATTGCGAATTAAATTACAATTGACATTATTATAAATTGAAGTCGTTTTTCCTGTTTGTCTGAGGGATTTGAACGAATTTTGATGCGGTTTTCAAAATCATTTAGTAAATTTATTCCGGAAGGTTTGTGTTTAGGTTTATGGTTTGTGTTTGGTTTTCACATTAATATTTTACTTAGATAGGAGCTCGTGGCTAAGTAATAACAGCCGCACGGGTCGATCCATCAGGTTAAGCTACGCTTGCCGGGGTTGGTCCGTGGATGGGTGACCATCTTTACATACCGAGACTCCTCCGTGCCTCGGAAAGCACGTTAAGCTGTTGGTCCCGGCTGTCATTCGTGGATCTTTGACAGTCGTTACGGGTCGTCAGAAGCCCGAAAGTCTGACAACCAGTCTTACCAAGGGGTATCGTATTACCCAGTTAATGGGTTGTGGAGGTCAGATAGGCAGTCGCTCCATGTAAAATAATGGTATTCAGCTGCACCCGGTTAGACTGGAAGCCGACCCCAACATAGTTGGGAAAAGGCTAGGCAGATTGATTGATACTTATAATAAAGAAATCTTCATGTTTTGTCGAGTCTTCAAACCCGTGCGAAGCTGGGACGGATCGCTAGTTTAAGCTAAATAAAATTATGTAAATAGTTTTATGTCATAAATATTGTATTCTGAAACAACTATTTACGCCACTAACCCGGTCTCATTTTTTACTAGGTAGGTTATCTTTTGCATAACTTAAATATATTGCAACGCAATAGGAAATTCAATTAATAAAAATGTCAATAGGAGCATTAATAAAGGTTTGACATTTTAACCTCATCGATATTAAGTACTCGTAGGTACCTTTTTACCTGAAGCATTTAATGCCTGGGTAATTTGTCATGTCTAGCTCATCATAAGGCTATGTAGGTACTTACTTTAATACGGATAAGTTTTTGCGCGTTTGGACGTTAGAAGCGAGTTCGTTAAATGTAATAGGTATTGCCTTATAAATAACGAAACTATTGTCTTTTATTCAATTTACTACTATTACCAGCTATACTGAAAAAAATGTATTTCTGTTCTAATGGAAGCTACATAATTAATTTAATTAATCAGAAGCTACATAATTAGTACCTATACAACGTGTCGTTTTGCATCCTCGTCAAATTTAAGGGTGTGGTATAGACCATGGAGCCGAACAACTTTTTCCATGGCACCAACCTCGTAATCTCGAAAGAATAATCAGCCGTCCCTTAAATTTGCGTCGAGTATGTATTGAAGTTTTCTATAGGACAGTTGAAATTTTTTTCGTGAATACGATGTTGATTGTTGGTCCCATGGAGAAAGATATTCGGTTTAATGTTCTGTACCACACCCTGAAATTTGACGAGGATGCAAAACAACACGTTGTATAATAGCCGGTACATCTTTGATCACCAACTTATTTTTTTTTTTAATCATCGTCTCTTATTAGTGATATCTTACTTCAAATCAGAGACAATACTGCCACGGCATTAAAGGAAACATTGATCCAATTTCAAAACTAATATAATAATACAAATACGAAATCAAAACAAAACAGACTTAGGTAAATAATTGCGTAACAGAATAAATCACTCAGGCAAGTATTGAATTGTAAAATATGTATCACCTTGCGTATGAAGTAACTGAAATACAACCTCCTTTACATAACATCGTAAATCAATATATCGACCAAGAAAATAGAAACTAAAATCAGCAAACCCTTTCCCACACCTGTTGAACCAGGTTTTTTCAATAAACCTTTTAGATGCCCAAGATTTGATAACACAAGGTGCAAAACTTTAAGAAACTGAACACCTTATTAACATCGTACGCCCGCAGCAATCCCTTCAGTCCCAAAAATAAAGCAAACCAATATTCGATAATAGCATCCGAAATTATTGCCTTTGTAACCCATTCCTGACCTACCATCAGCTGCCTTGTCGACCCATATGTTACAAATATAGGTCATTAGAACTCACATCGTTACGGAATAACAGATTTTGTGTTCTTACAATTTAAGTCCATTTTATAGGCGCGTTTGGAACTCCAAAATGTTGGGCAAAACTTGGACAGTGGTAATGAATCTTCTAAAACAAGGCACCTGATTTGTATTATTTTATGGTCGAAAATTGGTGACAGGTGCAGGTGGTTGCAACATGGTCATTTGTTTAAAAGAAATCGGATTGGATCTCTGCATTGAGTTATTATTTTACAATGGAAAGAAAGTGATTGTTTTTTTCCACATTAAGTTTTTTGTTTGATCTTCTTTTAATGATTCTATCGTGTATCGTCAGTTCGTCACTTAAACATATATTAGATATTCTTCTTAGATATTCTTTATCCAATGTTAATCATACATACCGGGTTGTATTAGCACTTCATTTATCTGCTTGCATTGTTAACTAAAGATTAATTTTGTTAGTGACGTTATCTAGGTCATTACACTGTGTGTACTGTACTGTATTTCCAAACGGATGACTCTTTTCGATATTTTTGAAACTATCAAGTGAATAACATTGATATACAATATACAAAATGACTTAAATACACCCAACGGGATATGTTATAACTTATAAAACACCTACAGAATGTCAGATTATTTATATATGTAAGTAGGAACAATAACACAATAAATCATTCATAACTATATCAAGTTCAGTATATTAAACGTATTATATTATTGCACTGTATATAATTTCATTCACTTGTAAACACATTATAATTATTAACGTTACATACCATATATGTTGTAACTATTTTTGGAACAATAATGTATTGTTAAACACTTGTTACATAATTTTATTACAATTGTTTACTTTGCCCTAGACATACTTAAATTCATTGGAACTAATTCATATATTTAAGCCGTCATCATCATACTTGCGAATAAATCAACTTGGTTTATTGCAGTACGCTGATTAGTACTTACGCTTTTCATCACCTTACTTAACTTATAGTAACATTTCGTACCACTGCTGGGAATAGTAGATTATTATACAAGGGAAGAAACGGACCTATTTAGGCACGAGATGGTTTTCGCACGAGGGCGCCAGTAGTTCGAGTGCCTAAATAGGTCTTTCACCCGAGGTAAACACTCTGCTTTTCATTTCGAATATGAGGAAAGTAAATAAAAACCTGATTAGTTAAACAAAAAATATTTTATCAAAACATACATATACAATGTTGGTAAGATAATATCTACTTACTTAAAATTAATATCAAAATTAGAGCAATCATTAAACGTAAGGGAAAGGTTCTTTCCTGGTTTATTAATGTTGGATATTTTTTGCGAAACTTGAGTTTCTTGTGTTTCTGTAAATGTTGGAGAAAGCAATATTTTGTCATTTCCTTCAGCTGGAATAGATTTTTTTTTTTACTTTGCTCCGGATAGTCATTTTGGAAGTACTAGGTGGCGTAGAGAATTCCGAGGAATGTGCAGTCTGATTTTTAATTCGACGGAATTCTGACATTTCAGGTGTGTTGCCAATAATAAAACGGTCCTACTAAAAACGGAACGAATTAAAAAAAAAAAAAAAAAAAAAAAAAATCTTTCTTGAATTTCTTGGCTTCAATTAAAAAAACTGAAACTTAAAAATTGACAGATAATTTTAAAATGGTAATCAGATTTTTTATTATCAAATTATTGAAGTTACGATAATTTGTAAGGTAATTATTTTTCCTTCACAGGAATCCCTGTCCCTAATCCAAAGGTCACAAACCTTTTTTAGGATTACATTTTTGTTTGTAAAATCATCACATCTAGTACCTACAGACAGACAACGATGATGATATTAGTGGTAGTGATACCTAAATAAATATTTAAATTTTAAAAATATGTTCGTTTACTCTTTTTGTCCATTTAGCCGTATAAAATTAATATTTTAGTTAGTGTGCATTGAATGCACAGAACAAACACTATTTACATTGTCATATATTAGTTTACATCTGTGTAAATCTGCTAAAAATATCGGCTTCAAGTGATGAATCAATTAATTTAACCCCGGAAAATGTTATTCAAGAAAAAAACATCCTCTTATCGGCTAAATCAAAAGAAAAATACTTTTTAGGGTTCCGTAACCGAAGGGTACCAAACGGAACTCTACGAGTATTACTAAGTCTCCGCTGTCCGTCCGTCCGTCGTCCGTCTGTCCATCACAGGCCTGTATCTCATGAACTCTAATAGGTAGACAGTTGAAAATTTCACAGATTGTGTATTTCTATTACGGCTATAACAACAAATAATAAAAATAAAATAAAGTTAAACAATCCCCATACAAAAACTTTTCATTTTGAAAAAAAAAATCATCATTCAGTCATTGTCTAGAACTCATTGATTTTAGTACAAATATATTTTTTTTTTAACTTCAATAATGAAGAAATAGGGGGCCGTAGAAGTTGTAAATTTTAGACCATTTTTGTACGAGCTTTATAGCAACAACCAAACAAGTTAGGGATTTGAAACTTCTGTATGTCTATTCTGTTTCTATTCTATTATATTCTATTCTTGTATATCATGTACCATATACACTTTATTTAATCAAAAAATACTAAAACGCCGATTATAAGGTATTTTGTATATGGCTTGGTATATGGGCGATTTTCTGCAACAGCAAAAAATAACCTTGTAAATCACAAGATCATTATGAAATACAAAGTTATCTTTACGATCATTAAACATAATTATATGGCACACGAAGGGTTCATGTGCGAGTCTGACTTCCACTGGGCCGGTTTTTCAAATCTATATATTTTTTTTTATTTCCTCGCACAACTCATAGTAAAACGTTGTATGATACACGTGCGTAAGATGATTTCCGACTCGTGTCGACTTACTCGTATACACTCGCTCGCTTTGTTTGCTCGTGATTATAAGTGCTACTCTTCGGAAATCACCTACTTTCCGCACTTGTAGCATAAATAACTATTGTCAACTCTTTACTTATCGTGGCATCTAAAAGACCACAGCACAGATATCCTTTTCATTTATTCAGAATGCCTGAACAGCTTATTATCTAAACCTAGTAGCAAAAGTAGAGCAACGCGGAAATGGTTACAATACTGACACGATACTCTGGCAAGCTGCAAATAGATACTGAATGTACCTCATTTCTCCGAGTAGTGCTCGGAGAAATGAAGTGTATTCAGTATCTATGTAACTTTTAGCTCACTTCACTTATATCTGACCTGAGTAATAGAAAAAGACGAAAAAGAACGACGAAGACGACGACGATGAAGATAAAAAAGACGTGACGCGACAAACTTAGACCAATTGAGATAAAAAAAAAAAGTTGCAAAAAGTTTTATAGTTCAGTTATTTCTAAACTAATAATTACGTAACTAATTATTTCTCAGAAACAAATCTTCCTAAGACAGAAAGTAATTCTAAAAGACGAACCCTAACCCTCTAGGATATTGTGGAGACTATGATCAACCTGATGATCTAGCAAGTCTAAGAGTTCCCGAAGCGTATGCCTTCAAACAGTGCCGCAGTCTGAAGCACGATAAACGCGTACTTAGCCGCCATTAGCATTGAAGAGTAAGCAGATTTACCCACACTCGAGGCACCAATCGGAACAATCGAGGTTCTCACGTCATAACAGTGGTAATAGAAGATGTAAGATAATATTGTAAGTCAAGTACGAGGCGTTGTTGTTACGGGGTTCCTGATATTAAGTAATCCCTGGTTCCTATTTTTGAAAACGGATCGTAAATCGTACCGATATAATGAAGCCTAACTTGCAAAATTTTTGGATATGATTTTGTCTGTTCATCATCACCATCATCATCATCATTTCAACCGAAAGACGTCCACTGCTGGACATAGACCTCCCCCATGCACTTCACACACTTCAACCGGTTCTTGCTGCATCCAGCTGATTCCTGCTTATTCCTGATTCCTGTCTGTTCATCAGTGTTGAAGGTTATAGGAATCATGCAAAAGTAAACTCGTAAGTTCATTTAAGAATCAGTTTTTTTACCCACTTCAGACGTTAAACAAAACATTGAATTGGTTTTTTGTACAGCCTTAATGACGATGTTCTTTATATAATTTGAGCCTATTGTGATACCTGACATCATTCTGTTTAAATAATTTTAAGATGAACTCATGAACAACAATTTGACGACACGGTTGGCGCAGTGGTTGAGCGATTGACTGCTGCGCAGCATGTCGCGGGTTTGATTCCCGCACGGAACAAATATTTGTACGACCTACAAGTATTTGTTCCGAGTCTGGGTGTTTTTCTATCTATAATATATATGTATTTACAAAAAAAAAAAAATGTATATAAGTAGTTTATCAGCCATCTCGTTACCATAACACAAGCATTAGGTTGCTTAGCTTGGGGCTAGATGGCGTTGTGTGATATGTCCAAACATATTTATTTATATTTATTTATTATTTATAATCTGTATGTAATTTTGCATATAGTATTTTAAATATTTCAGGCCCATTTACACAAGCTAGAATAGGAATGTTTTCTGGGTAAAAAAAATAAATTATATTTAGTCCGTCAGTCAGATAATAAAAAAGTATTAGGACACGTATTTTTTGCTTTATCATATTATTAAAAAATAACTTGGATAAAATGGCTCGCTACGTCACAACTATAAAACTTCGTATAAAATCTAGCAAGGAATGACGTCATGCCACATTTTAGCTCAATGTATCGCCCTATAATCTTTTGATTAGGTACGCAAAAAAAGAAAAAATACGTGTCCAATATTTTATAATAATCTACCTGACAGACAAAAAAATGTTTAGTCAACATCCTTATTGCTCGTAAACGAGTCTACATTAATTGTTGTAATTCTAAAGTCATCATGTATTTAGGAAATTGTAAAACTCTACGTTTTCCATAAATAACTCCGATTTTTTTTCAAAACAATTTCCATGAATCATAAGCCTACCGGATGCTTCTCATAGCTAACAGTCGGTCGTTACGAGAGCGAATCTAATGTCAATGTGAACTGTATAATACTCATTGTGATTACTACACAATTAGCATTTTTATCTACCAGCTCTGTTCTACCTGATAACGGTGCACAACAAAAAGTTTCCCAACCACCAATTAAAGGCAGATCAGACTTTTATGAGCATTCCTCTTCTATGTTTAATCGAGTTACAACATCTTCACTATCTTGTGAATCGTTGTCACCCACTGTACCAATCTTGCTGATTGGCTAATCTTATTTATTAGCCACATCATGAAAATATCCTCGTCATATTTTTATTTTTTTTATTTGTTTATTGATTTAGGATCTCCAACAAAAGATGTACACAATACATGACACATACTTAAAGAGTAACATCAATAGAGGGGCAACTCCCATATTTTTAACAACGTTCGCAATCTCATCGAAAGTCGCCTTTCCGCTATGGGATACAATGTAGTTTATAATACACCTCGAGATATAAATTAATATCGCTCACTGTACTTTTAAATGGAACCGTTGACACTGAGATGTAATATTATGTATATTATATGTATATTACACCTCAAACTATAAATATTTTTTCGATCGACCGAGTGATGTACGCTATGCACAGTGGAAAGGCGGTTTCAGTCTCAATCTGTCAAAAATGTTATAGCATTTTTGACATTTGATGGTCGCTGGCATGAGATTGCGACTTGAATTTGAAAGTTTTTAAGTACGAGAATGGGCCTTCTGATGTTAAGTAGGCTGTGTACTCCTTCACGTATAGGAGACCATAGCATACACAATAATATTATCAACTAAGCTGACAAAGTTAAAATAATAATAATATGTAAAATTTGGTGAAGTTTATTAAAGGACATAAAAAATAAGTTAAAATCATTTTATCATAAAATTAAAATTTGATTATATTCTGCGGCAGACCATAACAATGCAGATTTAATTTTATTTATTTTATAGCCGTTTATTATTATTTTTATCATTATGACTGCTAGCTAATAACAAAGCTTACATCTTGAATTAATGCTTTTTTTACTTGTGTGCAATAAGAGCATTCAAAATTGCGGAAGTGAAAAGTTTCCCGACGAATTTTCTAGAAAAGCTAGTGCTTTTATATGTAAGCTGCTATACCTGGAGTGAAAAATAACAGTTACCTACGTACCTAATACCTAATTTTAAGACGAAACAAAACATTAACACATCTAAACAATGATATAAAACGTGCAGAAGCAACAGTCTAGATTAATTATCAGTCTAGATTCAATGTAAAATGCGTGGTAAAGTATATAGCACGCGTTATGCAATGAATGCATAGTTACATAGTGGCATAATACCTAGTTGCCGACGCGACAACGTAACCGAGCGGTAATGGCGTCGTCGGCGCGCAATCTTCCGTGATAGTGAACTTGAGTTTTTTCGCGGCGCGCGCACGCACCGTTAGTTTGAGCTACATTCCGCGGTTGCGCCGGCCCGCCGCACCGCGGAGCCACTACCGCAACGATCAATGTTCATGGAATCATGCCTTGCTAATATACTAATATACAATCTATTCTTCTATTTCTTACTTTTGTAGATGTTTTGAATCCGGATGTTCGGTTTTGTAACTATGTATTTTTTTAATTCAGATTAGTAAAAAGTTGAGGGTTTGCTCGTTTGTAAATTATGTAATTCAGAAAAGTAAACGAATATGTAACTTCATAACTCAAATGAGAGATTGGGAAAGATTTGTTTAACTTGCTTACTTAATTTCAATCATATGCAGGCGTAATAGGACAGCATTTATAAAAAATATTTACACAAACATATTATAATGCATAAACATCATGCTTGTAATCCCCTAAGGGTTCTTCTTTGATTGAGGATTCCGGGTGAAGCTTGGTTCCACCTTCAGCCACTCACTCACCACCACTTACCATCAGGTGAGATGAAGGCCAAGAGTTTCCAGAGTTAAAAAAAATAAGGGTTAGGCAGAGGTGCACCTATATAGTACACCCACATTCGCCAGTTATGTTTCAGCCCCATGTAATAGGAGGCGAGCCTACTGCCATCAACCCGGCACAAATCCAGACTCCAGGCTGCTATACTGAGAAATCCAACCACTTTGCCCAACCTGGGACTCAATACCAGGACCTGATGTTCAGCAGTAACGCATGTGACCACTAGACCAACGAGGCATTCTTCACGATTTAATCAACCTTTACTGTTGTGTGTTGTTGTTTACCAGTATTACATGAGCATAAAATCTTTTCATTTCGGTAAAGGTTTACCAAAATCAGTTTCACACCTACAAACAAATACAAATAACTAATATTTCTCAATTAAAACGTTTTATCAGTATTTACGGAGTCATTTCGTATGCCATAAATCATTATTATTTGTGTACCTGATATAACCTCATTTTATTATTGCAGTAAATTATGGTTATCAAGAGTTACAGACGAAATCGAGCGTGAATTGAAACGACAACGTACTTTTAAATAACGACAATTTCCTACGCTGATAAATTAATATTATTGTAATAATACAAGCTCGTATATTAAACAGTTTCATGACATGAAAATTTTCTTAAATCATTATGAATCACACAAAATCAATAAGTAATTACATAACAAAATTAAAATCATTGTTCAAAACCTAAACGCAACAAAAAACATTCGGCGCACGAAACAGTCCAATAATAAAATAAAAACACGACACAAAATAACAACCACTCTAATGCTAGATCTAAGCTTTGAAGGCTGCGCGAGCGCTGGGTCAACGACCTGCCATTGCCAATGTCAGCCATCTTGAGTTCCGCAGTCGCTTACGTTCTTCACGTAAGAGGCTGTAACGATTCGTGTTTGTGTGAGTACGTAATGTTCGTTTTTCTATGTCCCGGCGTATGTGTGCGTGATTAGAATTGAATGTAGACGCATACATCCGCGCAATCATTTTGTTGTGTGCTGTAAGCTTGCGTGTCAGGTTTTGTTTAACTTTTTAGTCTCTAGGTGGCGTTACTAAATAGAGTCTTGAACAATTTGTGGTTTCTTATTTTGATTTTTGCTTATAAAATGTGTTATATTATTATATATATAAACAAGTCAGTAATGGCAGTAAGATTTAGTCTTTTGCCGAATACGAGGTGAATAACCAGAGTCAAGGATTTTTCTATAGTACGTATGTACCTAATCTACAACGTGAGTTTTCACGTGACAGTTTTCCATATCAATAGCATCGGATACGTTGAAGCGGAACAACACGTTTGTTTTTCTATTTCTTCTGTTCTGTAATAAGCTTAAGCAGTCACAATAATGTAACGGTTGTATTATTAAAAAAAAAAAAACAAAAAAAAAAATTAAAAAAAAATCAAATATGATTTAAATAGGTTTACTGCCTTCATTAACTCAGACATCCTTAATTGAAGTACTGATTCTGATCTAATTTATTGGAGAAATAATAATATTTACGACGGTTATTAAAGTGCCCGACAGCCCATTAATAATTTACTAAAGTAGTTATTTAATACTAATTCATGAAATGTTGACCCGAGACTCGGACATCGATGAGATCTCACATAATTAATTGGTAATATGATTGCAATTATGAAATGTTGTGAAGAACTTTGCAAAAATAAACCCTGTGTGGCAATTGCGTAACACACTATCAATCGAAATCGGTTTCATTTTGACAGCTCATCAACATTCATTGCGTTCTTTACGTTATTGAACAGGCAAATTCGAACATATGAAGCAATGTGATTATTCAAATTCCTATTGATAGTGTGTTAAACGCAATTAGGGTGTTGTTGCGTGTTCAATTCCCTACTCCTATTTCAATTAATCACGATAGGTCTACATAATATCTTAATTATAGTAACGTTACCTAAATAATAGGTCTTTACCTATGAAATTGCCGTTTTGTATGAAAAAATTTAAACGAATTTTTTTCATGCATTTTTTATTTGTATTAATCGAAGTAATCACCCATGCAATCAATGCATCTTTGCCAACGCAGTGGCAGTTTATTGATGCCCTTCTTAAAGAAATCAGCTGGACGGGAGGCAACAAATTCTTCAAAGGCATTTTGTACTGCCTCTCGGGTATTGAATTTTTTCCCGCCAAGAAGTTATCCAAATTCTGGAAAAAGTAGTAGACTGTAGGCGCAAGGTCTGGTGAGTAGGGTGGATGACGGAGAGCTTTCAACCCCAGTTCTTGCAACTTGGAGACCGTCTGCTGTGCAGAATGAGGTCGCGCGTTGTCGTGCAGGAGCAGCGGAGACGAGCGATTGACCAATGCTGGTTGGAGATGTGCCAGCTTCTCCATCATTGTGTTCAGTTCTTCACAGTACACATCTGAAGTAATGCTCACCCCGTTTGGTAAGAAGCTGTGATGAATCACACCGGCGCTAGACCACCAAACAGTGACCATCACTTTTCTAGGGGTAAGTTTTCGTTTAGGGCATTGTTTAGGTGCTGAACCAGGATCCAACCAACTTGCTGAGCGCTTGCGGTTATCAAACATAATCCATTTTTCATCGCAGGTAACAATGCGGTTCAAAATTCCTTCATTTGTGTGTCTGTTGAGCAGTGCAAGGCACGTCTCGACGCGTACTTCGCGCTGGCGATCATTGAGTTCGTGGGGCACCCATTTGTCAAGCTTTTTTACCTTGCCAATTTGACGCAAATGGACCAATCTTGTTTTGACGCTAACGTCGAAAGCTGCTGCTAATTCAGCAGTAGATTGTGTATCATCAGCTTCCACAATCGCCTTTAATTCGTCATTGTCGACCAAAGTCTTCGGACGACCGCGAGGTTCATTTTTCAGGTCGAAATTTCCAGAACGGAAGCGAGCAAACCAATAACAAGTGGTGCGTTGGTTTGTAGTGTTAGCTCCGTAAACGTAGTTGATGTTGCGTGCCGCTTGTGCCGCGTTGCTGCCACGACGGTACTCATATTCCATAATTACTCGAATTTTTAACGTATCCATGATGACGAAAAAGATTGAAATGTGATGAAAATGTAACACTAATCAATAAACAAATGACTACTTTTGGAAAATAAAATCCATGTTTTTAAAATAAAATTAATTTGAAATTAGAATTCTTAGCCAAACAAAAATTATTTTGATTTGAAATGGCCAGTACTGCAGAAAGGCAATTTCATAGGTAAAGACCTTATTAGGTCAGGATTATTATTATAAATCTGAACGAACTAATCACTATTAGTAGCTGTATTTAATGTTCATTTTTAAGTTTTATATAAAAACTAATATTGAATATTGATGGTGTTATAAATATCGTGAATCTCTGCGCTGTAAGGTCTTAAATATCAATGTGAGGTGAATGCTCGACATTTATAAGACATTAATATATTCTGAATGTTATACTTTTAATATTCATGGACGAATAGCACATAAAACTCCAAAAATATACAAGCTGCATTTCCAGTTAAGTGTTTTGCAAATCACTTTTAGTATTATGTTAGTATTTTGTAGGTAAATCTTTTCTATAGAAAAGGTGTAAACTTTTTTCAGGACCGAATTACCAGGATTGTCTAGATTATACTAACAATAAACTAGCAAACGCTTGGATACTAACTCATCATTTGCCTAGTCTTTTCTCAACTATGTTGGAGTTGGCTTCCAGTCTAAACGAATGCAGCTGAGTACCAGTATTTTACATGAAGCGACTGCCTTTGTGACCTCCACAATACAGTAACTGAATAATACCCCTTGGTAAGACTAGTTGTCATACTTCGGACTTCTGACGACCCGTAACGACTGTCAGAGATCCACGAATGACAGCCGGGACCAACGGCTTAACGTGCTTTCCGAGGCACGGAGGAGTCTCGATTTGAAGAGATGGTCACCCATCCACGGACCAACCGCGGCCAGCGTAGCTTAACCTAATCGATCGACCTGTGCGGCTGTTATTACTCAGCCACGAGCCCCTCCTTGGAGCTCGTGGAAGAGCTTGGATGCTAACTATGCAAATTAAACCATGGGAGAGACTTATCCTACCTCCTCCTCCTACTTCTTATCTTTTCTTACCTGCAAAGAGAATTTGATCCGGACTGAAGACGGTAATATAGAAATAAATTTAAAAAATATGAAATATCTGCTATAGTATATATTATAAATAAATAAATTACTCATTACGAGTACAACATCATATTTGTTTTTTCAAATTCAAAATAACTTATTTCACAGAAACCTACATGGGCACATATGAAACGTCAGAAGCTAGGTGCACGGTTCCAATTTGTCGGTTCCCATGGAGAAGAGCAGGCAAGAAACTCCACGGTTACTCTGTTAATAATAATTGGCTTCTTCTTTTATTGGGTTAAGCTTCCAGTCTAAATGCAGCTGGATTGCTAAATAACTTATAAAACACACCTAAATAAGTAATTATTCAGATGTAGACGGCACCAACCAAGATACCAAACCCTTGCTACATCAATTACACATAATAAAAAATAATGTACTCAATATTATTTATAGTAGTTTTAAAGTGAATGTATGCAAATGAAAGCATTTAGTCGATTCTTTGTTTATTTGTATAGATAGTGCCAATAATTGAAGACCGCAGGTGTCCTGGGGCCGTGGTACGTATTTATTTTCACCCCAAGCTTTTTGTTTAGCTGGCTGAGGGGACCAAACTTCACGATCTTAAAGCACTTGAACTTCCTCTTTTTAAATGGGCTCTATTAAAAATCTGATTTTGATTACTAAAAAGTTTATTTTTCGTTTAATGATGCTGTAAAATATGCACTTTCATCCTTATTCATTTGTCGCGAAAGATCCATCCATATGTAGAAGAATGAATATCTGACATTTAGAAAGAAGAATAAATTCTCTTACAATGCTTTAATGATGAAAAATGTACCTACTTATTTATTTATACATTCAAGAGTTCAAGTGTAATCGTGAGTGCAATTTTTCCGTGCCTCTTCAAAAGTCAGTGTACGTATTATGGAGCTTAAATTACAAGTAATAATAATAAAACTACACATTTAATACAGTTAATATGACCACGAATGCAGTGGTAACTGAGGGCAGTACTTAAAACCGTCAGAATTCACCATTTAAGGTAAATTGAGTTAATAAAGCAATGGCGTACCAGGCTATGTTTAATATACATTTTATAGGATAATCAAGAGGAGGTCAGATCTACTACTACTTTTTTTATAATAATCTGATAAGATTATTATGAAAAAAGTTCAAGAAAATAGAAAAAGCCAACTCAAACTAAAGCAAACTCAGATAAACAGACAGACAAACCTACGGGGCAATTGCGTAACACACAGTAGGAATCGGTTTCATTTTGACAGTTCAACGTTATTTACGTTGTTGAGCAGACAAATTTTTCGAACATATGAAGCAATGGATTAGCAATATGCTTCAAAATCATTCAGATTGTGATTTGTGTTACGCAATTAGGGTGTTAATCTATCTATTAGTACCAGTTCAGGTACACAGCAATTATCCATTAATAATAACACACATTACCATAGAAAAAACATGTCAAAATCAAAGCTCGGGTATTGTATAAATAATTGAGGCCATTCCAAAATGTCACGTCGGAACAATAGCACCTAACATTTAATATATAGTAATTATACGCCCACGAATGACCGCAAACCTTGACGCTTCCAGTTGTATGTGACCTAATGCAGATTAACTGAGGTATTCTAAAGGACGTTCCTGTCAGTTGTTTTTAGGACTTGGCTTGTGATTAGCGTCTTTTATTGTGTTGAATAAGCTAAGCTACAGCTTAGCTTATTCAATGTTTACAAACAAAGCTTAGTGTCAATGTAACACGCAAAATTTTTTTCTGGTTTTTAAAGTAATTCAAGTAATCGGAAAGAAGCTTTGACTGGGTCTTGTTTTTTTGTGGATGGGAAATCATCAAATGACTTCTCCTGCTCTGGGCAGAGCGGGAGGGCGTGTCAGACTTTTACTGACTAAAACTCACCCGTGTTCCTTCAGTTGCCCGTGCCAGGGCCACGGTATCTCTTTCGAACAACCCGCGACCCCAGCGGCATCGGCCCTATTGGACCCCGTCACTGCTGACATCTCTTTGAGGCGCGCATGGAACACAACGCGCCGTCGACCCGGGCCTGGTCCTTACCGGACGGCGAGCTGCCCATTACTCGTCGTCCGCAAGCCCGCGCCTCCCGTGGCCGGGAATCAGCAATAGATTCCCGCCGCCCAGGGCGTCTCGTGCGGCGGCTAGAGGCGCGAGGGCGCGACTGTTGCCTCACCCACACACGTTCCACCTCCTCCTTCGCGAGCATTACTGCTTCGCAGAAGGAGGTGACGGCCTTCCATGCACTCTCGCTCCGCACCATGGCCTGGACCAGGTTTGGACGCGAGAGATCGCCGCCGCCGATCGCCTCCGCGAGAACACGGTGGTGCTCCACCCAAGCCGGGCAAACCTCCACTGTAAGCTTTGACTGGGCCTTACACTAATAATACTGACACCTACTGACACTTTATTTCAAAGTTAAACAATCTGATTTCATCATAAAGGTCTTGTAAAACAAAATTCTAGAGGCAACTTGATGTGCGCTTTTTGTTTTCATTCTTCCTTTATTTTTCGTGTACCTGATATCAGAGTTTTTATGCTGCCCATGGGCTTCTGACTTAGCTTCACATGCCGTCAAGAAATATCTCTCAGGTCCTACGATGTTTTCCTTCGTGATAATTATGCAATACGTACATGAATCCTAAAAGTCAGAGGTGCGTGCCTTGGGTTTGAACTTGAAACCTATGATTTGATTTAGTCTTGTTGACTTGTTTTCATTAACACTATAAATTAAATAGAAGAGCTTTTCCAAGTTTAACTAGAAATAGCTTGGCTTTTACTAGCCAATGAAAACATTCATTTTGTTTGATTCATGACTCTGGTCCTACGGTATGAATTTTTATTTTCGTAGTATTGCAGCTGGATCTCGTGGAGCTCGTGGCTAAGTAATAACAGCCGCACGGATCGATCCATCAGGTTAAGCTACGCTTGTCGCGAATGGTCCGTGGATGGGTGACCATCCTTACATACCAAGACCGAGGGATTTCGATCAAAAGTGCCCCGGAAATCACGTTAAGCCGTTGGGCTCCGCTGTCAGCTGTTGGTCAGTGGATGGGTGATCTTTACATATCGAGACTCCTCCGTGCCTCGGAAAGCACGAGAAGCCGTTGGTCCCGGTCGTCATTCGTGGGTCTTTGACAGTCGTTACGGGTCATCAGAAGCCCGAAAGTCTGACAACCAGTCTTACCAAGGGGTATCGTATTACCCAGTTACTGGGTTTCATGGCTCCATGTAAAATAATGGTATTCAGCTGCATCCGGTTAGACTGGAAGCCGACCCCAACATAGTTGGGAAAAGGCTAGGCAGATTGATTGCAGCTGGATATAGCACAGTCCTGACCAATTTCAAGCTCAGTTTAAAGTACTTGCCTAAGTTATGCCTGAACTGACTAATCTCGTAAAATACCAAACAATGAAAAAGTGACGCAATATTTTTAAAAAACAAACGTCTTTGTTAAGTGGGAGTGCACGTTTGACGGGCAAGCTCTAAATAGGTACAGTCGGGTACATACATATTAACTCCGTCCCGCATATTTAAGTTCACCTTTGGAGGTTAAAGCTGTCATGTAATATAATTACGTTACTACCTTTAGGTTAGCAAGCCAACTGTTTTTAATATGCGTAGGTATTACTAGATATTAATAAAATAGGTAGGTTTACGGCACCACCCGCATTTGATGGTTATATTTATAGCCTTTTAATTATTGGGACGGTTTGCAAGATGTTCCTTTAGTGATACAGCGATAAAAGACTTTACTTTCGATTTAACTGAAGTTTTTAAAATTGAAAATTATCTTTTAGCCTACGAAATATTTTAACATTTTTTAGCCAACATTCGTTACAGTATATTAGTTAAATGGATACTTTAAGTTAAACGTACAAGCACGCTATCAAACCGAAAGTCTACATACATACCTTATTTTAATAATGGAAGAAAAGGAACAAACAAAGAATAAGCTCTGATCATACGTGTACCTGCAGCAATAAATTTCAATTTCCATGAATCGCAAGATGGTTTATAAGGAACCGAACCCGTTCACCTTTGATCTACAGGCAAACCATTTATATACTACTATCTAAATAAATTGGCATACAATTATTTACCGGCATTCCAGTCCAAATTAAAGAATATCATGTGTCATTAAAGTGTCAATAATCTTTAATCTTAATAAGTGGATTGACTGAAAAATATTAAATGTTAGCTGCTGACATTCATTCTTTCTATTTTTGAGCGACGATTGAACATTTCGTTGTATCTGCCTGTAATTTTTCAAGGCTTCTTCATATGCAGGGTAGGAAGGAGGGTTTATCATGGTAATATAATAATTTACATACTAAATAGTATAATTTAAATATTACCACGCTTGGTCACTGCATGCATGTTGGCAATTTCAGTCCATTAAACTCAGATGTTTCATGAAATAAAAAAAATGTGGTATAAAGACAAATCACCGAACAGCGGTTTGAAAAAAATGGCAGTGCAATTATGGAGAGCCTAATTAGATAAAAAAAAAATAAACAGAAGAACCTAAAGCTAACATGAAGATATTAGCTTTTATTTCTAGCAAGTCCTGTGTAGGACTTATGGCTAAGTAATAACATCCGCATGGGTCGATCGATCAGGTTAAGCTACGCTTGCCGCAAATGATCTGTGGATGGGTGACCATCCTTACATACCAAGACCGAGGGATTTCGATCAAAGGTGCCCCGGAAATCACGTTAAGCCGTTGGGCTCCGCTGTCATACGTGGATCCTTGACAGCGTTACGGGTCGTCAGAAGCCCGAAAGTCTGACAAACCAGTCTTACCAAGAGGTATCGTATTACCCAGTAACTGAGTTGTGGAGGTCAGATAGGTAGTAGCTCCAAATATGTAAAATACTGGTATTCTGCTGCATCCAGTTTGATTGGAAGCTGACCCCAACATAGTTGAGAAAAGGCTAGGCATAGATGATAATTTCTAGCAAGTCCTGCAGTACAACTGTACTAAAGAAACTCTAATAATCATAAAATAATTAAATTAAATGGTAATATTGCGAGTTTTTGCTCTAATAAGTAGGTATAATGTTTATAAGCATTTATTTTAAGTAATGCATAAATTATTTGCAAGTCATCGCCTAATTAGTGACACTAACAGTTAAATATTTAAAACTAAAACAATTTCCGACGCGAATTAGAATTAAATCACGCGGCAAAACAGCATCTAGCAATGACCTCGCAGACTAGGGACCTTCACCGAAATGTTATTGCAGTTCGATAACCCGACCCATTGTTCCACGCGAATCATTCCCATTTTATATAGCTAGGTATCACGACCGGCTTCATGATTTCCGCGTCATGACGTTCATAATTATTAAATTAAAGTTTACGATACAGAAGGATTTATGGCGTTTTGGCCGCATAACAACATGGACACTGGGAGATTTATAGTGCGTAAACAATAATTGTTGGATCATATTTACTGGACGTCGCGCGTCCACTTAAGCCGCGGCTTAAGTCTGGTGGGCGGTTTATTTTTGCGCTTTTTGAGTGGTATATTTATAGCTTTCATTTTGAATCGAAACGGGGATTTGTTTTTGTTAAATATAATCTACACATTTCTCTATTTCAAATGTAATATCTTTCTTTATTATTTAATTATATGTACATATTAAATAAACTAACAGATTTAAAATAATAATATGTAGGTACATGGTATATAAAAAAGGAGGGGAAAGAATCATAGGGCATCAAAAAATTCGTCCGCATCGCTGTCAACAGGAAAAGTGCCCAAAAGGCTGGCAGCATTGCCACGTTGTATGGCAATGCTGATTCTTTGGCCAAAAAAAAGGCCAGCCCTCTGGTCACGTGAAGAGTCGACCAACCGTTTAGCGATGTCTTGAAAAACCAAGTGTGCACTCGGACCCCATGGCCCTAGTGTCAACCCCAAACGGCTTGAAAATATAACTCCCAAAAATATTTTAATATTTTCGCCGTTTGAGGTTTTCCGCACCAGCACAGCCCACTGTACTAGGAAGGTGGGATGGCGCAAGGGTATCGACACATGTTGCATCCCATACCAAAGGCCGATTCAACTTCCAAGGCATTATGGTCATTCCATCAGATCTCTTTCCATCGTCGCGTGCCAAGCCGTTGGGTTCTAAAACAGCTGGCACCCCGGCGGTGACAAGAGCACGACGGATGATGTCATTAATGCTAGCGTGCCGTGCTATCCGGCCTGCACTCTTACTGCAAGATAGGCTTACTGCATGGTGTCCGAGGTAGTCGACAGCTTCACCGCACTGGCAGCGATGCGGAGCCCCGCAAGGAGCGCCCAGACGCAGACAAGTAGCGAGCCGGAAAGTGGTGTCACCCATCATAGTACCTATGTTGGGTGACGGTAGTACTTGAAGCCAGAGGCCCGACTCCCACTCACCCACAGCCAGTAAGCGGGCACGCTCAGCAGTATTGGTGGACGTATTGATAAGATTATTCCATACCAACCTGCAGAGTGGCTCATCCCACTGTCTCTGGGAAGACAGGTTTACGGGCCGATCTGTATCCGGGCAAGCCGCTTTCCAGGCGTTCACTGCATCGGTCAAGCACGGCACTTCAGAGTCAACCAGGCAGGGGGCTAAAATTTTCCCGGTCAACTTTTCAGTGCTGTGGACAGAGGACAGGAACATAAGCAATTAAGCATTTCTCTTAAATTTTTCATATTTTCTTAGGATGACACAACATTTGGATACAGAGCTTTAAGAGCTTTAACCATTTACAGACAAGCTCATTTTAATTTCTGTAATGTCTTAAGTCTTATTTGCTTAAAATTATAATCATATTTCTGCATCAATTTAAACTACACAGCAAACAGAAACATTGCTTAAATTGACATTAGACAGACAGTGTAGCCAATTATTACTTTAGAATATTGCAAAAGTGATAGTTTGTCCATGGCCTACGTCCACCATGACAGTCAAATGAAACATTCGAGGTCAATTTATTTACGTATAAAATATAAGGTGCGTACATTTTCTAAAATGGCTGTATAATGGCCGCCGCTGTTAGCTCCGATATACTTCCGTTTCGACAAGCCATTGTTACCAACTTCCTTGTGCTTTATAAAAACTTTTCATGCAACACACACAACTCACAGTGTTCTGGATGTTATAGTCTGCAGAACTTCTAAATATGTACACAATTATAGGCTTGTAAATAGCAATTTAGTTTTATATTAATGTTATTATAATGTTATTAGTCTGTAAGCCTTCCAAAAATAAATAAAATAAAATAAAATAAAATTATATTTATTTATTTAATACTTTAAGCACAGAAATATACAGAGGAGGACTTAATGCCATAGGCATTTTCTACCTTTGGCTGATACAGAGAAACAATGGTAAGTGCAATAGCGAGAATTGAGGAATAAATATTTGTTTAAATATAAAGATGAACAGTCAACAAAAGAGATATCTAGACAACCCTGTCTTTCATTCACATACAAATATGTTAGTATACCCATACTAACATATTTGTATGTAAATTGCTTCATGTTCAATTTGATATATGTGTATATTACTTTGTTTTTGCAATACTCCTACATTGTAACACACCAATACAAAATTGAATATTTTCACGAAATTGAACATGAAGCAATGCATATACAAATGTTAGTATACCCTGCCTAGATATCTCTTTTGTTGACTGTACATATCCATGTCATACACACATACCATACCTATCAAATCTATTAAAAATATTATATATACACCTAATTTTACATAAAAGTAATTAATATTAATAACATAATACATGAATATTTATCACAAACTGCATTAATGAAATTATAATTTAAACATTTACCGGTTCTCGCACTCGAAGCACGTGATTTAAAAATGGTGACGTAGGTTTTATAAAAAGAATTTTATATGCAATTTGATAAAAGTGTCAAGCCGTAAAAACACTTTTATGTTTCCTAATAGCCTCTAGAACCTATAATTATCTTATAAACTTATAGATCTCTTATCTCTGTAATTAAAACCAACAATAAGAAATATTGCTAAGGCCTGCAATTTCTCAGAAAACGCCATCAAAAATTTATTTGCAAGAAAAATAACAACAAAAATTCAATAACCGTTGGCTACTGCCCATCCTTAAAATTTACAACAAAGCCTTCGAACATACTCCAATACACATTTTATTATCCGCGTTGACTACCGTATTGTGCCTATAACGTACAGCCAACGGTCATAACGTATTTCTTATAACACCTTGTACGGACTACCTGTACGAGATTCACCCTCAACCTTTTGAATGGGGTGTATGAATTGCGGGGGTGAACAATGGTTGAATATAACTCGGTCGTGGGAACGAATGAGATGAATGGAAGCGTAGCACCTGTGCCTTCGTGTGAACTTGTAAAGCCTTAATAGGTTGTTTGATGGCTCTAATGTCGGTTTTCGTTGTTGAATTAATTCGGTATAGCATCTTATACAAAGGGGTGAATTAAAACTGCTTCCACGTGTCCGGTACATCCTGGACATCAGCCATGGGCCAACAAAATGGCCCATCAATGTTTTCTCATAACTAGTGTCAATTGAAGACAAATAAAAGTCGTAAAAAAGAGCTTCTCCAACATCGGACGTACACCAAGTGTACGTAAGAGAAAACTTTACATTATATGAATATAAACGTATATTAGCTCTTTACCTATGAAATTGCCGTTCTGCAGTACTGGCCATTTCAAATCAAAATAATTTTTGTTTGGCTAAGAATTCTAATTTCAAATTAATTTTAATATAAAAACCTGGATTTTTTTTTTCCAAAAGTAGTCATTTGTTTATAGATTAGTGTTACATTTTCATCGCATTTCAGTCTTTTTCGTTATCATGGATACGTTAAAAAATCGAGTAATTATGGAATATGAGTACCGTCGTGGCAGCAACGCGGCACAAGCGGCACGCAACATCAACGACGTTTACGGAGCTAACACTACAAACCAACGCACCACTTGTTATTGGTTTGCTCGCTTCCGTTCTGGAAATTTCGACCTGAAAAATGAACCTCGCGGTCGTCCGAAGACTTTGGTCGACAATGACGAATTAAAGGCGATTGTGGAAGCTGATGATACACAATCTACGGCTGAATTAGCAGCAGCTTTCGACGTTAGCGTCAAAACAATACCAATATTGTTTGCCATTTGCGTCAAATTGGCAAGGTAAAAAAGCTTGACAAATGGGTGCCCCACGAACTCAATGATCGCCAGCGCGAAGTACGCGTCGAGACGTGCCTTGCACTGCTCAACAGACACACAAATGAAGGAATTTTGAACCGCATTGTTACCTGCGATGAAAAATGGATTCTGTTTGATAACCGCAAGCGCTCAGCAAGTTGGTTGGATCCTGGTTCAGCACCTAAACAATGCCCTAAACGAAAACTTACCCCTAGAAAAGTGATGGTCACTGTTTGGTGGTCTAGCGCCGGTGTGATTCATCACAGCTTCTTACCAAACGGGGTGAGCATTACTTCAGATGTGTACTGTGAAGAACTGAACACAATGATGGAGAAGCTGGCACATCTCCAACCAGCATTGGTCAATCGCTCGTCTCCGCTGCTCCTGCACGACAACGCGCGACCTCATACTGCACAGCAGACGGTCTCCAAGTTGCAAGAACTGGGGTTGGAAGCTCTCCGTCATCCGCCCTACTCACCAGACCTTGCGCCTACAGACTACTACTTTTTCCAGAATTTGGATAACTTCTTGGCGGGAAAAAAATTCAATACCCGAGAGGCAGTATAAAATGCCTTTGAAGAATTTGTTGCCTCCCGTCCAGCTGATTTCTTTAAGAAGGGCATCAATAAACTGCCACTGCGTTGGCAAAGATGCATTGATTACATGGGTGATTACTTCGATTAATACAAATAAAAAATGCATGAAAAAAATTCGTTTAAATTTTTTCATACAAAACGGCAATTTCATAGGTAAAGACCTATTATATGAACCTATGGGGTTCTTTGACGGAAGGACAAAAAATACTACTACATTTCCGAATTAGGTTACCTTGGAGCTTCAATCTAACTCAAAAAATAAACTCTATATATATGTGTCTATGGAAAAAACAGTATTTTTCGGCCTACCTAGTCATACCCATAGGATAGGTATATCCTATTGATAAAAATAAAATAAACATTGGAGACAACAAATTTGCAAAAAAACTGATGATGCAATGATAGAATAGAATAGAATACTCTTTATTATGCACACCATTTAAATTACAGGTTACAATGTTGAAATTTCAACATCAACTATAAACACCTCATTGTTATAACTATCACACTGCATGTATAACAGCTTTTTTGTATGTTTTCAGTTGCGCTTAGGTCAATTTGTAAGTCAATCTAAGACACAATCTTATTTGAAATAGCCGGCCATTTGAAACGAGCGGTAACAGCACAGGACATTTTCAATACTGAAGGACACACGTGCTGGGATAAATTCAAAATTAGAATGTGAATCGTAAGCTGCCAGTTACGCATTCTTGTTTTTTATTATGTAACGGTATTCGGTAAACTCTTGTTTTTATATACGACTTACACGTGTCTATTACCTATTTCATAAGCCTACATTTCCTATTCCGGTGAATTTTTAAGAATTAAAAGTATGTATTTCTCTTGGTTTTCATTTAAAAACTCTTGTTTATCTTTACAACGAAATATTTCAAATAGCTTTGTTGAGATACAATCTTCTATGCCTATCCATCAAGCACTATACAAAAAACGTTACTGCTATGATATTAACCTACTATGATTGTATCTACCGACAACACTCACTATCGATTGTGTAAAATATGAACAATGCCTGTGTGTTTATAAAGTTATTTTGCTCATTTACTAAGCAAGCTAGTTAATACGGTAGACTGTTGAAAAAGTTATTGCAGGTGCTGATTTTTGATAATAATTAAACGTTGATTTCATGATCCACGAACACGTTCTTAATTACCAACGTAATAAGACTAGTCAATCCAGCTAGGACTTTTTCGAAATCTAAAGAAGGAGGCTACTGACGGCGTGATGAAGGTTTTTCAAGCCTCAGGCATCGTTCTCCAGAGACACAAAATAGCGATAATAGTAATATTCCAGAAAACAAGGCTTTTCCTAAACCCGCTCTCATACGTCAGTATCGCGATTATTATTAGGATTATAATCTCTTTCTTTTGGACTATAGAGTAGTATAATACGAAATTTTTCATCAGTCTTAAAGTTCCTTGAAGACGCTCTATGCTTCTGAAATTGTTCAGGAGTCTTAAAGTTCCTTGAAATCGATCTAAGTATCCAAAAGCGGAAAAAACATATTCATCCTCATCTTCACATCTCTTTGATTTTCGTTCTAATACTTCAGTTTGTCGACGGCCACTGCCGTAAAGATCAACCCTATAAACTATGATTGACCTACGCATGTCATACTTGCAGGTGGATTCTACTGTCCTGATGAAAATTCGCACTTATTACTTTTACTTTTACGAATGTGGGGGGGATAGGATTGGAGAAAATTTAAATAATGAAGAATGACATTAAAATATGTTGGGGTATATATTATTGTCCCACTGTAAGCCATAGGATGGAGTGAAGAATATAAATAAAGCCAATTACTTTCAAGAAAGGAAACAGCAGTTAACAAAATTACAATAATTTCATAAGGAACTGCTAAAGGAGTGGCGCAACAATCGCTAGGGTTATTTCCACGAATACAGACGAAAAGTGAAATCAACGTAACTCGGATGATACCTACATGAATTTGGGTAGCAAAGTACACTCCTACCAACTTATCTGTGAAATGGCGAAAATTGGAACTACGGCCGTCATGTCGAAATGTCTTCGATTGTGCCGACGCAAGTCATTCGATTATGTCGACGCATCGACGGTGGCGTCCTCTTTCAGTTCACAGATAAGTTGGTAGGACTGTAATAACAGTCGCAACAATCGTCACATGTCACTAATTTACATCACGTGCAAGTAAATTTTTATTTAAAACTAGCTGACCGTTCAGTCGTTGTCCTGTCAAAATTTCAATTTGGATTTTTCGGCTGATACTTTGGTTTTTTTCTAATTTTCTTTTTTCCTAAACCAACCCAATTTTAAGGCGAAAAAAACAAAAGAAAAATTTAAATCGGTCGAGCCATTTTCGAGTTTTTGCGAGACTAATTCACGGCAATTGATTTTTATATAATACTAGCTTTTACCAGCGGCTTTGCCCGCGTGGATGTCGAAAAATATCCCACGGGAACGCACTACCGGGAATTCCTTCCTTATTCCTTGTCTACGTTCTAAAGGGAACCTCTGTGCAAAATTTCAGCTTTCTAAGTCCAAGGATTTGGGCTGGGCGTAGATGAGTCAGTCAGTCAGTCAATCAGTCAGGACTTCTCTTTTTATTTATATAGATAGTTAAATTGTAGATAGATATCGCATCCTTAAATCGATCGAGGTGAATACATTTCAATGTTACATTAATGTTAAGTGGAGTGTTTTTGACATCAACGCGAGATAATTTGGAAACAAAATTAGTAATAATAGACATGAATGTATGCTCAATCATTTTTCTACCAAATGGCGACAGCAGTGAAGTAAACCGCTTCTAGGACTATCTACCACTTAGCTGGTGACTGCAACCTCACTAGCTGAACACTAGTTGTTATGAAGAGAGCTATTTTTAGCAATGTACATTCTGAAAATGAACTGCTCTCAAAACGATGAAGGAAAACATCGTGAGGAAACCGGCATGCCCTAGAACCAAAAATTCGAAGTCATGTGACATCTAGCAACCCGCACTGGGCCCGCGTGGTGGATTACGGCCCACTCCCTCTCACAGAGAGGAGGCCTGTGTCCCAGCAGTGGGAACATTATAGACTGATTATGTATGTACATTCTAAGCAGTCTTTATCAAGGGATCTATCTTAGCAAGATTCTACGCCTCATTTCATTTCTCACTGACTAGACCTACGTATAACGCCTGGCGGCCTCGCGTGATCGCTTCCTTATAATCCGGTCATTCGCACCTTTGCGGATGCCAACCGCAGGAATGATATTATGCATTACACTACCAATTGCAACTTCTAGCAATTGACTTTGGTGTGTAAACCACATAAGGATTCTGAAATTATCATTTTTTATTCCCGAACATGCGGCTCCATTGGGCGATATTCATTTGTATACACAAACATGCGGTCCGGCGCTGGTGCGGCTCCGGCGTCGTGTACATGAAGCCTAAGGAATAAGGGACTTTTATAACCGCAATTCGTATAAAAGTCCTATCATACCCTAAATATACACTGCTATGGATTACATTTGGGCCATTAACCTGAACAGACTCTTCGCATCATCATCTTTGTTTGAGATAGTATTTTATGGAATGTGCCTAAATCAAGTCGGTTCAAACTCAAGACCAATAATTTCTATCAGACTGATATCTAACACAGTCCATCAGTAACTGATGTAAGCATTCCACAACTCCACACTCCGTTGTGCAGACGTGGAGACTGTTCATCCTATTGTGGTCGGTCTTCATTTGATACAGCTGAATAGAAAATTAGAAACTAAAAGAAAACACTGCTTCATTACATCAGCGGCTTATACAGCTGAACTTGGTCCAATAATACAAAAGTCAAAAGAAATGGTGATGTTTTCAAATTAAAAATTACACCATTATTTATTTGCAATAAATAAGCATGTTTTATGTTATGGGGAAAAAAGCAGTTAGTAAATTGCCATTTTCTTAACGAACACGTTCTTGCGAATTGACAGGCTATTTACGTGTGTGACGTGAAATATGAGAATATACATAATATCCATATAAATAGAATTTATGTATAATATAATATACGGAGAAAGATAATTAAATTGACAGCAATGAATAATAGATTAGTATGTTTTAATTTTGATGTAGAGGTCTGGGAGGCTATATTATTATGCCACTAAATATTGTCGACATTTGTATTAGTGGACCAAATTCAGCTGTGTAAGCCGCTGATGTAATGAAGCAGTGTTTTCCTTAAGTTTCTATTGGGCTGTATCAAATGCACAACGGAGTGTGGAGTTATGGAAGACTTACATGATTTATTGATGGACTGTGTTCGATGAGTCTGATAGAAATGATGTGTTTGCCTTTCAGCACACTAGACAGACTTTACGTACATTATGTATTGATTAAATAACTCGTTATTACCTGTAACATGACTACGTTCATTAGATTAATACAACTTCGCTGTGGTTTTCTTCATATTTTCAGTCTACATTTCAAATAACCCTGTTACATGGGACTTAGGCCTCTGCCTCGAATTTTGCGGGGAGCGGGGCGGCAGCGGCGGCGGCGCGGGAGCGGCCGGATTTTATGCGTAAAAACAAATGGACCGGACCTCGAAAACAGCGGCGCGGAAGCGGGGCGGGACAATGCGAGACGCGCCGCCGCCGCCGCCGCCCCGCTGCCCGCAAAATTCGAGGCAGAGGCCTTAAACATAACATAAATGTGAGGTTACTATAGGACACCACTGACTAACCCATCGGACATAACTGACGAACATGAGTGTGTATTATTAGGACACCACTGACTAACCCATCGGACATAACTAACGAACATGAGTGTGTATTATTAGGACACCACTGGACTAACCCATCGGACATAACTAACGAACATGAGTGTGTATTATTAGGACACCACTGACTAACCCATCGGACATAACTAACGAACATGAGTGTGTATTATTAGGACACCACTGACTAACCCATCGGACATAACTGACGAACATGAGTGTGTATTATTAGGACACCACTGACTAACCCATCGGACATAACTAACGAACATGAGTGTGTATTATTAGGACACCACTGACTAACCCATCGGACATAACTGACGAACATGAGTGTGTATTATTAGGACACCACTGACTAACCCATGGGACATAAATGACGAACATGAGTGTGTATTATTAGGACACCACTGACTAACCCATGGGACATAAATGACGAACATGAGTGTGTATTATTAGGTCACCACTGACTAACCTATCGGACAGAACTGACGAACATGAGTGTGTATTATTAGGACACCACTGACTAACCCATTGGACATAACTGACGAACGTGAGTGTGTATTATTAGGACACCACTGACTAACCCATCGGACATAACTGACGAACGTGAGTGTGTATTATTAGGACACCACTGACTAACCCATTGGACATAACTGACGAACGTGAGTGTGTATTATTAGGACACCACTGACTAACCCATTGGACATAACTGACGAACGTGAGTGTGTATTATTAGGACACCACTGACTAACCCATCGGACATAACTGACGAACGTGAGTGTGTATTATTAGGACACCACTGACTAACCCATCGGATATAACTGGCGAAATGTGGGTGTTCTATAGGACACCACTGACTAAACCATCGGGAAATACGGGCGTGATGTTAATATTTAATGTTATTTCAAAGGGCTCATCTTTACTTAGAAGTACAGTGAAAAAAACAACTGCAAGATGCAGTGATCTGTCACACAAGAGTAAAAACATTAAATAGAAAATATTTTATTTTCTAGGTAATACAGTAGTATGCAGTATGTTTACAGCAAGTTGAGACGACATGAGTAGCTTAAAATATTACAAGCTAGGTTACAAAATATCATTTGCCAGTGAGCCCCAAACTAGACAGTTAGTCTGTATCTTGGGGCTCAGGGTACGGATTCCAGAGTGGAGACTAGAAAGGTGATTTCAGGTGTTGTATGGTATGTTTGTATAAATGTGATGTGTGTGTGTGTGCGTATTTGTTCTCAATATGCGTCGTTTGACGTTTGATATATGCCAGTGTTTGATACGTGTCAAATGAGTCTTTCCTTTTTATTTACCATTGAGTTTTTATCATTCTTACCATTATTCTCCATGAAACTATATAGTAAAAATAGGTCTACGAATAAATGATATTCAAAATACCAATAAAGTACCTAGCTACACCGAGCATCAGCTGGTTAACAAACAATTTTCTGTTCACCCGTTCGGCCTGGTAGTGCATTTTACTGTCGACAGAATCCATTACATAAGTATTCATAGTCGAAATCAATATAAATGGGGTCGGTAATATCCACGTGACTGGCCTCTTTCAGAATTATGTTACTTTATGTACATACCGCCTCTATGAGCACGTTATTATGCAATCTGACATAAGTTTGTGCGAAGGACACTGACGAAAATAACAAGACGATGTGATTACGGTAAACAAAATGTGAGGTCAATGGAAAATTCTAGAGATCTAGATGATTTTCTTTTGTTTATTGTCACGTGTAGAATTAAGTTTACCATAATCCTTCTTGTGTCATTTCCACAGTTTTATTGAACAAGGATATAATAATGGAAAAATTAAAAACGAAAGCCTAACAATGGAACTGAATGGAAATGCATTGGCTGTAAATTTTAAAATCAAGTAGTCCGCCCATTAAGGAAAAGTCTGGGAAATGGATTGACCAACATGGTCATAACCTGTAAAGCACGTAGAATTATGTTGTAATGTTTCAATGAAAACAAACACGAGGTGGCATGGAAAAGCACGAGTGACAGTTGAATAGTAAGTTGACATCAATAAAATGGAAAAACGGCGTTAAATTATGAAATGTTTTATTAAAATTAGAAACACTAATGACGACCAAGTAAGTTTAGTTAACTGTACAAAACTTAATGACGACAAAAATCATCATTTTTATTTGTTTTATAAGAATCCTGCTAAATTTTGGAACGTAAATCTACGCGGATACGCTCCTCGGAAACTTCATGGTGGAAAATTTTAGCTTGATAATAGGGATGATGCCTGGCTAAAAAAAAAGAATTTCTATTTAGTCAGTCCGTCAGATAATAAAAAAATATTAAACACGTATTTTTTTTTATTATTAAAAAATTACTTGGATAAAACGCATTAAAGTTGAGGAGTGGGGGCTCGCTACGTCATAACTACGTATAACATCTAGCAAGGCATGACATCATGCCACATTTTAACTGAATGTATCGCCGTAATCTTTTGATTACGTAAAAAATAAAAAAATACGTTTCCCATATTTTTTACACGACTGCCCAAAAAGGCGTGTTATGTTTTTAGGGTTCATGTATGTTTTTACTAATCTAAATCACGGATAAAAAAATGTTTTAGTTTCAATCCCTATAATGACGCTCAGGCATTATTCAAATAAAAATACAATATGGTAATCTTAGAAATTATAAGACTTACATTAAATTTTTTCATAATGACATTTATAACTGGAAGTACTTGATCCCTGGCCTTTGCCCAGCACAGATAGAAAAAAAAAGCAATATTTAAAATTTAAAAACCTGTATAGTTAAATTCTGTTTCGAAAATCATACTGTGATACTGTAATTCGTTTTCATTGACCTGTCACAGATTCAAAATTTTGTTTACCATATTTCATAACCGTATTTTTGTTTCTAATAAATTGTATTTCATGGCGATGTAACGAATGGTATTTAGGACTTTAGGTTCAACTAATTATGCAAGTAGATATAGATAATTTATTCCTTATTTTTCGGTTTCAGGCCAAGTGGTTGACCAGAAGATCCAAATAAAACAAATAGATATCCGGCTCCACCAAAGGACTTTACCGCAGCCACTGCCGAAAATAACTCAGCTAATAGTACATACCTACACTAGAAAAATTATGAAGATTTTTTAGCTTTCTTAATGATAAGGTAAGCGCCTACTAGCAATTTGAGTAAGCCCGTGGCTAAGTAATAACAGCCGCATGAGTCGATCCATCAGGTTAAGTTACGCTTGCCGGGGTTGGTCCGTGGATGGGTGACCATCTTAACATACCAAGACTCCTCCATGCCTCGAAAAGCACGCTCAAGCTGCTGGTTCTGGCTGTCATTCGTGGATCTTTATTAACAGTCGTCACGAGTCGTCAGAAGCACGATAGTTTGACAACCAGTCTTACCAAGGGGTATCGCATTACCCAGTTACTGGGTTGAGGTCGTATTCAGCTGCATCCGATTAGTCTGGAAGATGACCCCAACATAGTCGGGAAAAGGCTAGGCAGATTGATTGACATAGCGTAGGTACATACTAGATCGGAAGTAAATAATTACTGGGTAAATTCGATTGATCAGCCAATCAACATAAACTTTCCTTCTAACGGTAGGCATAAAATCAGAAGTCTAGACTTACAATAGATGTGAAAATGCCCTTGGTAAGTAGTTGATATTCTGAAAATAAAGTGAGTTTCAGGAAATTTGAATGGACGTAGTAAAACGTGACTATTATCCTTGAATAGGGCTGTCACAATGTGAAATTGTACTTTCTCGTTTATTTGTTATTTTTATGTGCAAATGCTTTTAAAAACTGTAGTATTACGTTTTTTATCTCCATTGATCAGTAACTAAATTTTGAGTAAAAAAGTAAAGATTTCTAACTTTAAAAGATTATAAAAAGCATATGTCTGTTATGCTAAAAGTTGATTCTATTTGTGACTTATGTATTGTTAAAATTGGCGCTTTTACAGAAGAAATGCTAGTTATAAGTTTAATTAAAAATATACAAATTAAATGTATGTTTGTGAAATTTCCTAAACTTTATATAATTATGTGATATTAGGTACCTACTAAAGAATAATAGATTACAGATTATAATGATACTATAAATGTAATAATAACAGAATATAATTATAATATAATACAATATAAGTAAATATTTAATAATGTCATAAAATTCTAGACAATGTAAACATTTTTATATAATAATGTTCTAATTAATAATGTTGCAGACACAATATTCTAGTTTTAAGTTATCTTGCCGCGCCCCAACGGGGGTATGTACTCATTAATCGTTAGCAAAGCTTTTAACTGTGGGTACATTGTGCAATAAATAAATTCTAAACCGAACTGTTTGATCTAACTAAGTAACGTAAGGATTTGATGGACCCACAGTTAAGTCACATTTACAGTCATCATGCTGATATACCTACTGAAAAGCTGAAAGAAGTGAACCCTAGAGACCACTGCTATCCGCACGTGAAACACGTGAGTCGAAAGTATTGCAGATATATTTCGCAGATCAGAAATTCTAAATTTAAACTATTTCAATTTTTAATTTTCCTTTTCCCCCAAATATTTATGGTTTTACCAATGAGGTGAGATTTAATTTTGATTCAACTATCCAATGTCGCTCTTGTGATTTATTTTTATAATGATATAAGTATGTTAGATATTGGGCTACATCGACGATGAAATCATTTTTATTTGTTTTTTTTTTGTTATTTTGCACTATAGCTGTAAAAATGCTTATTTTGATTAAAAAATCTCGTGACTCCAGGAAAATGTCATCCTTTAAGTTTTAAAATACATTTGCAAAACGTCTCTCTTTAATGCCTTCAAATAATTGCCTGGTTATAATTATAATAATCCAATACCCATTTTTAAACCATAAAGCATCATCATAAGTCAAAGGAAGCTCATAGCTCGTTAAGTTTTTCTCCTGCCATAATTCTTGAATCAGCTGTTACCTGTCACCCGCGGCGTTGCCTAACGAACCGTCTCAGCCAGAACGTCGCACAAATTAATAAAATAATAGGGTCACGTTCCATCAGTGAGAACGCAGGCTAACACTAGTCTATGGTTTGTTACCAAGCCATTTTGTTTTCTACTACTAACTCTGTCCCTTCACGTGACTCTATGATAATGCCCCAGTCTTAATAAAAATGTTAAATTAACCTTTCTGAACTCGACGTCTTGCAAATGTTTTTCTTACGTCACGTTACCCCGTACGTTATTTTTCACGTGTATTAGGTTTTAAGGATTTGCTCTCATTTGAATAAATTAAAATCAAATTCATTTTCTGTTTATCACAGGTGGAAAGTCAGTTCCTATAATGAAAAATAATGACTCCCATAGATCCCCAACTTCGTCTTCACTTACATAAACTCACCCATAGTTAATGAAAAATATTGGTAAGAACACTTTTATTCCAGACGATCTTTGAAGTATTTTGTGACCTTTGAAAAAAAAATTGCTTGTATACGATTGTCATGCAAGTCATTTATGTAAGTAAGCCGTAACTTGTGTCGTCTCATACAGTTTTTAAACTAATGATAACCTCCTTGCATACGGATATTGTAGTGGAAATGCGGGTAAGTAATAAAATAACGTGTAAAGCATTTATCTTCTAAAGGTCAATTGTATATAAAAGGGAAAAACGCAGCTGGATTAACATCAGTTTTTCCTGTGTGATTAACACGTTTGTATAGGAAACATTAATTGCAGATATTGATATTTAATCGATTTACTTATTCGTTACAGATGTTTGCGTTAGGCTAAGAGATGCAATAGACCATTAGTAAGCAGGTACACACGGCTACATATCAAGCTATACGTTTCCAGTATAAGCCGATCTCGCGTTGTATAGGATTTCCGTACAATGAGAGGCCAGCTTAAACTGGAAATGTATAGCTAGATATGTAGCCGTGTGTACCAGTAGTTATTGAATGAAAAAGATATTGTTTTAATAAATACGGGGTGTAAGGAACAGCCCTCAAAGCAAATTAATAGGGTGCATTCAGGTTCTTATTTTGAATCATATTCCACAGGATTTTTTTTTATGTTTTTGCAGTTACTATTCCCTTATTTCAATGTAAAACTACATTCTCTGTACTCAGTACTCCATTTATTTTTAAAAAAAAAAGCAAAAAAAACCAGCAATAGATGTTGAAATACTCTAACGAACGACGCGTAAAATCAGCTGTTCAGTTTCTGCCTAGCAACAGAGTTCATCGAACTCAACGCTTATCTATTACCCCTCCCAACCTGTAACAGACGCTCCGATTTGTGCACAAAGATGACCGGTAAATGAAGTTATTTCAGGAACGTCATGGGAATCCAATAAACCAGCACCCTAATTACGTAGCACACTATCAATGGGAATCGCTTTCATTTCGATAGTTCAACAACATTCATTGCGTTATTTACATTTTTGAGCAGACAAATTCAACATATGAAGCAATGGATTAGCAATTTGCTTCAAAATGATTCAGATTTCGGTCGAATATGTGTTACGCAATTAGGGTGCTAGTTTATTGGATTCCCATAACATTCCTGAAATAACTTCATTTACCGGTCATCTTAGTATGTTATACTGAATTCACCTCATCAGTCTGCGGAGGGCTGTCCCTTACACCCTGTATACAATATTTATTTATTTTGTATTTCATTTATTTATTTGGCTCACCAACAATTGAATACACCGATACAAAGATATGAGAAACATCCTATATAAGTACTAGTGAGTAGATACACAAATCGCAGACGTCACCCAAAAAGCAGCCAAGGTCAAATGGGACTAGGCCGGACACGTTTGCTGCATGTTGGATGCATTGTAGGCTGATACCACCACAACATGGGTTCCTGAAAACGTCCAACGGCATCGCGGAAGATACGCCTGGGGCGTAGATGGCGGGACGAACTTGGCACATAAGGGAGGGATTGGTCCATATTGGCTAAGGATCGAGTTGAGTGGAAAAAGGAAAGGGAGGCTTTTGCCCTGCAGTCACAAGCTGATTATTATTATTATTGTATACTAAAAAAAGACTTGTTTTAGCAACATACTTGAACAAAACTTAATTTTCACAGACGTAAGTCAGTATTCTCGGTATATGATGCCTGAAGGTGGACGACGCAACCGGGGCCGAACCGGAAAGAGGTGGCGAACTGCGAAGGCTGATTTGAGGCGATGCGGAAAAATAACACCTGGAAGGACATGTGGAGGATAGTCTTTGCCCAGAAGTGGGACAACAATACAATTCAATTCAATTCAATTTAATTTTTATTTCAGATAAATTACAAGCACATCACAGATATTGTAACCATCCATACATTAAAACAATATAATACGAACACAAGAAACAGACATAGACACAAAACAATAAAAACATTGGATCAGGACCGCATTACTCGCAGATGTAGTGTTGTCTAATGCTGCATGAAGGAGCAATCCACATCCATTCTCCCTGCAATAAGCTGCAGGACGCTGTTGGGGCTGCCCCGTATGCGGCGCATCAGAGACGCTATTCTTTTGCGCTGTATCGCTTGAAAGCCAGCTACTTGAGCGTCTGCAAACATACCTGATGCGCTACAAGGGCACTGTAAGTCTTCTGCGTATGCTTCACCCATAGGCTACACGTATAAAAAGACGGATAGAACAAACAAAGCCTATTAAAAAAAAATATATGTTTGCTTTTCCCAACTAACAAAAACGTGCTTTGTAAACTTTTCTGTCTTTGTAAGCTGTCTAAACATTTTTGGTGCACACCTTTTATAAAATAGTCATCAATCCTTATGGTGACAATGAAGGTACTTGTCACTGTAGAACTACGTAACGAAAACGGATTCGGTATAAGTTGCCATATTTAAAAAATGTTTCCAGATATGGAAAGTAGGAAAGGAAAGGGACTTCCGTAAGAGAAGATAATAGTAATTTTAATCGTACACATATCCATTCCTGAACTTTTATTTCTTATCGTGAGCATTACAATAAATTCATTGGCCTGCCAAAACTGCACAAAACTGTGTACAATAAATTAACATCATATCCTGATATGATGTTAATTTATTGTACACAGTTTTGTGTTTTTGAAACGAAGTTCTTTAACGCGGCTTGTGTAGGAGTAAAATGGCAGAAATTGTGACGTAACGAAAAAGCGCTAAGCCGTCAGTTTCAAGTGTCAATTTTTTTTCTTTTTTTTTTTAATTTAATAATAAACAAAAACTTTTGACGATTGAAACTTGAGACCATACTAAATAGATGGCTCTGTATACTGCGAAAGAAACTTTGTTCCAACCGGTGTCCCAAAACGCCTCCCGACTTTATATTTGCTTGCTTTTTCGATTGTAGGTTGGTACCTAAAATCGAAAAAGCAAGAAAAAAATTCAAAAATCTACAGTCAAATAATATTTTGAAACCAATTAATTTTAAGTAAGTACTCATTTAATAGATAAAGATAATCATAAGGCTGTTGATTAATTTTCACGTTCATAATGATACCACTCATTGGATTTTTTAACAAGATTCATCTTTTGATAAATAAATAACTGATTGATTGATTTTGAAAAGTTCTTTATAATAAGAAAGAATTCATGATCGAAAGTTTCCTAAAACTACACCACTAGGAGTACACTAGTACACTAGCGATGACTATTTTTTTCATTAAAAAGTATATGTGAAATAAAAACTAACGTTGTAAAGTTATTTACAATAGTTTTATTCTTATGTCTATTTATTTAAAGAATATAATAAAACTACCTACATGTAATAAATCTAGGTTTGTTTTTATCCTTAGTTTTCATTATAATATTTCTATTACCTAAGTCTAGAGTTTTCTCTTGCGTCAGAATAAATAATACTGTGGAAATACCTTCTTATTGTTTTCATTTGATTGAAATATAGTATAAATAATACATGAAGTACATAAATGTATGAATAACTAGATTAACTGATCCTTACTCTTGAGACTTCGTCAAAATTCAAAGGATTTTCAACTGTATTACGTGAGTAATACGCTTTATAATCAGTTATGTAAGGATTTATGTTCGAGCGATCAATTGAAGCAACTCGTATTTTGAATAGTATTGATGTCTTATTTAGCAGAATGGGTTTGAACAAAAATGTGCTTTAAAATAATGCCGTAAGGAATAATTTTGTTTGATTGGAGTGTGCGTTGTAGGTCTTTTTGCATGGTATGAGGTTGTATTGCGCGGAGGCCGCTGAGGGTCGATGGCTTCGCGGAGACACGTGAGCGATACCGTTAGCCTGCACACGCCAGGGCTTCAAACACATGGAAAGGAAAATCTGTGAAATAGTAGCGTTAGCATATTAAATTTTTCATGGGTAGTGCTTAAGTGTTGATAAACTTATCGGATCGATTCGTCTTTCGATATTGTTATGATTTTCAATTGTGGGAAATTGTGTATTTGCATTTAGCTTTTAGAAATAAATGACGATAGTTTATTTGTCCTTGTGGCAATTTTTTATTTTTTCTTGCTTTAGTGTAGTATTTTGAATAACATAACAAACATAAATGAGGAAAATTAATAATATGAACAGTCTGAACTGGTCTGAACTGCTATTGAAAGAATTTATCGTGTTGAATGTTCACACTGCGTTCGGAAAAACACGATGTTAGGACATTGTTATAAAGATAATATTTTAATAGAGTTTGTTTCGTATCAATAATACTAATACAACACATACTAGGAAACGTCACGAAAAAATTAATCATCTAGAATTTTCCAGCAAAAGAACATCCATTATTACTTTGCCAACCCTACATTTCCCACGGTTATTCAATTCAATTACTAATTTCCAACGTTATTTCTATACAGACAAAGCTTAAAATCACACTATCTTGATGTTCACGACACTTGTGTATGTGTGCGTTGTATCGCATAAAGTTTTTATTCGCTAACATAATATAAACTATGTTGTTTATGTCCTGACGCGACCGAGATTTTGAAGCACCAAAAATATTTCTTTGAAATAATAAGTAGTGCAATACGTGTAGTCTGAGCCGAATAAATTATGTGTATTTATTATTGCTTTTATATTGAGCTGTATTTATTTTATGTAGTTAAAAGACAGGTTTAATTAATTTTAATTTTGGCGACAGGCTATAGTATTGGATTCGACTTATTATTTTTACGATACTTATGCTCATGTCAGAATAATTAAAAACAGACATTAATATAATTTAACTTATTTTTTTTATATATATTTTTTTATTGAATTATACAAGTAATTTTTAATGTTATTCATTTCAACATCTCCATATTGAAATGAATAACATTAAAAATTACTTTTAATTAAAAATAATTTTTTTTACAGTATTTTACACCTACCACAGTGGTAATTTCCCAGATATTAATGAAACTAAATGATTTATAATTAATTTATATCAACACACAAATGATTATGGTTGACCATAATCATTGGAAAAAAACATAATCCTTGAAAAAACACCAAATTCTCACAAGTTACAAACAGGTAAAAGAAAAAATGTGTTTTTAGGGCATTCTCGGGTTTTAACCCGAAGGCGATTAGTGTTGTATCTATGTATCTCCCGTCCCACCATAACGAGGTGAGCAGAGATTTAAACGACGCTCCGAGGCTGCGCATAACAACTTAGATTCTATTTTGGTATTCAAAGTGCATTACAGACAGAGACAAGTAGCTTATCGCCTGAGCTAGACTGACCCAATTTTGCACGCATTTTATGGAACTAGATATGTAAGGTATGACTTAAATAACGCACAACCTCTTAAGGGGTCATCGTACTATCATTATCAACAACTTTTACTATGGGAGCAAACATGAAATCGCTTAAAAAAAATCACCTTTCCCTACATTTTGACGAGTTATGCCATAAATGTAGGGAACAACTGTTATTTTTCGCGATTTCAGGTTTGGTCCCATAGTAAAAGTTGTTCATAATGATGAGTATAATGACCCCTTAAGAGTTAGTGCGTTATTTAAATTACACCCTGTATAATGCCATAGTTACAGATATCAGCAGAAAACATACAACTATTACAACTAGCATGTACTTTAAAGCCTTCCCCGGATTGGTAGAAAGACCTGGGCCAGACACCATCATTTTCACCATGGTATTTATAGTTTTATCTGATATAAATAGCTCGAAAGCCAAAAAAAAAGTAGGTAATAAGTTAGGATAGAATACAGCAATTCTGGCTGTCCAAATGAAATCTTAACTAATATTATAAATGCGAAAGTGAGTTTGTTTGTTTGTAAAGCTTTCACGCTAAAACGGCTGACCGGATTTAGATGAAATTTGGCACACAGGTAGATCATGACCTGGATTAGGACATAGGATACTTTTCATCCCGGTGTTACGTTTGCGTGGAATAATTTCCTATATGCACGTGGGCGTAGCCGCTGGCAACGCCAGTAAAACAATATTCCTGTCCATCGTTCATTGTAGAGGTGGAGTTATGGGTGGAAAAACAATGTATAAACAAGATCAGACACGATAGTAGGTACCTGTTTACTTACAAAACCCATACCGGACAAAAACCACCCGTTTTATTAATAAAACCGTTCAAGAGCGAGAAGTTTTGTTCATGATTTCTGAAAAAGTGTGCTATTTAAAGACACTGTTTTATTTTTCCTGTAATGTTTACATGAACTTCTATCACATAAAATAATTTCAGATTATTCTCTATGCAAACTTAGGAGATAAGGTATTAACGATATTTTTAATACCTTATTAACGGTAACGGTATTATGACGGTATTTTTTTTTACGTGTTTCATCAAAAGTCGAAAACTAAAAAAAAGAAAAATATGATTGAGAATGTGCAAACAGCACTCTTTTATATGTTCTCCACATTCTCTAGAATTGTCATTCCACATTCCCGAATTTTTAAGACCCCCTTTCAGTCCCTGTTGCAAAAAATATATACCTTTTTATTTCTTTCTTATTTGCAAAATAGTTGGGCAAAGTCATCTAAAACTGTTCTAGATATCATTATACTGTTCTTGAGATATCCAGCTGTAACAGACGGACAGACAGACAGACTGAGTCGCACCGTAACGGTTCCTTTTTACCATTTTGGTACGGAACCGTAAAAAGAACAAGTTCCAAAATTTTTCATACTCGTAAAGACCCACGTTATTAATTTTTTTCCTTTTGATTGTTCTTGACCGATATGTTTGTAAGAATGACGATAAATAGGTAGCCATCGGCATGGTACCTATTTATCGTCATTCTGTTCCTGAAGAGTTACGCAAGTCGTCTCCTGAAGATTTATCAACTGCTGTTATTATTTTCATCAACAAGAAACCCTTCCCCGTCAAGACTTCACACATAGCTACTGGTCGCCAGCTTGCAGATATCCTGAGCCTATAGGTGCAGGACGTCAGCGCCGTTTGGACTAGAAGGCCTAACCTCATATAGGGATACACCTGGATAGGCATACACCCTCCTTTCAACACATCATGTCCATCGTTCACGCCCGTCCGGCACATCTGTACAATAATTAAAAATCAACCGTAGGTTTTTTTTTCAAGTAAATAGTTTTAACTGGAAATTGACAATGATTTTCGAATATTCAGTATGTACGTCTTTTGAGGAAAATACTACAAGGTTAGAGAATTATGTAAATGTTAACCAAATGTCCTTGAGGGGAAACTGTTGTTTTTGTAACAGTTTCTTTAATAACAGACAGGTTTTATAAATGTTAATTGATGCTTTAATCACCTAGCTTTTTCCATACCACCTAATGAATTAAAATTATTAAATGAAATCTAAGTTGCGGTCAGCATCTATGTATGGTATAGTACAGTACACAGTTACAGTTTTTTTTTATAATAGTATAAGTAAATCATTTGTAAAAGGAAACTTATTTACATACATAAGGTGTCTACATAGACACCTTAATAAGTAACTATACTCCATTGGTTTAGGTAATTAAATAAAGGTAAACAAAAACAACCACGTGTCTGGTTAACCGACTGAATGTACTGTAATGTAATACCTGTCACTTCAGTTGTCATGCTACGACACAGTTGTACTCTTCAATTTAGCAACGTTACACAACGAATTATAAAGTTGCTAAATCGAAGTGTACCTACAAGTGTGTCGTAGCATGACAACTGAAGTGACAGGTATTACGTTTAGTGAGTTAACCAGACACGTGGTTTTTTTTGTTTACCTTTATTTAATTACTTAAACCGATGGAGTATAGGTGAATTGTTAGGGAAAATAACGCATTTCAACTGTGTTTTCAATTTACAAAAGGCCGTACCTTATTAACTAAAAATAATATTCTTATCGCATGTCATTACTAAAGCAATTATTGCTTGTATTATACGTTATTCAATTATTTCACATAACCGTGTAGAAAACCGATTACCGAATACATATTTTTTGTAAAAATAATGATCGATAATTTGCTCGTTATGAGTGTATCGGTAGTATAACTTCAAGCGGGACCAACACGAGGCTTATTAGTATTACTGAAACAAATCAGTGCCTAATAAAGCCTCAATTGTGTATGAAATTTCTAATGAGATTTCTTGAACATGCGTTTCATTACTTACGCACCAAGTGACTGCCACTTGTTTTTTCAATCAATTTGTTCATAAATGTTCTGATTCCGGTGTTATAACCTTAATAATATTAGCATATGATACTCTAAGAGCCTCCGTGTGTGACGCCAGAACAGTCTGCGACTTGAATATAACAGTTTTATTGAGGTTTTCCTCATGACCGGTAGGTAAGTACCAGTTCGGTACACGTTTACGTTCGTGCTCCCGTTGATGTCTTTCATTAGTCACGAAAGCAATTTTCTCAAAGATCACTTTGTTTTGATTCTTTGATGTTTCTTTGACAGAAATATTGATAAGTAGGACATGAAATATTGATACGAGGGTTTTGTGAAAAAAAAACCTGCCTTGCCGTGCTTGGTGCTTTTACGGTTGCACCGGTGTGGGCGCGTTCCCTGAGGCTGCGACCAGCCCGCCGGTTGAACGCGTCCCAGAGGGTCATGGCCATCCGGCTAGTCCGGGGATACCGCACGGTCTCCGGTGAGGCGGCGAGCCCCCTTGCCGGATTGCCGCCATGGGATCTGGAGGCAAACGTTCTCGCGCACGTGTGGGAGTGGCGCGAAGAGGCAAAATACCGGGGCGTAACTCCGCTGCCGAAAAATCACTGTACAGCGGACAGAACTCTGGCGGGATCTCATAGCGACATGGAGAGTGAGATTGTCGCAACCCAGCGCTGGGCCCACCACAATTGCGGCAATAAGTCCCCTCTTTAAAGAATGGTTGGAGAGGCGCCACGACGTCCTTACCTTCCGCCTGACGCAGGTCCTCACCGGACACGGTTGTTTCGGGAAGTTCCTGTTTTGGATAAGGCGGGAGGAAACGCCCGGGTGTCACCATTCTGTGGATCGCCCGGAGGACACGATGGAGCATACAGTGGAGGTCTGCCCGGCTTGGGCGGAGCACCGCCGTGTTCTCGCGGAGGCGATCGGCGGCGGCGATCTCACGCGTCCAAACCTGGTCCAGGCCATGGTGCGGAGCGAGAGTGCATGGGAGGCCGCCACTACCTTCTGCGAAGCAGTAATGCTCGCGAAGGAGGAGGCGGAACGCGTGAGGGAGAGGCAACAGTCGCGCCCTCGCGCCTCTAGCCGCCGCACGAGACGCCCTGGGCGGTGGGAATCTATTGCCGATTCCCGGCCACCGTAGGCGCGGGCGGGACGACGAGTAAACTCGCTCGTAAATTATGTTTAAAGCGTTACAACGGGCAGGATAATATAGTATTATCGTATACTAGCAGTAAACTAAATATCGGGACTTTTACTGCAGTGTGGAGTAATAAGCCAAAACTGAGTACTCCAGGTACTGATTACAGTAATATGTTCTAAGAATGAAAATGTTTATAGGATAAATGTTTAGTATCCTATAAACATTTTCATTCTTCGAATATTTTACTTAAATCAATACAGCACTCGATTTTGGCTTATTACTCCACACTGCAGAAAAAGTCCCGAGATTTAGTTTACTGCCAGTATACGATAACACAATATTATCCTGACCGGTATACGGCTTTAAACATAATTTAATTTGGTATCTTGTACAGTAGGTAACACAGTTTATGCGAGCAGTGGTGTATGAATGGTGTCAGTATGAGATTCAACATCGACAACATCACTTTAACAGCGGCTTTAATTTGCACATTTTTGTGAATTACAGTGGTTAAATTAATGTGACATTGATTTAATCACTTTTGGGTACACACTTAGCAATTATAAGTAATGCTACACATTTGTTCGGCTTGGCATGATTCGGAGTAGCCGGGCGGCAAATACTAACTAATATTATAAATGCGAAAGTGAGTTTATTTGTTAAGCTTTAACGATAAAACAGCTATATGGATTTGGATGAAATTTGGCACATGGGTAGACCATGACCTGAATTAAGACATAGGATTCTTTTTATCCCGGTCTAGTAATTTCCCGTGGGATAATTTTCAACCTCCACGCGGGCCGCTGCCAAAAACTAGTAACATACTATTATGTACTTAGATCTATATCTAAGTATATAATAGTATTTTACTAGTTTTACTTAGTCACAAGCCCCCGGAACCTATGTTCTGAGGGCTTGTGGCTAAGTAATAACAGACGCACGGGTCTATCAAAGCATTTATTTCAAATAAACCAATTACAGGCACTTTTGAATTGTCAATGGGTCGGTCAGTCAGAAATATGGAAGCTAGATGCCCATTCCAAAGCGTAGTAGTTCCCTATGGAGAAGAACGGCCAAGAAACTCCACGGACACTCTTTGAAATCATAATATTTTTACAAAATATTGGTTACATCGTTCATGTTGAAAATATACATGTGAGAACAATGTAGAAAGACGTAGTATATGTAATAATTATTTGGGGTCGGCCTTGTTATTGAAAAAATTCTGCCGAACCTGAACAAGTGTGTAACACCCCTTATTGCTTATTGCGCAATACATTTTCTATGGAAGAAGGAAAACAAGTCCAAGCTGCAGCGAGTCACTCGCCCCTGACTTCCCAAATCAATATCAAGGTTTTTAGCACGTTCTTGTTTACAACAATCTCGGGACGTTTGGTTTGCATGTTGAATTCGATTTTAAGGTCGTTGTCGTACTCTTCAACGAAGTCTCGTATTAATAGGTCGCAGTAAGAATGTATAATGGGGTGTACAGACGGCTTTATATTCGTATAGAAGTGCTGTGGTCAAGGCACGGTGCTATTGGCTGCATTTAATGGACTCTGCTGTGAAAAATCAATTGTTGCTTTTTCGGCGAAATGTGTTTGCTAAGAGAATGGAGGTTTTTGTATGAAGACTATTTGAATAGTTGGCTATTTTTATTACCTTAGTAACTGGACAGCCAAATGTTCATGTTCATAAGCGTCCAGTCTGAACTTTACCAGTTCTACGGTAGGTTCCATGAAAAAGAGTAAACACTGTATAGAAATACGAGTACATTACAAAAATTTGAATCCTGGCAGAAAGTGGGGCATATTTTAAAATTCTAAATGATTTTGAAATTCCGTTTTGGTTTGCATGACCAAGTCCCAGAAGTCCTTTGTTGGCTTACTGCGGAGATATGGAAACATTTATAAATTCACACCCTTTTATCCTGATGGACGTCCTAAGCAAAAATACTTATGTATGTATCAGAGCTTTTATTGAATAATTTATTTGTATTTCTTAATGTTTAAAAATAGAAAATGTAAGGTACAGGTATTTGTTATTTACAATGTAACTGTGATACCAATATTTTAAATTAAACTTTCTTCCACTTGCATAAGAGTTGGCAATGGAATTAATAAAACAAAAACGAATTGTTAATTTAGTAATATTTCTCACGCTGATTCATAACTTAACCAAAATGAGTGAGCCGGTCTCTCAGTGTCCTCATTTTTTGCCACAAACAACTTCGGAGGGCATTACCCTCTCTTACACTCTCGAATGGAACCATCTAGCCTTGAGGCGAATGGCCAAACTATCACCGTCCAATAAAAAGCTCGCGAGCTTTCATACTTTGATTCGTAATTTTGAGAAAAAAGTTGCAAAGCAATTACTTAATAGAAATAAAACGATTCGATGTCGTTGTGCACGCAACAACGTAGTTCAAATATTTTTTAACATTTTTATATTAATTTCAATTGACATTGAATGAAATAAGAAAGGTACGTCTAAATAAAAAAGAAAGGAATGTTTAAATGTTTTTTTCTGGATGAATTACCATCCAAACTAAAAAAAAAAGTACCTACCTACATAATTCAGTAACTATTTAAGAATATAATTGGAAACTCATTAGCAAATGAATACTCATTACCAAAAAGTAAACTAAACTCAATTCTCAACACATGAAAAATATGTTTGTGTCAAATATTTAGCAAAAGAAACGAGCTCGCAACGTTTATGTTCTGAAATTATGCAACCTCTTTTTGCAAACGTTGAAAAAATCAAACCGTGTCGAGCCGCCCACGGAAACGTACCAATGAAAACAGCACTCCACTTCGGGTCCGAGGACCTTACCCTAGACATTGGCTCATGGCTCAACGCAATAAGGTTGTCGTCGGTCAACGGCCGTCCCCTCCCGCGCCCCCGCGACCTCTTTTCGCCACAATCCAACGACTTTATAACGCGCGCTGCCACCAACAATGACTATACTACCAAACTATCATCTCACAATGGCAGCTTTATCTAACATGAGCGCGAGAGAATGTGTGGCGTTCGCTCTATTCAAAATTTAGTTGAGCGAAGCAAATCGAAACATGTAATGGCCACTAAATTATAGAGCATTATTAACATAATAATAAGCTCATAACTATTTTGTAAACTATGTTGAATCCATCCATTAATTTGTGGGCAAAAATTGCTGTAAACAGTTAATAGTTGTTTTGAGGAATTTTGTATTTTTTAATTATTTTAAGTAAGCTCTAAATTAAATGTCTTCATCGCGGTCCTAACTTAAAATCTCTCTTCATATTAGGAGGGGCAAACTTGGATGTCTACAAATGAGTTAGCGGTCATATTTTTCAAACAACATCAAATACGCGTAATATAATTTTCCTTTAGAAGGACGGGTAAAAAAAATTGAAAGAAGACAAGTCAAAAAAATTGTCTAAGGGCCGGTTTCACCGCCTACGATTAAGTTTCTATTAATTTACTTGGCAGATAATTTCATCCAAACTCTGTTCCATTTTTGAATTTATTCGGTATGTAGTGGCTACTCGGGCATCTTGAAATAGGCCCTAAGAATATTTTCTTTAAGTTTTCTCAATTTTCTATTTCATCAGCTCATTTTCCAGCCATTTTCCAAGTTATTTTCAGACTGAAACTTACTCAGAAGAAACCGGCTTATTAATTAGGACACGACCAAGCTTACAACATGTTGTGATTTCTGGTTTTTCCCTGGGTGATTACTTTTTACCTCCGAAATATTTTGGGAAAACAAATTAAGTTTTAGTATACCAACGTCAATGCCCGGAGAAAGGCGCAGCTCATTCACCTAATGGAATCTCTGAATCATGACTGATCACTACATTTTACTCCTAATATTTTACTCTCAAACATATTGTTTTCAATTAGCCTACGGTTTTATAATGTTTGACCGAGCGAGCGCAACGAGCAAAGTATCTCTGCTTCAAGTCTAGTAAAATGTGCTTGCGTGTGTCAGTTTGTTGGTACTCCTCGACAGGTCGTATTTCACAACCGATCTGGACGAAACTTGGTAAGTCGTAAAACATATAGTTTTACGACTTTACAGATTTTTTTGTCATCGGAAGTTTTTGATTGGAGGGGTACACTTCCTCCAAAAAGGGGCAGAAAGGGGGCAACTGGATATCTCCGCCTTATGAAATCCGATTTCGATGGATCTTTTTTTTATTTGAAAGGTAGTAACTTTAAGTTGGTCACACAAAAATTTTATTAAGATCTGATGAGGATCCTTGGCGTGATGACAGAATAGTAGCTCCTCAAAATGCAGAAAATTGCTGACTTTTAGATTTCATCCAGTGGAATCGGCCCTTTAACTACAAGTTAGGGATTGATGGAGCTCCTGGGACCACCTTCTCATCACAAAACTAGAGAAACCTGAAAATTATTATGAGAATTCTCTAAAATAAATAACTTTAGTGGTATACCTAATCGTTGCAAAACAGTTTGTGCTCGCGAGGTCTACTGTTCACAGAACACACTGTACTGTGAATAACCATTTGATAGACAGTCTTAAGAAAAAATAGCAAGTGGTATTGTCAGAGATTAAACGTTTTGGATAGCTTTTTGTATGCAAACATAGCAGACATGAAACCACTTGGGTACAAAATCTTCCAATTTTACAAAAACATGTTCACTTGATTACCATCAATACGTGTTATTTCGTGGTCATTAGACTCTTCGGGCATGCGTGGGCACATCTCTATTCACAACAATTAATGTTCCGGTGAATAACATCTGTCATGAACGATGTAGGGTAAGTGACTTCATCTTGTTCCGTGACTCTATCGCCTATCGAATATTGCACAATATTGTTTTTAATTGGCGTTCCACAATTAGTGCGCTCACCTGATTCGCTCCAGTTGTTACCGATTAAGTTTTTTACAATCTTCTAGCTAAGTCAAGTTTACAGTTAACTTCGCGGCCTGTTGCCAAGTTATGGTGAGTTGTAAGTCCGGAATTGTAACTAAGATAATGAGATCCAATCAAGGATCTAGACAATTAACACTATTGCTTATTCAAATAGAGGATAATTACAATGATTGGCTTCATATGGATTGGCATGATTAATTCGTTATAATAAATAAAATGTTCATGACTGAACGTTTCATAATCGTAAGTTTTCGTACCGTTTAAGCACCTCAACTTTAACCTTTAAGTTATTGGCAATAACTTGCGATTGTGTTTGGAGTGTCTTAAAATATAATCAGATTAACTGTATGCTTAAGATAAATAAACTTTTTATCCATGGAACTGCAAGTTATTCTGATCTTTATGAATATAATATTTTTGGTATTTTTAAATCTTACGACATTTCTACTTTGTACTTTAGGTAGATACACTAAAGATGAATTCGTAATTAATACAACAGTTCAAAATATATAAACTGAATTTGAAAGAACTTTTGGTTCGATTGAATACTGCTTTTCAAATGATGTACTTATGGGGTTGTTTAATACAACATTTTTTGAAAAGGGTAAAGCTATAGACAAACTGGTCCCACGTACGCAACGTATGCGATGCAACGTGGGAAAATGGACGTGTCCCGTGTATGCAACGTAAATTGGCATCAGACGCTGTTGTAATTTCTCAGAAGGTGCACTAGTGCGTCTGTAAGACATGTTTTCTGAATCTGATAGTGAGTTTGAGGATGATTTATTGAGTTTACTATTTTTAAATGAATATTTCCGCGCCACAAAAACAAAAACAAAAGTCAAGAAGAGATGATATTGGATTCTTGATACAGAATATTATTATACAATATGTTTTAAGAAAAATACTTATATTAGGTAAAAGATAGGTACTTATAGACAGTAGGTAAAAGATAGGTATATGTAATAGATGCTGCATTGCGTAATGGTAGCATCACGGTATTCAATGCATTTAATATTCTATATGAAATCGTCACATCGTATTTTCTTACAAGATCGATCAGCTGTTCATCTCCCATTTTGTCTACTTTGACAACAAAACGCGTGCACCAAAGGTCTATTTATTTATGACGTGCTACGGGTAAGTTCTAGAAAAACACTGGTCACACGCGTGGGATGCCGTAGAAACATCCCCTCCACCTTCCCATGTCGATCTGGACATCGCTGGTCGACGTTGCGTGGGAGGCATGTGATTGCATTACATACGATAAGTGTGTGTCTATTGCATAGTTATTCATATAAAAACAAGAATCCAGATATCATAATGCGTTGCATACGTTGCATACGTGGGATCAGTTTGTCTCTAGTTTAAGGCATGTGATTGGCAGATGACGAAGAATAAAAAAAAACACAAACAAAATACAAAAAAAAAGATTACAAGTAAGTAGGTACAAATTCCTACCAACATTACAAAATAAAAACTCGTAGCCAGTTTCAACGGGGAACGAATGCAAGGAATTGCTACACCATGCTACGAAGACTACGCATTTTTACACCGTTTAATAGTCGCAACCCTACCGCTCAGTAAGTTATAGAAACCAAACATGGGACAGATGTCTCAACATTTCTTTAACAATAAATATTCCTAAATTCTCAAATACATTGTTGAAACAAAACAAAGCAATTACAAAGACAAAGCAGCTAATTATAATGCGTAGCACGAACTTATTTAGTTCAATGTAGGTAGTTTAATATCTGCATATACATTACTTCCGTCGCGTCGTGTGGGTGCCCGCATCCAACATTTTCACTCTTGATACTATTTTTACGATTGTTCACTATGTCCTTATATGCTTTACGACTAAATGATAATACGCGAAAAGTACTACAGCAGATCGATTCTGTAAATATCTGTAAGTGAGCTTGAAGTGAGCTGTCATTCCACCTGATGCCAGGGATTGACACTATTGACAGCTCACTTCACCAAGTGTTCGTGTTGCGTAAAGAGAACGCTGGCCAGTGAACAACTGTAACTTTGTATAAGACCGTGTCACGTAAAAAGAGCGCTGACCAACCGCAAAACCATACGTTGTATTAGTTCACATCACGTAAAATTGTTATGGTGCGGTTGGCCAGCGCTCTTATTACGTGACACGATCTATACAAAGTTACAGTGGTCCGCTGGCCAGCGTTCTTTTTACGTGACGCGAACAATATCCATGGTGAGATTTTTACAGAATAGATCGCCAGGAAAATTTCCGTGTTGGATTCTGTTATCTTTATCTGATGACTCGTAAGTGGACGTATTCCTTTTTAAGGCGAGATAGTTGGACCTGTCAAAGTTATTAATTTTGATATTGTAATGGTAAGATTTAAAAGAAATAAACATTGCAATTTCTTGAAAATTATAATTACCTTTTTAACCGACTTCAAAAAGGAGGAGGTTCTCAATTCGTCGGAACATTTTTTTTTTTTTTTTTTTTATGTATGTTCCCCGATTACTCGAAGATGGCTGGACCGATTTGGATTTTTTTTGTTTTATTCGAGAGGGTATACATCACAGCTGGTCCCATATAAAATTGATAAACTTTTCTTCGGTAGTTTTTGAGTTAGCTTCAATAATACGTATTTTTTCCCCACTTTTATATGGATGATGTTCTAGTTTGTTTTTGCAGGTAGTATTAGAATTTGTGTGGGGTAGGTACCACAACTAAAAAGTGAAAAATAAAATCTTTTTACAAAAAAATACAACCGACTTCCAAAAACAACAATACAAAGTGAAAAATAACTTTAATTTCGGAAGTCGGTGGCAAAAAACGAAAATACATTCAACTAGACAACGACTTCCACCTTTTAGCAAACACTCTCACTTTGTTTTGTCACTCTTGTAACTATCATTTAATAAATCTGAACAGTTAGTTTTTTTGTTTGTTTGAACTAATCTCTGGAATTACACACCAGCCGGATTTGAAAAAATATTTTTGCATTTGTTAGCCCAATTCTTGAGGAAGACTATAGACTATTTGACATCGCGCTAGGACCCTTAGAAGCAGAACAAGAAGAAAAAAAAGTCAGAAAGAACGCTAAGCAAAAACGAAGCAATAGCGCGAGCAGGCGATGCGATGCAACGGGCTGGGTCGGGGGAACAAGAAATTTCACGCCGACGAAGTTGCGGGCAGTAGCTAGTATTACTATAAGACTGTAGACTCCTTATTAACCTATAAAACATAATAAGCTGAGATCAGTATCTAAAGCCACTTAGGTAACACACATGTCCACATGTCCAGTAAAGAACTTAGAAAGGTTTAATTGATTGATCTTGATTGATTGATTATCCTAGTATGTACTGATTTGGGTATATCTCATGTAGTAATCTTTAACGATGATTAACATTAACATCTGCACCGTCTTATAATAATCCTACTAATATTATAAATGTGAAAGTTTGGATGTTTGGATGTTTGTTACTCAATCACGCAAAAACGGATGAACGGATTTGGATGAAATTTGGTATACAGACAGTTATAACTTGGATTAAGACATAGAATACTTTTCATCCCGGTAGAAGGTTCCCGTGGGATAATTTCCGACATACACGCAGGCGAAGCCGCTGGCAAAAGCTAGTTTATAATAAGCAATCAAAAAACAAAATCAATTCTAATTATGTTTTGTTATTTATTTAATTTTAATCATTTATTTTATTTATTTATATATATTTTACAACTAAGATCCAAACTATATTTTCCTTATTCTAAACGAATAAGCTGAGCGAAATGTAGATATCTACCACAATTTTACACAATCATAAAAGCGAAACCTAAAAGGGAAGTAGACTAAGGAGGGATGCGAGGTTTGCAATTTGCGGCCATATGTATTTACCAAAGTACAATAATTAGGATCAATTGGAGCTCGTGGCTAAGTAATAACAGCCGCACGGGTCGATCCATCAGGTTAAGCTACGCTTGCCGGGGTTGGTCCGTGGATGGGTGACCATCTTTACATACCGAGACTCCTCCGTGCCTCGGAAAGCATGTTAAGCCGTTGGTCCCGGCTGTCATTCGTGGATCTTTGACAGTCGTTACGGGCGTCAGAAGCCCGATAGTCTGACAACCAGTCTTACCAAGGGGTATCGTATTACCCAGTTACTGGGTTGTGGAGGTCAGATAGGCAGTCGCTCCATGTAAAATACTGGTATTCAGCTGCATCCGGTTAGACTGGAAGCCGACCCCAACATAGTTGGGAAAAGGCTAGGCAGATTGAATAATTAGGATCAATTATCAATAGTACGAAAATGTTTGTTTTTCAGGGGGTGTGCGGGGGTCGGGAGGGGATGTATAGCGCTTTCACATTTTTTTTAATTAACTTTTGCCAGCGGCTTCACCCGCGTGCATGTCGGAAAACACCCCAAGGCAACGTACTACCGGGAATTCCTTCCTTACTCCTTGTCTACGTTATAAAGGTAACCTCTGTGCAAAATATCAGCTTTCTAGGTCCAAGAGTTTGGGCTGGGCGTTGATGAGACAGTCAGTCAGTCAGGACTTCTCTTTTTATTTATATAGATATATTATATACATTAGCGTACACTGTCCCACTGCTAAGCAAAGGCCTTCCCCAAATCCTTCCAAGCATCCTTTTTGAGGGTCAACTCGATCCAACCCTTGCGGTATGCATCTAGGTCGTCTCGCCACCTCTTCCTGAGCCAGCCCCGGCGGTGCCATTCATCCTCAGGCACCCACCGTGTGGAGACTGTTGCCTTGCGGTCGCTATGCATGTAGCTGACCTGACCCGCCCAATTGCATTTTAGCTTGGCAGCCTTTTTGCCTACGTCTAGGATCCCCGTTTTGGAGCGCGCGTGGTGTTTCGTTATCTGTCAGTTCGTTTTACGAAAAAAATTTCTCAATCCCCGTGGGTGTTTGATCATTTAACTTCTAATCATTTCTCGCAATTGCCTTTTAACTAATAAATTAACTTCCTGGTTCTAAAAGTTTATTATTCACAAGCATTATGAACTCGTTATAATTCGTATGATTAGAATCTAAGCGAGCTTTTAAACGATAAGATTTCATGGGAAACCTTGGGCTTAATTGCTGCTGGTCATCACACGGACTTGAGAACTGTGACTCATAACAAGAATCGTGAGAATGAGAAGAAAAGCGCCATTATTTTGTTGAATTAACCATGTTTTTCTGGTATACTGCTCGGAAAACGTTGATGTTTTGACTCCAGAGAATTTATACAATTTTCTTCTTTTTATTTTCTATGAAAAACGAATTCAGATTTGGATCTCAACTTCCGTAGTAATTATATAGAGCATAATTTGTGTAATACATAAGAAATTCTTTCATCAATATTGCTAACAGATAACGATCTGTTAGCAATGTTGATGAAGGAATTTCAATTCAACGTTTTACTGCATTATTAACTGCGCCTAAAAACAATTAACCTCATACCAAAAAAAAAGCCAAAATCCAAAGCCAAAAGCCAAAGTCAAAAGCTGAAGCTAATCCTATTATTGATAAAATAAAGTGATGCTAAAAAGAAACTGAATATTATTCGGACGCTGTGTGCCTCAGAATGATATTGATAAGAAGATTATCTATTTGCTGAAAAATATACAGGAAAAGTTTTTAAGCAGTGCGCAAATTTTCACAAGATTTTCTACCCATGAATATGAACAACTTTCACTATCGAAACAACTCAAGAAAACTTTTGTGTGAAACAGCAGATTTTTTTTTCGTGATTTCAGAACTGGTTCCATAGTGACAGTTGTTCATTTTCATGGGTAAAACGTCCTGTGAAAATTTCCGCACTGCTTGAAAACATTACCTGTATAATACTTTAAAAATAATAAATATATAAGTCAGGCGATCTGTAGTTTCTGCCTATCCCCATGGGAAGAAGGCTTATGTTTATGTATGTATATAAGTCAGAATGTCGCAGTATAATATCCGACGATATTATAAAAAATACATTGTTTATGAATTTTATAAAAACGTCAATGAGGATCGAAATATTCAATTCGGACTCTCTAAATATTAATAAATTATGTGTCGCCAAGAGGGAAATGGGGATGACCGCTTTCTTTTTAATGGAAATCACAATTAAAATCAGAAACAGATTACGTCAACATAAAAATAAATGCTAATGTAGAAATCAAAAACATTATTTTCCATCCCATTATTTTAATAGAATTAATATGACAAGAAAACGAAAACCTATCTCAAAACATATCCTATTTTACATTTCTAAGGTTGACAATTGACACTGCATGCTAATATGTTCTGCAAACAAGACAAGAAAAAATGAAAGCCGCACATATGTCTTGTCCTAACACACATTCATCAGATTCTGGTCGTCGTTCTATTTACGTCAAGAAGTTATAATATATTCTACAGAGACAGACAAACAATTAATTAGAAATAATTCAGGTTGCGTAGGGAAGTGCTCTGGCGCAGGTGACACCGGACGCTCGGCTTCCGTCGGTCATTGTCGTGCGAACGTGCAGTGCCTGCATCCATTACTGTTTTTTTATCATCGACGTGGCCAGTTAGATTTTTAACTCACTCTTTACAAAGCTGACAATGGCCCATCGGTACCAAATTTATTTCGTTGAAAAAACTTAATTGATATGAGGTAACATTAGCATCACTGCATTGCTATTTCAGATTTTTATTATTCATGATTCACATTGGCTTTTGGCTGAGATGAATATTATTTTCTTACAATACTCGCCTAACTAACCTATTCAACTTCGTTCTCAATACATGTATTTTTTTTTTTTTTAATAAGTCAATAATCTATACAAATAGCTGCTGAAATACACAGCTGAAACTTATCTATGTTTCCGTGAAACGCAAAGTTTAATTCGTGCAAAATGTTTGTATACTAAACCGTGTTTATCGATTCACTGACTTAATGGTTAATGACTTGATTGGTTTTAATTAAACTTAGGTAGAATAAAGTAAAAATTTGTTAACAAAAACAGAAATTTAAGTTTCGACATTTGTATTTTTCTTGTAAAATGTAACGTTTTTATTAAAATATAACCTACGCTATGTTGCACAATTTTATGTTATCAAGATAACAGGTAGGTCGTTGAAATTATGCCGCAACATGGGTTGTGATCGAAGGTTTGCATCATCAATTATCGTGTGTCTAATTTTTTGCATGAAACGGTGACTGCGACCAAATGCATTTATCCTCGCTCACGAGTTTTATTTTATGTATTTGCTTGTAGATGTGACGGAACGTGATTGAGTTGATTTATTGAATACGGTAAATAACAATATGATAAAACCTTCTTACATAATCAGTTGTTAATTCAGTAAGAAGATCAGCCGTATATTAAGCCGACGTTCGCACGGACGTAAAAATACGCGGCGGGATTTTATCGGGCACTGGATTTTCAACTCTCGGTGTTGAGCCGAGCTTCGAGAATCCAATCTAACAACAACAGAGTGCATACCAGCGCGTCGAAAAAACACACTGTTGGATTTTCAACTCTAGGCGCTAAGCAGAGCGTTGAAAACCCAGTGCGCGAAAAAAATCGCCGCGATATTTTTACGTCCGTGCGAACGTCGCGTCGCGACGCCGTCGGCTAATATTTTCGCCAACGACCATGCTCAGTGCCAATGTTGTATAAGATTTTTGCTATAACGATCAGAATATTTGAACTACAATAAATTCAAAATCAAAACTAGTCTTAACATCTAAATAAACAGACATGACGTTTGTGAGTTCAAGATTTATTCGTATAGTTACTTAAAATAAGTACACCCATTCACTGTCCAAAGATACTCACTGTTCCTACATATCTGAGCATAATTACTTCGTCAAAGAGCTAATAAACGCTAAGCAAAATCAGTCTGCTAGACATTTACAACCCTGAGTCATAAACAGGATTGTTCAAATGTTTTCATTTAAATACTGAAAAACAAGTTGTGCTATCTTCACGCTCTATTTCACCCAAGGAGTGACATAACTTATCGCATCCCTCATTTACATGTCCTATTTACAATGTAAGCGTGACTATAACAAATACAATATACAACTATAGTTCAAGACGGCAACTAATTTGCAGTACAAGAATGTATTAAAGTTTTAAGTATTTGCTACGTTCCACGCAATAAGCATTCTTAAGATTTTGTTACGGTTATTGCTCTCAACATTATTATTGCAAAGCTTGAGTAATTTGTTTATTATAAATATGCCGTTATGACCAACCTTGCTTAAACTAAAGGTATGTATTTTAGAGGGCAAACTGATCATCACATTGCATCGGTCGGTAAACGTAAAGTGCGCAACATTGATTTTCTCGTAGACCCTTGCTACGAGAGGTCACGTGGGACATTGGTGAATCACTACGCTGCGCGCTGTTCAAAGAGTTTGATGTGACTAAGATGGCGTGAGCTGTCACTCCATGTGATCCACTTCAAGCTCACTTTACCTAAGTTTTAACGGTGAGATTTTTCTACGGTCAGATTAACTTTTAAGTATTTTGAAGCAGGAAAATGCATACCATCCCTTGATATAATCCCATGTATGCCTTTTAGGATACCCACGGAAATAGAGAGCGTAATATGTCCAAGTACCACACGGCCGAGTAAATATAGATGCTTATTAGCTGTTGCCCGCGGCTTCGCCCGCGTGGATGACAATACACTTCCCTATTTGAATCGGATTTTGTTCACAATTTCATGGGTTTAAATTGTTTTGCGCAGAAACCTAATTCTTTATAAATCAAAAGTAACCTAAGTTACTTCTTATAATATCAGCTATCTGCCAGTGAATATCCCGTCAAAATCGGTCCAGCCGTTTCGGAAATTAGCCGAAGCAAACAGACCGAAAAAAAAATTAAAAATATTCTTTTTGTTTTCAAAATAGTATGCATTTAGTAAAAAGATTCAATTTTATTTATTTGTATGTGTAGGTATGTAGGTGTGTATGTGTATGTAAGATGGCATAAACTTTACCTTCACAGTGCTAGATGGAAATCACGTAGATACGTGAAGCCTCTGATTCATAGATCAAAAAGTAGCTGACCGAATCACAGGGTTAAGATTCACTAACCTCGGCAAGGAGGATGGTCGACAAAAGGCCTATATTAAGGTGTTACTCGACCAATTATCACAAGAACGCAATAGTTTTATTTCGTCATCACATCCGACGCCACCGCGGTCAATCATCGCGCTTGATCCCTACAGGTCGTTGGCACAGCTAGGCCAATGACCATTGCATTTCACAAAATAATATAAGTACCTATTTGTAATGTATGTAAAAACAGCGTGGTTTTTATTAGATGAAGAGTTTTGTGAGAGAATCCAGAGGACTTTTTTCACATTTCGGGCGATTGCTAGTATGTAGGTACTGTAGAGGTTTCATGCTTTGGTCAAACCTTATCATGATATAATATGCTGGCTGACATTCAACTATTCAAACATCGAATTACTCTAAAACAAAAACGAAGCTCGTTCTTCTTGAAGGGTGAGTTAGATTCTATAAGGGCTTCGCCTAGGATAGGGAGTGATTTACTTTAATCTTGTAGCAGAGTTTTTATTATAATATATACGGACAAGCCTTTCGTCTCCCGGCTTTTCTCTTCATATTTAGTAGTTATGCAAACCCCCTGTGAGGGCCTGAGTGGCTCGGGCTCTAACAGTCTTAGAAGAACTTGAGTCAACTAATGCAAATATTATTTAAAAACGTACGACTTTTTTAAGCGAATTTAGTCGTATGGATACGTGCTAAAATTACTAAAATGTTATATTAACTAAAATTACAGGGAAAATTATTAACAGGTTTTTCAGGAATGGATGACACCTGTACTTTCAAATTAATAGAAATAACTTTTCTTATTTTTCTTTTTATGAGTTTTACTCTTGCTGAAATAGTTTTTAAGACATAAGGTTCAACCCATCATGATTTAATTCTATTATTTCGTGGTTTATCGAGACTGAAGGGGCATTTTACTTACTTTATAGTTTTACTTTAAACACTAGTCTGCTAGTATTTGATCACCGAAAAATATATGAAACTAAGTACTTTTAGAAAATATGAACTGTTTGATACTCATGAGCCGCGTATTAAATCGCGATAAAAGGCAATGCCCTAATTAGAAACAGACAAATACACTCGCCCCTATTGTTGTCTGGTAATTATAATAAATGGTTAACAGAGGTATTAGCAAAACTTACTGCTATTAGAATAGAATACTTCATAGTAGGTGGTTCTTAGGGTTCCGTACCTCAAAAGGAAAAACCGGAACCCTTATAGGATCACTTCATTGTCCATCTGTCTGTCTGTCAGTCTGTCACGACACTTTTTCTCAAAGACGCGTGGAGATATAAAGTTGTCGACACTGAGATATGCAGTCATATATTGGGGCAATGCCACTAATAGGGATTTAGTGTTTAAAGCGCAAAAAGTTGTGTACGTGCGATTGCTGGTATCCGTGTCCCTGATTCATATGAACCATATTTCAAAGAATTTAAAATATTGACCTTTCCTGCAATTTACATTTATGAAGTAGCCGTATTTATAAAAACAAATGAAAATCTATTTGATAAACTTAAATCGAAAAGACATACGTTAAAAATTTCTAATGTACCACATAAAACGGCTCTATTTAACAAGAGCTTCTTTGGCATTGCAACAAAAATATACAACAAAATACCTATTGACATTCTGAGCACTAAGGAACTTCCAGTATTTAAAAATAAATTACGATACTTTTTAATTGATAAAGCATACTACACGATCCAGGATTTCTTGAATTATTGATTTTATTGTTGACCATGTATTAATTTCATTGTATTTTGATATTTATAATAACTAAAATATTTTTTATTTAATGCCAATACTTAATTATTGTATGCCTATTGGGCAGGAAATATTGAAACTTTAATTTGTTGTTAAGACCTTAAGTAACATATGCCCACAATAAAGATATTTTGAATTTTGAAATTAATATAAAATACGTAAGTCTACGGTTCCTTGAAGCTCTAAAAAATCAAGCTTCTAAGTCAACGCAATAAAAAAATACGGCTATTTATGCGACATATTTTGATACTCACAAGTAAATCAAAACCTATAGGTTACTTCCCGTTGTCCTAGAATCATGAAATTTAGCAAGATGCGAGGTCTTGCAGCAAAAGTAAAGGAAAAGTCTGAAAGTTGGTAATTTGTAATTATATCACACATAAAACTTTTTTTTGGGATTACAATGTTAAGATTGTGTTTGGGATAAATTCTTTTCAACTACGGAACCCTTCATTGTGCGTGGTCCGACACGCACTTGGCCGGTTTTTTTTCAGTATTGTAAATACGTTAACAACCTTAATCTTATATGCACAAACATCCAAACTCAAAAAAATCTATTATTTGATGGCCACACAAGGAATCAAACCAAAGAGAAATCTCTCTCAGCAACTGCTAATACACAAATCGAGCCAATCAAAGGTTCAGTGGTTCATATTTCAGTGCCTAATTATTTCAAACCTAAAAATGTAGTATAACAATTTAGTTTGAAATCCCCTGTAGATGTTACATACAATAAATATTTTTAGTTACTGTACTGTTTGTGTGATATTTACTCTGTAAGTATCTAGAAATTAGATCAAATTGTTAACCGCAGAAGGGGTCAAGGCGGTAGGTCAAATTGCAGTGACATATTGTAAAACTAAGTACATGTTCACAATGGAATCGATTTCAAAATAAGAAACAATTAAATACAAACAAAGTTGCCGTTATTAATATACTTACCTACTTAGAATAGAATAGAATAGAATAGAATAGTTTATTTCCATCACTAAATGTTACAAATGTCTCTTAGTCTAAGGATAATATGTGACAACAATGGGTGACATTAAACAAGAGAATACGTTGACGACCGCAGTAGTATGAACTGTGTCACAGCCGTCAGCGCCTTCCACTCTGTACATAAACTTCATATCTTTACATTGTAGATCAAATGTTTGAAATATAATTAAACCTAGTTAAACATTGAATAGACATAGATACGTTACCATATGTATAGTGTGTGTGAGTGTGTGTGTGTGTGTGTGTGTGTGTGTGTGTGTGTGGATGAGTAAATTTATGTGTAGTGAAAGTGTGTAGTGTTAACTGTTTAAAATTTCCTCCGTTTGTATATAGTTTAGTTGTAAACTATATACAAACGGAGGAAATTTTAAACTTGAAAAGGCATTTAGGATGCGCCACGTATCTACAGCTTCTGCTTATACTCTCTCCATACCTAGCAGGACTGATAGATTAGATAATCTGTAGGGAAGGAGAAAAAAATAGGTTCATAAACTGTGTCTGACTATATCACACTTTTATGTCTGACGCGCTGACGAGCTGCGGCGTGATATATCACGCCGCAGCTGTTATGGTTAGAAAGGAGCATCTGGAGATGGTTGATTATTTGGGACATGGGACTCTTTTGGCAAGGAGCATTCCAAGAAAGATATTTTCACTAGAATACAGCTTGGGTACATTTGGTGAGCTGGAATATATTTTTCAGTCCAAAAAGATCCCACAGTGTCTAAAACCCACCTTTTCAACCAATGTGTCGTACAAACAATGACATACGGTGCCGAGACATGGACGCTCACAAAGGAGACTGTCCATCACCACATACGAGTTGCACAAAAGGCCATGAGTGAGCCATGCTTGACATAATCCTAATACACCTAGTGCGTAACAACGAAATCCGTCGTCGGACGACAGTCTACGACGGCGACGTCGGGAACAGGGAGATGCGCCTAAAGTGGAGTTGGGCAGAACATCTAGTTAGATGCGGAGATGGCCGATGGAGTAAAGCTGTGACTAACGTTAGGCCAAAGAAACCAGGGCCGTCCAAAAGCGCGGTGGGTTGATGATATCGTCAAAGTCGCGTGAAACAGCTGGATAAGGGACGCACGGAACCGAGAAGTATGACGGAAAAAAGGGAAGGCTATACCCAGCAGTGGGTGATCCAGGGCTGAAATGATGATGATACCATGCCGAGATGCCCACAGGAGGTGATTCCCCAAGCCACACTGATTAATTTTCAAAAACTGAACTTGCTTTTCAAAGTCACACTTTTGTGTGAGTGGTGTTAGAAAATCAAACTCGATTCTGTTGAAAAAATAATACTCGAGAAACGAATATAGAGTAAGTAGGTACTGTAGAAATTGCAGCCTACGTGGTGCTTCCATGCAGCCTCCGCGAGTTTGTTATAAGTTGATGCCATAAAACTATGTATGAGACAAGCACTATTTTGTATTAAGAATAAAAAAGACAATAGGGAGTCAGCTTAGCGTGCTGACCACAGAACACAGAACACAGAACGCCTACCGGAGAAGCTGACAAGTAGAAACCATGATAAAATGTAAAATAATATATATATTAATTTGATGATCTCAATAATAACGCTATAAACATAAATAGTATTTTATTCATGGAAGTTCCACAGTACCTTTTGACGACACGGTTGGCGCAGTGGTTGAGCGATTGACTGCTGCGCAGCATGTCGCGGGTTCGATTCCCGCACGGAACAAATATTTGTACGACCTACAAGTATTTGTTCCGAGTCTGGGTGTTTTTCTATCTATAATATGTATGTATTTACAAAAAAAAAAAATGTATATAAGTAGTTTATCAGCCATCTCGTTACCATAACACAAGCATTAGGTTGCTTAGCTTGGGGCTAGATGGCGTTGTGTGATATGTCCAAACATATTTATTTTATTTATTTATTTATTATTTACCTACTAAGTAAAATCAGGTAAATTAATTATTAAACAAATTGACTACTTACTAACTCATCTTGTCCGAATATTCAAATCACAATTGTATGTAATAACAGCCGTGCGGTCAAGCGATCAGTTTAAGCTACGCTTGCCATGGTCGGTCCGTAAATGGGTGACATGGATGGCTTTACATACCGATACCCCTCCGTGCCTCGGAAAGCACGTTAAGCCGTTGATCCCGACTGTCATTTTTGGATCTGTGACAGTCGTTACGGGTCGTCAGAAGCCCGAAGGTCTGACAACCAGTCTTACCAAGGGGTATCGTGTTACCCAGTAACTGGGTTGTGGAGGCCAGATAGGCAATCACTCCATGTAAAATACTGGTATTCAGCTGCATCCGGTTAGACTGGAAGCCGACCCCAACATAGTTGGGAAAAAGTTAGGCGGATTGATTGATTAACTGCATGAACATACAATCAATCAATATGCTACTCGTATATCACGGCAACTTGACGAAGGGAGTCAATTTAACAATTAGGTAATTTCCAGAACTGTAAATAGTTTATTTTGCAAGGAATTTTAAGTTCTGACCGAAAAACTGAAAAATAATCGCAAATGTTATAAAAATGCATATATTATGGAACGATTACAGTAACGTTTACAAATTGGGTATAATGTTAACTTTTTTCACGTCTCCCTTTTACATTGTAAACTTTTATTAACTTTTAACAATTTTTGCACTGTCTGTTGTGTGTGATGTTTAATTAAGATTCGAAGTCATCTGTCACATGCCGCAATACGACATTGCTTGTAGAGATTGTGATAGTAGGTACTTGCGTGCAAACATACACGACATAGCTGTGAATTTCAGTGAAGGCTTTCAGAAGTCTAGCTAATTAAGACTTATAAATCTAACAATGCGGCAAATTTTTTATTGAAAAAACTTTGGAAATGTAAGTTATTTGCAGTTAATTACTTGAAAAGCATTGGTTTAATTAATGAAATAAAGGAATTGGTAATAAAAATCTTACCAATCAATCTGCCTAGTCTTTTCCCAACTATGTTGGGGTCGGCTTCCAGTCTAACCGATACAGCTAAATACCAGTATTTTACATGGAGCGATTGCCTATCTGACCTCCACAACCCAGTTAGTGGGTAACACTGACTTGAATGTGCCCTGGCGGTTGAAAGTACGTCATGCTCACTCAAATGTCTCGCTGGTGGGGCGTGTGTGTTGGATCATTAAGTTCCCTCCAAAATGATTGAGCTAATTGGTGCTGATCCAAGCTTCATGTTCGTGAATGGGCGCCGTCAGTTGGGACTGGTCGTCTCTTAGCTGCCATGGCTTATTTTTAATTTTCAAATTTAGTTGTTTTAGTTTTTACCTTTTTATTACGGACGCTTTTTAACGTGCACATCTTTCTACATTTTTCTCACTTGTATATTTTCAACATGAACGATGTTTCCAATATTTTGTAAAAATATTATGATTTAAAAGAGTGTCCGTGGAGTTTCTTGCCCGTTCTTCTCCATAGGGATCTACTACGCTTTGGAATGGGCAACTACCTTCATTTTTCTGACCGATTGACCCATTGACAATTCAAAAGTGCCTGTAATTGGTTTATTTGAAATAAATGCTTTGAGTTTGACGCGATACCCCTTGGTAAGATTGGTTGTCACACTTTTGGGCTTCTGACTACCCGTAACGACTGTCAAAGATCTACGAATGACAGCCGAGACGGCTACGGCTTAACGTGCTTTCCGAAGCACGGAGGAGTCTTGATATGTAATCACCCACCACCCATCCACGAATCAACCGCGACTAACGTAGCCTAACCTTCAATCGATCCGTCCGGCTGTTATTATAAAGTCACGAGCCCCCTAGAAATAAATCTTATCAACAAATATTAAATTTTCATCTGCTAGAGAAAAGCGCGTAGTACTCGTTGCCGTAGCGTAATTTTTGTTATGTCGCACTCACAGATAAAGTTACTTTGCACTGAGGGCTTAGTGCGACCTATACTTACTCGATCGCGTTTACGTTCACGATATCTTACATCAATTTGTATGGAATAATTGAGTTTCCGATTATAGTCACCAGACGGCGCTTATTCAGTTTCAGTACAAATTTAATATAACGTGATCGAATAAATATTAAAACTCGCACTAAGGCCTCTGGTAAAGAACGATTAGTTTTTGAAATACGAATCCGTAAGAGCCTCCATGATTTTAACAAACTTCAATCTACGAATGATCGAGTGGTTATTTTGCTGTATCACCCGCTGTAATGAACAGATCATGAATAGGTTGCATTTGAGCAATAAAACTGCCTCTTTTGAACTTAACAGGTAATGTTATTTACTAATACAGGAAGCCAGTCATAGTACACTGCATTAAGTATAAAGTAAGTAGTAAGTAGTAGTAGTAGTAAGTAGTGCATAAGTATACTGCATTTCGAAGTTTTGTTTGCATGAAAATGAACAGGATAGATTCAAGGCGATACAAACATAAAATGATCGATCAGAAAATCTGTAATTTTGTCTTTCAATAAAACCAACGGCTTCTTTCTACCTGTCATAAAACTCTTATTAATTTAACATAACATAACAGTCATCATCATTCTCCAGCCCTTATCCCAATCTATTTGGGGTCGGCGCAACATGTCCTTTTTTTCCATACTTCTCTATTAGTAGTCATCTCGGTAGTCAACCCTTTTCTAGCCATGTCATCTTTCACACAATCCATCCATCGTTTCTTTAGTCTTCTCCTACTCTTATTGCCATCGACATTCTTACTGAAAACTTTCCTCACGACATTTTCCTCACTCCTCCGAATCACATGCCCATACCATGACAACCGATTTCCGCACAACTTTTCAGTCACAGGTGCCACTTTCAAACTTCCTCTTATGTACTCATTTCTTATTCTATCTATTCGTGTATCACATTCCTCTTAACATAACATAACAGTATAGCTAATAAAATTCATCACACTTTAAATCCATCTAATTGATTCCTTACCCTGGAAACATTAAACTGCAACACCGACATTGCTCCACATATCAACTGTAACTGATCGTCCCACCTGTCCGTCCTAAATAGTAAACAAAGGATTTATTTACCTGTAGGTGCAGTCGACCTATGAAAACTAGAACATACTTAGAACTCTGTCAAATTCAACAAAGCAAAAAGCAACGTCAATAAAGACGCGTCACCAACGTAATAAAGACGGCTACTTCAAATGACAAGTACCTAACGAATTTAATGTGACATAGTCCAAAAGTGATTAACATTTTCGTATACAGTCGAAGCATCTTGAACGTAGAGAATCGGTGTCACAGCGGCGCGGTGCGGGCGCAATTCAGCCGGGACGCTTGTAAAGGGGGCGCGAAACATGAATATGCATGACACCTCTTTGTTGTAGCCAACTGTTTTGAACTCTACGTGTACAATTGACGTTTACTTCAAGTGACTCAGTTCCATCTTCGCGACAGGTTGGTTGTTGCTTATTTACCGTCTCTAAGTTGAGACAATGAATGTACCTAAACATTAGAATATCTTGTATTCATGACGTTTTTGTTAGACTGATTCAAGTAATTCATCAAAATATTTGGCGAATTTGCGAAAATAGTACATTTTGATACAAGTGTAAAATTTTTGTTATTGCATTCGAGGCGGAATTAACACCCGAGCCGTAGGCGAGGTTGTGTTTAAGCCGAGAACTGCAATAACAAATGTCCACGTGTATCAAACGACGTGTCTCAATACACTTTTAAAGAAATAAAATAAAATAACGAAAAATATTTTTGTCATGAATTATTAGGAAACTATGATTGAAATTTTCTTTTTTTTCGCGCTTTGCTTTCGCCAGGCTGAAGGAGAAGCAAAGGTATCAAGCCGATAAACAGCCTAATAATATTAGGCTGTTTATCGGCTTTATGAAAAATAGAAAATTCAAATATTTTTGAGTTTAGAACACAAATAAATGTTATAAACGTTTTTTTTATTGTAATAATCATCGTTTTTGATGATATTCTATTATTTATAAACATTATTTAAATATTCAAATAATATTAACGCCGTAAACACGCATATCTCTTTGCCGAGATTAAAAAAAACATTCACCTCCGAATAGAGATGGTGTGAATAGAGGCATTGAACCAATTTGGACTAAGTATAGGTATAAGTTATCTGTGGCAATTTTTATTCCTGCACATGTGTTGGAAAATGAAAAATCGCACGGCTGTGAAATATATTGCATTGTGAACCTAATCGTAGTGCGATATGAACCAGTTTTCGAGGAAGTGTATTAAAAAAACAATTGATCTGTACCTGAAAGATGCATGGCATGGATTTCCATGAAACATTTCAATGGACTCTTGATTGAAATTTTCCACAGAATCCAGCCAATTCAAATAAAGGACCATGCTTGTATCTAGGCTTTGCCCGTCTTCTAAAGAAACTACAAAATAACAAAGACCTACCTTATCTTAAATAAAAATAACAATGTTGAATAGCAATGTTAAACTGCAAAAGTTAATTCGCGAACTCTTATTATTGTCACTGAAAAATTACCCGCATTTCATTACACGGAAGATAAGATAGTTTGAAACTGTGAAATTAATTTAGCCCTCACCACGCAGCGTGTACTTACAAACATTGTGGTGATAATCACAGGAACCCGTCAGCGCTCCACGGTGGGCCCTAATGATAGACACGAAGTAATTGAACACTATCAAATTCACATTACACAAAGCAATCACTGGAGGCACATGTACTGCAGTTAATATTTTACACAATCTCCCACAGAAGAAACGTGTAATTTGATAAAGCCTTATTAGTGACGTCACTACTTTAATCGTAATAACTTCAATTAAACAACGTGGAGTAACAATATTTTATACCTATATGCTCCAAGATATTTTAATATTTTAAGATCTTAAAAATAAACTGGCACAACTAATTTATTGTCCTAACATTAAAGTTTATTGCCAAAAGCAGGTGAAATAATTTTATATGAAGCCATAATAATTAATGTAAGCAATCTGCGCGCACGCGTTGTCGAAAAACTTGACAAAATCATATTCTACATCAACACAGCACCTGCACAAGATTTGTGATAGTCATCACACAAGTGAAACAGCCAACAGGCACAGGTTAGTCTGGTTTGAATGTTTGACACAGCGATTTAGGGTTCCTTAAAGTTACACATGGTTTCCATGTTAATAAGGATATAAAGGAAGTACTAAAACTGTACCAGCTGCTTGTTATTTCGCAATTTGTTAAGTTTTACAGATATTATCCTAAAATGTAACACATTGTTGTACTTTTGGACTGGAAGTTCAAGAGAAAAAAATTACAATCGTTCTTATTTGTTTTCTGTGCGCAGGGGCGCTATATGCCAGATATTGTACGACTACAAAAAAGAGCGCCTCTTCAGTTAATCGGTATTACCTATCTACAGCCAATACAGTAATAGGTCTACGATAGACTTTTTTAAGTTAACTGAGTAATGGTAGTTTATTTTTCAACAAATATCTGGAGCTAGACCACCACCTCTTAAAGCAGTATTATTTTAATCTTACATGAGTGTGGGAAAGAGATGGAGCTAGACGTCCTGTATAGCTCCATCTCTTTCTCACACTGAAGTAACATTAAAACAATACTGCTTCAAGAAGTGGTGGTCGGCCCCCTGGTCTTTTGAGTCGAATCCTTTACATAGGTATGCTGTTACTTTAAGAATAATTTTAATAGATAGAAATATATTACCTAAAGAACATCTTCAACATTCCCCTTCTAATTTTATAAAATTCACGAAATTATAAAGACAAGTACCTTTTGTCAGTTTGTGCTACTTTGAGAAATGGTCAGACCGTATATTTTCCTTGCATTACAACAGTGAAAGAAAAACATACAGTACGTCAGCTGTCCACCCACGTTATTTTTAAATGTCAAGTAAAGGAAACGAGTTTTTAATGGTACCTACACCTACTATGGTGATCGTAGGTGATGGGTTAACAACCTATCATCTATGGGTGTTATTATTATGTTACCTACGGTATTTTTTTAGGTAAGACTTCTTCAAACCATGTGAAGTTGCACTCCCGGTATTAGAAATGAGCAATGGTACTTTTAGGAAAACTTCGTCCGGTTGGAAAGTACCGCTTGGGTATTTTCTATAGACTCTTTTATTAAAAAAAACAATATTAAAAAGCAAACTGATTTAAAAGGTGCACATTTAAAACTTTGGCAGTTATTTTAAAACAATTAAGAAAATAAGAGAAAATGGTATGAAAACATAGTGTCAAATAAAAAGTTTCCATATTTCGTTCTTTTGTTGTAAGTAGATTCTTAGCAACCGACTAAGCTTAACTTTCCTACGCACTTAATTATTATACTTTACTGTCGTATCGACTTGCATGATAACATTTACTATTAAGGGACATCTTAATTAAAACAATTATAAAACAGTCACTGGAGAGGACAAAAGTGTTGGCATTTAACTTTTAATCAAACTGCCTATCCGATGACACAAAAAGCTGCGAAAAAATAAATCAGCAGGTGGAGTATTCGATGACAGTCGCGATTAAATTCACAAGCCCCTTCTTATGTGACACGAAAGCTAATTGTACCGACTGACAAATAGCCCTGTTAGGAAGGCATTTGTTATTGCTAAGCGCCCACAGTATCTTGGCACTCGGTCAAATAGGGAATTAAACAGAATTGTTCTTAATTTGACACACTGTTGACAGTTTTCTTCGCAAGCAGCACTGTCCTGAGATGTCAACTTTTACTGGACATTCTGTATTTTTAATTGCTTCCCAATAAAAACCTTAGATAATTTAGCGTCTGTCCTGTCGTCTGTTGATGCATATTACAAAGAAACTTTCTTTTAAATAATTTTAATTGTAGTCGATAAAAGTAGAGCTACTTTTTATGTGCTGCAGAACAGTGTTGAAATGTTAATTTCTATCGTTATGTTAATCCAGTTAAAGTTCACTTTAATCTAGACGTATAAATATGTAATAATAGGCATTGGGTGGCTGTTGTTTAGTAACAAAATAAAATAACCAGACACATCAATTTAACTGCTGGAATTTTACGATAATATTATAATTCATTGCTTTACGCTGTTTCGTATTTTATTAGTCCGGGAATTTAAACATTATATTTTTGCAGAAATCATCTTACTACAGCTATAATTTTCCATGAGACGTACGAACATGATGCCATACATAAATAATAAACATAGACCAAGCTCATCCAAGTTAGGTACTGCATCCGCGTAATGAGTATAGAAGATAAATTGCACAACTGTAATGACGGTCTTACGGGAAGATCACGGGGCAAAACATGCTATAATAAAACTGCCAGTACAATTAGTAAATCATAACTTATATAACTCATGTTTTACAAACATAAAATGGCGTCCACGCGTGCATTCTTGAAATTACAGTTTATATTCTACCCTTGACCGTCGTAAATCAAAACACAATTAGCCTGATCTTTATTCAAACATCTTCTTTCGCGTCATAAAAGAGTCGTTCTACGAATGGAAACACGATGCACCTGGCATATGCAAGTAAACTAGACTACTGTTCCCAATTCCCATTGAACACTTACGACATCGTTTTGTAGCCCTGCACTACAGACGCAAACTCGTTTGGTCGATACTCAATTTCGTAACATTTCGCCTCTGTGGGGTCTGTGTCTTGGTCAGGGCCGCGGGGCAGCAAGAAATGGGGGGAGACGTGGGGAGGGGGCGTGCGCCCGCGCAGAGCGGAACGCCAGATCGTGCTGCACCGCCGAGCGCGACCGCTAAAGCAGCCTCGGCTCTTGAATTGCAACATCGTTTGCTTTGTAATAGGTGTTGCCGGCTTATGTCGCATCTATGTTTTATTCTCGCTCTTATGGGAAAATTAATAATTGAAATATAGCGAAAATGTTTACATTATAATACCTATGTGCTTTCTTCTTTTATTGTCTTCTCAATGTCAGCTCTCTTATTATAACTTCAGCTAAATATACTTAATTTAAAATATTGTTTTTCAGTTTTCGTGAAAATATTGATATCCTTATCACATTTTATATTTGCATAGATGGTATTTTTAGCTCAAGGCCTCAAATAAACATGAAACACACTGGAACTAGCTAGGATAGAAAGGAATTTCTTATAAAAAAAGGAGAAGAAAGAAAGGTGCTAAGTTTAGCATCAACTATGAATCGGCACCTGCTTATCCTGACATCGATATCTTCCTATAATTTATAATACAATCCTACACAGCCCTATTAGCAAACAGTCAATCAATCTACCTAGCCTTTTCCCAACTATGTTGGGGTCGGCTTCCAGTCTAACCAGATGCAGCTGAATACCATCATTTTACAGGGAGCGACTGCCTATCTGACCTCCACAACCCAGTAACTGGGTAATACGATACCCCTTGGTAAGACTGGTTGTCAGACTTTCGGGCTTCTGACGACCCGTAACGACTGTCAAAGATCCACGAATGACAGCCGAGACCAACGGCTTAACGTGCTTTCCGAGCACTTTTCCAATTTCCTATTAGCAAACAGTATCAATCATAAATTAATTCTAACAGCTTATGTTGTTATTGATTAAATCTTGAATATTTATTATTCTAATAAAAGTCTTACGCTACTTTCTCAAAGATGATCGACTAGTTGCGATAATTTTTATATCTTTAATAAATTAAAGCAATATAAACATTATAATGTATGATGGCGAATATAACAAAAGTGGAACTGCGGTGTCTGCCGGCTCGTAACCGGTCGCGTAAGTCTCATAACGTTATCGTCACTGATGTAAGCGCGCGCGCAGGCACAGGGGCCGAAGAAAGGAGTCGCATGCGAAATAACCACTAGAAGCTTCCAACAAAAAAACGCATTAAAATAACGTAAGCATTTTTGGGTTAGATATAGGACGGTTTTGTCAGGTATGACATTTTTAAGAATGGAATTGTATTTATATGTAGATAGATCGGATGCTAAAGATGCAAATGAAAAAGATAATCAGATTGAAATATTAAACTTGAATGCTATTAAAATTTACGATCCACAACACATGAAAAATAATGACACAGAAAAATAAGTTGCATCAAAGAAAAGTTCCTAATTAAAAAATATTGATAAAACCATCAAAGTCTATCAGTCAGATGAGGCAAGAAAACTTATTTCCATAAGTCAAACGGCGACCTGAGGTCGTCGATCTTACGGACCAGTGAGACCGGATCTCGGAGGAAACTTTTTATGTGACCAGCGACTCAGCGGTAACATATTTACCCAAGAAACGGCCGACATTACCACCGACACGAATATATTCAGTTTAATTTTAATTAAACGCATATCTTTGTATTATCTTCATATTGAATTAAGTCGTAAGTGTAAGTTCTTAATCTGTTGTAAAATATGCAAGCCTGTTTCGTAGAATTCCCACCTCGTACTGCTTCGCTTCGCTGACACATCTAGCGTACAAGCATATTGTTATATGCTTGCAAGCTAGATGTGTCTGCCTACGTGTATCTTGGTTAATACGAGTACTTTGCGTTCTAGCGACCCGCCCCTGCTTCGCACGGGTGCAAATGTACAATGGCGAAATGTAATAACATGCAGATTTCGGTGCTAAATCTAAATTAAATAAGAAAAAAAGAAAATAAAAAGAAAAAAAAAAAAAAAAAAAAAAATTAAATTAATTAAGACAGCCCCATTTCATATCCAGGCAAATCACTGTCCATTCTAAGGTTGCCTGGAAGAGATTTCAGAAAGCGATAAGGCCGCCCATTGTATATTTTGTAGTGTTTGATTATGTCTTTTTTTGTTATGTATTTTTGTGGTGTACAATAAAGTATATAAAAATAAATAAATAAATATGTATTAATGTATTAGAAGTACACAGGTATATACATAAAACTTAATTATCTATGATCTTAATAATGATAAAAGGTCAGAAAGTAATTCGAACAAAAAAATATACACAATTGAATGTCTATATTATGCAAGTATATGAAGCATTTCAAGGCGCATATTATTCAGTATTTAGTTATTCAATAATGATAATAACATTCACAAAAAAAATGTTTTATCGAATTACGTATTTATTTTTTTATAATTTTTCTATGCTGAAGTGTAGAACTAAAATATTCGTTTAGCTATGGTTTATCAGATCACCCACAAAAATACTAGATTCCACTATTGTCTAAGGTGAAAATTCCAAATTTAGGGTTGTCCAATTTCAATAAAAATTCTGTTTTATTTAAAAAAATATAATCATTTAACCAAAAACTTTAAATTCAATTCTTTGTTGAGACATGATGACAGGATGATTATGCTCCTCGCTTATAATAAACATTTACTGTACTTACCTGTAAATAATCTTTAAAGTAAAAAAAATCGTTTCATTTATTCATTAATTTCATTTACTTTTCTTTCATTTCATATGAAATCTTTTTTTTTATTTCGTTTCAAATGAAATGATATGATCAATCCTCACACTGTTTTATAGAGAGCGAGTAATTTGGTCTCGGAACTAGGATCTCGATTTTGGAGAAAACTAAAACTGCGTAAAAACATTATTGATTAGTACTGTCCCGTGACATAAAGAGGAAACAAGCTGTTGATTTATCTAATAAAAAGTCAATGTAACGTTATTAATAAAAAAGGTCAAATATAGTGACAACCATAACTCAGTTTTTTAAAAATCGTTTTCTCGTAATTTACGCCGAAATAGAATCTAGTATTTTTGTGGGTGTTAAACCAAAGGAATGTTTTAGTCCTAGACAAAGGTTCTACATCGGCACAGAAAAAATATAAAAAATAAATACGTAATTCAATTAAACATTTTTTTTTTTATTGTGAAAGTTATTAGCATTATTGATTAACTAAAAACTGAATAAAACGCTCCTAGAAGCGCTTCATACACCTGCAAAACGTCAACATTCAATTGTGTATAGTTTTTTTTGTACGAATTCATTTCTGTCCTTTTACCACTAAGGTTACAGAAACTTAAATATTTTTTTAATAATCAAGCATTCGAAATTAACACATGGGTGTTTTACTCGTGCATTTGTAGTGAAAAGCCCAGTAGAATTATTCAATTCTACTGGAACGCGCGACGCGATCTGCAAGAGCCTTATATGCTCTCTAAATGAAGGTGAAAAGCGCATCCAAATCGTTTCGATGTATGATGTATGATCGTTGTAGATCTAGATGTATAGATTTAGTATAGACACCTACTTAAATCACATAGTGAAGTGTGGGTAAAGTAAAATGAACTAAATATGATATACGAGTAAAACCATGAAAAAACCGTTAAATCATCGTCCTCAACAAATGAAAAAAGAAATATTCAGACCCGCTATTTAAAAAAATTGTGAGTAAAACTTTTGAAATTAATTTAAAAAATCAAAATCGTAGTCCAAAACGTAGTCTTGAAAAAAAATTGATTAGTAAAGGAAGTCTGTATGCCTATAAAGATGAAATCTTTTTTAGAGGATTTAATTATGTGTCTCGGCATTGCTACGAATGCCTACGGTGCTACGAACTACAAGTGATCCGTTTTATAAAATGAAAAGAACTTAATATTATAAATGTAAGTTGTACCTACCCAATTACTTATAAACATAATAGCAATGTATTTATTTATGATATAGTTATATTTAATTTAAATAATCACAATTATAATTTCTATACGTCTGAATGTTAAGTTATTTAAACGAAACCGTTTTAATTGGTCAAGTTCAGTAAATTATGGTAATCGTCTAGTAAGCTATCCACGATAGATAAAAAAAGAATAACTATAGTCATTGGAGTCCCTGGTTGGGAAGGGAAGTCAAGGGAATCCCAGGTGACACAGTCCCTTATACCACCTCCAAATATCAAAATTCTAATTTTGGACCCTCATTTCCACAAAACCTTATAGGTACCTACCTATTTATGAAGGTTTCACCGATGCCTGAATATTTCTTTACTTAATTTTTTTTCGAGTAACGCCTTTTGAAATGTCTAAAACGCAGGAAAGACATATGAACATACCTTCCTTCCTTTAATTTAAACAAATATTATACAGCAAAAACGTATTCTTTTATAGTTATGTTCGTAAAGAAAACAAGTATTGAAGTCTCGTTTTTTTCTTCACATTTTATCATTTGGACAACGTCATCTTTTGACCCTCAAAATTACATCATAGTCAAAACATTGCACTTTATAATACAACCAGTTAATTCAATTAACAGCTTCTTCAGTTTTATTTTTGGCAAACTATATTTTTTACTCAATATTGACTAAGATAGCATTTGACTTCCAAACGACTTTTGCCACATTCGGTCTCTGTAAATTGATTCAACAGGATTCTCCTCAATTATCGCCTCGAAATGAAGTTTTTTAACAATGTTTACATATACTCAGGTACCGGTTTTACTGTTTATTTAATATTCTAGACGCATCGTCGGCTTTATTTATTTAACGTATAAATAAGAAGTCGCGTTTCTTGGGGGTTTTTTGCCAATTTTTCGAGGATTGTCAGATGTCTGTTTTAAAAGTGCTTTTGTATAGTTCCTGCTGGACCTTTGTAAATAAGGGTAACAAATTTTGGTGATGCTCAAGATAGAGATCTAGGGACAAACAAACATTGTTTATTGAAGAAAACACTTTCATATTTTGTTTTTGTTTCAGTTACTTGTACGCTTATGTATAGGTACTTATGAAATAGGATATCCATATAGAAATAGGACACCTGCATTAAATGAATACGCAACTGCACTAAACGGGATGAGTGACTATTAGCTTATGCATTACCTTTTCCTGTGAGTCCTATACTGAATCTTACTGAACCATTTATTTCAGTTCTCAAATTAAAAGGAGGTATTAACTACCTCCTTTTAATTTGAGAACTCAAGGATGAAGAAAAAATTACCTTACTTTTATCAGTTTAACAAAACTGAAAGCTTCTAAAATAGAACAAATAAAGTCAAAAAAGGCGATAATGTTCGAAAATCATCAGACTCCCTTTCAATATAAATTTCACTGGCTAAACTCTGTAAATCCCGCTACATGACCCGTACGCATTAGGGCAGTGTGTGTTGGTTATGCTCGGCTATACATAACTATATATAACTACATAGTGGTCGCACGAACCGTCTGTATTATGCGCAAGCACAAATCGTCCGGCATTCCTGCGCCGGCGCGCCGAGCGAGACAGACAAGAAGATGATGTCATGTGTTCTCGCTCTGCACTCGCAATCCTTTCCTTTCTACCTGTTGCGCTGTTACAAAAACCCGGTCCTTAGGGCCGCTACCTTACGTGTACTGAATGAGGATTGCGGGAGGCTACGGCTCGGCCCATATACAGATAGGGCAAGGGCTATTATACATACAAGGCGACGACGCGAACCAAAGCTCGTCAGGAGTCTTGGGACACTATTTACCGTGGGGATGGTGGGCAAAAAACGTGCGTGCCTATGTGAGACGGTTGCATAATAGCTACTCGTTTGGGGAACGGGAACAGTGCGTGATTGGTGCTCGATTGAAATAAAATTGATGTGAGATCAAGTGAGTAACATTGTATGGTAATTTGGACGACTCATTTTTCTTAGGGGAAAAATTAAGCACATTCTTGTAATAGCCAGTTTCGTACATTGATGACTTTATCACGCAAATATTTCCCGACAATTTTTCGTTTTGAAAAACTTTACCAGAAACAAATTCATGAATTCGTTGGAGTATTATACACATTTGAATGAAATAAAATAGCAATAATAATTATTCATAATCTCCTAAAACACAGCTTCCACTCTCCTACCCCTTTTTCTGTGCCCTACAGGGTCCATAATGATCTCAGTTATATAGTTACCACCTAACTACACACATTATGGTAAAGCAATAAAAATATTGAGTAGGTATTGACTTATGCCTGAAGTAGGTAACTTATATGTCCATTGAACTGGCCCATACATAAGTACCTGCATAAATGCTTTATGCAACATTTATCATTCTAGAGGAGGAAACGACATCAAGTTATTTTTAAAGTACAGCCAACAAGAAATTTCGATAGCTAAATCGTGATTGTATTCAGAGTTCTAAATCCGAACGATCCAATCGCGATAGCACGAAGCTCGATCGTGACGTGGCTGACATTCGCCGCGCATGCGCGGTCCGTGATCTTGGCAATGGTGGCTGCGGCGCGGCAACCATCGCTATTGCGGTCGCTGTACCCGGCGCCCGCCCCGCGCGCCCCGCAGCCCGCCCCGCCGTCGCCCGCGCACCACGCAGCCTTTTGACAACCGGTATACGTAGGTAGATAGTTAGCTACACGTGAATATGCCTTGAGAATTTTCTGACGTTTAATTCACGTAACGAAGAGTTCTCACAATTGAACTTTTAATGGAACTTATGGACGTAGACGAGCTCAGAAGATTACAACATTTTATAAGTTTTTATGGAAACAGCAATATAATTTTCATTTAGATACAGGTTATCCATCAATAGGAGTCATAGTCATAATAGTTATTTCTAAATGGATAGAGTTAAACCGGTAGGTGGTAATAAATTGATGCTTTTAATAATTTTGCTACAGCAAAATCTCCAAGCACACAATGGCGTGTTCACTGGCTGTCTAATGAATAAATAAAGCTATTTATTAGCGAAGTACCGTTGCAATAGATTCAGTGGTTTAGGTCACAGGACATGAACGTGCATTTATCGATATATCCTACTTCCGCACTTGCGCAAAGTAACACAAACATGGGCACAATGTTTCTAAACTTCTTCAATTAGTCATACGACTTATTTCATAAAATGTATAATTCAAACTGGTGCGGAGAGGTATCGGAATAGGTACGATTTACGGTTTTATTTCACTAGAGACACTTGTTACAAGTGACAATAAATGAATATTAGTATAGAACAGAAGCCAGCACATCAAGCTACCCCAATCTGTCAAATATCTTTGATCGATTTTCAACTTTACCGCAAAGGAATAAGGTTCATATTCAATTGGGAGAATTTGACAGATTGGGGTAGCTTGATGTGCTGGCCTCTTTACCTACGCGCGAAAACGAAAAATACCACTTTATCGTACACACTGCCTGTTGTCAAAGACAACTAAGGATATTGAAGATATTGACAGCAACGTCCTTATTCCTACTCCTCACTTAAAACAACATTCTACAATCACCAACTTGATTGCCATGCGTGATTACATAAAAACTTTTTTACAAAAAAATACAACCGACTTCCAAAAACAACACTACAAAGTGAAAAATAACTTTAATTTCGGAAGTCGGTGTCGGTGTCGGTGTTAAATGTATTTTCGTTTTTTGCCACCGACTTCCGAAATTAGAGTTATTTTTCACTTTGTAGTTGGAAGTCGGTTGTATTTTTTTGTAAAAAAGTTTTTATTTTTCACTTTTTAGCTGTGTACCTACCCCACACAAATTCTAATACCACTATCTGCAAAACAAACTAGAACATCATCCATATAAAAGTGGGGAAAAAATACGTGTTATTGAAGCTAACTCAAAAACTACCGAAGCAAAGTTAATCAATTTTATATGGGACCAACTGTGATGTATACCCTCTCGAATAAAACAAAAAAAAATCCAAATCGGTCCAGCCATCTTCGAGTAATCGGGGAACATACATAAAAAAAAAAAAAAAAAAAAAGGTTCCGGCGAATTGAGAACCTCCTCCTTTTTGAAGTCGGTTAAAAGGTTAAAAATGCACCTTGCATCTTTTGGTCTTCGGCGAAACCAACCAATATTCATCAATTATATAATTTTACACAAACATAAAATCCAAATGCATTACTATTGTAATTTTCAATACAATTACCATTTTTACCATACAAGCATCCATTACTATTGAAATCGATTTTACTTTTAATTTCAAGTTTAGTTTTCTTTCTGAGCAGTATTTGCAAATGTGCACATACTTTTACCATTTAAAACGGCCTGTCTATATTTATTGAATATTCTTTCTATAAATAGTGTAAATACGCAATTTACTCGGTATTTTTAGATCGTGACCTTCTTCTTCTTTTTTTTAGAAAGACATTGCTTTTTACAATGCTATTGTATGTGACTAAATGTATGCATTTGTATGGACTAAACATTTTCTACAATTTTAAAAATAAGACGCTTTTTCTTTAGGGTTTTGTATCTCAAAAGGAAAAAAATAGGACCCTTATAGGATCGCTTTGTTGTCCGTCTGTCTGACAGTCTGTCAAGACCCTTTTTCTCAGGAACGCATGGAGGTATCCAATTGAAATTAATATTAAATACGTAGGTCTATGATCCCTTGGAGAACTAAAAAAGTCAGCCTTCTAAGTCAACGCAATAAAAAAATACAGCTAAAATAAAAGCGACATATTTTGATACTCGCGAGTAAATCAAAACCTATACGTTCTTATTATAAAACGAGGTTTTTCTTCTGTCATGGTTTAAACCATCGAGCCAGTTTTTGTAATAAGAACCTAGCTGTGATAGAAATACAGTTCTTTATACAAAACTGACAACTTAGTCCGGTACTAAGTTGTCAGTTTGGTACAATTGACATCTTAATGTGTCGGAATAAAGTTCGAAATTCAAAAAAGGGTCCATGGTTTAAACCTGGGTTTAAAGATGAACCTTGTTTTGTAATAAGACGGAAAGGGTTCGACGGTTGATCTAGAATCATGTGACAAAAAGCAAGGTCTCACAGCACAAATAAAGGAAAAAGTCCGAAAATTGTTAATTTGTAGTTTTATCGCATAAGTAAAAAATTTTTTTGGGAAACAAACTTAAATTTGCATTTTTTTTTATTTTTATTTTTTTTTTTTTTTTGGAGAATTGATCGTGACGTAAATCAATGTATGGGAGAACATGTTTTTCAGCTACACTGTTAAGTTTGTTTTTGGGATAATTCTTTTCATCTACGGAACCCTTCATTGTGTGTCGTCATGCACTTGGCCGTTTTTTTTTTCTTTTTGTTTCATAATGGGCCTGCTCTTGGCCCCGACCACGCCTGATGGAAAGCGATGGATGAGGTCTATGGTGGAACGAGCGTGCCCAGAAGATGCCTGTTCACTCTTGCTTTAAAGGCAGACGGATTATATCTGGAAGGGAAAACAGGCACTGGCACAGAGTTCCACCTGTATACCAGTATTTTACATGGAGCGACTGCCTATCTGACCTCCACAACCGGACCCAGTTACTGGGTAATACGATACCCCTTGGTAAGACTTTCGGGCTTCTGATGACCCGTAATGACTGTCAAAAATCCACGAATGACAGCCGGGACTACCGGCTTAACGTGCTTTCCAAGGCACGGAGGTGTCTTGGTATGTAAATATGGTCACTCATCCTCAGACCAACTGCAGCAAGCGTAGCTTAACCTGATCGATCAACCCGTGCGTCTGTTATTACTTAGCCACAAGCCCCTTCGTTATAAAACTCTAGAGCAAAATTTCCTTGCTGCTATACTCCATTTACAATAAGATTAGATATTTAAACAAACCCTTTTTACAGTCCGTTCAACCGATTTTGACTTCTATTTCGTAGGCTTAAGGATGGCATTAAAGGCAAAAAAGTGGTTTTAATACCAACTGTTTACTGCAGCTGCCATTTGTCATGCCAACAACGCAATAGAAGTCAAAATCGGTTGAACGGACTGTAAAAAAGGTTTGTTTAAATGTCTAATCTTATTGTAAATGGAGTATAGGTCCAGCGGTTTAGGCTGTGCGATGTCTGACAGTGAATCATTTAATTTATCAATTATATTTTTATAAATCAATGCAGTGACTTTTAGGTTTTTGTAAAGTAGATTCATAGTTCTACAGTACGACAACGTTCAAAGGTTCTATCGTTTATCTTCAGAAAAGCTGAAATAAGGCGAATAAAATGTGACTATCGTCCAATAGAAATTGATTTTTATTCCCACCTAAATTATTATAGATTGACGTACTAATTCCGTCGCTCCCTTATTGGACAGTCACATTGAATTCGGCAAAGTTCGGTTTTTCCGAAAATAAACGATGGAAACTTTAAACGTTGTCGTACTGTAGGTGTAGGTATATAAATATACTAGACTTACGGCTGCATGACACTCATAGGAAATACCTACCATAGACACAAGGAGCTCGTGGCTTAGTAATAACAGCCGCACGGGTCGATCCATCAGGCTAGGCTACGCTTGCCGGGGTTGGTCAGGGGATGGGTGACCACCTTTACATACCGAGACTCCTCCGTGCCTCGGAAAGCACGTTAAGCCGTTGGTCCCGGCTGTCATTCGTGGATCTTTGACAGTCGTTACGGGTCGTCAGAAGCCCGAAAGTCTGACAACCAGTCTTACCAAGGGGTATCGTATTACCCAGTTACTGGGCTGTGGAGGTCAGATAGCAATAGATTTAGCAATCCAATTTTTATTCCCACCTAAATTATTATAGATTGACGCACTAATTCCGTCACTTCCTTATTGGACAGTCACATTAAATTCGGCAATGTTCGGTTTTTCCAAAAATAAACGATAGAAACATTAAACGTTGTCGTACTGTAGGTAGGCATTGTCGTACTATCGTACTGTAGGTATATTAGTATATAATATATATACCTACCTACAGTATTAAATTCGGCAATCTAAATAATCGGCAAACTAAATTCGGCAATGTTCGGTTTTTCAGAAAATAAACGATAGAAACTTTCAACGTTGTCGTACTGTAGGTAGGTATTGTCGTATTGTCGTACTGTAGGTATATTAGTATATTTATATACCTACCTACAGTAGACTTACGACTGCATGACACTCATAGGAAATACCTACCATAGGACACAACATGCAATCAAGTTCTAGACCAGTTTAGGAATGATGACGTTTATATCAGACATATTTATTTTAATATATTCACTGTTCAGCACTCGGTGCGGGTGATAATGCTCTACGAATCACGTAGGCGATGCTACGACCTACGTCCGTGTCGTATCACGTGTAATTTGTATAATTAACGTGCAAACTAATATCACTTAGGGTGAGACGTTTTAGAATATACATGGTTATTATTCTTTACTATGGGTCAATGACATTATTAGCCTATCGGTAAACCTGGACTCGTTTGGCGTGAAACAGGAAATAATGACGTAGATAAAAGGGAAGAAGCTTATAGAAACAGTGCGATAAAAGTGTGATGGCAATGTTATTAATTTAATCAAAAAATCTTCAGATTATAATAAGACGGTACCTAACCAAACAATGTTGTTTTATCAGTTGGGTATCATTTAAACAGTATTTTCAAATTATTTCTGAAACTTGCTAAAAAGTAATCAAAAATATCTCCTTGAATATTCAAATTGTAAATTAAAATTCATATTCATTTTTTATTTCCTTCTAATTAGCGAAACATAATAATAGAAATAAACAGCTGTTCAAAGCAATATGTTACAGTTTTATTAACTTCAGTTAATACTCAATTAACAAGGTATTTTTTTTTTTACACATACAAAAATACAAAGCCTTTTTTATATTTCAATAACTTATTAGGTATACCAAAAACGGTTCTAGTTATCAGCATAAAGACACTTACCTAATTAATCATTACATTGTTTTTTGGGTTCCGTACCCCAAAAGGAAAAAACGGAACCCTTATAGGATCACTTCGTTGTCCGTCTGTGTGTCTGTCTGTATGTCAGTCTGTCAAGCCCTTTTTTCTCAGAAACGCGTGGAGGTATCAAGTTGAAATCAATATCAAATACGTAGGTCTCTATGGCTTGGAGCTCTACAAAAAATCAAGCTTCTAAGTCAACGCATTAGAAAAATTCGGCCATTTATGCGACATATTTTGATACTCGCAAGTAAATCAAAACTTATAAGTAGTACTTACCGTAGGCCTAGAATCATGAAATTTGGCAAAAAGGAAGGTCTCACAGCACAAGTAATGGAAAAAGTCCGAAAATTGTTAATTTGTAATTTTATCACATCAAATTTTTGTTTTTGGATTACAAACTTAAATTTGCAGTTGAAGAATTGACTGTGACGTACTACATCAATATATGGGGGAATTAGTTTATCTTCAACAATGTTATCTGACTATTGAAAAATCGGCCAAGTGTGTGTCCGTCCACGCACAATGAAGGGTTCCGTAGTTGAAAAGAATTTATCCCGAAAACAAACTCTACAGTGTTAAGGTTCGGTTTTTTTTTTTTTTTATTGGTGATATTGTGCACAGGTTTGAATTTATTTCAAAGTATACTATTCGTTGTTATTATTAGTTTTAAAAACATCGAACAGCTTTCGTACAAGTACCAACTTGAAACAGGAAATGTGTATGTCTCAAGCCGTGTCTCCTGCGCGTTTTTTTGCGAAACATTATACAAAAAACCTTACACAAATATTTATTTTCATACACAAGCTATCTCCTGCGTATTTAAATATTTTTAGTTACATATTTTGTGTAGATGTCAGTAGATGACATTTTGTGTAGTTGTCGTAATGAGTTCCGACGAGGAAGACGCGCTATCAGTTTGACAACAGATGTGCGCGGTGCGCGCGGCAGTTTACAATGAAACAAAACCTTCCCCTTTCCCCTCTTCCCCCGCGTGGGGAATGTTTTCCATGCAGCTCGGAAAACAAAAACATCGTGTTTGCTTACACAAATGTGTTTGCCACGCCTCTTTGTTTCGATGTTTTTGTGTAGGTAATGTTTCGAAAAAATACACACTTAAACAGTTGCAAAATATCCACTGTTTAACCTGAATTCATATTTCAACATTGTATAAATAGCACCCTGACTCAATAGTATTAGGAAAAAAAGAACAAGTTCAAACAACATCACTCATACAAGTCATACATAAACGAATGCAACGCTTCATAACAAAATGGCAGGCTCGTGCGACCAATTGAATAATACGAGTGTTCACTTGAGTTGTAATCAGTGGACCGGTTCAAAACATTAATACTATTGCAATTTATTCCCCTGTGATGCCACGCGCGTGCTTCAGGGCAATCATCGAGAATACATGGTGTGGTACCGTTGTACCGCGATCTATTTACACGCCACACTTGATGGAATACGAAGCTTTGCCACTACGGGATGTTATTTACTTGCTTATCGTCTGCTTTGGAATATAGCGGTGTTGGCAGAAAGCCTAGAACTAGCTGCAGCTGCTTGCTGTTCTAAAAAGGTAGCTAGATTATACTCTAGTCCTTATATTGTGCCAACGCTTTTTGCTCAATGTCCGTCACAACTTGTTTTGGATCTTCCGAACGTTAGTTTAAAGTAAGTCCGACTGAAGATCTCACTATGACCTGACAGAGACCGCGCTTACTAGTTTTTGTATCCATGGGACACATAAAAAAACCGGCCAGTCGGACCACGCACAATGAAGGGTTCCGTAGTTGGGATGAATTTATCCCAAGAACAATCTTAGGTAAAATTGTAGTTGAGAAACATGTTCTACCATACATTCCAACTGTAAATGTAAGTTTGTACTCACAATATTGAGAGATTTACCATGTTATTTTAAGACCACAGACTTTTAATAGGTTTTCCTGTAATCTACAGGTAAAGAACTATTTTCAATATTTTTTTTTTTCAAAATTTTAGGCAGTAGTTTTGGAGATAAGGGAGGCGAATGGATTTTCGTCTATTTTCTTAAATAATTTTAAAACAATTTATATTAATATTATATATAATCTTCTTTTCAGAATATTAATTCTGAAAAGAAGATATATCTTATTTAAGGATCTGACGGATAGCCAATCGCTTTTAATAACACGATTAGATTTACTTTGCTGAATAGAAAAATATCCCAAAGTTACCACTTTTCGTAATGTTTAATCAATCGCATAGCTACAAAACAGACGTTTTTTTCTTACTATTTATATAAATGAAAAGGTAGTAAGATTGTTTAGCACAATTCGCTGAGTTTGTTATGATAAAATGATTAAAAAATGACTCAACCACTCGCGAGCCTACTTCAGTTCAGTACGCGGCTCGTGCGCCGGAACATAGGGCGTTTTGCCGAGGAATCACTTCGACATGATAATCTAAGCCAGAACTTATAAAGCTACACCATTGTTACCTTATAATTCGAAATGCATGTGAAGTAACATGACCAATCCGTGGACTCCCTTTCAACTGAAAGGCGAACGGCAGATTTGGAAACACTTGTGCAAACAACATCTTCGTTTCAACATAGTACGTATAGCGTAGCAGTCAAGTCTTATTAAAGCTAGTAAACTAGATACTATTGCTTATAATAAGCCGTGTTCACTGTTTTCTAAATCGGACGTTGAAGATCAAGTTCACATTCAGTGTCTATGCGTGAGCGCCTGTCAAGTGCAAAAAGTTTCCGTCGAGATACGTGTAGAATATCATTGTGATCGCCGTGGAATGAAGTCAAACCGACGTTCTATCTGATATGATTGAACACAGAGTTCGTTTCAAAGCTAAGGTGAAGCTCGTGGAATTTACTTAATGATATTTTCACTAAAGACGCTTTGAAAGAATATCATTGCGTGGTCATCGAAAAATTGTTGTCAAATCCTAGGATCTCCGACACCTTTCCACGGATTTCAAAATGATAAGTGCCTAAACTGCCCAATTTTACAAAAAAATATATTAGAATAACGGGTATAAATTTCAACCGTTATTATTGTTTAAAAAACGATCAAGCAAACTAATTTATTCATTCCGAAAATTGTAAGAATTCCGCATGATCTTTTCATAAATAATTCATATAAATATCTCGCTAACATCCTAAGACCTCTTGTCAAGCATCGCACATCTGATAGAACGCAAAACTATCTAGGAACATTTTTTTTTTTTTTGTTTTTATATTATTTTATTTACTTTTGTTTTGTTTATCAAAATTAACATATAAACATAAACTCATGCCATTTTCCCATGGGAGTAGGTAGAAACTAGAGAACGCCACCTGTTATGTCGAATGATGTCATTGATCACTTTATTATTATTATTTTTTTTTTTACCACGTTCCGGTAATCCTATTGAGTTTAGATTTCTTCTAATAATGAACTTTAGAAGCCAAAAGTAGGGTCGTCATTTTAATATTTTTATTAAAAAGTAAAATTGTTTTGCGTTGCAATGATGGAAAACATTCTCAAAGGTGTTCAAAGCAAATGTTGGCCACGTACACTCTAAAATAATGGCGCTAATACTGACTACCACTTCTGGTCATGAAAGAGGTTAACGTTGCCGAGAACTTGAGGCGGGTTACCGGCATGGAACCGGCGCGCGCACCGCGCCGCGCCGTGCAGCCAATCGTTGCGCAATCGACGCACACGCACCTTCCGGGCGCCTGTCACTCAGATATGCCACGATCTATGAAGAAAAATATGAGAAGACGGAAATGATTTATTTTTATTCAGATTAATTAAGTATTTGAAGGGAAATTGTAAGTAGAGTAACAAAAACAGCTTACACAAAAACCTATTAACTGGCGTTGCCTAGAAGTGCATTTATAATGCGATAAAGCTCAAATAATTTCCCACAATTTCTCATAAACTGGATTATATTAGGAGAAAGATTGCCAAAAAAACCCGCCAAGTGCGTGTCGGACCATGCACAATAAAGGGTTCCCTGAATGTAAAGAATTTATTCCAAAAACAAACTTAACATTATAGTTGAAAATCATTCATCCTATACATTGATATACGTCACGGTCAATTCTCCAACTGCAAATTTAAGTCAGTAATACCAAAAAAAAAATTATATGTGATAAAATTACAAATTAACTATTCTTTTTCCTTTACTTGTGCTGTGAGAGCTTGCTTCTAGCCAAATTTCATGATTCAAGGTCAACGGTAAGTACCCAATTTATAAGTTTTGATTTACTTGCGAGTATCAAAATATGTCAGCTTGATTTTTTTAGGGCTCCAAGAGAATATCTACTACGATATTAATTTCAACTTGATACCTTTACGCGTTCATGACATACTGATAGACAGACGGACAATGAAGTGATCCTATAAGGGTACCGTTTTTTTCCTTTTGAGGTACGGAACCCTAAAAAAGCACTCTCCGCAATCAACATCCTCCTGTCTTTACCCCAGCTTATTTTGGAGTCTCTGGAATCTCTGATTTCACGATTAGTCGTCATAATATCATAATTCATTCAACCCCTTTCTGGTCATATCATTTTCCACACAATCGAACCATTGATTTTTTGGTCTTTCCCTACTCATCCAAATTCAAAACTGTTCTCACGAACTGCCCCAAGCGTGGGACCCTTGGGGCAGTTGGTGAAAAGCAAGATCTGAATAAAGTTCAAAATCTAAATATAAAATAATCACCAAAAGCAAGATCCGAAAAAAATTTAAAATGAAACCAACACGACTGATTTTTAACCGAATGCGTTTTTATATTCTCGTCAATTATCACATCCAAAATAAGATAATTTCGTTAGTACGTCTTTGGCGTGATCTCGGCGATGGCAGAGAACTCGCACGACGAAGCTGCGCCGGTGCACGATTCCCAAACACGTGCAATGGTTGCTGAGCCCAACACGATTAATGAACAACCCGCGCTGCCCTACTTTGTACCCACCCAACTAGTACCCACTTAACAATCGTTGTAGAGATGTTGCTCATGCAGTCTTAAATAAATCATAAAGTTCCAAAAACTATAAAATATTTTGTAAAACTAAAATTAGTTTGTAAAATCTAAATAAATTAATGCTATTTATCGGCTTATAAAGCCTATTTATAATCACTGTTATGACAAAATATGCAAACGACGAATCAATGAACCGATTATTGGTTGAATTTAAATATGGACCAAGCTAACTCTTTATTAGTCACAGTACAATCTAAAAATAAATTCAGCAATTTAACGATCACTAGTTACATGGACCAACAAAAAACTTACGCAGTCAGCGCAAACGCAAAATCGCTACCATTTTTTACTGAAAATCCCGACGGGACCAATTCGGTAGCGTATTACAGTTTTATTTTATTTGTGTAAACAACGCCTTGCCACTTTATGGAGTCGTTAGGTCCATTTTTTAATAAAAAAAAATGATTTATGATCAGAAAAATGAAGCCTTTTTAACCATGAAAATAGCGCTGATTGGATTACTAACGATCTCAACTTCGGCCATAGTGGTGCTGGTGCGTCATCTGTTTCTCTGGTGATTCTCTGAACTTTAAAAGCTTAATTTCTGAAAAATACATGTTTTTTATGGTTTCATAAAACCTTGACTCACTCATTACATTAAAACAATATACTTATACTTTTACGAAGCTTTTAAAATATGACTACACCAGCTATTTAATAGTAAGAGTAAGCTCTAAAGGTGGAAGGACCTTCAAATAGCATTGGAAATGAGCTTCGGTAATAAAAAAAAAACAAACAGCATCATCATCTCCTTGTCTTTTCTCAACTATGTTGGGGCCGGCTTCCAGTTTAACCAGATGCAGCTGAATACCAGTATTTTACATGGAGCGACTGCCTATCTGACCTCCATAATCGAGTTATTGGATAATACGATGGTAAGACTGGTAGAGGTAGAGTAGGGGAAGACCAAAGAAACGATGGATGGATTGTGTGAAAGTGACATGGCTAGAAAGGGGGTGACTACCGAGATGACAAATAATAGAGAAGTATGGAAAAAAGGCATGTTGCGCCGACCCCAAATAGATTGGGATAAAGGCAGGAGAATGATGACGATGGTAAGACTTTTGACTTTCAGGCTTGTGACGACCCGTAACGACGGTCAAAGACCCAAGAATGACAGCGGGAACCAACGGCTTATGCTTTCCGAGGCATGGGGTGGTCTCCGTATGTAAAGGCCGCTGTACACATTGGACCAAGGTGCTGGGCCAGCATGTTGGGCCAACGTGTAGAGATCTAGTTGGCGCCAACGTTGGCATGCCAACCAAATAGTGTTAGTTTTTCGTGCACACATCAAAGGCTTTTAAGCTATATTTAAGCTACGTTTGCCGCGGTCGGTCCGTTGATGCGTGACCATCTTTACATACCGAGACCCCCGTGCCTCGGAAAGCACGTTAAGCCGTTAGTCCCCGCTGTTATTCTAGGATTTTTGACAGTCGTTAGAGGTAAACAGAAACCCGAAAGTCTGGACAACCAGTCTTACCTAGGGGTATCGTATTATCCAGTAACTGGGTTGTGGAGGTCTGATAGGCAGTCGCTCCATATAAAATTCTGGTAATCTGCTGCATCTGGTTAGACTGGAAGCCGACCCCAACACAGTTGGGAAAAGACTAGACAACTGATGCTGATGTTTGTTTTTTTTAACTACCGAAGTTCATTTCCAATGTATTTGAAAGCCATGTTGTGCATGAGATCTGTTTATTTTTTCTTTTTTTGAATTGTTACTAACTTAAGCATAAGCATAATCAGCCTATAATATTCCCACTGCTGGAACTCAGGCTGACTACCAGGGTAACTTACTCCAATATAACTGTTAGTTTTGTTTTAGTCACGGCTCACTATTTAATACAGCAGAAACATTGATTAAACAACCATAATACCTGAAACATTTGATGTACTCAAATGTTTCAGGTATTATGGTTGTTAAAATAGTGTAAAAAAGATGAGAAATTCTGATAAGCCCATAAGCCGAAGAACATGAAATTAAAACATGAAGGTAAAACATTACTTTTAAAGATGAAACTTACCTGCCTCAGCCAATGAACGAAAAAAACATTGTTTTCTTCGTTCACTGGACTAGAGTAAATTCATCAAGCCGTGTAATCTCACTATTCTTCTTAATTCTTAAATGAATAATAACTTTCTTTGTACCGTGCTTAAGATTTGGTTAACAAAAAACACTAAAACCCGTTTTCTCGGGATTTCTATAAGGATATAGGGGAACTTAATCTCTTTGGCACCGATAAACCTCTAGATTCTAATCTACGACTTTGAGTATTTCTATGAAGGTATTTGTTAAAGTTTAGTTGTTGCAAACATCTTCATTATAAGCCAGATATCCGCTGATATGGAAACTGCCGGAAACATAAATGAAAAAAAAGGAAGTACATGAATTGAACTAAGGTGTTCAGAAAAATAAAAACGGCATGAGTAATCTGGAAGCGGCATCCGACAAACTAGAATATTGTGTACTTCCATAACTGTAAAAGGCGATGCAATAAAATATCCAGATGGCGTCATGAACATGTGACATGAATCCCAAAGACGCCGACACTTCCACTGCGATGAGCTTAACAATACAATTTTTCCCCAAAGTCCGTTTAAACAACTGAAGCTGTAACGTTTATTGACGTTGTTTCATAACCATTTAGTAAATCCCCGTGCCTTTATATTGATTGCAGTGTGCCCGTTTGGGTTCTATTGTTTTGCAAATCTCCCTTTTAATTGAAAGGCTGCCGACTGCAGACGCTGTGAGGTCCTTACCTGAAATATAATGTTATTACTATATTTTTACTAACCATGAACATGTAATATTTAATAACAGTTAATAGTTGTCAACAATTACCCACCTATGTTAAGTTATCAGTTTACTAGTCAGCTAATAGTAATGTCCAGGCAATGGTAATTTTAAAAAAGAACTTGTAAATACAAAGGATCCAGTTTTGGAGGAAGGCTTCATTTGGTGATTCAACTGACACAAATTTTAATGCAAATATCTGTATTCTCAAAAGTGCCAAATTATGAGTTATGCTTATGAATGTTTTTGCATTCTTTATAAACAATTTCATGCTTAGAAGTGTAAGAATATTGTTTAAGGTTTAAGAAAACAGAATAAAACGTACATTTGCTTTTCCTTTTTTCTACATGGATGGCTAAAAGAAAAAAAATACCAGTGTTAGAATAAAGTCAGATAGAACAAGCTACAACTGGCATACACAAAATAGCACTTTTACTGGTGCGTGTGGCTGTGTGCAAGAGCGGTGGTTGTGCAGAGGTGCCGGTGTGGTTCGGTGCGCGGACGCACGGGGCCAGGCGGGCGGCGCCGGCGCGGGCGGGGGCGGACCTGTTCGGGCAACGGTGTCGCGGGCACCGCACACTAGCTCTCAGTCCTTTCGCAGCGGCCAACGGTACCACATGTGCCGCTAACTTGTACGCACAAAATAAACATCAACAACGCGAGGAAACTTAACGTGCAGTGTGATACGATGCTGATTTGTGAATTTTAAAAGACCAAGTGACATAGACGAACAGAAGGATCAAGTGTATGTAGTGTCCATTAGCGCCCGAAGATGCCGAAAATCTTCCTGATCAAGAAGCGGCTGCATGAGCAGCAATTGGGGTTGCAGGAAGGGCTGGAATTGCTCGCTAGCAAGACCGACCAGCTCTGCCCTGGTTCTCCGCTTGATGATGGCCCCATTGCACTCCTCTCCAAGAAGGATAAGGATTGCATCGGTAAGTCTCCAGGATTTAACTTGCTCTTTTGTATTCATCTTCTCTTCTACAGATGTTTAGTTTCAGTCTTATCTAACAACAGTCTAATTAAGTCATCTCATCCTAAAATATGTAATTTTGAAATCATCTTTCTTGACTTCAACCTTGAATTCTTCTCTAGAACTTGCATTATTTAGCATCTTACTTTCCTCAATGCATTTCAAACATAATTTTTCTTCGTCTCATATTCATCCAAGCCGTCATCGTTGTCGTTCTGATCAAAGCTTTTATTTTTATTTATCATTTCCTTCTTAACGGCCACTTGCTCGCCCAAAAAAAAGATACACTTGAACAGAATCCAGTTCTCGGCTCCGCTTCGCCAACAAATGTCTACCTGCGATCATTTGTGTGTCTTGCGTGATCCTAATCTATCGTTGGTTTTGTCAAATTGAGAGACATACTTTTCTTCTGCTTATCATTCTGGGAATAACTGTTGAAAGTTTTTCCCCGTTTAGGGTTTGTTAGGGAGTTTTTCTAAGACCAATTTTTCTGAAGTCAGTACTTTTTACTTAATCTTAGATATGTTTCTTTTTTTCTAAATCGTTATTGAGCATTTTAGCAGATTAAGATAAACAAAAAGGTAATCGAGTGTATGCCATCGTCGCTGCACATATTAACGGTGTCAGGTAGTTACCAAGCGTGAATCACTGATATAACTGTCGTGTTATTGCGTTTTTCCACGAATTGTTTACTCTCATAGATGTGCTAAAATTTTGTCTTTATGTTTCACACTCAAAATTATATCTTGTCTGCTGAGTATATCCTGAATAAATTTACGACGATACTTGATAAATCCTTTTGCCTACTACTGATCTTATCGTCTTGTCTGTGACTTGAATCCAAATGTTCACCACAAGCTACTTGAATAGGTTATTCAAATTACAGTACTGAGTTTGGAACAGTTCCAGGGAAGTGAGAATCCAAGCTAGACAGGACTTGGTACTCTATACCTTTTTGTTTTGCTTGTAGACTTTTCATCGTTGGTCATTTCTTGTTTTACCCTTTTACTGCTTTTTCAAGTGGAATTTATGTTATTGGAGCCTACCGAATATGTATACTCGGTAAGCTCTTTATTCCTTCCATATCCTAAGGGCACGTCTTCCCTACCATTACCGCGCCCCCGGTCTACTCCTTGATATGCAATGGTCTCTGTTGCACCATGTAACATGAGGCAACAGGGGCTAGTGTGAATCTTTGGGTATATTCGAGTAATCGAGTCTGAGCCAACCACGCTGGGGTCGGTGCATTTCATTCATTAATTTAGTCAAAGATTAAGTAGTTTCGCTATAAAGCAATGTTACATCATGAAAGAAACCTTCAACTTTAATGTTATATCATGTAACAAGAGACCTTGAGCTTTAAGAGTCGAGGGTTAAACAAAACTTTGGGATGTTAGCACTTGAAAATTTCAACCATAACTTTTATGTGTTAAATGGAGAACTACACACGGTACGGGAATTGACCGGATGATAGGTACCGAGGTGTCAATGGTTGCGGGACAATGGCGCGACTTCCGGCTGCCAGCCATCGCCGCTCGCTTTGTATTTAGGTTAGTCACCGCAATCTCGACTGTCATTTCAATATAATTAACTTGTGTGACGTATGTGTCCCGTATTTGCATTAATTTCGCTTCTGAGTTCAATTACCAAACGATTACAATTTCGTGTTTTTCTTAATTTCTATGTCGTTTGTATTATCATTTGTAGACTGTCCAAGTATGGACACAACATTGAGAACGGGCCTTCTCGCGATATTCCCGCGAATATCGCGGACCGTTCTCAATGTTGTTTTATAATATGGACACTTAATTTTCTTTATAACATTTATTTGTATTGTTTTCCTTACAACATTAAATGTTGTCTATAAAGTTTAACATCGCAGACTACAGAACATGTTGAGCGTATAAACAATTTTACTATCTAAATACAAAACAATGAGTCAACTTTTACCGTTAAGCCCGCATGCGGTGTATTTGAAGGGAAATTTTTAGTTTTACCTTTTAAAAATAGAATGATTACGAATAAAGTAATTACAGGTGTGTTGGCACCTGTGGGTAAAAAGGGCACGGATGAGTCGGCCCGAAGGTCGCGCCACCCCAACCTGCAGCAATGTGCACTTTATATAAGATGGGGAGCAAGGAGGCCAGTAGCGATAACTATTGACATTTATTCATTGCCGCCTTTATTATTGGCAAATGATGAAGTGAATAGGGAATTATTGCTTACTTTAAATATTTTAACTACAGCACTCTCTTTTTTAATAGTTGGTACTTTGTAGTAGGTAACAATAATTATGTGGTATAATTTTAATATGGACGACATAAAATATTTTCTTTAAAAAAAAGATGGTAGGTATATCAATTCAAAAAGAGTAAAAAATTGTAAACCCAAAATATAAAAAAAATATTATGTAATTCTATTATACAATAATCAATTACGTTCAGTTTCGTAATAATAAATATATTCAAAGTCATGACTTCGTAGCATTACGACAGTTCAGTACAAAAGACTTCAACGAGTTCTCCGCCTGCCATCCCGAATCTACTATTATTATTATATCGGGGTCAATAATTAGAGGGGTTTTCTACATTAATTAGTTTTCTTTTCTTGATATTCTTAATAGTTAATAACCCCCCCCCCCCCCCCCAAGCTTGCCGTGAGAATCGTACGGTTAGCTTGTCGACCTTCCACGGTCATTAACAATACCCGTTACCATAAACTTAATGAATTATGCAATTCCCACATTCTTAAGACATTAAAGAACAACAGAAGTACCAATTTAATTATCGTGATATTAGCAATTTGTTCCAACGATGTTGAAATTTCAATGCAATTTTTACGCAATTGTAATTTTTTATCAAGTAAGTAACATTTATCGATGTTAGACGATAATAAGGTGTGACGTGACATACGACAGTCTCGTGAATAATTAAGAATGACCCTGCGGTTTGCCGCCGTACGATCGAGTGCCAATCCGATCTGAGTAGAAAGACGTCAATGCGCTACTCGCGTACACATACAAGAGTACTAGACTGACGCGTACTGTAAACTCAATTATAAAAGAAATAATCGAACGATTATGTACTTTGTGCATAAAGTACGGAGACTAGTAGAAACATATTATTATATACTATGAGATTAAGTAACTTCGTACTAGCTATTGAGATAACATAAAGGCTCCCGCAGACAAGCGCGACGCGACGGCGCGATGTGACCGGTAGAACAATTTTATAAATGAAGTTTTCATAGAAATTATTGCGCCTGTCTGCGGAAGCCTTAAAAATTGGACTAGACATACGCTAAAGTACCTACCTAATTGTGTCACCATAATATGTAAAATTTCAACATTTATATCTGTAACTTTTATGGTGTGCATAATAAAGAGTATTCTATCTTCTATCTATCTAACACAAAAATCAGGAACTTACTTACCATAAGAATGACTTTTCTTGTGACTACAAAAAGTAAAAACTGTATCTTAGTTAGTGTATCGTAATGAACGACCCAAAAAAAAACATGCAAATAAAATCCGTACAAAATATTCTTTACAGTAATTTTAAAATCAACTCCACGCTATTTAAAGCTAGCGCGGTCACTGTAATGAAATTTGTACTATCATAAATAGTACAAAATAATACAATAAGCAAGTACACATAACATATTACGTTTAATTAAACAACTTCAGAATCGTGCGCATCAATTCACATATTATGCTGTTGACGTTCGCATTAAGGCCAAGGGATCGCGTTGAGATGCATCCAACTGTACACTTAAAATATATTGTTCTTAATAAAACTATTGTGGTGGATATCACGAATCGTATTTGGATGAGAGCCAATTTCAATTGATTGTATTGAACCTTTATTGAAATACGTACTTGCTTAAAAGCATGTTATATTGAGTTTTTTTTCGTAAAGAAGTATCAGTTACTCACTACGCCGCGCCGCGCCGTTGCAAACATATTCAACCCCACGTTGGATTGCTCCAAGGGTAAAGTTTAGATAAATTATGTTTTTTTGCTCACCTCTATACCCCTTATGACCATACTCGATTCCTAGGAATTAGACTGTGCAATGTCTGTCAAACAGCCAGTCCATCCTGCCTCCTGGACCCGCAACTAAAGACACCTTTCGAATTGGTAACATAACATAACATAATCAGCCAATAACGTTCCCTAACACAGGCCTCTCTTCGAGAGGGAGTGGGCCGTAATCCACCACGCGGGCACAGTGCGGGTTACTAGATGTCACATGTCTTCAAATTTTTGATTCTAGGACATGCCGGTTCCCTCACAATGTTTTCCTTCACCGTTTTGAGAGCAGTGGTGATGTAATTATTTACACAAAGTAAAGCGCCTGTCTGGGTTCGATCCTACAACTCGTAAATTGGGGCCGCTACCACCGCTCAAACGGGTAACAAAATCAAAATGAATATAAGATCAGTACAAATTACATGCAGTCAAATCATTTGCTCAAACGCGACCGACAACAAAAACAAAAGTGTATGCGTTATCGCGTGTTGCCATAATATACGTGAACAGTAAATCTGCATCTTTACGAGTTGCCAAAAAAGAAGAAACGTATTTCGCCATGTGGCCGTGGCTATTGTATCCTTACCCATTGTACTCCAGCTACCTTTTTAAGGTTTTGCCTTTTTAAAGATTGGCGATCATAAAAAAAGCGATTACATTCAGAATAGGCGCACAAAATCTGTTCTCGGAACGACTTCGGCTGGTATAATTGTTACTGATGGTGTTTCAGAAATGCCGTTTACTTAAAAATTTATATTTAACTGAAGTTTTTGTGACAACTCTATTGCTTTTTGCCAATTTGCGCGTGGCGCCCCCCTGGGTTGTGTTCTTGAGTTGTGGGTCAACAGTCGTGGTGGACATTTCTGTTAATGCGTAAGAGGATTATGCTTGTGTAGAATTAATTCTGAGAATTTATTAGTTTACATTCTGAGAATTTAATAGTTAGCATAACCGTGCTGAACTCGGTGGTCATATAAAAACGTAGCAAATACAGCTCCGTATTCATCATAGCCTGTGAAAATTAGCTTGTACGAGGTCAGGTCATTCTATAAATAACTCTGAACCCAAAACTACGATAAACGAGAACTTAAACCCATAAACCAGACTAACATCATAACCTAGACCTCATCAGTTAGTCGGTCAAGGCAGAACCATATAAGGCATCCTTTAAGCTTAAGCCTCCTTTAAATATATACTCCAACGCATTTCTTATTTCGAAACATAAACCACGAGAACTGCCAAGTACATACTACAAGGAAATTGACTTATGGAGTCAACATCCGACGGCGGCGCTTAAGTGACGGTTACTCAAGGGCTCGCTATATTTTTTTTCTTTTTTTTTACCAAAGATGTGCACGTGAGTTGCCAGTTTTTCTAGGAATGGTCTCACACATGTCCTCACAAATACTCCATGGTGATGCGTGATGGATACGGGCGATGTTAATTGCAGATTAACCTGTTTCCTACTGCACATCTGCTTTTCTTATGTATGTACCAAGTTGTCAGACATCAAGTTCTTCATAGTAGTTCATGAAAAACGTGCAGCTAAAACGAAAGTGCGGACTCGCCAATATAATCATATTATGGAGAATCAATATTTATTTAAGAACACAGGGAGTCATGTTTACCAAACTTTGTTTGCAATTTTGATAAAAAGGTCGCCACGAGCAAGTCACCGCTTTTCTTGTGTAATTGACGCGTGATTCATAGATAGATCTTAGAACTAGTGGGTTGTAATGCATTAGTCAGTTAAGGAGTACTATAGAATAGTATTAATGGATATCAAATCATTATCAAATCGATCCTCTTTGCCAAAGACCCCATCAAAGATTTCGCAAGAATTTGCAAACATTTTGCAAAAATTTGGCAAATGCAGATATAAATATGTGAAATTGCTAGTCCAGTGTGACCACAAAAACAATTTTCAAATGCATCTGTCATTAGCTGGTGCGGGTTGCGGGGTGCGGGCGACCACAGCCTGTGTCCAATCGCCTATATTGCGGAAACAATAAAAGTCGGCGTCGATGCTCGCGTGATTGATATTATAAAATTCTACGCGAACGCCGTCAAAGCTAAACCGCAAAGCAGTTCTGCGATTATATGCGCTCTATAGACGATAACGGGAATCTAATTATGATGGAGCAACACTCGGAAAAATAATAATTAATTTTATTTTTATAGCACATCCGAAGAAAAAGCTTTGACATTTTTCAAGCCGCAAATCGCAACCAATCCACTCGACTAAAACTTATAAGACAGCCACAAATCTAAAAGCCTCTTCAATATTATGCTAAGTGACTAAAATTACATCAACTAATCAATACGGTTAATAACGGATCAAATTCGTCTTAGGATCTCAGAATCCATGGCTTTAGTCTTCATGTCATTTATTTAAAACCAAATCAGCTGAAATCTCATACAAGAATTTAGCAAAGCCACCTTCTGTCTACATTGCAAAAATACTTACCTACTAATGTCAATAAACAATTGGCATGTTAAACGGTAATTTCAACAAATACAGACGAGTGACGTAGCCTCGTCCGTCTCATCCGCGAGTCTGCGCACGCGCAAATACCGTGCGAATGTGTCCTCAACCACTTGCAGTGTTGCGCAGCTTGGGTAAACTTAGAACACGTGGAAAATAAATCTTACTTGCATCCATCGACGATCCCTAACAACGGTTGTTCTGTTTGGGTATCTACCTACTTCCGTGTGCTCTGTTCCAAGCAAACGTGTTTAGTTAACAATTTTCCTTAGGTGGAGACTCTCCACCAAAAAATTGCTAACTTTTGTGTTGTCAACACAAAAGTTGCCAATATTCCTTTGAATTTCTGGTCGTTTTGGACACGTCTTGTCGTGTTGAATTGCTTCTAAGCTTCTAACACAAAACGTACTTAGTAGATTATGATTTCTGCACTGCATATCTTGGTCTGCACGCGAGCTTTAGAACACCTGTTAACGCGAGGAAAATAGCGCCACGCATTAACAAGATGATATCACTTTTTCCATTTGCATTTAAATAACGCTGTACAGACTGGGTACCAACGTAACATACAATCCATTCCTGTCAACAGATACGATACGCATAATGGAGGCAACGTCAAGTTTATGGTAGATACCTAGACCCCATATGGTATTTTCGATAAAACTATTATTCGTCATCGAAGTCTCCGTCCATTTATCTCAAACATTTACGACCACCTAGAACACTGTCACTTTAATCCTTTATCACAACTTTAAAATATCGTGTTACTTTTTAAACAATAATTTGAAAAGCCACTCAGATTCTTCGGAGTAACAGAAAATTCATTTTTGTATGTAGGTAAACGGGACGCAAGAAAAATATATCGTTAAAAATATAAGTAAAATAAATAGCGAGCGGTTAACCGCGGCTTAAATCTCGATCGTAAGGTCATCTCTGCCATTGTTGTGTCATGCGCAATAAAAGATAATCATTTCGTGTGTTTTGGAGCAATTTGCTGCGGACCGCCCACGATCTAGTACCTACACAACACATACTCACGAATACGTAATATGTATCAAAGCCAAAGTGACATTTACAACATGTTCCAAGACTAAAAAAAACATTAGAGGACACATAGAACCGAGATTCATAATACGAATAGCAACCGAAAAACACACGCCTCCAAAATTCTTATTGGCTTATTATGTCTGCATAATGCCAAACATTTTAATTCAAGGATCACTTGACCTATTTGACTGTTCCAATGTTGACAGCTCCTTCTGAAACATCGCCATTTTCAGTCAACTACACGAAATGTATTTGACCATCGGCATCGTATAACTTCAAGACTTCAAGTTTTGTATCAACTGCCGACCATTTGAAAATTTGAATAACGGTAATTGTTTTAACGGATAAACCAGTAATAAAGTTGCCCTGATACAGAGGACACACGAAAACAAGCTAACCGATCGCCTTCTAAGATACCTACCGGATTTTTTCTATTAGCTAGTCGAATTAGTTGGCTCTAGCCTTGAATACTTCGCTAAACATATTTGGGTCATTAACCCTCACCAAATCTGGTTGTGATTCACGCCGTGATCAAAATAATAATAAAGCGTTGAACAGTTTTTGCGACCGTTTGGTCTGAGAGACGTATTAGAATCGGTTTTTTGTGTATCAAAAGTGGTATTGAAAAATATACGGAAGGTTAAATAATTACATTTAGTAGGCGTACCAGGCGTGGGTAGGTAGGTATTCGTATTAGACTGTACCAATTCATGGCTAGATAACGCATGTGCGAACGGAACAAAGGCTGTGCGGGAAACAATCGCGTTACATTAACAGCCTTTTCTTCCTTCCTTCAATGTCAGACATAACACGTGAATGTTTATGCGAAATTATTTTTAAGTGAGACGACCATTATGTTAACTCGCTTGCAGCTGTAAAGGCTTCTAAATCATTAATGCTACGAGCATTAGAGAAGTCGAAGTTTTTGCAGGTTTGTGAGTGTGTAACTCGCTTACATATGGTCCGAACGGTCCACATGCGGTCGCGCCCACGATAAATAATTCAAAACAAAAAAATGTCCTTCGAGCCGACCTTTTAACCGATTCTTCACCGCGGCAGGCGCGGGCGCAGCTATGTACCGTGTGCTATCGGTACTTAAGCTTATGGAAAAAAAGGCTTCAACGGAATTTTATGTGCTCTCCGACCGGAGCGGTTCTTCATAGCTGTCTTACGTTTTATAATGCGTTAAATGCTAACAGCGTCCGATAACCCCGGCCGCAAGGTCATACTAGTCCGCCCCGCTGCCTCGCTAGTTTTTATTAATGCCTCAGGCAAGTTTTACTGCCGCCTCTCCATGTGTGCCTTTGTGTGTTCATGCCTGTGTGCCTACTATTATATATCATGTTAAATTTTAAATATAACGTATACGGCTTATTAGGCCATGAATAGGAACGCGAAAATCATCTGCAGTTTATGATCATTAATCAAATGTAATTTTTAACTTAATAAAAGTTAGTTTTGGGTGGTCAATAAGGGTAATTGTTAATAAGTTGCGAAATCGTGGAGTAAAAAGTCAATTTGCAATTTGTAGGAGGTATGACTATGTTTACACAGCTATATATCAAGCTATGTACATTTCCAGTTTATATGCTGATCTCGCATTGTATAGGATTTCCGTATAATGAGAGGTCAGCTTATACTGGAATTGTATAGCTTGATATGTAGACAAGAAAAGAATGATTGTTAGCTAAATAATGCAAGGTATCTATATAAATAAAAAGAGAAGTTCTAACTGATTGACTTATCAACGCCCAGCCCAAACCCTTGAACCTAGAAAGCTGAAATTTTGCACACAGGGATATTTTTCGATATCCACGCGGGTGAAGCCGCGGCAAAAGCTAGCTTTTACCGCGGCTTCACCTATATCTGCTATATCTGCCTAGCCTTTTCCCAACTATGTTGGAGTCGGCTTCCAGTCTAACCGGATGCAGCTGAATACCATTATTTTACATGGAGCGACTGCCTATCAGACCTCCACAACCCATTAACTGGGTAATACGATACCCCTTGGTAAGACTGGTTGTCAGACTTTCGGGCTTCTGACGACCCGTAACGACTGTCAAAGATCCACGAATGACAGCCGGTCTAGCTAAAAGCTAGTCTTACAATAACGTGTAAAAACTGTCAGATAAAAAATTGTACCCAGTATAATGAATCAAAATATAGCCTGTTATATGTGCAAGTACCATCGAAGGCTTAGTTATTGTTGCGGACGTTTATTGTAATTGTAACAGTAACGTAACAGTGGAACAACCCATAATTAATCATTTTAGAATAATATTTTGTCGATGATTAATGTGTCGATAATTACTAGGAACACGAGTCGTAATGGTGCAAGCCGCAAAATGTGTTAAGGTTATTAATGGTTTACATAGTTACGCCGTGATTGCTTGATATTATTACAATTGAAATTTAATAAGCAGGTATGCGTTACCCAAAACATGCTTCAATAATTGTGTCCAAATACTTATAAACTACCATGAAATCGCAATAAGGCACTCATTATGTTAAATAATTTCTTTGTTTCCGACTTGATAACTTAATAATAGAAGCGATAGGAAACGTACTGGCACAGGTACTGGTTTAAACAAAAAGAAAAAGTAATGTGCAGGATAAATAACAGGAAACCGTTGGTCGAATAAGGTTTCATACTTCATCATGATGATCACGTTTTTGCATTAGAATTCTGCTGATGGACAAGGAAAAGAGCTTGATGTGCCTACGTAAGATCATTACAAACGCAAACGGCTAACGCGTATTTAGCTCCAAATTGTCTTAGAACAAGTCGGCCGCTCGAGAATCGCTAATTATTGCCAAAATGTGATGCGGAGAAGGCTGCCGTTAATGGCCAAATAATGAGTGTTCGCATTCAAGGTTGAAGCACAGAGCTCCTCGACAGGAAACACCGACTAACTGAATAGATATGGACGCGGTAATTACGGGGCCTTGACTTACCGTTTTAGAATAAAAACTGCGCTATTTAAATGTGTAACTCATATATTGTGATTCATATGACTTTGTTTTAATCGCTGCGAGAACAAGGATTTTGTTTATAATACCTGTAAATGGCATAACAGATGGTAAATATTAAAATTTCATCATAGTCTTGAAAATCAATAAAACATTCAGTTGTTTTTGCGCAACTCAATATAAGTTTTCATCAGTTTAAAAAAATGCGCATGACGTAGGTATTAAGCTAAAACTAAGAACATCCATACTAATATTATAAATTCGAAAGTAACTCTGTCTGTCTGTCTGTTACCTTTTCACGGCTATACCACTGAACAGACTTCGTTAAATTTTGGCAAGGCGACAGATGGCATCCTGGGGAAGGACATAGGCTATTTTTTATCTCAAAAATAATCCTACAGGGGGTGACATACTTAGGGGATGAAAGTTTCTATGGGAAACCCAGCATTCCTTAAGTGGATATGAAAATTCAAAATTATGCTTTTGATAGGAAATAAAGAATTATGTGGGTCAGTGTTTTTGAAAAATCATTCCCTAACGGGGTAAAATAGGGGTTCATTTTAAAATTCAGAAAAAATATAAAATTTTTGTGTATATACACATACCTCTATTTAAGAGACAATAAGGGATTGGAAATGTAGTCATTGTAGTCATAGTTCGGGTAGGTACTTTTAATCCCGGTAGTACGTTCCCGTGGGATATTTTGCGACATCTACGCGGGCGAAGCCGCGGGCAAAAGCTAGTAATATATAAATCAGCGAATATGACGTCAGCAGTTCAGCACAAAACGCTAACGGTGATCATAGGTATAAGTGCTGATATAACCGTGACCATGAGTCGAAGCGATATACGGTAACACGTACAAACACGGCAGTAACATGTACTGATGTAAATCTCATAGTAACGCGAAAAACATTGAAATCATTTGCGAATTATTTCAGCTGTTTAATATACATTTACCATCTTGACCTCTCGAAATAATAACTGAAAAAATAGACGCTTGGATTTACCTAAGTACCTCTCAAAAAGTAATTTTGTTGCAGAGAGTATTAACAAAAGAAGATTATGAATAGTCTTCAAATCTATAGGTTTTTTATTACTTTGAATAGATGCGAAGTGCTTTCAAAGCAGTCTGAAATTATACAGATTAAATTCAAAATAGACATATGTAATACTGCTCGGAATGCGCCCAGAACACGTCCATTATTATTAATAATGCTATAAGCCCTTTCTCATTATATTCTTACGTGCTAATATCAGGTCGTAGGAACACTTGGAATATTAATCACGGAGTTAGGCTGGTTTCGAAATGCCAAATGCATAGCGCGAAAATGTGATCACTTATTGCATTTTCGGTAGGTACCTTATAAAGTCAAACTAATTAGGAACACGAACTAAATTCTATTCAAATTTTAAAGTTCAATAGATTACCTTTTAATGAATATTCAATGAGTTCATACAAATTAAGTTTATGTACTTACTCCATATCAGGGTCCGTTTATTACGAAAATATACTAACTGTATATAAAAGTCCAAATTAAAAGCAAAATACAGTGTGTTTTTTATGACTTTGGCAAAACATCGGAATATATACCAGAATATAGAAGAATATGCCTGTTCTCTCTAAATACGTGAAAATTTTTGGTGATAGCTTAATAAAGTCTAAAAGGTATCTTCAATTAACATAGACAGGTGAGTACATCTCTACAGTAAGCTGATATTTTGTACTAATTGAAACTGTATCACAACCTTGTCTAGAGGGCATGTACTGTTTTAACTAACATCGATCCTATTTTTTTTCGTTTAGGTATAAATTGTATAACATTGATGTTAGCAAAAGTATTCGTGTATATAGGTACAGTTAGTGATTGATATCAATCACTAAGTAAATCTGATTTAATTTTTATGCAATCCCTTTTCTTCAACGTCGAATTTGGTATATTAAGTTCACAAATATGTTTGTAATTCCTCTGCAAAATAAATTCTTTAATGCAATTTACTATGCAAATGCAATGCATGGGTGCAAGAGTTCTGAAAAAATACAAAAATTGTATTCTTTTTATTGGCGTAAAAATGCTAATTTACATTGAGACATACCTCAAACCGCTACACTATATCTCTGTCACACATTTAAAACGTTATCATTTCCATCTTCGCCATATAAAGTGTACCGACTGCGGCATTCCACTCCATCTGCAGCGAATTTTATTCCAAATTCGTGAGCTATTTCAAAGTCGCGACGTTATTTTTTACTGTGCAATATCTTTGATGTGTATTTTAGGGATAGGTCGAAATTCGTTTCACATTCGGTTTAACCGAACTTCGGCATTCGGCCGCAATTTGGTTCAAATGCCGAACATATTAAAACAACTCAACAGTTTTGACTAAAATAATAAATTTAAACCAGTAAAACATTTATTTATTGTTTGTTAGTTGTTACTAATTTAACAATTTAATGTATTCTTAACATTATTTATCACATCTAAATAATAAAGCAAAAAAATTGTGTTTTTTGATTTTTGTTAAAGTGTGAAATGATATCTTATAAGTACCTACCATCCTTTAATCACGTGAGGTTTTTTGGGCCTCTTGAATATCCCCCTTCCCCCTTGGTGATGCATCGTGATGTTTTAAGCTACCCCTCCTCCTCTCCCAGCATCACGTATATTTTTTTATTATTGAAAAGATCAGATATATTTAGAAACTGTTTAATAAAAAAATCATAAAATTAGATTTTTAAAAATCAAAAGTCTCAAAATTCCGCTGACAAGAGAGCTCGGATTCATTATTGGTAAAAATATTTTACAAAACATTATTTTTTTTCGTCGCATGAAAAAATACACGGGATTTTAACATTATGATTAATAGTAATTTTTTCTGACCCCTTTTCTCTCTTTACTAACCTCGCGTGATTATAGGACGACCCCCTACTGGTATTGAAAATTTACCAAGCAAGGACAGGTGGGTGCAAAAACACCAAGGATTCTGCATTATCTAGCAGGAGTCTGTAACGTTTTTTTTTTCTAAACATTTCCTAAAGAAAATAACCGAAGTTCGGCCGAAGTTCGTATTCGGTTCAAAGCACATTCGGCACATCCCTAGTGTATTTACATTCTTGGAGAATTATATTAAACGTATATGCTGTCGAAAACCTTCTAAGTACGATATGTTAGGTTTAATTTGTAATGATCGATAATTTAGTTCTCCAGTCCAATGCTAGATGGCGTTAGTAGGCTCGCCACAGTAGTTATAATATCATATTAGACGATTGAGAAATTACGGTGTTAGAAAAATAATTATACAATACCGGGAACATGTCAATTGGTGAACACAGAAAACTAACGGTTGTTCCTTAATTAATTTGTTTAATTTCTGGAAATTAAAGCCATCATTGTTTGGAAATGACTACAGATACTTAATACGTATTGTCGTTGATGCAATATTGTGAATTTGTGTGCGAGTAGTGGAAGTGAAACGGGGTAAAATTTACCCGGTTTCCACCACGAGCGAAGCGGACCTATTAAGGACTCCGTTTAACTCGCAAGAGTAAACTGCATACTTGTATTTTCACCAACAAATAGTCCAATAGTAACAGTTTATTCTTGCGAGTTAAACGGAGTCCTTAATGGGTCCGCTCCGCTCGTGGTGGAAACCGAAGTGTAATTTGGATTATTGGGGATGTTTTGCAAGGCTGACTATTCTCATTTTGCCCTCAGCTTACGGAAACGCCCATATCGTCCAGACATAATAATTGTGGATTAAGGTCCAGCTTCGATTGATAAGGCAGCGTAATATATTGATTAATTACAAAGTACAGAACGACATATTCAGTACGGCATTTATGAGACCTATTGGTCTCTGGATATAGATAGCGCCGGGTTAAGAAATCTATAAGAATCCCAGCTTGAAGATTTCTTTTCTGCATAGTTCAAGATACTTTTGTTTATTTATTTGCATGTTGTTTACTTTTAAAGTTGTTTTCCGTTGTTACAATTATTTAATTTTCCGGTACGATTTTTGTCAATCATTATGGATTATAATTGATAAGGTGTTAGTGTCTAGATTGCAAATGGTAAACTTTGTTCATTCAAATTGTATAAACTACCTATGTTCTTCTTTCAATAATCATAGTTACTTGGAAGCCCGGTCATTACAAGTTGCATTAATAAATATTTATTTAAAAAAAACATTATTTCCTACATTTTTACTTTGCATGTAATAATCGAGTTAACCTATAAAACAAACAATGGTTGCTACCCATTTGGGATTATCTTTTAAATAATCATTTTGTTACCATATGAGAACTTCAAAATTAATAAATAATCCATTATCTATCCCATTTGTTGCAAACGCGAAACGCATACACATGCAGTAATTGCTATAAGGACTGCATTATAATAAATTATTCAATGTCCCTTGTAGGTCAAAGCTTGCTCAATAGCGAGGGACGGCTTATGGACAGTTCTAAGAAAGCGAGGGACGAATGAGCGTAGCGTACAAAAAGCAAACATAAAATATTTACGAGGGATAAGTGCCGCTATAAAAATTGTCAACGCACACCATACAAAATATCTTTCTACAAACTGAAAGCAATACAAAATTGTGGCCTATGGACGATGAGATTCAAAATGAGAGTCCACGTTTCACGCCCGGCCGCGCAGACGCATACAATTACAAGCTCATACAAAAAAGAGCCCCAACAATGCACAGGCATCGTCCTTGGGTCCCTAACAAAAGCCGAGAAAGGGCAAAGAAACTCGTTTGGCCCAACCTTGGGACTTTCACTGACTACCTACGCGTATTTTGCTATAATAGAGGGATTTTTTCTACAGAAATTTAGACTTCCTTTAATTGTGAAATTCACTCTTATTTAACAGCATAAGTAACAATTTTTTTTCAAAACTAATAACATTTTATACCCAGACAATTTCGAGTTACTGTAAGTACATTGTTTAAAAATCTTTATATTTTTAGGCACTTTATTTGATTATCAGTAGGCAAATATTCATCATCTTCCTGCCCTTATCCCATATTACTTGGGGTCGGCGCAACACGTTTTCTTCTTCCATTCTCCCCTGTCAACCGTCACGCTATCATTCACTCCCTTCTCTTTCATATCATTCCTCACACAATCCATCCATCTTTTCTTTGGCCTTCCTCTGCCTCTCCATCCATCAATATCTATATTCATCACTCTTTTAGTCACATGCGTTTCGTCTCTCCTCATTACATGCCCATACCAAGACAAACGATTTCCTTTCAACTTTTCTGTCACTGGCGCCACTTTCAAACTTCCTCTTATATACTCATTTCTCACTTTATCCATTCTTGTCACTCCACACATCCATCTCAACATTCTCATCTCCGCTGCATGCAATTTTTTTTCATTATCATCATTTTCATTATCAGTAGGCAAATATTATAAAATAAATAATTGTATCTTATCAATTAATACTCGGCCATTTAGGATGAAAGTAAAAAAATATATTGCCAAACAAGAAACATTCAGCACAGACTAAATGATTCAAACTGCGGTCAATGGATGTCAGATTTGGGTCGAGATTGATTTTGTCACACTGGTGTGTGCTCTGCGCGCCAATTACAATAATGCGACAAACACACACAAAAACATATACCTACATACACACATATACAACGGTGTGAGCGTATATGTGGAGGCGAGTATTACCGTTATGGAGGCACATACCAGTGACGTCAACGAGGCCTCATGCCTCCGACGCTACATGAATACGTTAGTAAAAAGCCGAGGACGAATAGTTACTATTTTATTATTATAACTCGTTTTGTCTCGATTACTTTAATTAATCGTCATCTTCACTCATTTCATATCTACTAACTCATCCTAAATAGAAATACTTAATTCAAACCATTTATTTACATTTTATCCGAAATTAAATTTATTTTTTCTTTATTGCAGAGCGAGATGTGTTCGGCGAAAGCAACGGCGCAAAAAATACAAGAGAGAAAAGTTCAAAAGAACCCCGTTTTGTATCATCTATACTGGGAGGTGATATACCATATGGCAGTCAAAGAGGACACGTTCTTACTCAAGCAGAACGTAAACAATACTTGCCTGTCTTCGCAAAAGATAAGAAAAAAGAAGACAAACCTCTAATAAAAGAAGAAAAAGATACACTAGATAGTGATCCAGTAGTGCTGCCCTCTAGAAATACCCCATCGCCGGAATCAGCTCCCTCCCCTGGCATTGACAACAGTGTTACATGTCAAAAAGTATCAGTTATACAAAGAACACCCTCACAGTCACAATTTCGTGATGGGAAAAAAGAATTATCTGACGTTAGTATACCGCCAACATTGCCCACACCTGAACCAGAACAAGACCAGCCCATTGATTACGTCATTGCGAAAAAACGTGGCGAATCAGAAGATGAAGAAACGGAAAAGAAAATAAGGGAACAGAGAAGAACGAGTAGTTCTAAAATCGCAAATGGAATTTTGGCTAGGCCATCTTTTATCCTTCGTAATTGCCCAGCGAATAAAGTCCCTGGTATCATCAGTGCCGCAGCGGGTCACGGTCGATCAACCGGTAACACTGGTTCAAGTGGCAGCTCACAAAGTAGTGGGGGTTCAGGTAGTTTTAGTTCTGGTGGTGGCGGCACAGCGCCCTCATCCGGTGGTGGTGGAGCGATTGGAGGCGGTTCAGGAAGTGGTGGCAATGGACGTGATGGCCGATCTAACTACGGACCTAACAGCCCGCCTACGGGCAGTCTTCCACCCTTCTACGAAACTTTAGGCCCATCCACAAAAGGCGGCCAAAACTCATTCAATGCCAATAGCAACTTCTCTAATGAATTCAATATTATCAATGGATTCAACATGGACTGTGAAAATAACGACAACGCTACAAACTTCCCAGAACAAAGTAAACAATATTCATTAATGCAGAATGCTCACTATGGATTAACGCTAAAAGATGAAGAAATAGATTATGAAAGCAAATTAGAAAATATGGGCGCTATTGGCAATTATGGAAGTAATTTCGACGAGTCAATGGTAGTAGACATGGGTGAAGATGTAATAGATAACTATCAATTTGCCAATACTTTGACATTCCCCGGACCAAATGAAGGAATATTAGGAAACCTTTCGGATTCAGCCGAGGACTTCGCTAGTTTACTAAATAACCATGTAGAATCAATAACGGACTCTGATATCCGAGAATCATCATCTATCACCCCAGATTCAGTACACAATCCAGTTGATATTGAATCATTAGCTTTAGGTCAAGTTAATTTAAGTAGACAATACTATGAAAAGGCCAACTATTTGGCTTTCGCCAGCCAAGAAAATCAGGGTTCCTCTTACAATTTCGCAAAAGAACGGCCAACAGATTTATTAATGCAACTGAATCCAGCGCTTCTACAACATGGTGAAGGACAAATGCAACAATTACAAATTCACGTGCAACTGCAACAAAGACAACAAATCCTGTCTCCCGGCTTCCCCTTCACTAGTCATCCTTCGCTGGATCTGGACTCGCCGACCGGCACGTCGCTGCCGTCGCCCGGTGGGAACAACTCGCTGGACGGGAGCAGTCACAACGATACCGCGTCCCTCAGTCCTGCTGCTGCTGTAAGTGTCAAGAAAGCCTCTGCCGGCGATGGCAAAATTCATATCTTGCAAAAAAGGGTAAGCATTATTTGATTTTAAGGCGAAGCTTTAATGCATTTCCTTTCTTCTATGTCGTCAAATAAAAATAAATATGACATAGAAGTTGTAATAAAATACATTTTATTACGCCGAGCCTAAATCAACTTATGCTTTAACTTACTGCATTTGAAATTGTATTCGTGTCACAATAGAAGTAATAGTCTTATAATTCAATAATGAATTTCAACCTTTTCTTCTGGCACAATACCCTTTTCGAAGCACATTTTCACTATCTTCACATTTATGTAATTAGAACATAAGTCTTATAATTTCTCTATTTGATTACAGTTGGGTCTACCAGCAGAACTCCCGTTGGAATTCATAAATGGTGGACACGGTGTCAAAAATCCATTAGCAACTGAAGCCAACGCGAGACAAAGAGAAGAGGAGAAGAATAAACAAGTATTAGTTAGCGAAGATGATCCCACGAAGTTCGTTTGCAGGGTCTGCTCCAAGAACTTCACTTTACAGAGGCTGCTGAACCGACATATGAAATGCCACTCAGATGTGAAGCGATATTTATGCACCTTCTGCGGCAAAGGGTTCAACGACACGTTCGATCTGAAAAGACATACGAGGACGCATACCGGTGTCCGACCCTACAAATGCAACCTCTGCGAGAAATCGTTTACCCAAAGATGCTCTCTGGAATCACATTGTCTGAAAGTACACGGAGTTCAACACACTTACGCGTACAAAGAAAGAAGGACTAAGGTAATTATCACCTCTCTATTTCCTATTTGAAAAACTCCGTATGTCAATGAGTACCTACATAATTAATTGTTAGCCATATCAGCATAAGTAAACATCGCCACTCCCACAACTCAAAAGTTGAAACAATGAGAGACTATTCCTCGTTTCATACAGTTTTCCTCAAAAATAATTAAAAACGTAAACTACGTAATAAAAAAACCTTGTACCTGAATATCGTCACTAAAAAAATCTATTTAATTAATTCCAGATGTACGTCTGTGAAGAATGCGGACACACAACATCAGAACCTGAAGAACACTACATGCATCTAAAGAAACAGCACCCTTATTCCCCCGCGTTGCTCAAGTTCTACGACAAACGACACTTCAAGTTCACTAACGCGACGTTTGCAAACCAGCTCCTAGGACAGCTGCCAATGCCAGTACACAACTAAACATACATTAATGATAATTTCATAACTGTTATAATTAGCACTTGCAATCATTAAGGACATTTTGTATTATGGATCAAAGTATACATGGACATTCTATGGGTATTTCTCTTTTTGCTGCAATAACTACCACGTCCAAAACATAAGAACAATTTGTCTCTAATGAATACAGGTCTCAAACAACAGGTACCAATTAAGGTATCGGATTTTTTCAACAACATGGTCCATCAAATCCATCTATTGAATATGGCATAATTAAATGTACTTAACACTACGAATTTATTCCGTCCGTTTTAAACGTATAAAATATTTTACAAAAACCCAGTTCGTAATTTAGTTCAATTTGATCCTGCACACTCGAAATTCCTCTTAGTTATGTAATTGATTTTGTCTTCCAAACTACTATTGTAGACATTCCGTTTTTAGATAATACAGATTTTTTTGTATTAAACTACGGAACAGTATCCATGTTTTGTTCCATTGAAAAAATACCTTAATTTTTTAACAGTCAATGTGAAATAATCCACTGGCCTATAGTTAGGCATGACTGCAATTAAAAAATCAAAGTATCGGGTATTATGTGCAATCTTTGGTGATGGTACGGGATTATGTTTAAGATTAGTATTAAGTTAGACTAAAATAGCTTTAGTACGATTGTCTCATAGAAATCGATTGTAAGTTTCATTTCAAACCAGCCAGGACAGACAGGCGAGATAGTCGTGATGACAGTGATGTAGTAAAAGTGGATGGTGCTAGATACAATGTACACGTTGCTGACTTGAAATGAAGCGATTTATGGATCGGATGACACTTCTTGTCCGACCCATAAGCAAAATATCAAAGCTTTTATGCTTTGGTATAATTTAAATCCACGGTAAGGAATCTCTTTCCTCGTTTTAGTGATACTAGCTCCTAATTATTTCTCAAATTAATAACACAAATTATGTCACAATTTTAATTTGTATTGTAACTATAGAAAAATGTTATGTTTGTTTTTTGTTTTGTACTTTAATAAAGTCCAAATTTTTTAAATTCGATGGTGTCGCCCCGTAGCGGCGTCACGACATGTCGTACCAAGTTGAACTGCATTTCTAGAAGTATTTATATTATTTAAATTATAATATTGATCGGTTACAGTTTGTGTTGTGAGTGTGTGTGAGAATTATGTATTGTGTAAATGTGTTATTTAATGCGTCAATTGTTATAATTTTAATTAGACATCAAGGTCGCCTTGATGAAGCGCTTCCGAGTTTTTGAAAGAGGGTATAAAAGACTATGATGCTCAATTGATACATTTGCTATTTCAAAGCGAAGCTTGTGGATAAATTAGGTACTTAAAAAATTGTAAATATGTCTAAATTTAGAAAATAGTAGTAAAATTTCGAGAAAGTAATATTACCTAATTATGTTAGTACCTACTTAGCATTTATGAGATTTTTTAAAAGGATATTGTTAAAGTATTTTGTACAATTGGTAAGATTGAATAGATCTGAACTTTTTATATTGGCTTATCATTGGTCGATGCGCCGACGCGGTCTGTAACATTTGTGATAGCGCAATGCCTTCGTTATACATACTTGTCTGTTGCATTTATTAGCATTTCGATACAATTTCAAACTGTATTTTAAGAAACAAACAATTTGTTACTCTGTATTGATAAGCAATATATCATCAATAAAACGTCCGTTGTTTTAATACCTCCTAAATGACAAACAAAGAAAAAACAGTCAATCAATTAAAATCGTTATTTGAGTCGATATAATTAGCAACTATCAAAAGATAGTCACCTAATTTGACTCTGGGGTAAAACTGTTCGAAGTTGATTTTACCCCTGAGGGTACGATATGTCTCATAATGATGATGACATAATAATATTTTGATTCCAATTTCTCAGTCATCGTTATTGCTCCAAAGCTTTAAGACGTACCAAAATGGACGTGTCCATTAAAAATCAACTAATGAAAGAATATGTAAAAAATTTCATTAATATTTTCCGAATACTAGAAATAACTGGATTTTGTCGGTTTGTGATTAGAAAAGGCAAGATTATCGAAAGAAACACAAAATTGTACAACATTTTTGTTTTATTCTACGCCAACGCCAGTGCATCTTATCTGTTGTGGTTCTCCAATCCGAAAGAAAAGTACCTCAGTTCAGTCGAGTATATAGTAATATTACATTTTACGATATTTGGAAATTTACTTATCTCTGACATTACTTTTGGTGACCAATACGAAGGTTTGGACTTGATGCTAAACACTATAGAAATTGATACATTGCTTGGAGCTGAAGAAACTGCGTTTATGCGAAAAATATCAATCATCTTGTATAGAGTTATAGTGGCCGCTATAGGACTCACTCAAGTGTTCGTCGTGGCTTACATGTACTACATATTCAACGTTTCCATCGCGATACATGTGGTGGGAAGTTTTTACTTTCTTTGGATGTTTTTTGCTTACGATGAATTTTGTTTCTTCATTTACTTATATTCCTTTCTAACTACAAGAAGTCGATTCCTGAATGTAGCTTTAATGAAAATAACAAATATTAAAATGGAATACATTCCGAAACAGTGGCTGTTCCACACGTTGTTTTGGAAGGATGAATATGATGACCGGGTGACTTTCCATACTAGACCTGACACTAAAGATTTTTGTATCGTTCTCAAAATGTGTTTTGATCTATTACGACGGATAGAGAATTGCTACAGTTTTGCTGTAAGTTTTCTAAAACTTTTTTTTTTTTAAGCAACCCGACTTCCATAGTGTCCGTTACCCAGGCCAGATGTTGTCAAAAATGGTCATTTGAATCATATAGATAATTAGTTTTGTGGCTTCTGTAATTGTTGCGCACATTTTTAAATTTGTTGCGCTTATAGTTTTTTAATTATTTCACAAAAACATTTCCTGCTGGCGTAACGTTACGCCAGCCAGACCTTTTTCTTTCTAATGGGAATATTTAAATAAATATTAGCTATAAAATTAGTTGTCTAGATGAAGTAAATGTTGTGCCTTATTTTGTATTTGTTCTTTCTTCGGTTGCGAAGTTATTCGAGATTTTGCTGGGGTAACGTTTTTGGTTTTGCTAGATCTTTGAAATGGTTAAGCGGATTCTTATCATATTTTGTACATGACTTCTTAGGACTTAGTTTAAATTTGTTCTGCAATAATAAAACCAAAATATTGCATATCTTAAAGGTTATTTCATTTAACAGAAAAACACTTCAATTGGTCCCAGCACTCTCAATAAGAAGTCTAACGACTTACTTTAAACGTTATTTTAAAGCTTGTAACTGCCTTCAAATGTATGTGAAGTTTCATTAGTATCCTGTAAGTATTTAACAAGTTATGATGATATTCAGTTCTTCACGAGCACGGTCTTGATGCGCGCGGTGTTATTTGGCCACTGGATTAGATATATGAACTGAATGTTATGTCAATTATTAGTTTTTTAGATCAGTTGTATATCAGTAAATTTTCAGCTCAGTACATTGGATAATTAATGAGATAATACGATTAAAGTCATTAGGAAGTGAATGACCGTGGTAACCCGACCAAGTTTAGGTGGTTACGAAAAAGCGAAAACGCAGAACATTATACTATCTTTTGAAATGTTTAGTATAATACACCTTACAATTTCAGTACAGACGCGTACACTGTTAAATACATAATAATAACATAATATTATCTGTACTATGAAAACATTATTATTATCTTCCCAGTTGCACAAACTTATCAGAAATCACCGTTAGAGCATGCCGTTCGGTGGGACGCGGGAGGGGTGGGGTGAAGGGGTAATACATTGTTTGCATAACGTACTAAACATGCTCCATAAACACATAATTCATTTTGTAGAGTGCGCGTGCGCTTCGGCAGTTCCGTTTCCTGTTTTTGCAAATATTTATCGAGTGCGTGAGAGTTATTGTATAATAACAAGTGTGGCGAATTACTGCTAATGTGGAGTGCTTGTATGATGATTGTATTGATGATCATAATTATGGTGCGGGCTGCTTGATGAATTCACGAACAAGGTAAGCTTGCATAATGTAACTATAGAAATAGTAGCAAAATTATTATTAATATGTACGTGTCGTTAGGTACTTATCTAAAACTGTATTTTTTAAGGCTTAAACATTTGAATTTAGGAACTTACTTATTATTTTCTGTTTTTTTCGTACTTAATTATTACCTGGACTGGAATTCTCAACAATGATAACGATATATTTATCCTTTACTACACAGTGCCTATAAAAAAGTCGCTTCCAGTTTGTCTGTCCCTGTTTGCTTGGATCTTTAAAACTACGCAACGGATTCTGAAGCAGTTTTTTTTAATAGATAGATTGATTCAAGTGGAAGGTTTTTGTGTATACCTACATTGTCAACATATGACTTGAAACTTGATTAATTAAATTCATGCCTTAGCGACCGATTTTTTTCGTTATCAATGTCGGAAGTTGGGACTACCGCAACAGGTAGGTACGTAGGTATTTATTTCCACAAACTCCTTGGACACGTAGACTTTAAGAAATCCATGAAAATTACCTAGTTGCGACACTCGCGTTGACATAAACTCGCAAATAGATGACGATTCGAATTGCAAATATGGAGCAAAACTACAATTGAAACCCGATTAAGGATTTAGACAAAAAAAAATGTACTCTTTCTTTTTATTGTAGGCATAAACAGAATGGCAACAGAGTTCATAGCAAATCTTGCTACTGCAAAGAACTTCAGCCAAAAACTCTACAACCAAAGAGATGTACTTTTAAGTAATATCTTTTGTGCAAATTTTGAAGCAAATAACGAAACTACTTCCAATGTTATAAATTGCGCATGTAATATTACAAAAATATTAGAAGAAATTTGTATTTCATACTTTTCCGCTACTAGAAAAAGAATTTGCTCAAACGCAAATTGCTCTAGCCACAAAAATAAAGAGATATTTGAATGCAAATACTTGCCATTGAATATAAATCTCATAAAACAAAAAGGTATTTCAAATTTACAAGAGTCTGTAGAAGCAGGAATGAAAAACGATTTCTCGCCACTTTGTGTTTCTTGCAGAACAGGCACAGTTTCATTTAATTATCATTTGAACCATTTAATAATATTTGAGCTTCATGATATTAATATACAGCTAAATGATATCCCCATTAATATTGAAATTAATCATAGATATTATGTGATATTGGCAGTCATTGAATTTAATCCACCTTTCAGCTTCGAAGGAGTTGGCCACTACAAAGCTCATTGCTATCGAACACAATCTAGAACTTTTCAATGTTATGACGATATGTATAGCAAAATTCAGAAGAGTCAGAATAATTTAATGCCTCACGCGATTATTTATACATTACAATCTGATAATATCTAATTTATCTAAAATACAAAACTATTTTATAGATTTTGTATTATCACTTGACGTCTATTTACTTTAAAATTGTGAATTTTAATGCTAGTCACATTCATTTATAGATTTGTGGTAATAATAATAAAGAAAATCGTCTCCAATCTTATGCAGTCGGAAGCAATGTGTTTTTTATTAAATTAAAGATGGCGAACACATATTTCACACTTTAGAACCTAAATCATCGACTGACGTAAGAATCAACAAAATCTGCTTACGCTTATGGTCTCTCTAGAGCGCCAACTAGACCTCTGTTTATGACAACTTTTGTTTCACAAAGTTACTTACGTATTTGTATACTCATTTTACAAAATGATCTGTGATTTTTTATACAAAAACCAACGAAGTTTTAGAATGTACCTCACGTTGACTTTTTGAGATTATAATTAGTTAAAAGTAATACTTACATAATTATTTGACTGCAGTTTAATGTTACTTAATTTTATTATTTTTGATCTGTGATTTTTAAATAGTTTAAGTTCATTTTATGTGTATAAACTTAGGAAAAAACAGTAAGACTAACTGTGAGCATTTTACTACATTGTGATGTCATTTAATATTACCATTGATCTGTGATTTTAATTGATATAAGTAAGTATTAGTAGACATACGTAAGTTTAGTGTTAACTGAAAAAACCATTGTATATTATTTATTGTCTGTGATCATTACACATTCCAATATGTGTACATATTTAAATAAAAACTGTAACTGTGTACTGTGTATACTGAAATCTATAATTTAAATAAAAAATAATAGAAAATTAAAAAAAGCAAAATTACTATCTGTAATTTTAATCTGTGATTGTTTTTAAGTAGTATAATAATACTTTAAAAGTTCAATTGTAATGATTATTTTACCTGTCAATAAAAATTCTTTAATAATCCTGTAGTTTTTTTAAAAAACTTTTGTACATGTCTGTACTAATTTTGTAACACTATCCTACATATTTTAGAAGGTACCATAATGTTCTGCGTTTTCGCTTTTTCGTAACCACCTAAACTTGGTCGGGTTACCACGGTCATTCACTTCCTAATGACTTTAATCGTATTATCTCATTAATTATCCAATGTACTGAGCTGAAAATTTACTGATATACAACTGATCTAAAAAACTAATAATTGACATAACATTCAGTTCATATATCTAATCCAGTGGCCAAATAACACCGCGCGCATCAAGACCGTGCTCGTGAAGAACTGAATATCATCATAACTTGTTAAATACTTACAGGATACTAATGAAACTTCACATACATTTGAAGGCAGTTACAAGCTTTAAAATAACGTTTAAAGTAAGTCGTTAGACTTCTTATTGAGAGTGCTGGGACCAATTGAAGTGTTTTTCTGTTAAATGAAATAACCTTTAAGATATGCAATATTTTGGTTTTATTATTGCAGAACAAATTTAAACTAAGTCCTAAGAAGTCATGTACAAAATATGATAAGAATCCGCTTAACCATTTCAAAGATCTAGCAAAACCAAAAACGTTACCCCAGCAAAATCTCGAATAACTTCGCAACCGAAGAAAGAACAAATACAAAATAAGGCACAACATTTACTTCATCTAGACAACTAATTTTATAGCTAATATTTATTTAAATATTCCCATTAGAAAGAAAAAGGTCTGGCTGGCGTAACGTTACGCCAGCAGGAAATGTTTTTGTGAAATAATTAAAAAACTATAAGCGCAACAAATTTAAAAATGTGCGCAACAATTACAGAAGCCACAAAACTAATTATCTATATGATTCAAATGACCATTTTTGACAACATCTGGCCTGGGTAACGGACACACTTCCATAACAAACTATAAAATGAAAAATAACTTTAATTGCGGAAGTCGGTGTCGGTTAAGCTACGCTTGCCGGGGTCGGTCCGTGGATGGGTGACGATCTTTACATACCGAGACTCCTCCGTGCCTCGGAAACCACGTTAAGCCGTTGGTCCCGGCTGTCATTCGTGGATCTTTGACAGTAGTTACGGGTCATCAGAAGCCCGATGGTCTGACAACCAGTCCAAGCCAACCAAGTGACAACCAAGGGGTATCGTATTACCCAGTTCTGGGTTGTGGAGGTCAGATAGACTGTCGCTCCATGTAAAATACTGTAATTCACCTGCACCCGGTTAGACTGGAAGCCGACCGCAACATAGTTGGGAAAAGGCTCGGCAGATGATGATGGTGTCGGTTTTTTATTTTCATTTTTGCTTCCGACTGAGGAGGTAGGAGTGAGCCCAGAGGGTTTTTGAGCAAGCATATGCAGGGCAAAAAAGTTGATAGCTGAGTAGGTGTGGCATTTGTAGAGGACACCTGATATATATTTGAAAAGTTTCAGATAAGAGACCCGTGGTCAGGAGTCCACTTTCAGATTTCGAAAATGGACCAAAAATAAAGAGATCTTCAGAGCCGTTGATTATTATATGATCGTGTTCGGCCTAACCCATAATGTCTTAAATCGGCAAATCTGATGAAGAAATTGTGTGCTTCCCTTAAATCTGACGACTTTGAAAACTCAGATTTGGACTACTTATTTTGTAAAAGTTATTCTGTGCAATAGTGTAAAATGTCCTGATAGTGAATGTACAATGTGTTTTTTGATATCCCATAACTCTAGGGTATTAATGAGACCACTGACGGATTGATGGAACCTTTTGGGAAATATATCAAAACTTCATTGATTTAGTAAAGTACCCAAAAGTGGTCATAATTTTCCATTTATCTCTAAATCAACCAATCGAATAGCTTTGATTGAGTTAACTAGATTTAATGAAAGATTATGAGATACAAATTTACTTTTAACCCGTCGCGCGTCAATTAGCAGACACAATTGAAATTCTATTGTTATCTGTACACATGGTGTACAATCGACATTTTAAGAGTTAACCGACTTCAATAATAAGGAGGTTATCTATTCATCTGTACATACAGGTGAATGTTTCAGATCAGCATGGATGGCCAAATCCGAAACTATGGTAATAGCGAAATATACTAGGGAGTCTTGGGGCTGATTTTGATGAAAACTAAAACTGATTCATTCGATTTTTGAAAAATCTATTTGTCGAGCTAGGAATTTAAATCGTAGGTTTTAAGCAAAAAACAAACCCTGTATTATTGCACCGCCCGACAGTGTTACTAACAAGGATCAAATTCTGGGAAGTACCTAATAACATACGGAAAAGTTAAGTAAAGGGCGCATTTTTAACAAAATACAATTTATTTTAAATTAGTAATCGTTTTTATGTGACTAAAATATAGATGATGTGGTCGTTTGCACAAGCAGTAGTTATTTGCTTGTTAACTTATGTTTTTAATATAACAAATTATATTTTTATTAAACTGATCAATTTTGTTGTTTTGTTTCGAGTTGATCTTAAAAATTCACACTTTCCTTTATTTTGACGTGTTATTACTTCTCAGGATTTGATCCTAATAAGCGAGTCGGACTGTTTTAATGCAGGGTGTTTTTTTTTTCAAATTAATGATTTCTATTCCTGCCTAGACAAATTTTAGTTTTTTAGATTTTAACATTTTTAGTTTTCATCAAAGTCGGCCCCGAGACTGCTTTAAGTATGTTTTGCTATTTACTATAATTTCGGATTTGGCCATCCATGCTGATTTGAAACATTCACCTGTATATATACAGACGAATTGATAACTCCTTATTATAGACGTCGGTTAAAAATAAATTTGTATCGCTAGCTGCGAGTTAAATATAACTCGCAGCTAGCGGCCTAAGCAGAAGTGTTGAAGCTTATTTAACAAAATTCACAAAAACGAACTATTTTTTTATCGTGGAGAAATGCTCATGCACTACCACGGGGAGATAGTGCAGTTATGTGGGAATCCAACCCATAAAACTCCACGGTGTCCTCCTCTGCCGATGCATGCATGCATATCTGGGCACAGTTAGTCCCCCTGCGACGGGTCACGTCATTGGCCCTGCCGCCTGCCAAGTTTCGGCCGCAGAGGATAGGGAGAGCGGCCAACGTCATACCGACACTCCTCCTCCCCTGCAGCCCCACCGCGTCCGCCATCAGACTGTGGCGACTCCGTCGAGGCCGCGGAATGTAGGGAGAGCGGCGCACCGAAATACCGGCACTCCTCTCCCGGCGCTGCCTCCAGCCCTCAGCCGCGATGCCTCCCATACGACATCGCGGCCCGCCTCAGTTGCGACGTCGCCCAAGCGGCCCCGCAACCTACTTGTTGGCCGCTACGTCGTCAGCTTACTGCGAAACGAGCGGCCCCTCCTCGGGTTCCTCTTCGCTTCACCGTGGGTGACCAAGCCACGGCTACTGAGCCCCCCACCTTGAGAATGCGGGAACCTACCCCCACCGGGGGGAAAACAAACTATCACTAAGAATTAGGGGCGATATCAGTAAAGATATCGAGTGTAGAGGTTTGTAGTTACAATAAAACCTTCAACAGAAGTGTTACAACCTAAACAAGGTATTCGTTAATTTTAGTACCTAATTGTGGTCATCTTTGCCGGCTTTATCAAACAATTGACGGGTACCTCTAAATATTTTTTTTTTAAAGTTGATAGCTCGTTAGATAGCCCTTAAGATACGGATGTTTTCTAAATAATTTGTTTGCTTAGTGACATAGTAAAATTTTGAAATAATCAACCCCGTTTAAGGTGTAGGTACGCCGACGATGTTTTAATTTTACTTTATTTTCCTTTTTTTGTTTTACTTAGCTTTTAATCATTACTTTCAGTGTTTGATATTTTCAAATTTCTGAATACAAATCTTCACAAAAGGGTCAGCTTCAAATTCAGATAGCAATCAAAGCTATTCAGTTCGTCGATTTAGAGATAAGTAAATGCAAAATTATGACCACTTTTGGGTACTTTCCTAAATCAATGAAATTTCGTTATATTTTCCGAAAGGCTCCATCAATCCGTCAGATATTTATAAATATATTCACTATCACGACTGTTACACTGTGGCGGAATCTACATCGCCACATACTTACGAACTACGCGTCACACTGACGTCACGCAATTCTGTATCGCGCAATTAGTTTCCGCGCGACTAGCATATTATACAGGGTCCCGACATCAACCGTCGCGTCGCCGTCGGGCAGTTGCCCATCAGACACAACACCCCTCTGGTCGGAGGATCCTCCCGTTTCAATGGAGGATGAGTGAACTTTACACCCTATTGCATAGAATAACTTTTATTCGCCCGCCCTGAATATCCTTTTAAAAATTGTCCAAATCTGAGTTTTCAAAATCGTCAGATTTAGGGAAAGCCCACAATTTCTTCATCAGAGTTGCCGATTTAAGGCGAAAGCGCCAGGGTAGCCCACGATATTCAAAATGTCTTACGTTTTTTGTAATTTGCAAATTTGCAAGTCAGTATTAAATAAATAAAAATAAAATAAATAAAAATAATTATTTATTGAGACTAATAAGTTTGTTACAAATAAAAATTCACAGATAGCAGACAGCATCTGCAGCCGAACTAGGTGTAAACCTGTATCTCGGCATACAGCGCCAATCCTCTCAGATGTTAATAAAAATAAAAATTAAGCCAACAAGTACAATTTTGTTTCAAACCTAATATCTTAGGGACTAATTTAATAAAATAAAAATAAAAACAAAACTAACAAGGAAGAAAAACAATGTGTTGGAGAGTGTATGCGTGTGAGTAAAGGTTAGGTTGTATGTTGATCTAAATATGATTCGCGCACGTATCAAATATTTATTTATAGAATTATAATCATAAAAATCATCAATAAAACTCTCTAAGTTCATATTACCCTATTGAATGACTATTTCATGAAATCATGAGATTTAAGGTCACTTCTAACTTACGGAGTTGAATTGCTGATTCTAATTATTATAATTCTGTAAATAAATATTTGATACGTGCGCGAATCATATTTAGATGCATACAACCTGACACTGACCTGCAAATTGCAAAAAACGTAAGAAATTTTGAATTTCGCGGTTAGGCAGCACACGAGCATATGAAGATAATTTTATTTTTGATACATTTTCGAAACCTGAAAGTGGACTCTTGACCAAGGGGCTCATAACTGAAACTTGCAAATATATATTCGGTGTCCTCTATAAATGCCACACCTACTCAGCTATTAACTTTTCGCCCTGCATATGCTTGCTCAAAAACCCTCTGGGCTCCCCACCATTAACACCGAAATTAAAGTTAGTTTTCACTTTGTAGTGTTTTTACCCTAATCCTACCCAAGTAAAGTTTATAAAAATATGGGACCAAAAAAGAATTTTCCAAATCGGTCCAATCGGAAGACATACATAAAAAAAAGATTCCGACGAATTGAGAACATCATCCTTTTTCAAAGTCGGTTAAAAATATCGCTCACTACATTATCCTAGCAATCATTGATTAAATAGTAACGTGTTTTACATTTTCAGCTCGTTTTATGTGTACTCACGATCGCAATCGGCTCTTTGGTGGCAGTTCAAGCATTTATTATGTATATTCAAACATCTGACGTATGTATAACCAGCTTATTTAAATGAAATCATATATAAGTACCTACTTTACTTTTTCCAACAAAGGCTGTGACAAAGGTCTTGTAATTTACTAAGGCATTATAATTTTCCAGACAATGATAATGAGGGCGACGGCTATGTTAGGCTGGTCAGGCGCGAGTTGGTTTCACTTACTGACAATAAGCTTTCAGTCAGATTTGTTCTTCAGGCAAATAGAACAAATGAAGCTCATCTGCGCTTACATACAATTACAGCCGAATACTTCTGGTTAGTACAATATGATTACCGTAGGTATAAGTACGGTCGGTGACCCGAGACGACTATCCACCCTACCTAGCAATTTACTTGCTGAGGTGGATACTTATCTATGTTCACGACTATACCAGCAGGGTAGAAGGAACACCACACTACATCCTAACCATTTTCAATTTTGGGTGTCCTGTAGGCCTAGACAAATGGCATTCTTTGGAGCGATTATATTTCTACAAACGCTATCGACGCATCTCTATGAAATTTATACCCCATACATTTTTTGGATTTTCTTGGTACTAACGTCATCGCTAATCGAATGTTACTTTGTCTAGGCCCGCTGTGATATTTTCGCACCCATCATTAACGTCTTTGCATTGGTAACGCCAAATATTTAGGTTTCCGTACCTCAAAACTAAAAAACGGAACCCTTATTAGATCACTCGTGTGTCTGTCTGTCTGTCGATCGGTCTGTCTGTCTGTCCGTCTGTCACTAATGGACCGATTAAGTTGAATTAATACACGTATGAATTCTGTGACCCAAACACGAACGTGTAACATAAATAATTTGAATATGGGGGTCCCTTTTGGGGGCAAATAAGAAAATTTTAAAAAAAGTTTTGCAAACTGTACCGTGTGTCACATATCAAATGAAAGGACTTAATGTGACGGTTTCTAATAGATTTTTATTATAATTTTAAAATAAATTGTTTTAAAGTTATTTAATAAAATAGACGAAAAAATTTGACCATTGACTGACACGCACTTGGCCGATTTTTTTAATTTAGCTACGATTACCCTCGTCTTTGCTAAATTATTAAGAAGGGTGACCAAAGGACTTTATATAGAAAATTCAACTAAATTAATGTAAATCTTCAAAGTAATTTAAATCTAATAGGTAGGTTGGTACAGTAATTATCTTGCGACATAAATGCGGTTTTTTTTTTACAGTTCCATAACAAAATGAATGTTAACTATTAATGTCTTCGTTTTTTCAGCTAAAAACTTCAGATTGACGAAAGACATATTAAAAATTTTGGAAGTAAGAGATGCCAATGTTTCCATATACGGTATGTTTTCCTTCAACACTGGCCTTGTACTGACACTTGCAGCTTCTACCTTCGTGTACATTACTGTTCAGCTTCAACTGGCCTTTCCCAACTTGAAAGAAGTGCACAAAGTTGAAAACGTCACATTAACTCCCCCCGAGTTTGATTTTGATCCGGTCAAGGTAAAAGAGTTTTGGTTCTTTTAAAATCATAGATTACCTACTAATTTTTATGTAGGTAGAAATGTCTATAGGTTATTTTTTTTAAGAACCGTTTGTCATTAAAGAATTCGATAAAATTATATGAATATTTTTTTTCAATACACTTCCTCGAAAACTGGTTCATATCGCACTACGATTAGGTTCACAATGCAATATATTTCACACGCGTGTGATTTTTCATTTTCCAACACGTGTGCGGGAATAAAAATTGCCACAGATAACTTATACCTATACATGGTCCAAATTGATTCAATGCCTCTATTCACACCGTTTCTATTCAGAGGTGAATGTTTTTTTAATCTCGACAAAGAGTTAAGCGTCTTTACGGCGTTAATATTTTTTGAATATTTAAATAATATTAAAACCATGATTATTACAATAAAAAAAAAACGTTTATGAACAAATTAACATTTATTTGTGTTATAAACTCAAAAATATTTGAATTTTCTATTGTTCATATTAGGGTGTTTATCGGCTTTAAATACCCTTGCTTCTCCTTCGACCTGGCGAAAGCAAAGCGCGGAAAAAAAAAGAAAATTTAATCATACTCGTAGTTTCCTAATAATTCATGACTAAAATATTTTTCGTTATTTTATTTTATTTCTTCAAAAGTGTATTGAAAAATGTCGTTTGATACACGTGGACATTTGTAATTGCAGTTCTCGGCTCAAAAACAACCTCGCCTACGGCTCGGGTTAATTCCGCCTCGAATGCAATGACAAAAATTCTCCACTTATAACAAAATGTACTATTTTCATGTTACCCATCATTTACATAGACATTTTTCAGTGTGCAATTCATTCTAGAGAAATCTACATACTAGTAGATTTGCGTCGTTACATTTATTTTTCAGCCATTGCCATGAGTAGGTACCTACAACTAGAACAAATTATACAAGTTCAAGTTTTATAGTTATGCGGACGTGTCCAAAATGTTTTTGAAGCGTAAAATTGACGGTCGCATAACTAACAATGTGTTTTCCTTGGTATTAGGATGACTTCACAGTAAAAAAGAATATTATGGTGCTATTATTTCAACTGCCCTAACTTTTCACGAATATCGATATTTTTTGTCCTTGACATAAAATAAAGTAATGAATTTACCCTCCTTGTCGTGTTATTTATACATTTTGAGTAAATAGGCACCAAGAATTACATTATTTTCATGGTTTTAAGACAATATTCGTAAATTAATGGTTATTTTTGGGGTATTTTTTTATTTAGGCAAAGTTATTACCCATATTCCTAACATTGCCTAACGTGTTTATTCCAAAATAAATGTGTGCTCTGAATTTTGATGCAATCTAAAATGTAGCATAAGAACTGTAGTAGGTATAGGGCTCTATTATGAATAAAACATTTTGCAGTATTCTAGTAGGTTAACTTACTATAGGCAATGTTTGGCATGACTTTTTCTCAATCTCCATACATTGACAAATTATACAGGGTTACTGGTAACTCGACGTATTCCTTGCAGGACGTCATAGTAGGGTTAAAATGCAGCAAATTAGGCCACCAAATGTTCTACCGAAATTCAGTAGTTTTTGAGTTAATTCGATTTTTAGCTTTTTTATGAAAAATCCCAGATTAAATCATTTGGAGCCAATTTAAAAATGATTTACGGCGCGACTGTACTGAAATTTAAGTTAACATCATAGCTGACGCCGTAGCAGATCCTTGTTAATAATTCAAAGTTCAAAAATGCCAAAAACTTTGGCAAATATCACTAAAGAAACATTTAGTTTTTTGTGAATTTTGCTATTACTTCATACAAAATGTTGTCTAGTGAAAATAAAAATTACTACGCCTGATGTACAAATTACTAGGAAAATATCCTTGTCTTATCAGCTATTCAGAAAGGTATGATTGTCAATACTTTTGCATGTGTGACAGGGAAAGAATGAGTTTTATGAGGAGCAGGTAAAATTGCGAGACGGTCAACCTATTGTTTCATATTCGTATTATTCGTAGTTTTTACCTGCGCTTGAACCCCAAACACTCGGCAAGCTTTGTGATTGGTCACTATTGTTCTCCCGGCATGACACGGGGTGCGACTTTACAAAATCTGGTCGTCAGAGTCAGTTAGTTTCAACTCTACGTCGCGCAAGCTCGTGTTTTGTTATCTGGCTATTTCCTTAACTGATACTGCGTATCTTGCTCTTGTGCTGTGCTGTGCCTTCATAAGTGCTGACTATGGCTGCATATTCTAACCTTGAATACGCTGACATAATGTACTGTTACGGACTTAGTGACGGTAACGCTGCTCAGGCGCGGAGAGAATATCAACTTCGTTTTCCCAACCGCCGACTCCCACACGTTAGTGTTTTTGGATCGACTTATCGGCGATTATCTGAAACTGGCAGCGTCCAAAGAAGCAGGCAAATTGACACTGGTCGTTCTCGGAGATACACGGCTGAGGACGAAGAGCTGATTCTTCAACGTTTTATTGACGACCCCAACATATCGACAAACATCGTAGCGCGTGAGCTTGCTATGTCACAGTGGAAAGTCTGGTCTGTAGTTCACTTATCAGGCCGACATCCATACCACTATCAACCTGTCCAGTCATTAGAAGAGGGAGATCCGCCAAGACGGCTTAAATTTTGTCGTTTTATGCTAAATGCCGACGCCGAAAGCGAAAACTTTTTAAAAAACATTCTGTGGACCGATGAGTCATGTTTTGACCGTGATGGTATCACAAATTACCACAACTTACATTACTGGGCACCGAAGGCAGAAGCAAATCCTAAGAAACTGAAACCAACCGCATCCCAGCGTAGATTCTCGCTTAATGTTTGGATGGGTATTATCGACGTCAAATTAATTGGCCCACATTTTTTACCCCAAACATTAAATGGGGAACTTTATGAAGATTTCCTAAGAAATCATTTAACACCACTGCTCACGGATGTACCGGAAGACAGAAGAGCAAACATGATGTATCAACATGACGGATGTCCAGCCCACTTCCGAATCACAATTCGACAATTGCTGGATGAAACCTACCCAAACCGATGGATAGGGCGCGGTGGGCCAATTCCGTGGCCTGCACGTAGCCCTGATCTTACGCCACTAGACTTTTACGTCTGGGGTCATATGAAAGACCTAGTTTATGTGACCCCAGTAAATTCAATTGAAGAACTAAGGGAGAGAATAAGAGATGCAGCGGACCAGATGAGGGCAACAATCACATCAAGAATCACAAAAACTGAAGTGAGGAAGCGAATAAGAACGTGTATTAGAAACCGAGGGCAGCACATCGAACAAGACGTGTGAAAGTGTAGTAAAAGTTTTTAAACTGATATTTTATTATTAAAAATAATGCTAATATTCACGAAATAGTTTTATTGATTTTCCGAATAATCACCTTTTTGTGAGACGCACATAATGTAGTCCTTAACTTTGTATTAACTTTCATACCTTTCTGAATAGCTGATAAGACAAGGATATTTTCCTAGTAATTTGTACATCAGACGTAGTAATTTTTTTTTTCACTAGACAACATTTTGTATGAAGTAATAGCAAAATTCACAAAAAAACTAAATGTTTTTTTAGTGATATTTGCCAAAGTTTTTGGCATTTTTGAACTTTGAATTATTAACAAGGATCTGTCAACCCTAGCCTCGGGAATGTTAGGCATACTTGTTCGAAAATTATGCCAAACTTTGCCTAAACCACTTTTTCTCAATAAATATCAGTTTAATTTCATTACTAACAAAAAAATATGATAAAATTAACAATATTGTATTCAAATAACACAACATACATTAGAATTTAGACATATTTGAAGACTTATTTGAAAGTTTTTCCACGACTCTTGAAAACGTCTTGGGCCGTTCCGGTTTGACATACGAGTACAACTGTCAAAAATCCAACATAACGGCACCAGTTTTGGGTTGCCAGATAATAATTCTAAAAATCTACTAAAGTTTCGATTGCCATACATGTAAAATGAATGAGATATTACATCTTTTTCAGTTTAGGCAAACATAGGACGCTAGGCAAAGATAAGGCAGTCGACCGTACCTGTGTACTTGGGCACTTATTTTTAAAGACGTCCTGGAATCACCCGTTATGATGTGCTAAATCCTTCATGTTAACATTTGAGATTGTATGATAGCAATTCGACATCTAACATCACAACCAGTCCCCCTCCCCATTCACCTAAGGACTTCGCAGAGCTATATTATATAGGTAGTGCTCTCTCCACCTACATTTCCCCAGCTACTGTAGAAGTCTTATTTAAACTTGAGGGAGCCATAAATTCCATTTCACATGTGTAAGCAATAAATATATTGAGTATTGAGCCTTAATTGACTTATCTACAGCACAAATATAGAATCTGTGCTTCTACTGAAAATGTCTTGGAAATATCCATGAACACTTTGCGTAAGTAATACATACTATATTACTAATTCTCAGTTTTTCATAACCGTAGAATAACTTAACGTCTCATTAATTATCGTCTTATACACGCGGAGGACATACAACGCCCTGCGTGAGCAATATAGTAACGCGTACAGGGTGATGATGGGGCTGCCGCGGTACTGCAGCGCGAGTAGTATGTTCGCTGAGGCGCGCGTGGACGGCTTTCACGCCGTCATACGCAAGCGAAGTGCGTCTTTAATGGCGCGGGTGCGCGGCGGCCCCAGCGCCATCCTGACCGCGTGCGCCAGCCGGTGGGACTCATTACTGATGAGGCATTGGATAGGCCTACACGCGAAAGCAAGTGCCTGACACGTTATTGTTGTTATTTTTAAATTTATAAATGTTTCACTAACACTAGGTTAAGGACATTGTAACTAACAAAGTATGGAAGCAATTCTGAAATAAAATTTATTATTATTATTATATTGTCTTTCATATCTCGGGACCCTGGGGTCCCGGACTTTTGGAAGGCGTACGAGGAGCCGAAGCCAACTTGCAGAGGCCCCTTAGACAATTTTAAGTGAAAAGAAGGCACCAGCCGACGATTATCCCTGTATGCACTATGCAATTGCACCCAAGGACATCCCCCGGTTGGTGCAGAACTATTGCAGAACATGGAAACAAAACACATTGGGCCTATGGGTTTGGGTAGCTATAGTGGAATGGGTACCTTGAACTATGGAAGAACTATGTCCCCTGCCTGACCAATGTTATATAATATACACAGATAAATTGGCAGGGGCTGACTTGCACACTCAATAATGGGCCCCCGGAAACGGTCGCTAGAACATAGTGACGTAGCGACAAGGGGCAACATGTCCTGAGGTGCTTGAGGAGTGTAGAGGTATTCCACGGCTCTCAGAACAATCCCAGAGCCCGGAAGATGGTCAAAATCCCTACAAGCACTTACTGGAATACTTCCTTCCTCCGAGCACGTTTGCTCTTGCGAATCTCCACTCAAGCCGGCCAATAAAGCCAAGAATGAGGTGGGAGCTCTGTTCCCGTCAGTGTTCACTCCAGCCGGCCAATAAAGGCAAGCCAGAGGTGAAGAACAAGACTTCTCCCGGGAAATAGGGTCCGTGGGGTCGCTACTGCCCAACAGCTTGCCACATGCTGCCCTGCGGGTTCACGTATCTCTCTTGGTCTGACTCTTCACCCTAGACCTGTTTCGGCAAATTAAACTCCACCGGCACAGACCCAGAGTTCGGAGCGCGCAAGCCCCACCACGACGTCAACGTAGAGATACGGCGGTGGGGTTATTATTATTATCTTTGACGTATCTCGGGACACTGGGGTCCCGGACCTTTGGAAGGCGCACGAGGAGCCGAAGCCAACTCGCAGAGGCCTCTTAGACAATTTTAAATGAAAAGAAGGCATCAGCCGACGATTATCCCTGTATGCACTATGCAATTGCACCCAAGGACAACCCTCGGTTGGTGCAGAACTATTGCAGAACATGAAAACAAAACACATTGGGCCTATGGGTTTGGGTGGCTATAGTGGATTAGGTACCTTGAACTATGGAAGAACTATGTCCCCTGCCTGACCAATGTTATATAATATACACAGATAAATTGGCAGGGGGTGACTTGCACACTCAATAATGGGCCCCCGGAAACGGTCGCTAGCACATAGTGACGTAGCGACAAGGGGCAACATGTCCTGAGGTGCTTGAGGAGTGGAGAGGTATTCCACGGCTCTCAGAACAATCCCAGAGCCCGGAAGATGGTCAAGATCCCTACAAGCACTTACTGGAATACTTCCTTCCTCCGAGCACGGTTGCTCTTGCGAATCTCCACTCAAGCCGGCCAATAAAGGCAAGAATGAGGTGGGAGCTCTGTTCCCGTCAGTGTTCACTCCAGCCGGCCAATAAAGGCAAGCCAGAGGTGAAGAACAAGACTTCTCCCGGGAAATAGGGTCCGTGGGGTCGCTACTGCCCAACAGCTCGCCACATGCTGCCCTGCGGGTTCACGTATCTCTCTTGGTCTGGCTCCTCACCCTAGACCTGTTTCGGCAAAGTAAACTCCATCGGCACAGACCCAGAGTTCGGAGCGCGCAAGCCCCACCACGACGTCAACGTAGAGATACGGCGGTGGGGTTATTATTATTATTATTAAAAATTACCTACTTACTTGATTTTGTTAATTAAACGAGGTATGCATAAATATGAATGCAAATTAACATAGGTACACATAGATTAGGTATATTAGCTACTAATTCTGCTACTTAAATTTTAACGATTCTCACTCCGTTTAAACAGGTGTACAAAAAGTTATTGAATATTTTATGTTCGCGCGAATTATTCTGAAATATTGTGTTTAACTTATTATGAAGTCTGTAACTCTGTACCTGCCTACATCTTTAAAACTAATCTAGATTGTCAAAACTATAATATCTAAGTTAGATTCGTTTCTCCCGATTACTAACTATAGTAATCGAGAGAAACGAATCTTTTTTGTACTAACCTACCACGTGAACTCAGCCTTACCTACGTTTCATAGAGTAGGTACCTACATAATCCTTCAACATGGCTCGAATTGAGATGGAAAAACAGACAGTGAGTGATCCCTTAACAACAAAAGTTAGTGATGCGGAGGAAAATGAGTGACTAACAATGTAACACTTGACTACCAATTACTGTGGCAATTGTTCAAAATGGCGTAGGTAGGTATATGTATATTTGAACAATTGATTATTGTATTTCTTCGGTACACAGATTTCGTATATAACACGCAGCACTATGCGAACAGATTAGTACCAAATTTGACGCTAAAGTTAGAGCAACAGTAAAGTGAAAAAAAAATAAAGTAAAAATGAAGTGCGCTATCGTTTTTTTCCTAATCGCTGCAGCGTTTGTATACGTGGTAACTTACTATTTTATTATACTACGCACATTTTAAAAACGTTGTACCTTTACAATTATATTATTGTTAAAATTTTTATTATTAATTAATTTTCCCAACCTTTAGAGCGCTATGCCAGCCGACAGCGCGGCGACTACCCCGGAAGCTGCAGCCGACGGTAAGCCACAACATATTAACCAAATTAAAAATAAGGAGATCTTTTATTGTTTTGATTTTGTATTCGACGTATAATTTTTTTATGTTTGTATACTTAGTGATTTCACCGAGCATACCACCGAGTTATCCGAGGGATAAAATCAATCAATATTTTTTCCATAATTGAAAGATATTGCATCTGATATTGTTGTTTGCAGTCTTATATTGCTCAATGTGGTTATGCGTGTTTTTGTCATAGATAAAGCATCTAGTTGTTAATTCTTTGACGTTTTCTTTTCTAATTTTAAATTCATAACGCGTCAGTTTTAGGAACGGGACAAAGAAACGCGTTAAGGAATTTAAATGCATTCCCTTTATTTTAAATAAGTAGCTATATAATATTCCGTAGCTGAACCTATGGCTATAGTCAAAGAAACATTTTAAAAATTAATTAGGTTTGTAGGTACCCATATTGGTTGGTGGAAAACTCGTCTGCAGACCCTAAGGCCCCTAGGTTTTGTTAGACGTAGTTCGAAACATGCACCCGATAAAAGAAGATACCTTTCTTGGTCTTTTTTAGGACCTAATTACCGAAAGAGTTTACAGCTGAGGTACAGTCAACGGCCAGAAATCCACTTACACCGCAATTACCATTAACGCCTGCGCTATACGAGCTGCGGCGCCTATACACACTTACGCATATTTATCCGTGTGAGTGATGTTCTAACGCTAACAAGTTAACATGTCGTGTAACATCGCGCTACGAGTAGTTATAGATGTGGTCAATGCTAGACAAGGATGACAATATCAGTAACTTGTTTTTTTATCGCAGTCTGATTATTGTTTTCATAGAAATGCAAAATTTCAACTAGTGAATATAAGTTAACATCAGCTAGATCGGTAACGAGGCTGCAGTCGCTAATGTGATCCGGATAGATATGAGTTCGAATCCTAGTTGGGCCTATAATTATTATTATTTGTATGTTTTAGTAATTTATTTTAGTAAATTACTTTGAACAAATAGATATTACATTATAGGTAATTTATTATTATAATATGATAATAAATGAAACAAATTTTGATATGGTAACATTGTAATATTTTTAATACAAAAGAAATCCTTTACACTTAGTTATGTTATTCTTATAGTATTGATTGTTAAAAAACACATTTTATGTTACCTAAAGATATTATGAAAATTCTGATATTATTTAAGAGGTTATAGATTAATTATTCATTTTCTCAATGAAAAGAGGATTGAAACTTAACCTCAATATTACAATAATATAAATACTTTAACAAATACTAATTTGTTAAAGTTACGGCCACTATGTCCCCTGACACAAAATTACCCTACCTGTCTATGATTTTTAATATTTCGTGTGACCTCCGTTAGCCTCGATACAGCTAATGAGACGTCGACGCATAGACGCCACAATATTTGCACAAATATTTGTGCCGCGCAAACTATCCCATAACTGCATGCAATGGGATTTGAGTAGCTCAGGCCATCTCTCGTCCCGAGCTTCCCATCGTTGCACCATTAAACCCCATATATTTTCTATGGGGTTTAAGTCAGGGGACCGAGCTGGCCAAGAAATAACTTTAATTTTCTGGATGATTGCTAAACCATTCGCGAACAATGCTGGCACGGTGAATACGACAATTGTCTTGAACAAAACTTATCTCGTTTAAGTCTTCTGCGGGGTAGACATTACGCACCGTAGGCAACATTATATCGTTCAACACTTCCACATAGTTGACACTGTTGGCTCGCGTCGATATATAACTTAATTCACCGGGCCCTTGAGCACTTATCCACCCGCACATATTCACACTGATTCTGCCTGACTCCGTATTTGGTCTGACATTGCCTTCAGACCAACGCGTGTTATTTTTACGCCACAAATGCAGCCTTCCTTTTTGGCACGATTTAAAAGATTTTTTGTCGGTGAATATTGTCGTCTCCCAATCAAAGTCCAAATATTCCCGGGCAAAACTTAACCTCGCCTCTTTATGCCGTTGCGTTAAAAACGGTTTTTTAGCTGGCGTTCGGTGATGAAGACCTTCGGCATGGAGTATGCGGCGAACGGTGCGTACTGATGTGCCGAACTCATCGGTAAAACGCCTTGTTGGGATGAAACCATTCGTCTCATATTCAGCCACCTTATAACGTCGCTGAGGCTGGCTAATAAGAGGTGGTCTCCCGCTCCTCTCACGACTCTTCAGGCTACCTTCTTCCTCAAATCTCTTCACCCAACGACTAACAGTCTCTCTCTCTAAAAAAAAAAAAAAAAAAAACTTTATTACACACTTGCAACAAGCGATTTATCTACCATTATATTTTGTAGGTATCATCACATAAAATTAAAAAAATTAACTTACACATAAGCCGGTTTCATTCGATATTTGAGATAGGTATATTAAGGCCATTCGAACAACAACAAGATAACACAAACGCTCGTAACTATGTTCACCAACCAACAACAGCGAATAGTGGAATAATTTATGTAAACTAGTAAAGTAGTTAAAATATGAGGGTAGATTTACAAAGCGAAATTATCACTTTATTTCAAATCTACCCTCATATTTTAATAACGACGCTAAGATTGAAAATAATTGTAAAACGAAAGAATCTTCGTTTAGTTGTGGAATATTTAACATATTTGTTAGCAACTCAGCATTCTTATTTCACATATACTTAATACTTAAAAAAATATTTTTCATGTTTGATGTGAGACTCGAACCTGTAGTGCTATTCTGTAAATATCTCACCGTGAAAACAAGAGTGAAGTGATCTTAAAGTGAGCTGTCAATAGTGTCAACCCCTAGCATCAGGTGGAATGACGGCTCACTTCACGCTCACTTCACCCGAGTTATCACGGTGATATTTTTACGGAATAGCGCTACTGAACGTTCGCCATGCGAGGCACAGTGCTAACCACTGTAGCCACCGTAACGCTTACTTATCTAATTGAAATTTGTAATAACAATCATAAGCGGGCAACAAGTGGCCAAAGTGTAGTGTTGTCAAACGTTCTTAAAGAAGAAGGTCATAAGTACAACTAATATGCCTATGTCATAGTTTTGTTAGATTGTAAGTCGACTTCTGGCTGTTATAGTACCTACCTAAGTCAGAATTTAGTTTACCCGGAAGTGACGTGTTGATTCAATTATTTTTATTTTCTTTACAGCTGCTACATCAGCCGCCACCACTCCTGCAGCACCAGCAGGTACGGTACCTACCTAGGTAGCTTTTATTTGATAATAAATAACATGGCTATTCTGATAAACGTCATCTAAGCGTAAATAACAAAATAAAAAATAGCAAAAAAAAAAAAAAAAATAGAAAATAGTAGTAGCTAAATAGCTAGCCTACTACGGCCTCGCTGTTCCATGAAAGACGATCCGAAACTGAATTTTTGCCTTCGAGCATAAGTTATTAATCGGAGTTTTTCTACAAGCCTGTGTTAAGTAATCAGACATTTGGAATGAGTAGTTTGGAACTAAAATAAATACCTTGATAATAATAATTCGAGGAGCTCGTGGCTAAGTAATAACAGCCGTACGGATCGATCCATCAGGTTAAGCTACGCTTGCCGGGGATGGTCCGTGGATGGGTGACTATCTTTACATACCGGGACTAGTCTGTGCCGGGACTCCTCTGTGCCTCGGAAAACACGTTAAGCTGTTGGTCCCGGCTGTCATTTGTGGATCTTTGACACTCGTTACGGGTCGTCAGAAGCCCGAAAGTCTGACAACCAGTCTTACCAAGGGGCATCGTATTACCCAGTAATTGAGTTGTGGAGGTCAGATAGGCAGTCGCTCCATATTTATATAAAATACTGGTATTCAGCTGCATCCGGTTAGACTGGAAGCCGACCCTAACATAATGGGGAAAAGGCTAGGCAGATTGATTGAATAGGTAATAATTAGTGGAATGCTGCTCAAATCAAAATTAAAACTTGATTCAAGACCATTAGACAAATAACTAAACGACATATGAATTTTGACATTTCAGAGTCCGAAGCTGAAGCATCTCCGACCCCTGAACAAATCCCAAGTACGTAACATATTACTGAAAGCTTTCATAAAAAAAATCCAGACTACTTATTCATTCATTCATTCATTCAAAAAACCTGCCAATGAAGGGTTCCGTAGTTGGGATGAATTATCCCAAGAACAAACATAACACTGTAGTTGAAAAACATGTTCTCCCATACATTCCAACTGCAACTGTAAAATGTAAGTTCGTCGACTATTACTCGTTAACTTGTAAAGCCTACTTAGCTGTGCTAGTTTTCCTTTTAACATCGTTATGTACAGTAGGCTGCATCAATTGGGTACCCAAGTTGTATTAAAGTTTTAATACAACCCAATTGATGCAGCCCACTGTACCTATACTACTGCCGTGAATTTTTTCACATCCAAAAGCAACCATTTAGCTGGCAGAGGGGGGAACACTTAACTCTAACAAAAGTTAGCACTTCAAAGCATAATACTACGCAAACGGATCTCTGAATCGAAAAATGGTTTTTGAACGGCTTATCCGAGATAATATTATTATATACGAGAAAAAAAGTAGCATCGCCACTAACGTGTACGTGAGGTACACAACAATGTTTTTTTTTTCAAGATTTTATTTTACCACTGCCACTGTCGCCGTGATCAATTATATGTGCCTACACCTATACCCATGCCAAATTACAGCTTTCTAATACTAAGAGTCTCTGAGCTAAGCCGCAAGCAGACAGACAGACGGACATTAAGGGTTCCTTGTTGACTACGGAACCCTAAAAAACCGGTTACCTCTAAGTAATACCACATCTTAGTAGTAATACTGAGTACCTAGACAATTTAGAAGTTTTTCAACATGTTCCTACGGCCATCGCCTTTTGCCAAGTGGAAGTTCTACAAGCAAAGCAAAACTGGTTTCAAAAATTATGAAACGTCGCGCGTCCTACCCGGGCATCGAACAGACGCCAATTCTAAAATAACAGGGCGTTATTTCACAAGAATCAAATCTCATTTTGAAATATAACTATAAATGTCTGTTAATGTCAGGTAATTAGTCAGTATCCATTTTTTTGTTATTAGGTACTCTTTCAATTAAAAAAGACCAATTTAAAGAATGCTAGAATTGGTAAATTATCATTGTAGTTGTAGCAGGTGTTAGTTGTAGGAACTTGGTATAGATATTGGTATTGGTATAGAATGTAGGTATTTACTCAGCAGTAAATTATCATTATGAAGAATCGAGTTTGTGGCGGAATCTACATCGCTACATACGAACTACGCGTCACACTGACGTCACGCAATACTGCATCGCGCAATCAGAGTTTACCGCGCGATTAGCATATACAGGGTTACTGGTAACTCGACGTATTCCTTGCAGGACGTCATAGTAGGGTTAAAATGCAGCAAATTAGGCCACCAAATGTTCTACCGAAATTCAGTAGTTTTTGAGTTAATTCGATTTTTAGCTTTTCTATGAAAAATCCCAGATTAAATCATTTGGAGCCAATTTAAAAATGATTTACGGCGCGACTGTACTGAAATTTAAGTTAACATCATAGCTGATGCCGTAGCAGATCCTTGTTAATAATTCAAAGTTCAAAAATGCCAAAAACTTTGGCAAATATCACTAAAGAAACATTTAGTTTTTTTGTGAATTTTGCTATTACTTCATACAAAATGTTGTCTAGTGAAAAAAAAAATTACTACGTCTGATGTACAAATTACTAGGAAAATATCCTTGTCTTATCAGCTATTCAGAAAGGTATGAAAGTTAATACAAAGTTAAGGACTACATTATGTGCGTCTCACAAAAAGGTGATTATTCGGAAAATCAATAAAACTATTTCGTGAATATTAGCATTATTTTTAATAATAAAATATCAGTTTAAAAACTTTTACTACACTTTCACACGTCTTGTTCGATGTGCTGCCCTCGGTTTCTAATACACGTTCTTATTCGCTTCCTCACTTCAGTTTTTGTGATTCTTGATGTGATTGTTGCCCTCATCTGGTCCGCTGCATCTCTTATTCTCTCCCTTAGTTCTTCAATTGAATTTACTGGGGTCACATAAACTAGGTCTTTCATATGACCCCAGACGTAAAAGTCTAGTGGCGTAAGATCAGGGCTACGTGCAGGCCACGGAATTGGCCCACCGCGCCCTATCCATCGGTTTGGGTAGGTTTCATCCAGCAATTGTCGAATTGTGATTCGGAAGTGGGCTGGACATCCGTCATGTTGATACATCATGTTTGCTCTTCTGTCTTCCGGTACATCCGTGAGCAGTGGTGTTAAATGATTTCTTAGGAAATCTTCATAAAGTTCCCCATTTAATGTTTGGGGTAAAAAATGTGGGCCAATTAATTTGTCGTCGATAATACCCATCCAAACATTAAGCGAGAATCTACGCTGGGATGCGGTTGGTTTCAGTTTTTTAGGATTTGCTTCTGCCTTCGGTGCCCAGTAATGTAAGTTGTGGTAATTTGTGATACCATCACGGTCAAAACATGACTCATCGGTCCACAGAATGTTTTTTAAAAAGTTTTCGCTTTCGGCGTCGGCATTTAGCATAAAACGACAAAATTCAAGCCGTCTTGGCGGATCTCCCTCTTCTAATGACTGGACAGGTTGATAGTGGTATGGATGTCGGCCTGATAAGTGAACTACAGACCAGACTTTCCACTGTGACATAGCAAGCTCACGCGCTACGATGTTTGTCGATATGTTGGGGTCGTCAATAAAACGTTGAAGAATCAGCTCTTCGTCCTCAGCCGTGTATCTCCGATAACGACCAGTGTCAATTTGCCTGCTTCTTTGGACGCTGCCAGTTTCAGATAATCGCCGATAAGTCGATCCAAAAACACTAACGTGTGGGAGTCGGCGGTTGGGAAAACGAAGTTGATATTCTCTCCGCGCCTGAGCAGCGTTACCGTCACTAAGTCCGTAACAGCCGGTCGATTCTGTAAAAATCTCACCGTGAAAACTTAGGTGAAGTGAGTTTGTTTTTGCTAGGAATTGACACTATTGACAGCTCACTCCACGCTCACTTCACCTAAGTATTCACGGTGAGATGGTTATACAGAATCGCACTGCTGTACATTATGTCAGCGTATTCAAGGTTAGAATATGCAGCCATAGTCAGCACTTATGAAGGCACAGCACAGCACAAGAGCAAGATACGCAGTATCAGTTAAGGAAATAGCCAGATAACAAAACACGAGCTTGCGCGACGTAGAGTTGAAACTAACTGACTCTGACGACCAGATTTTGTAAAGTCGCACCCCGTGTCATGCCGGGAGAACAATAGTGACCAATCACAAAGCTTGCCGAGTGTTTGGGGTTCAAGCGCAGGTAAAAACTACGAATAATACGAATATGAAACAATAGGTTGACCGTCTCGCAATTTTACCTGCTCCTCATAAAACTCATTCTTTCCCTGTCACACATGCAAAAGTATTGACAATCATACCTTTCTGAATAGCTGATAAGACAAGGATATTTTCCTAGTAATTTGTACATCAGGCGTAGTAATTTTTATTTTCACTAGACAACATTTTGTATGAAGTAATAGCAAAATTCACAAAAAACTAAATGTTTCTTTAGTGATATTTGCCAAAGTTTTTGGCATTTTTGAACTTTGAATTATTAACAAGGATCTGCTACGGCGTCAGCTATGATGTTAACTTAAATTTCAGTACAGTCGCGCCGTAAATCATTTTTAAATTGGCTCCAAATGATTTAATCTGGGATTTTTCATAAAAAAGCTAAAAATCGAATTAACTCAAAAACTACTGAATTTCGGTAGAACATTTGGTGGCCTAATTTGCTGCATTTTAACCCTACTATGACGTCCTGCAAGGAATACGTCGAGTTACCAGTAACCCTGTATACAACGTCCCGACATCAACCGTCGGGCAGTTGCCCACCAGACACAACACCCGTCTGGTCGGAGGATCCTCCCTTTTCAATAGAGGATAAGTGAACTTTACACCTTGTTCCGCATGCTCTATAAGTTCATTAGAATTTCAAAAACAGTTCTACCACAATAAATATACGGAAAGTAAGGAAACTATGTAGGTACAAACGGTCCAAACTGCGCACTCACACAGACGCGCGCACCGACGAGGGCCCAAAGCGATAGTCGCGGTGCTCTCAGTATATTGACTGTGGCTTAGTGGTCTCGTCGATGCGCGCGTCTGTGCGTGTGCCGTTTCGTACGTTTGTTCGTAGTTTCCCTACTGTCCATATTTATATTGTAGTTCTACTTTCGCTAATATATCGCTAATATGTAGCTGTGCGGCTGTCTATATTACTTGCTGTAGGCATGTATCAACCGTCATACATAATAGGTTGGGGAAAAAGTTTCTTCGCATTTTTTAAGAAAATTCAAAACATTTTTTAATATACATTATTTACATTTATCTAAAGTATGTAGGTACCATTTTGTTCGATAACTTTTTGCCATCTTGTAGGTAGGGACATGATCCCATTGCAATAGAAATTTTGGGACTTCTGACCAAAATACCGCGACAAGTGGTTTTGGCAGTCCTCTCGTGATGTTAACCTGACACTGTCTAAAGAATTCTTGAAGAGACCGAAACAGGTGGAAATCTGAAGGTGCAAGGTCAGGACTATACGGCGGATGCATTAACACTCCCAGCCAAACTCTCTTAATTTTTGCTGAGTGGCTAAAGATGTGTGAGGTCTAGCGTTATCACGGTGAAAAACCACACCCTTTCTGTTAATTAATTCCGGCCGCTTTCTCTCAATTTCTTGCTTTAATCTCATCAGTTGTTCGCAGTAGAGTTCAGAATCGATGGTCCTGCCTGGTGGTAACAGCTCATAATGAATAATGCCCTTCCAATCCCACCACACACACAGCATCATCTTGTTGCGAGTTAACCCGGGTTTCGCCAGTCTGTGAAGCCTGACCAGCCTTTGACCACTACCTTTTTTGCACGTTCTTATTGTACCTGATCCACTTTTCATCAGCTTCTTCAAAAATGGTTCGGTTTCATTACGTCGTAATAAAGAATCACAAATGAGTACACGGTTCATTAGGTTTCTTTCAGTGAGCTCGTGAGGTACCCAAATATCGAGCTTTTTTGTGTACCCAGTTTTTTTCAAATGCGCCAAAACTGTTTTGTGGTCAATTCCCAGTTCTTCAGCTACGTCGTAACTACTGATATGCCGATCTTGCTCCACTTTTTCAAAAATGGCCTCCATTTTATCCGTAATAGGGTGACCAGAGCGACGTGCATCTTTGACATCAAAATTTCCGGATTGAAAACGCTTAAACCAAATTTGTGCTACTCTCACAGACACTGCACTGGGTCCATAAACATCGCAAATTTTTTTCGCGGCTTGCGTTGCATTTTTACCTTTTTTGTAGTAAAATTTTAAAATGTATCGAATTTCTTCATTAAATTCACCCATCTTGACAGTACGAAAAACATATGAAAATCACACATTTTCCTAATTTGAATTTGGAATTATGTTAAAATTTAAACTTTCAATGATACCAAAACCAGCCACATACAAATAGTAGTATTATTAGTATTTTAAGTTCATACTTAATATAATGCGAAAAAACTTTTTCCCCCAACCTAATATTTACAACTGGTACTGTACAACCGCGGATATTTACGGTGAACCACTTTTCGTCCTTATTACTAAGGTAATAAGGTTGAAAAGTGAAATGCAAATGTCCGATGGTACCTTCCTACAGTATCAGAATCTAATAGTAGCCAGTATTTATATGATATTATTGATTTTCAGAAAACATGCTGAAAGCTGGTTTTGAACTATGGAATGACTTTACCGACAAAGTGACGCACGCATTCGATCTTAGCAGTAAGGAAAATCTTTTTTTAGTTTGAAACCTATCAGCGTTCAAAACACTGTTCGTTTTGATTTATGGTCAAATCGCATGGCAAATGATTTTAATGTACCCTGTTATTTGCCACTACCACCTAATCAACATAAGGAATATCAGAACAAAATATATACTTAAGTTTCTTTTTTTTTTTATTAATGTAACAATATTCAATTTTCTACGGATGTTTAGAAGATAATTTTGATCCTCCTTACATATTGGACACAGACAGATCCCACCTATGCAGAAAATAACGATTTCCCCACAATACGTTTTTGCTATTTTTAAAATAATATTTCCATCTTTTACAGACTTGGGCCGTTAAGAATACCCTTCTAAAGCAACCATGGAAGAAACAATGATTTCTACTAATCGTTATTAAAAAGATTTAGTTTATTTGCTAATTAATATTGAGTTGAAACTACTTGTTGTAGGTTTAATAAATAAATATGTACTAATATGTGTAAGTACTGTTTTATGATTTCAATACCCTTCTTTTTTTAAATACGGTCAAAACGAAATCAGAGTTTTTATAGCAGCCCGGATTTTGGATTTGTGCCCGGTTAATAGTAATAGGCTTGCCCCCCGGGACTGTACGATAAATGTCGAATTTTTGTGTCCGATTATACAACTCTGTCGAACTCATCTGGAGATACACGACGTGATATTACGTTAATCGCCGCTGTTTATGATGGTCAGTTTTTAAATATGTGTAATACCGTAAGGAACTGGGCTTCATATCTACCTACATAAAAGTCTAGTTACAGTGTATACATTGTTGTTTCTATTTGGGACACTCCTACAAAAATCATTACTTAATAAATAAATAATATGACCTCAACTCGCTAGCAACTACTAAATATTTTGTACATTTAGACATACCTACACACATTTTGTACTTTGACATACAGACATTTGTACTTATCACGTTAAGATGCTAAAATTAAAATAAAATATTTAATTATGTCCCGCCATTTTAGTAGACGTTCCCCGACGAAACACAGTCCTGTTGTTGTGACGTAGTTGAAGTAGCAGGCATATCACCTTACCGCACTGCGTCCGCGCACATCTTACTCGCTTTGTTATATCGCTTAACTTCGGTGGAAAGAGACGAGCGAATGCACAGATCTGTCTCTCTCCCTCACACACCACACTGGAGGAAAGCCAGCCATTCCCTTAATAAATGAAAGAACAGTAAGTCATTTAACAGCAATTTATTGTGGTAATATTAAATACAAAAACTAACCAAAAGGGTTTGTACGTAAATTCGTCAGAAAACAATACTTATGAACTACATAGGCTGCACTAAAAGTATCGGGAATGGAATATTTCCATTGTTCCTGTCATATTAAAATCTTTTTAATTGAAAACTCCTTGGTTTTAAAAATCGAATACCATTTATTTATTTAAAAAAAGATTCTCGGTCTTGTCACAAGGTTTTGTCAAACTTGTTTAGTCGTTGAGAAAATGGAATTGACTCGAGAAAATTCAAGACCGATGATTTATTATGACTTTCGAAGTGGTTTAACACAAAAACAGTGTGTTGACCGGATGATTTCTGCATTTGGTGATGAAGCCCCATCCGAAACCACAATTTATCGCTGGTTTGCTGAATTTCAACGTGGACGTGTCAAGCTCAGTGATGATCCCCGTCAAGGTCGTCCAAAAACTGCAGTCACCCAAGAAAACGTTGATGCTGTGCGTAAGCTGATTGAGGAAGATCGACATGTGACATACCGCGAAATTCAGGCAACTTTAGACATTGGCATGAGTCAAATACAAATAATCTTGCATGAACAATTAGGTGTAAAAAAGTTGTTTTCCCGATGGATACCGCATTCGCTCTGTGAAGAGCAAAAAGCGGCTCGCGTTACTTGGTGCGTCAGAACTCTCGAAAGATTCCACGCAGGATCCTCAAATGCTGTATACAACATCGTATCAAGTGACGAATCCTGGATATACGCGTACGAACCCGAAACAAAAAACCAGTCACGAGTTTGGGTGTTCGAAAATGAGTTAAAGCCAACAAAAATTGTTCGTTCACGGAGTGTTGCAAAAAAAATGGTGGCCACGTTTGTCTCCAAAACCGGCCATGTTGCGACTATTCCTCTTGAGGGACAAAGAACGGTTAATGCAGAATGGTATGCTAGCATTTGTTTGCCACAGGTCGTTTCTGAACTCCGTAAAGAGAACTGCAACCGCCGCATCATCCTCCATCACGACAATGCGAGTTCTCACACCGCACACAGAACAAAAGAGTTTTTAGAGCATGAAAACATAGAATTATTAGACCATCCGCCGTACAGCCCCGACCTAAGCCCTAATGATTTCTATACTTTCCCTAAAATAAAGAATAAATTGCGTGGTCAGAGATTTTCATCACCTGAAGAAGCTGTGGACGCCTACAAAACGGCCATTTTGGAGACCCCAACTTCCGAATGGAATGGTTGCTTCAATGATTGGTTCCATCGTATGGAAAAATGTGTCAAATTTCGCGGAGAATACTTCGAAAAGCAATAAATACATTTTTAAATAGTAATGTTGTGTCACTTCCTTGATTCCCGAAATTTTCAGTGCCGCCCTCGTAATTACGTGGCTAAGCTATCTACACTAATTTGTGTCGTTTCGTTCTCTACTAAATAATTATTCTAATAAGCTCATAAATAAAAATAAAAGACCAAAAATATATTTTGATCCAAAATATTCACTGAATATTTGTGAAAATTCAAGAAATGATTTTATATGCGAGTTAATAAGAATTATAATAATGTATTATAGTTTTATGCAATTCATCGATAAATACAATACAATACGGCTTTGATATACATATTATTACAAAATTTCAATCGCTTTGCTAAAACATTGGATTCGATTTGTTTTTTTTTTTTTTTTTAATTTTATGAAAATTTGCTAAAAACGATTCAAACTAGGTATAGTTTTAGCTGTTTTAGCAAATTTTCATAAAATCTAAAAAATCAAGTAAATATTTTATCATTTCAACTTATTAGTAATTTGGATTAAAATAGGTAGGTATATAATTAATTACGGTCAAATATTTTTACGGATGAGATAGAAAATTGGTCGTATTTTGTTTTCATCATTATCGTTTGCGATTTTTCACTTCGTTATTGTCCTGTGTATTACTTAATAATAATAATTAGGAACCATCACAATCACTTAATTATGATATCTAACTCTAGCTACACAATACAGTAGTTAACATCTGTGCCATTGATAAGATTCTAAAAAAACTTTTTTACAAAAAAAAACAACCGACTTCCAAAACAACTACAAAGTGAAAAATAACTTTAGTTTCGGAAGTCGGTGTCTTCGGTTTTGTATTTTCGTTTTTTGCCACCGACTTCCGAAGTTAAAGTAATTTTGTTTTGGAAGTCGGTTGTTATTTTTCACTTTTTAGTTGTGGTACTACCCCACACAAATTCGAATACCACAACCTACAAAAGAAATGAGAACATCATCGACATAAAATGTAGGAAAAAATACCTATTATTGAAGCTAACTCTAAAACTTCCCAAGCAAAGTTAATCAATTTTACATGGGACCAACTTCGAGGTAAGAATCTTTCAAATCCAACAACTCTATAAAAAGTTATGAGTGGTCATATATTAAAAAATATATATATACGTGTCGACTTGAGAACCTCCTCCTTTATTTTCGTAGGTTAAAAAGCAAATAGTTATTCTTTTTAAGATTGCATTCAAAAGTAGTTTAGCGTAGCGAATCATCGGTTTTTTATTATTATTAGCTGACCCGATTGACATAAATCCTGTCCAAATTTAACTGTCAAAGTCAAACTGTATATCGTAGAAAGAAAAAGTGTCAAATCTACGGATGCATTCAAGTAGTATAATTACAACAGTTTGCCATCCCTAGAATTGACAGCTAAGAACAGTTTGTAAGGGATAAAAATGTGGTTTTTACGTTTCCCTGTGCAATTTTCCCAATTTTTCCCTTCATAAGAACCTTCCTCGGACTCCAACGAATATTTACGACTCCAAAAAATTTGCCGAATTGGTCTAGCCGTTCTCGAGTTTTGCGCTTAGCAACACATTTAGCCATTCATTTTTATTTATATACCTAGATAGATACTATAAGCCACAATATATCGCACTACGCCACTAATAGATCCAACTTTCAAGCAGTATTTTACGCACTTAGGCATCTACTTTTTAGGAATTTTACCCAGATTAAAGCACAACAGCGAAGTCAGCATACATATTGTTAGCACCAGGCCTTAAAAATTACACATCGAGATTAAATGTTCGGCATTGTATAGCATCGTCTCTGTCATTCATAACCAGTCTTTGAAAAAGCTTGATGAATCATGTTTACGCCGAGGTAATATTTATTGTCTATCATTTGCAACTACACTACGGCCGAAATGTCTTTGCGAGTTCGAACTTCAGTAACATTTTTAGGAATGAAAATGGTGAAATGAGACGAGTCTGAATGAGAAAACATGCGCGAAAATTCATAGTGCCTATGTGCCGACATATCCTGGCGAGTCTGAACATTGGCATATGTTCAGACTCGCCAAGATATTCGGTCATAGTGTTTATGGCGAGTCAATTAATGAATTAAAATATTTATATGAGGACACCCTTCCTATCGCCCCGCATAAAGTGTGAGTTTACGTTGGAAGTGGACGCGCTGCTTAACTTGAGGTCTTGAGGCCGGTCGCTTGATCCTCGCTTGTCTTTCGACATCTGTGCTACCTGACGAACGAAAAATAAAGTTATGTGTTAATACTGTAAGTATTACGAAATGGTTTTGAGGAGAAAAATCAATTTATTTCATTTTGTTTTGATACTGTATCTGATAATGAAACAATAAATAAATATTTATTTTGTTTGAAAAGTACCCACAAAACTGGAACGTATTATTATTCGATGTAATAAGCCACCATTTTGAACTTGTTGCTTATTTTCCAGAAAATATAGGTATGTTTCATAAACTTGTTAGAATTCATTACAAACCACAATTTACCATTTGAATAAAAAATACTGTTCTAACAATAGGGACGAGGATCAATGAGGTTAAGGCCCTCATAATGAATTCATACTTCAAGGAAATAACTAACATAGAGGCAGTGATAAAAGAAAAGATCAACATTGCAATAAATATCTCTTCTTTCTTTACGAAATAAATCCTGTAGTTTTCCCTTTTCCTATTTTTTTTTTTATCGTTGGTTATCACTTCAGGTAGGTAGAGGAACGAGTTATCTTATTTTGAGACGCTCTCAGTACTGTGAGGCGGTGACCAACGTACAGTTACGGAACCGTACGTCTGACCACCGCGAAAACAAAATCCCGTGCACGATGACCACCTCTGTTTACTGCCCCTTTTTTTGTTTGTCCCGGGAAGTGCTAGTAAAATATAAACAGATTTTTTTTTATGTTTATTTTTTATTTGATCAGCAAACATCTGGTGCTGCGAATCTATTGGTTGATGAGCGCAGGTAATCGTTACTATAGTGGCCGAGCACTGCAAGCAGGAATAGTCCTTACGGTGTTCAGACGTACGATTCCCTGACTGTACAACCGTACCGTAGTCGTTCTTTTGGCGCGTAGCCAAAATAGAAACTAACGCCGCTATCTTGTTTTTTTAATACAATTTCTGTGACAATTTCACAAATGTTTCAAGTGCCACAAACTTATCTGACCCGCACCCTAATTGCGTAACACACTATCGATCGGAATCGGAATCATTTTGAATCAAATTGCTAATTAAAAATTTGTCTGCTCGACAACGTAAATATCGCGATGAATGAATGTTGTTGAACTGTCAAATGAAACGGATTCAGATTGACAGTTTGTTACGCAATTAGGGTGCCGGCAACTTTAATTGGAACTAACGAAATCACTATGAAAAGTGACAAGGCTTGTTCATATTTTGTTCACCGACATCGCCGCCGTTACCGGGTCAGATAAGTTTGTGGCACTATACCAACGACGCCGCCCTGCCAATGTCATTCAGGCGCCATAACTTGCTTGTGTGCTACAAGGATCTTTTGGCTTCTCCGGCCGTCCGTCCGTCGTCACAGTCTGGCCGTCGAAAGAATGCGTTTTTGACACCTGTCAGTTTCATACTAACAAAAATGTGTTTAACGAATTTGATCCTATTACTTACTACTACTGTCCAACTGACAGGTGTTTTTTTTTTTTTGTGGATGGGAAATCATCAAATGACTTCTCCCGCTCTGAGCGGAGCGGGAGGGCGTGTCAGACTTTTACTGACTAACTGACAGGTGTCAAATACATTCTCTCGACGACAAAACTGTAGATACGAGCCGTTACTCTTTAGGGCCTGTTTCACCACCTACGATTAAATTCCTAATAACTGACTTGGCAGATAATTTCATGCAAATTCTGTTCCATTTTTGAATTTGTTCAGAAAGCAATGGCTATTCGGACATCGTGAAATATATAGATTTACTTACAGCATCGTCGATAGCTTTGAACTGCCAGTTCCAATGTACTCGGTACAAGAACGGTCTGTGGTCAAAGCGATTGTCATCAGGACTGTAGGTTTCTGCGTGGTATGACGGAGTGAGAACAGTCATCTTATGACGATTGATCGCGTAGCAACGGAAGAAGTGCTTCACTTTCTCTGCCACCTGTAAAATAAACTCTGTTGTGTACTTTTTGGAATTTGATGTAGGAAGAGGTCAGGCAGAAGAAAAGAAGAAGTCAGTAAAACTAAGATTTAGTGGATCGATAACGGTTTAGGCCGTAAGTGAACTCCATTGTCCGTACCTAGACGAGTACGATAAGTAGAGAACACTATTGACCGGACGGAAATAGTTTACATTGGATTATTAATATAATTATGATGTCTTTTTTTGTGTATATACAGAGTGTACCTACCAGAAAAGTGTGGTCAAAATTAAAGGGTATGGCCTGTGGACTAATAAACTGAACAACTTTCTCCATAGGACCAACAATATAATCACGAAAAAATAATCAGCCGTCCCATACATTTGCGTCGAGTAGGTCTTGAAGTTTTCTATGGAACGGTTAATAATTTTTTCGCGATTTTTTTTACGATGTTGGTCCCATGGAGAAAGTTGTTGTGTGTTGGATCATTAAGTTCCCTTCAAAATGGTTGAGCTAAATGGTGCTGATCCATGCGTCATGTTCGTGAACGGGCGCCGTCAGTTGGGACTGGTCGTCTCTTAGCTGCCATGGCTTATTTTTAATTTTAATATTTAATTTAGTTGTTTTAGTTATTATCTTTTTATTACGGACGCTTTTTAACGTGCACGTCTTTCTACATTGTTCTCACATGTATATTTTCAACTTGAACGATGTAACCAATATTTTGTAAAAATATTATGATTTAAAAGAGTGTCCGTGGAGTTTCTTGCCCGTTCTTCTCCATAGGGATCTACTACGCTTTGGAATGGGCAACTAGCTTCATCTTTCTGACTGACCGACCCATTGACAATTCAAAAGTGCCTGTAATTGGTTTATTTGAAATAAATGCTTTGAGTTTGAGTTTGTTCAGTTTGATGGTCTGTACCACACCCTTAAATCTGACCACACCTTTCTGATACACCCTGTATAAATATACTTCTTAAACTTTTCGGGTAGCTACTTTATTTAAATTTGGCTGAACCGCTGCCACGTGTCTTAAAAACAATAGACCTATCATTCATCTACTTCAACACTAAGTGCTAAGCAAAAATGCACTCGCGAACGATATATGGCAGGAAACCCCATGATTATTGCTGTAGTCAGGAAAATACTTAAACTGTTTAAAAGATAAAAGATATTAAATAAAAATAAAAAGAGAAGTCCTGACTGACTGATTGACTGCGAATGTTTGAAAAGTTGCTGGGAAATTTCGGGAAAACTGAAACTGCATTTTCTATAGGAATTTTGTATGAATTATTGAAATTTTGACAGGACGTCTGTCGGGTCAGCTAGTTTGTAACAAAAATATGAGTACATGAATGAATGAATGAAATGCACCGACCCCAGCGTGGTATGATCAGACTCGATTAATCGAATGAACCCAAAGATCCACGCTAACCCCTGTTGCCTCATGGTACATAGTGCAACAGAAATCATTGCATATCAAGGAGTAGACCGTGGGCGCGATAATGGTAGGGAAGACGTGCCTTTAGGATATGGAAGGAATAAAGAGCCTACCGAGTATGCACCCTATAGTAAGCAATGAAATTGTGGAGAGACGGGTGATATATAATGGATTAGCTCTTTATACGACATTGCCGCTAAGTTGCTTCAAGTCTAGCTTCAGCGGTGAATTTTTGCGAGATTAGACTGCATTCTCGACTCTTTTTATGTCACTGCTATGCTGTATTACTCGTTACTGTTTCGCAAAAACATGAGTAAATAGTACAAATTGGAGTTTGTAAGGTAAGGTATATAATGGCCTACATGTTTTGCCATAGATAATGGAGTGCAACGTAAAAATTACATAGGTACTATACACAACTACTTTCAACTGGAAACCTCACCTCCTGCGGCGTACACTTGTCGTTCCACGTATGAACCAGCTTATGGAACATGCTGAACGGTCCACAGTGTTGCGTCTTCCTCAGTCGTCCGAACTCTGACAGTTCTGCGTACGTCATGCCCATGTCTTGTTCGTCTGTCTGTGTGATCTGACCGTCTGTGAGCGGCTCCAGTTCCGCTGTCGGAGGCGCTTGTAGGATCTCCGAAAGGGATGGTAAAAAGAATCTGTGAGAAATTACAACATCATAATAAATATAAAAATTGATTGATACTTTTACTTGATAAACAAATGAATCAGGCGTTATATTGGGGCACTCGGCCGAGAGCACTGTCTCGCCCCATCTACTAGGTGCGTGTGATCCAGGCATAATGTCTTGATAACACGTACTGACACATGGGCGAGATAGTGCTCTCGGCCGAGTGCTCGGAACGTGTAAACACCTCACCGAGTGTTCGGATCATCCTACTAATATTATAAATGTGAAAGTTTGTATGTTTGGATATTTGTTACTCAATCACGCAAAAACGGCTGAACGGATTTGGATGAATTTTGGTATACAGATATTTATAAGCTGGATTAAGACATAGGATACTTTTCATCCCGGTAGAAGGTTCCCGTGGGATAATTTCCGACATACACGCGGGCGAAGCCGCTGGCAAAAGTTATTTTCATATAAATAAATCAGTCCGATTTGTTTAATGATTAAGTGTATTTATGCGAGAAATAGGAGCCGTAAGGAACACCACCAAAACCAAAAAACAATCTGTTACGCCATATTTCCCGGTGTATTCTTACTTCGAATACCATTACGTTTATTATTACCAACATCGTATACACATAATACTCTCACATTCTATATGCGTGCCTTGCGTGTGTAGCGCGTCTTGCGTGTCTGCCTGTCTGTCTGCCTGTCTGTCTGTATGTCTGTCTGTCTCGTCTGTTAAAGTGAGGCTACACTCATCAGACAGTGACTTCATTACAGATTCGTAAAATTTATGCATAACTACCCTCTATTAACAAACGATTCATTCATTATAATTTTATTTAAATCAATTAGACAGAGACAGAGTTGTAACGCCAAGTAGATTTATAATTCATTGGGTTAATAACTACTTAACTGGCTTAGTTGGTAAGAGCTCGCGGCAATCATGGGATAACTAATGATTTGACGGTTCGAATCTCGTCCATATGAAACACTTTTTGTATTATTCTTAAGGATGTATTGTTTGAATTACAAAGTTGTAGCAAAGTTAATTTTAATACAACTGGAACCCAATTGATGCAGCCCACCGTACATACGACGCATAATATTCAAAATTAGTATATACTTAGTCGGACAGAGTTCATTTTTGAGACGGGAGTAATTGCTAAGTCAAAGGCTTAACTTACTGTCGGTGTTTTTTTTTTAATCCTTATCTGCCCAAAAAAGGAGTGTAAGTAATGTTTTTTTAGCTGGTACTTCTTATACCACCACTGTGGTAACAGTAACATAAAAACACCGTATCGCAATTCGTGAGCAAATTGATAAACCAATATTACAGATTACTAATAATTTCCTTTTCCTCACCTATTCTTAGCATACTGCAAGAACGACTTCAGATCAGTCTTCGATATACCGCCGATGGGGTTGACGTCAGCACTGGAACAGTCGTATTTCGTCATGTACCCGCGCAATGCTTCGTCCACGTTGGACGAACCCAGGACTAAGAGACCACCAGGTCTGCCGCGCACCCAGAGCATTAGTTGTGCGAAAAGGTAGGAGAGAACCATGCGGAGACGGGCCTGAATAAAGAAGATTTAAAATGGAAGATTTACTAAAATATACATAAGCATATTTTTTTTAATGCAGCTTATAAACTATTCAACGATCGTGCATATAGATTGATCGTAGGTCGACCATCGACTGATTATCGATCGACCAGCAATCGATGTTTTAAGGCGATCAATATCGACGGCCGATGTCAATCGACCGCAGTCAGCTCCCTAATTGAGTAAGACACAATCAATCACTATCTGAATGATTCTGAAGCATATTGCTAAACCACTGCTTCAAGTGTTCGAAAAATTTGTCTGCTCAACAACGTAAATAACGCAATGAATATTGTTGAACTGTCAAAATTAAAGCCATTACTACTGTTACCCCGCTGGTCCTTTAAATAATCATATTTCATAGTTTAGCAGCAATTTAGATATAGTTATCGAACGAAACTCACAAATTCAAACAAATTAGAGACATGAACTAAACTACTAAAGCGTCACAATAGTTTTAAATCAGAGTTAAATATTAAAAGTAGCTTACCTGTATATTCTGTAAAGCTAAATTCTGTCGTGGACAGCCGCCCTTAGCCCTGAACTTTGGAACGAAGCCCGTAGCCGCGGTGAATATTCCGATGACTGCGCTTACAGCCGCGTCGATTACTATCGGAAAGTGATAACTACCGATCTCGCTAGCCAGCTAAAAAGTAGTAAAATTATGATTAAAATTATCACTCTTTAAATATCTTTTACACATTATAAAAAATCTTCAGTAATGTCAGAGAAAGAGAATTTAATAATTGTTGTTTTCGTATAGAGGCGACACTCCCACTCCAAACACGTTACCCTTACAGTTTTGGGGAATAAAGGCCAGCGCACACCGGTGGACGGCAGGGGACGGCATCGTGGAGGATTAGCCGCCAGCCAGCGCACACTGATTATTTGCGATGCTGCCAGCGGCCGCCGACGCACTACTGGATGCCGCGGCATGCCAGCAGTATCCCGCGGTATATCACGGGTGAAATGTGGAGTGGCACCCCCGCTTGCAATGCCTCTCCCCCGCGATCGTATGCTAGCGGACTCCGGCGCATGCTGTCGCATCCCGCCGCTTGCCGCCGCATCCTGCCGTTACCTCACGCCCGATGCATGTCGTCTTGTCCCACCGCATACCGCCGCATGTCGTCGCATCGCGCCGCGGTATCCTCCAGCGCGCTCTTCAATACCTCAGAGATATTCCCTTTGATGTTCCGTGGTTGGTCTCCGAGCTTTGGAACCTATATCTTGTTACCATTGATACGTACGAATTTACGTGGGTAAATTTAAAAATACCCTGCCCCAGCCGTCCGCCGGTGTGCGCTGGCTTTAATATGTCCTATTTATGTCACTATACAAAAGAATATTTCAGCCGGTTTCGATATACTTAAAAACATTACATAGCGACCCACTAGTAACCACCCATTAGTAATCTATGGGAAGCCAACATTTAGCAGTGGTTCAAGACAGGTCACAACTATACTATTTGCGCTGTAGCATGGTGCGGGTGACAAATGTCAGTATCGCATGATTAGGTCAGTGACATACTATGCAATTCAATTTTATCGATAACTTTTCTTCGATAACCTCGTTTACTGTATAATTTTAAAAATGTCTGCCATGTATCTTATTATTATGAAATCTATTTTAAAATATGTATTTAATACAAAACGTTAAATAATCACATTCAATGCGCAATCGATATTTATAAAAAAAAAGATTTTTTATCGTGTTAACATTTTGCCATGTCGCGCGGTAGGTCGTCGGCGCCCATTTTGCAAATGATCCAGTGATGACCCTGATATCAGTTTATAAGCAGTTTAAACAAATAAAATATTATTAGTGTGTTCTGTTGTATCATTTAACTCAATAGATGTCTAACAACAAAAATTTTAAAATAGGCACATACAGTAACTTCTTTTTCTATAAAAAAAAAACGAATATCGATAAAAAAAAAACCCATCACTACACATGTGACGCAATAGATAGCGTTACATTACACGCATAACACTGCTTCATTTTTCTTTCAACTAGATTATATTTGTAGACAATAACATTCTGGCAGGGTAAATTTATTTAATTTACTACAGTTATTTTTGATTTCGTAATTTACAACTATATTTAGGGTGCAGCTAAAATCATGATAAAAAAAAAAATCATGATTGAAATCATGATTGTAAATAGCGGTAACGTTCAAGAGTGAAAAGGAACAGTTCGTGTAAAGTCACAAGCAACATGCTACAGCGCAAACAGGATAATTTTAAATAAGTACTAATAAAGCAAAATATTGTGGTCGTGTTCAGGGAATCTGATGTAGCCCTTGATATTCAACTGTGTCATATTATATGCTCAAATAAACGCTGTTACTTAAGAGCCTTTTCACAAAATTTTAACGCTCGAGTTTAGGTAAAAGACGGCAGCATTGTATATGTGTGCGTAGCTATCCACACATACACAATGCAAATAGTGCAGCGCGAGTGTCGAGACGGACTAAATAATCTTGAGCCGTTATAATCGTAACGCATATGCATCTTGGTTAGAGACTTATAAAAAAAGTTATTTTATTTATTCAGTCTAATAAAGCTTTTTAGACTAGTAAAAAAACACAAATCTAAATACGAGTATATAAAAGAAGAAACTGACTGACTGACTGACTGACATATCAACGCACAGCTAAAACCGCTGGGTCTAGAGATTCAAAATTTAGCACGTAGGTTCCTTATGAGGTCTAGGGGTGCACTAAGAAAGGATTTTTCAAAATTCACCCTCTAAGGGCGTGAATCGGGGGTCCAAAGTTTGTATGAAAAATCTTATTCCTTGAGTTAATAGACTTGAAACTTGGCACGAATATTTATCTAATTAAATTATAAAGTTTTTCATTTTTAGTTTTCCTAAACTACCCCCTAAAAAGGGAGATAGGATAGAATAGATAGTATCAAAGTTTGTATGGAGTAATTTTAACGCGCGGTCCGATTAACTCGAAATTCAGTATTTATACTTGAGATCAAAAATAAAGAATAACGTGTATCAGGGTTTTTCGAAAATTTACCCCTAAAGGGGTAGTCAATTTTACAGGGCAAGTTTTACTGTGGGGCTTGATTAACTCGAAAATTGGTGGTAATAATCTTTCAGTCAAGTTACGGAAATATCTCAAGCGGTTTTTTTAAATTCCACCGTTGTGGGGGTGAAAACATGGACTATGGTTTATATGAAATATCTTATTAATTTAGTTATTTAACTTAAAACTTGGAACAAATACTTGCCTAAGCAAGTAATGAAATTTGTCATTCATAGTTTTTCCTCCAGAGGGAAGGGTAGAGGGTGAGGGGAGCAGGGGAAAGGGGTGGTGAGGAAGGAAAGGGGGAAGGGGAGGGGGTACTGAGGAGGGCAATGGGGAAGGGGAGGGTGTGGTGAGGAGGGGAAGGGGAGGATGATCAAGGTAGGAGGTGAGGGATAGGAGTGTGTGAGGGGGAAGGAGGTGGAGAGGGGGAGAAGAGGAGTTGTTGAGGGTAGAGGCTGATTGACTGACTCATCAATGCCCAGCCCTAACCCTTGGACCTAGAAAGCTGAAATTTTAACAAGTATAGACAAGGAATAAAGAAGGAATTCCCGGTAGTACGTTCCCGTGGGATATTTCCCGACATTCACGCGGGCGAAGCCGCGGGCAAAAACAAGCTAGCTCAGAAAAACAAGGTAAAAGATTAATAAAATATTTAATTACAAATACACATTACGCGGTACAATAAGATGTTGGATAGATTTTAAGCCGTCGGTGTCCGCGAGGAAAAAGGACAATTTAGCTCATCTCGTGACTGCAATTTCCGTCAACTCGTCTAAATACGGTGACCTATCGGCCACAACCATAACACCTACAAGTCTAGGTCGAAATCCATAAAGAAGTTCCAATGGAGTCTTACCCGTACTATGTTAGGTTTAATACTAACTGTACCTTAGGCAAGTATTTCTCCCAGTCATTCATTTTGGTCGTCACCAACGTATGCAACAAGGGCGTCAAGAATGAACGTTAAAATGTTCAATCTGCCCATTCGCCTTTGGGCTAGAACATGAAAAGACATACTTTATATGCCTTTGAGTGCAATACTCTGAAATGTTTGCAGCCAAAAGCTATGCCACGGTCGCTTATGTAATTACGCTTTATTCAAACCAAAAAATCGCGATTAAATAACGATATAAAACGTAAAAATTACCCTAAGACTTCATTTTTTTATTAGTGAATATTATTAATAATCGATATTCTAATACATTGTATGTCGACAAAATTATATGTCTGAGGCTTTATGTATTTTTTTCAGTCAAATTTATAAATATTAATTATAGATATAGGAGTCTCAAATTGACTCTGCGATGATTTTTCAGTAAACTAGTTATGGGAGATCAGTCACCACAAAGTAAACAAATAAGTTTTTGTAAATGTGTTACATGAAATGTCAATGCGAAGTATTGGTCTTTTTATTGTATGTATTCAACAATGTCAGAGTATTAATTAAGATGGTAAATTAGGCACCTAAAATCTAAAATATTCGCGCGAAAACGTGAAATGGCTCTTAAAGTGTAGGGTAAGTACCTGAGAAGCACGCTGCTTAGTCTCCTGGCTTGAATTCTCCGTAGCCATGTAACACGTTACTAATAACCTGTTGCACAGCTCCATCGGGTCGGAGGGCGTATAGTCTGACTGACACAAGATTTTACGAACGTCGTAAAGAACTTGACTCTCTGCAAATATTTCAAAACTAAGTATAATCTTTCCAACCATTTATTTTACTTTAGCGTCCATTGAAATTTTTTCGTCTATGGTTAGCATAAGCATATAATCAGCCTACAATGTTCCCACTGCTGGGACACGGGCCTCCTCTCGGTGAGAAGGAGCGGGCCGTAACCCACCACGCGGGCCCAGTGCGAGTTGGTAGATGTCACATGTCTTCGAATTTTTGGTTCTAGGACATGCCGGTTCTCCTCACGATGTTTTCCTTCACCGTTTTGAGACCCAGTTGGTGATAAAATAATTAACACAAAGTAAAGCGCCTGTCTGAGTTCGAGCCTACGACCTACAACTCGTAAGTCGCGGCACTAACCACTGGGCCACCATTGCTCTTATGTCCGTCTATGGTTGCCTGTCAATACATAAGAAACTTCAAAGGCGTGCTTATGTCAAAAGTAAAATATTTGGTTGGAAAGAGTGTATGTATAAGTAAGTAGTATAAGTTAAGTATATATTATAGATGTACTACTTTATACAGGCTGATGATACAATTTTTAAAAGGTCCGTTTTAGTATTTCAATAAAAGTAGTTATTATATTGTTATTATCATGAAATTGTAAAACCTTGAATAAATTGAATTGAATTGAATTATTCAGTGTTGTTGTTGTGTTGTTGTTTGTATTGTTGTGTGTTGTTGTATAAACAAGTAAACCAAGTGGTAACAGCTACAAATAAACTATGGTGGCAGTACACCACTCTGATCACTCAGTTAATCAACTCGGCCTATCGCATTTCACTACTGGACATAGGCGTCTCCCAGGCTGCGCCACAACACCCTGTCCTCCGCCAAATTCCAACTCAAGTTATCATTCAACCTGCAACGTTTGTTTATGATGTATCGAGTTTTTGTGACGCGTTACAGTAGTCAGTGCAGCGAGCCGAACCGCTCGATGCGAGCGCTGGATCCTCCACTCGACTGTCGGCTTTTTCGTGAATTCCTTTGAAAAATGTCATGCTCACAACAAAAATGGAGCACGCTTGAGCCAAGTGCTCGAAGCGAGCGTTCGCCACGTTTAGTGTATCGCCATTTTGTAACAATAAATGGAGCGCCCTTAACCTTTGTGGTCGAAGCGAGTGCTCGCAACGTCTTGTGTATCTTCGTTATGTAACCAAGCTCGCCTCGAATGATACATTACAAACAAACGTTGCAAGTCAGTCTCCGCCTTAAGAGTTTAGAGACATGCAATAATACTTCAGTTTTAGCCAACACAACTATGATTTGAGGTTATCTGTTGTTATCGCTTAATTTTCACGCCTAGTTCTTATATCCATGATTAGTTTACAAACCTCCTTTCTGAATAGCGTCACATATCTGCGTGCACATAGAGAACACGATGCAAGCTGTACTTGTGGAGTCCACGCCCCCACTCAATGGTAAGAAGAATCCTCCTTGACCAGACCTTCGCAAGTAATCCCATAGCCAGCAAGCAGGACCTGGATATAAATATCTGGTGAGTGAATTACTATCGAGGGTGTATCTGAGGATCTCAAAAACCGAGCACAAGGAAGGAATTCGCTTAAATAGATAATTTTGTCGAATCAATAACTATTGAGAGGTTAAACTCCGTTTAATATTTTTTTAGAAACTGGGCAGAAGTCGTGTACCATCGACAATCGTCAGGCCTTTCCAATTTTAAAACAATTATGCTTGCAAATGCTTTAAGTCGTTCCGACTTTCTTTGTTGGACGAGAACAAAGGACCATAGGGGCAGGGTTTCTTCAATGAATTAGTGTATACAAAAAGCAAATTTAAGGTGTAAGCCGTCCGTTTTATCGATAAAGCACAACGTTAAAAAAAAAAAAATAAGGATAATTTAAAGCGGCTGTTTTATAGCAACAAAGGAATCTTTCGAGTATTGTATTATTACGGTATATACTCAAAATCGTTAAATAGTGGTCGCAATGGATTCTAAAGAACCAAATTGATAATCACTATGCAAAGGGTTATCTTTTAGCAATTTATCGTGTACGGACTGTTATGAAAAGTTACCTAGTTCAATTTCTTCTTCAGGCGTCAAATAATTCCACTGAATAGGCGGACTCGTGGTCAGATAGACGTCATCATCGTCTGATAGTGCGAAGTCAACTGTGATGCGAGGGAATGGTGGGTTCGAAGCCGCCAAGTGAGATCGGGAGCGGATTTGAGTCCGATAGGAACGAATGTCTTCGAGGTCAATCGTTGCTGTCACTACTTCCTGTGAAAATATACAGCTTTGTAGACGTGTGAGATATTTGATTTGTGAAAAATACTTATACTTTTCCCATATTATTTTACTTTTGACATAAGAACGCCTATGAAGTTCCTTATTTATTGACAGCCAACCGTAGACAAAAAAATGCAATACTTCATGGACGGTATGAAATCCCTTATTTTTTGACAGGCAACCATAGACGAGAAAATGCAATTCTTCATGGACGCTAAAGTAAAATAAAGGGTTCCCTAAATTGCAAAATGCAGAGATTTTTCAGAATCTAAAGAAGGTTAGGAAATTACTCGATATTGAACGCACACGACACAGGCGCGACAGATGCAAAAAGTTCTACTCAAAGATTGTGACAAAATGTAACTTTTTGGAATTCTGGAAACAGACAAGGAAAAGCAAGGGAAAAATCGACGGACAGTAAAGGTACATCGCGTATAATAGGTATTTTCTTGGCTTCTCTGATTTTAGGGCCTTAGAATAGCCTGAACATAATACGCAGACGTAATTCAAAATCGAACAAAAGTAACTACGAAAAAAATAGACATTCATGGGGACTATCAACAGAAGTGAAAACTTAAAGGCGGTGACGCGAACCTGTAAGATTTCCCCCTACTGAAATCCTTCATCGCGCCTAAAGAAGTTTTTACTTCAACAATGCAAAGCATGCGTGGTGTCGCGGTGATGCGGTGACGCGAACAGTAAGATTTCCCCCTACCGAAATCCTTCATCGCGCCTAAAGAAGTTTTTGCTACAACTATGCAAAGCATGCGCGGTGTCGCGGTGCTGCGGTAACTCGAACCCGTAAGATTTCTCCCTACCAAAATTCCTCATCGCGCCTAAAGAAGTTTTTACTTCAACTATGCAAAGCATGCGCGGTGTCGCGGTGATGCGGTGACGTGAACCCTTAAGATTTCCCCTTACCAAAATCCTTCATCGCGCCTAAAGAAGTTTTTACTTCAACTATGCAAAGCATGCGCGGTGTCGCGGTGATGCGGTGACGTGAACCCTTAAGATTTCCCCTTACCAAAATTCCTCAACGCGCCTAAAGAAGTTTTTACTTCAACTATGCAAAGCATGCGCGGTGTCGCGGTGATGCGGTGACGTGAACCCTTAAGATTTCCCCTTACCAAAATCCTTCATCGCGCCTAAAGAAGTTTTTACTTCAACTATGCAAAGCATGCGCGGTGTCGCGGTGATGCGGTGACGTGAACCCGTAAGATTTCCCCTACCAAAATTCCTCAACGCGCCTAAAGAAGTTTTTACTTCAACTATGCAAAGCATGCGCGGTGTCGCGGTGATGCGGTGACGCGAACCCGTAAGATTTCCCCCTACCAAAATTCCTCAACGCGCCTAAAGAAGTTTTCACTTCAACTATGCAAAGCATGCGCGGTGTCGTGGTGATGTAAGGCCAGGGCCGCACTACTAAGGCGACTGCGACGCGACGGCGATTTCGAGAAAACAAACTCATATAAACATTATGTCGGTGGCCGCGCTGCAGAAACGACAAGCGAAATTTATTTGTTTATATTTCGTCGCCGCGTCGCTATCGCTGTACCAGTGCGGCCTAAGATTCCCCCTACCAAAAATCGCTCAACGCTCCTAAAGAAATAATCACTTTAAAAATACCAACCACATCATGCAGAGCAAACTGCAGGCCTCTACTAACAATGTCCCCATTAACAGCCACACAGGAGCAACCATTAAAGTAGATCCTCTGTCCGTCACAGCCTCGCAGGTTGCTGAACAAATACGCGCCCCCACTCTTGAAGGTCGCGCTCTTGACCAGGTCTACTGTGACGTATGCCTTGCGGAGTTCCATGTAGCTTCCTGAACCATTCGATATGATCTCCACACCGTCTAAACTTAGCGGGATGTGGCGACTGTAACGTGAAAGGAAATAAGATGGGATTATGATGCTGTTACTTTATGTATTAAAACATTTAACATTCGCAAATAAAAAATAAAACAAACAGGAGTATTTAATTGATGACAAACTAGTACCTACATAATAATTATTTTATTGGATCTTCAGCTTTCTTGGCCACCGTTTCTTGGTTGAAGGAATTCGAAGGTTATACGCAGTTTTGTTTTGTTTTATTGCTTGCTTTTATTTTTTTTTATATTTGTACGCCTTCACGGCAAAACATAGCGCCCATATTATTAACCTATGACCTTTATGTAAATACCTATGTTTCACAAATAAATATTCTGATTCTGATTCTGCCTACACCACAAACACCAGGTTTTGGGCCGCTGATGGCGCTAATGGTATAATATTATCTATTGCTAAAAATAACACGTCTTACCTCTGCGGATTCCACAATTCTTCGCATATTTCAAAACCTATACATGTATCTTTAGTAGCAATGACTGCGTCTCCAATGGGCACCGTCGACTGGTTCGTTATCGCCGATATCATCCTGGGTAAATAGTATTCTTCAGTCTGTCGTTCCTTTGTGAATAATTAGAAACAGTTTACATACATGCCTTTGGAAATACATTTCACCAAAGCTACAACAGAATCCAAAGCACACATTGGTTAAATTAAAAACCTTTTTCAAACAAAGAAATAGAACACATTCTGAAAGGGACTTGCTATTTTACTTCAGTTTTTTTTAACGACAATCTGGTATCAAGCCTCATCTAAAGTCCTTTATTTTATTATCAAAAGCACTTACTTTGGTCCAAGGCGAAAACCACCTAGATTCCCTATAATTTCCGTCTTCACATAACAGCATCTTTGGTCTGATGAGAAGTATCTTTTTGTTCAGAAACGCTACTCGGCAGTTGTACAACACGTTTCTGTGTTGTACAGGCATGCCGACATCGATCAACATGTCTTTACATGTCGGTGACTTGAGGAGTTCTCCGAGGACTTGCCAGCTGTGAAGATATGTGTCTGGTTCATAGAAATGGTCCTCACAGCTATAGCCACTGCAAAAAAAAATTTTTTTTTTTTTTATAGCAAATGATATGAAAACTTTTTGATCAACACTTATCAGCATGTTAACGAGTTATCGTTTACGAGTACATGCTAAGAAGTGTTGACCAAAAAGTTGCAATTGCAACTCTTTATAGGGCAGAAACGAAATTTGAAGTTTAAGTCTAATGTTAAGGTCGATTTTATAAATAAAAAAATCGACCCTGAATTTAGACTAGTCAGCGGGTTACAGGCGCTGTACAAATTTCGTTTATGCCCTATAACCTATAACGGGCCTATAACGCCCTATAACGCCCTATAACGGGCATAGTGGATGGTTTACTACAGGAAGTAGTGAGAAAATATTACCTGGCCTATTAACCTGCGGGGCAATTAACAACATTCATTGCGTTATTTACGTTACTAAACAGACAAATGTTTCGAACATATGACGCAATGTATTAGCAATGCTTGAAAATCATTCAGATTGTGATTGATAGGTGGTACGCAATTATGGCTATTATAAGCTATAATTTTTCTGTCATTTTAAGCATAGCATGTTGCATACCAGAGAACTCGACCATAACCGGCGGTTGAGAGTATGTCATGCTCACTCAAATGTCTCGCTGATGGTGGCGTGTGTGTTGGATCATTAAGTTCCCTTCAAAATGGTTGAGCTAAATGGTGCTGATCCATGCGTCATGTTCGTGAACGGGCGCCGTCAGTTGGGACTGGTCGTCTCTTAGCTGCCATGGCTTATTTTTAATTTTAATATTTAATTTAGTTGTTTTAGTTATTATCTTTTTATTACGGACGCTTTTTAACGTGCACGTCTTTCTACATTGTTCTCACATGTATATTTTCAACTTGAACGATGTAACCAATATTTTGTAAAAATATTATGATTTAAAAGAGTGTCCGTGGAGTTTCTTGCCCGTTCTTCTCCATAGGGATCTACTACGCTTTGGAATGGGCAACTAGCTTCATCTTTCTGACTGACCGACCCATTGACAATTCAAAAGTGCCTGTAATTGGTTTATTTGAAATAAATGCTTTGAATTTGAGTTTGAACCACCAGGAACTGGCTACTAAATAGCATCAGAATTTCACGAATGATGGATAAAATTACCATATCTCCAACTCCGGCCCAGTGCGGTACAGCGCGCCCATTTCTTTAGCCTCCTGTATGGACTGCAGGATCCTGTTCATGTTGCCTTCGAAGTCGAGTGCCCATTGGTTCAGTGTGGTCACCGCCACTGTCACTTTCCGACCCATTGCTGTAGATTATTTGGTCTGGAAACAATAAATATTTGACATTAGGAAATAATCTCTGTTAATTTTCAATCATTTTATTTTCATTCTTGGAAATAAATTTCATTTCATTTCATAGGCAGGTACTTAAAATTAAATACAAAATAATAATAATAATAAGTAACTCATCATCATCATCATTCTCCTGCCCTTATACCAATTTATTTGGGGTAGGCCCTTTCTTCCATACTTCTCTATTAGTCGTTATCTCGGTAGTCCTTTCAAGCCATATCATCTTTCACGCAGTCCATCCATCGTGTCTTTTGTCTTACCCTACTTAGAATAGCCATCCTCAAAACTTTCCTCACGACATTTTCGTCATTTCACCGCATCACATGCCCATACCATGACAACCGATTTCCGCACAACTTTTCAATCACCGGTTCCACTTTCAAACTTCCTCTTAGGCGAGTATTCAAATAAGAGTAACTATCTCAAATTATTCTCCTAAATTCCAGGCTTGCATCTTATTTATTACAAGTACATTTAAATTAGTAGAAATTTAGGACATTATTATCTAATAACAACTTTCCAATCTCAGTCAGTAAGCTGCTACTACTACCAAACAACGTTAAGATGCTAGCTAAGAAAGAAGCAACGTTAAGATAGCTGCCATAACATTATATACATACTTTATGCATAGAAATATAAAAAAAAAACTTATTTCTTATATCTATGACATACCCACTTAATAGTAAGCTTAAACTATTCTAGTATGGAAACTAAATCTATTACTATTCTAATACCCATTGTTGTTTAACTTTCATCAATCTCGAAAACGTACATGTTACGTGCACGGAATGGTTAAAACTTTTTTGATTTCAAAAGTAAGTTCAAAAACTAAAACCCGTCTACTCAAAAGTCACGCTCTATTAAGTATGAAACAAGAAAATATTCTCATCTGTTTGAAAAGCCTAGGTACTACCTAAGTTTTTGATTTGCCACGCGCTTATTACCAATCACTGAACATTTCAGCGCGCGTCATACGTAAGGCGGGAATAAGGCGGTAATCAAATGAAGCAGAAACTGGGATCACAAGTTGTGATCCCAGTTTCTGCATAGTCCAATAAATAATCACTAGTTGTGATTCACAACTAGTGATTATTTATTGCACTATGTTAACAAATACCGAGCTTGAAAGCTCAGATTTATAAAACAGGATCTCATCGCACGTATCTGTGATAAAATTAAACCCAAGCCTAAGGTATCAATAAATTGAAATCGCTTGTATTGGAATTCGTACAGCAGATAACATTTTCATACAAGTTCCCAACTTAATTCTGATAAATGCGTAAATATTTTTTACTAGCGTCCCATGTACAAGCAATTTACTACTTTTTCTATTAACCCTTAACTAGTAGTTACAAATCCGATGAATATTCACGAAACATAAAGAACTATGCCGACGGGCGATTGAAGAAGGCAAAAGACTATAAGATGGCTCGTCTAGCAGTCAATCGATCCGCACCAGGCAGTGCCATGGCCCGGCCACTCACCCCGCAACCCTTAGACACGTAGTTCTCACGTTCCCATAGACAAGTGAACATGGAGTAATTGAAAAACGTTATTGATACCTTAATCACTTTATTAGCAAGACAGGCCAGAGCGATAACTGTCCAAGCAATGTGGCAAGGTTTAAATTCGTTTTTATTTTTTTTCGTATATAACCATTTTGTAGTAGTGAAAGTGACAGAACTTGCCCAAACTGCGACAATGCCCATTTGGGTACACTACCCAAACACACACTACACACTACTTTTGGTACCTATTTAGGTACACTATTACCAAGCTAGAAAAACTTGGCAGTGTTTTTCTGGTATAACTTTTTAATAAAAGGTCTTCCGTGCTTCCGTGTTTCAAAATTCATGTACATGTTCCTACATGGTATCGGATTTTTCGAAGTTCAGTAGGTATTGAAAGAAAGAACATAAAAGCACCATAAGCACTTGCCAAAATAGCGAAGCAACTGAAAAAAAAACTTTATGGCGTCTCACTGAACCATAAAACAGTTCGTATTTTAGGTATCTACTTCATAAGTCTAAATGAATTTTATTTCGTTGTAGAAATTTCTGACTGAATTTTATAAATATTAGGGATATTTTTAGGGGCATTCAAATAAAGTCGTGCCGAATTGAGTTTTTATAATGAAGCCTGGTCTGTCTACTTGAGAAAACAGTCATTAGTGTACTATCAGTTCATAGATTTTTTTTGTTTACAAGCCGTGTGTAAGTGGGTCGGCAACCCGCCGCGCGGCGAAAAAATGTTACAAGGCATTTCACCGGGGCGGGGTCGCGCGGAGTGCGGGGCATATGAGTGGTTAGGGTTCAAAATTGCATTATTATTGCCTGACTTATCCTCCAAAGTTGAGTCTAGTCACATTTGGCACCCAAATGGGCCCTGTGCAGTCAGGGAACATAATTATTGAGCAGATGGCCCCACTTCGTCAATTTGCCTTGTTATAATAAAAGCCAATAATAATAAAAGCACGAGTGACAAAGAATGGCAGTGGTTATTTGAATGTTGTTGGTAAATTTGTTTACCAAACAAATTCCCTGACTACCGACGCGGGCTGTTCAGAGAGAAAACTAAGGAAACCTATTGCAAAGTCAGAAAAGTCTGACTTTGGGAAGAAATCCTCAATACTAAACCATGTCAGATTTAGTATTTAAAAATGTATCAATCAATCAATGAACTCAGCTTATCGCAGTCCACTGCTGGACATAGGCCTCAAAATGTAAACTTAATATTTATCTTTTATCTTGTACAGTAACTTCATATTGATGACAAATAAACAAACTATAAACTAAATTGACAATAAATTCTTTAGAAACATATTTAATAAATAAACGAACAGACCGAACCATTTGAAACAAAAAGCAAAAATTATACAGATTTCCTAATGAGATTAAATAAATCTAGTGCTTAACTTATTAAAGAAATGTATTCAGAAACAAATAAATCTTACCAGCAAAAAATCTGCGAATACTGTCTTCGGGTACTAAGAAATCGATTTCACTTTGCAAGTTGCCTAGGCAACATACAGCGTACAACTATACAGGGTTACAGGTTAAGTCGACCTATTCCCTTTAAGGGCATGTTCTTTACATTGTTTCTGATTGATTTGGCTATGAAACACCCTATCCTAAATCTAACCGTTTTCGAGATATTTGAAATTAATTGTTTTTTATAAAAAATACCCGATTTTTGTCTATCAGCTCAGATATTGTGAAACGTGTAAGTCTTATTATTACTGTTATTTATTTTTTACATGTAAAATAAGATGCTTTATGACCTAAATAACCAAGATTGTCCATAAAATTAATAAATAAGTCGTTGTAGATGATTAAACTTTCAAAAAAGTAATTAAAATTTAGAAACCTTAATTTTTGTTTAAGGATATCTAAAAAAAAAATTATGGCACTTGTTTTGCAGATGAGCTTAAAAATATCTACGTTTCATCAGCTATCCAACGAGGTATGATAATCTGGGGTTTTATCAAAAATGCAGAGCAAAACTTAATTTCATTGGCTACAGGGGAGGTAAAAAAAATACTAAATAAAACAATCGCTTAGTACAAGATGCTTTTAATAAACTATTAAAACTGTTAAATTTCTAAATTTCGTGTTCGACATGTCCGCCTCTATTTTGCACACATCTTCGCATTCTTTTTCGAAGTCCACTTTTAACAACACCAGTAGTTAAAGTTCTTCTTATTTCATTCGCCGCATTAATTATTTTTTCTCTCAATACCTCAACGGATGAAACTGGGTTGGGGTCACTGTATACAAGACTCTTCATGTGCCCCCATACGTAAAAATCCATGGGGGTTATGTCAGGACTTCTAGCTGGCCAGGGTAAAGGCCCACCTCGTCCAATCCACTTATTTGGATAATTTGTATCCAGCCATTCTCTGACACTTCTCCTGAAATGGGCGGGGCAGCCATCATGCTGATACCACATGTCTCTTATTAGATTTAGTGGTAAATCATCTAGTAAATCACTTAAGTCTCCTCGTAAGAAATTTTCATAGTGTTCTCCATTTAAATTATCAGGGAGAAAATAAGGCCCAATCAAATTATTTGAAATAATACCCATCCACACGTTGAGGCTAAATCTTCGTTGTGACCCCTTTACTCTCTTTTTGTTTGGATTTCTCTGTTCTTTCGGGGCCCAATAATGAGCGTTATGGTAATTGGTAATCCCATCTTTATCAAACTTAGACTCATCTGTCCACAAGATTTTTTTAAGGAAAGTCGGGTCTTCGAAATCAGCATTTAACATAAATCTGCAGAAATCCAATCTTCTCGCAGGATCTCCCTCTTCGATAGCATGTACCGGCGTATAATGGTAAGGGTATAGGCCCGCTGTGTGAACGGTAAACCATACCTTCCATTGCGAGAGTCCCAGAGCACGGGCAACAATATTAGTGGAAGTGGTTGGATCCAATCGAAATTGTTCCACTATCTCATTATTTTGTTCTTCGTCGTCATCAATCACACGTGGTCTTCCCAAGTCTGTACGTCGTCTTGAAACGGAGCCAGTTTCTCGAAGTCTTCGATAAACTCCGTTGAACACGCTCACATCCGGCACTCGACGGTCGGGATAGCGTATTATGTACTCATTGCGAGCATGCGCAGACACACAATTGCAGTATCCATAGCAAATTAGCATGTCAGCATATTCCTCATTCGTGTAGGCTGCCATCTTGAACAGTTCCGTATCACAAGCACAATCAGAATCCAGTTAACACGCACAGTAAGTCAGGAATCAGAAGAAACAGTCCAGAAACACAGCCAAGTCGAATAGAAAACAGAGAACAAAATAATATCGCATCTACCACGGACGAATCACATAAGCAGACTAACAGATTATTGTTGGATAATGATAACCAAACACAAAGCGCATTGTATTACCAAACCGGTTTCTTCACGTTATGTTTCCCACTCACACCTGCACAAAGCGTATAGTAAGGTATCTCGCTCACACTCACCGCATTAACCTTAAAGGACAATAGGCTAGGGTCTACTACCTGGGGGCTCGCAACTAAGTTTTTTCTATGACTGTTTTTTTTAACCCTAGATTATCATACCTCGTTGGATAGCTGATGAAACGTAGATATTTTTAAGCTCATCTGCAAAACAAGTGCCATAATTTTTTTTTTAGATATCCTTAAACAAAAATTAAGCTTTCTAAATTTTAATTACTTTTTTGAAAGTTTAATCATCTACAACGACTTATTTATTAATTTTATGGACAATCTTGGTTATTTAGGTCATAAAGCATCTTATTTTACATGTAAAAAATAAATAACAGTAATAATAAGACTTACACGTTTCACAATATCTGAGCTGATAGACAAAAATCGGGTATTTTTTATAAAAAACAATTAATTTCAAATATCTCGAAAACGGTTAGATTTAGGATAGGGTGTTTCATAGCCAAATCAATCAGAAACAATGTAAAGAACATGCCCTTAAAGGGAATAGGTCGACTTAACCTGTAACCCTGTATAGAGTAGGTACTTATGCGTAGCTTCTTGTGAATAGCTGTTTCAAGTGTTTCATACTCGTAAATGGCTGACACATTTTTACATTTGTTTCTTATTTTCTATCTATCTTTCGGCTTCATCATCATCATCTGCTTAGCCTTTTCCCAACTATGTTGGGGTCGGCTTCCAGTCTAACCGGATGCAGCTGAATACCAGTATTTTACATGGACCGACTGCCTATCTGACCTCCACAACCCAGTTACTGGGTAATACGATACCTCTTGGTAAGACTGGTTGTCAGACTTTCGGGCTTCTGATGACCCGTAACAACTGTCAAAGATCCACGAATGACAGCCGGGACCAACGGCTTAACGTGCTTTCCGAGGCACGGAGAGTCTCGGTATGTAAAGATGGTCACCTATGCACGGACCAACCCCTACAAGCGTAGCTTAACCTGATGGATCGAACCGTGCGGCTGTTATTACTTAGCCACGAGCTCCTCTATCTTTCGACATCATGAATATTATTTGCACGATGTGACAAACATGTACATGAATAAGGTAAATAATGAAAAATCAAATCAACCGGGACTTCTTCGTTGCGTCGTGAACAGATTTTTCAGGGTCTATATTAAGGGGTATAGGGTTGAAAGTCCATTTTAAAGCTTCATTATTTATCTCAGTTTCCCGATCCATTACTATAAAGTAAAGAATCATAAAATCTACATTCAGTCATCGACGATTTATGTTCCAAAAACCATATTGGACGCCATGACAGAAATAAAAACACGCAGCAAAAATATTTTTTATTGAGTCATTGACTTCTCAAATATTACTTTCATCGAAAAATATAAACTTGGTATTAAACCCATACAATAGAGCAACAATAAATATGTTTGCTTAATATTGACGACCACGCGACGCGAGCCTCCCCTTGGGCCAATGCAATTATTTAGTCTGATGAGGAGCTCGTGGAATAACAGTCGCACGGGTCGATCCATCAGGTTAAGCTACGCTTGCCGGGGTTGGTCCGTGGATGGGTGACCATCTTTTCGTGGATCTTTGACAGTCGTTACGGGTCGTCAGAAGCCCGAAAGTCTGACAACCAGTCTTACCAAGAGGTATCGTATTACCCAGTTAATGGGTTGTGGAGGTCAGATAGGCAGTCGCTCCATGTAAAATAATGGTATTCAGCTGCACCCGGTTAGACTGGAAGCCGACCCCAACATAGTTGGGAAAAGGCTAGGCAGATTGATCCATTGATTTTTTTTTTTTGATACCAAAAAAATATCTAAATTATTTACTTACGTTTACTTCAATTACAACAAACAATAAAAAGTAATGCGATTTTTAAATATCCTTAAATAGACTATCAACTCAAAAAATATAGTTTGATGAATCTAAATATATCTTAGTTTCATCGAAGTAAACCAAATTTTATATTGACTCCAGAAACTCCAAATTACGGTTTTTACCTTTGATAAACAGATTATAAAAAGTTGAATGGGCCATAAATACACGTACCTACGTCGTTTCCCTGCATATTATAATCGTTTTATTGCAAACGTATAGATATAACTATGTAATTGCCTGTAGCTTGATAGACATACTAGAGACGCAAAGGAGAATAGAGAATCCCAATTAAAGTAATTTCTATAGTTTGTTATCACAAATGATTGCAAAGTAGAATTAGTGTTAGATTTTGTCAAAGTTGTTCATGGACAATTGTCATACCTTATTGAATACCTTATTATGAATCAACAATATAAGATGTATATAATTTACATTTCAATAAAGTTATGGGTCTCAATAGTTACGATAAAAGAGTACAATGGCTGTTGAAATTTCGAAGAAAAAATCTATGTATTCTGAAATCTACGAGGACGTTAAAGTTTACTGCCAAGATTGAGGCCAGTTACGAAGTTTTCCACACGACCGCCACAAGTTGCCACCTGCTTCGCAGAAGTGCAGTCACCTTTAAGCCTTCAGCAGAAACGTTATCACGCAGTCACGGTGAATAATCTAACAAGTTTACCAACACAGTTTACCAGTATACAAATCCATGAGCAGATAAAGTTTATAAACACGCCATTTATGTCCAGAGGCCAGCACATTAAGCTACTAAAATCTGTCAATTTCTTTGCCAGATTTTCAACTTTATACCAAAGGAATAAGGTTCATATTCAATTGGGAAAATTTGACAGATTGGGGTAGCTTGATGTGCTGCCCTCTGTACTTCGGAACATTTTTACTTTAGCATAAAATTGAATCACCTACTTTCGGCGAAGTTCATAATATAGGTGTACCTATGTGATAGAGACATGCACGGCTAATGCAGCTGACACCATACCTCTACCTAACCACAGGCAGTCTAGTCTAGACAGAGGTGCCGACTGGAATTTATAGTAGCTAAGCACCCCAGACAGGCACACGCCTACGGCTACGTAATACGATAACAATGTGCATTTTATGGTAGGCAATTAGAACCTTCTGCGTATTCCGCAAAGGACTCAATTCGCTATCACATCTACCATGGAAGATAAGAGTGAAGAGTTGGATGTTGCTGTCACATATAAAGGAAAAGTTCCTGATGATAATGGCCAAGGTATGTGAAATGTTTTTAATATTTGGAGTATTTTAATATCATGTGTTTATGGAAATTCTATTACCGAATCTATTGAATAGAACCACAAAATTGATTTCAATTTAAATATTAGATCTCTCAGATAGGTTCTATAATCTGAGCTAGATCTTATGAAAACTATAAAACCTAAACGATTCAGTACTAAATGCAATTCCTGGCTAATCCGAGCAATAAAATCCCTATATCGTCGTGAGTCATGATTTTCATGAACTTCCACTTGATTACATTTGTAAAGCATCTATAAATCAAATCATTTGACCTCTATCAAAGCTTTCCGACATCGAAATTTCCATAATACCGAATTTCGCATGAATAACCATTTGACGTCACCAATCACCTGATAAGCTTTATACGGTCGAAGCATGACATTACTGGGGCAATCGTCTTCCAATAACCGAAAGCGAGTTCCCCTGTTTTTGATGTCGTCAGTTCAGTTCGGAGCGCCGCGCAGCCCGCCGGTTACACGCCAAAAACTAAAACTTGACGACTAACATTCAGCCAATTGTGTAGCCATGGTGACGAAACGCTCGACATCGCCGATTACAGAAATACACATGACAAAGATTAATTTGTGCTAGCGAAGAGCGAATGTAGCTTTTCGTAAACTTTTTAACATGTTATGGTGGAAACAACTCGAAAGCGCTCAAGAAAACATAATGATGATTGAAAGAGAAGAACAAAGAAAGGAGTTCATTGAGAACACGACGGTAACACTCACCCTTCCTTCAATAAACCCTGTAATGCAAGATGATTTGTTCATAGCCAACGTAGAGCAAGTTAAATCGCTACAGGCTACATTATTCCCAATATGCAGTAAAGGTAAATCCTGAACATTTATGGGTAGGTTTATGTACTTAGCACAAAAAGCCTGAGACAATTTAACAGTAAAGTAAGTGACTTGTTTACTGAACTTTACTAAGTTGAACACGTCGCGGTACTTTAAAATAAGACAATACCTTTTCGCAAACCTCTACAACTAACAAGCCAAAATAGAGCATATTTCAATAAGTATTTAAAACCAACAATACGTCTAATAATTTCCAGTGCTATTGTTCGTTTCGTTCGACAGTTTACCGACATTACAATAATTGCCACTTATTTCATAGTTGTCGCGTGCTTTTAATGTGCTATGTATTTTGGATACCTTACATAATTTCCGGTAACTGTTTCATCGTTGGGACTCGCGTGCTTATTGATGTTATTTGTGAACCATGAAATGCCTTCAAATACGCAAGCTGAAATGAATGCTATGGACGAGAAAACTAGGTCATAACACACATTATTATGACCAACTATGGATATCATTGTATCGTTCACTCCTAATAGGTATTTGTTATCTCTTTTCAAACTTTCTATCACATCATATTAAATAATATTCGGATTTGCTATCATCAACTATTGTCTTTGTGGCATTGAAGGGCCATAAGAGTAGGGGAGGACCAAAGAAACGACGGATAGATTGCGTGTAAAATGATATGACCAAAAGGGAGTGAGTACGAGTACCTGAGATGACGGTTGATAGAGATCACGTGGTACGCCTTCCCAAACAAATCAGGTTAAAGGTAGAACTTACGAGGATGATGATATCTTCAATTGATTGAATGTATTCTTTGATGCAGGGACGTTCATATCAAACTTTCTTCAAAACAATATTAAAACGAATCAGCTAGAAATAAATACGGACATAAGAACATTTCGGACGACAGCTAAACTAAGAGAACCGAGAGATTTGTTTGCACTTCCAAAGGAGCTTGATTGTCCGCAGCAAGCACCTCGGTGGCCAACCGAATGTCAAGTAAGTGGATTCTTAGCTTTTTTTACACCAGACCAGCAACCTAATTACGTAACACACCATTAATCGGAATCTGAATCATTTTGAAGTTTATTTTCCATTGCTTCATATGTTCGAAAAATTTGTCTGCTGAACAACGTAAATAACGCAATGAATATTATTAAACTGTCAAAATATAACCCATTTCTAGAATTCCTACTGTATGTATGTTACGCAATTACCCCGATGCTGTAGATCACATTTCAGTAGGTGACATTTTGTTTACAAATATCTGAATGTGCCTTGAGCACAGGGCCGTAGCTAGGGGGGGCATTGTCGGGGCGTAACTCCGCTGCCGCGAGAAATCACGGTACAGCGGATAGAGCTCCGGCGGGATCTCATGGCGACACGAAGAGTGCGATTGTCGCAACCCAGCGCTGGGCACGCCACAATTGCGGCGATAAGTCCCCTCTTTGAGGAGTGGTTAGAGAGGCGCCATGGCGTCCTCACTCTCCGCCTGACGCAGGTGCTCACCGGACACGGTTGTTTCGGGAGGTTCCTGTTCCGGATAAGGCGGGACGAAACGCCTGGGTGTCACCATTGTGTGGATCGCCCGGAGGACACGGTGGAGCATACAGTAGAGGTCTGCCCGGCTTGGGCGGAGCACCGCCGTATTCTCGCGGAGGCGATCGGCGTCGGCGATCTCTCGCGTCCGAATCTGGTCCAGGCCATGGTACGGAGCGAGAGTGCATGGGAGACCGTCACCTCCTTCTGCGAAGCAGTAATGTTCGCGAATGAAGAGGCGGAACGCGTGAGGCAGAGGCAATTTTCGCGCCCTCACGCCCCTAGTCGCCACAGGAGACGCCATGGGCGGCGGGAATCGATAGCCGATTCCCGGCTACCGTAGGCACGGACTTGCGAATGGCGAGTAATGGGCAGCTCACCGGTCCGGTAAGGACCAGGCCCAGGTCGACGGCGCGTCGTGTTCCACGCGCGCCTCAAAGAGATGTCAGCAGTGGTGGGGTCCGATAGGGCCGTTGCCGCCGGGGTCGCGGGTTGTTTGAAAGAGATACCGTGGCCCTGGCACAGGCAACTGAAGGAACACGGGTGGGTTTTAGTCAGTAAAAGTCTGACACGCCGTCCCGCTCCGCCCAGAGCGGGAGAACTCATTTGATGATTTCCAATCCACAAAAAAAAGGGGGGAGCATTGTGGGGCGATGCCCTACCTAGCTTTAAACACTAATGCCCTACCTTAAAAAAAAACACCATGAACTAAGTTATGACGAAAAAAAAAATACTAGCTTATAGTGACATCTAAACGTTTCCTAATCAACCACGGCATCTTACAATCATAATAATATATTCATTATTATTAATTCTTTGTTCTGCTCATAGATGGCATTTGAAATCATTATGTGTGGGTCACGAAAGAATGACATGCATGGTATTTCTCGCCTTTGAAAAGAAAAGAACAAAGTCGGTTGATCTGAATGAAGTCCTTCCCATTTTTAATAATATGGCGAATCGAAGGATTCAGCTGTTTTAAGGACGGACTTTTTATTGATATATTATCCGCCCTACCTGTAAAAACAGCTGCCCTACGTTAAATTCAAGTCTAGCTACGGGCCCTGCTTGAGCATATGAGCACTTTCTTTAACAAGACCCTAATAAAAAAGTTGTAGGACAATCAACAGATGACTAACTGTGTTGTGGCGGTCAGATAAGTAGTCTCTACTGGTATCTGTATCCGGTCAGACTGGAAGCCGACCCCAACATAGTTGGGAAAAGGCTAGGCAAATGATGATGACCTAACAGAGGATTAATAGACTAGCAAGTCCGCAAGTCCATATTTTTTATAGAAGGATTGTAGCGTAAAGTCCTAAACATTTTGCTGTACATTTAATAGAGAAAATAAATACAGAATTCCTAATGTTAATTCTCTTTAGCGAACTGAGTAGACGAATAAGGGTACTAATAATATAAAACTACTAATAGGTGGTTGAAGAAAAAATACAACACTTAGTATGGAGTCCCGCATCTCCAGAACCATATTACATATCTTCAGGAAAAGAACTGCAACCACAACCTGTCGGTGAAGATGCAGGGACAGTTATATTCCAATATTATCCTATGAGTGCCGTAAATTATGTAAGTAAGAACACACTCATTTCTTTTACCAAGTATAAAGTGGTTGATTATTTGATCGTGTTGCAGTTTAGTCGTTCTACAGTGGGAGGGTCTCGCTTATTTCTATCAGCGTGTGCAAGTGTCGATATCGACGGCAGTGAAGATGAGCTACGATTTGAATCTCGTTTCGAAAGTGGAAATTTAGCCAAAGCAATACGCATAACGTCAGCTTATTATGAACTGCATCTCCGCACTGACCTTTATACAAATAGGCATATGCAATGGTTCTATTTTAAAGTCACGAACACAAAAAAGCATATGACGTACAGGTAATACCGATTGCATGACTATTCAACGTTACGTATTGTTTCCTAAAAAAATTATACACACGCAAAATTTTACAGATTGTCCATAGTGAATTTATCAAAAGCTGAAAGCTTATACAACGAAGGCATGCGACCTCTATTATACTCAACCAAGGACGCACAGTTGCATTCGATCGGGTGGAGGCGATGCGGCGATAACATCACGTACTTTAAAAATGATTCTACGTAAGTAACTTTACTGTTTGAATTCATGTCAATGACACGTTAATTAATACTACAGTGTAATCTATTCACAGGTCTGAAGAAGAAGAGCAATTTCCAAGTTACACATTAACATTTAACATTGAGTTCCCGCACACAGACGACGCTGTGTACATTGCACATTGTTATCCTTACACATATTCTGATCTGCAAGAATATCTATCTAAATTACAATCACACCCAGTCAAATCAACTTATGCAAAACTGAGGCTTCTTTGCAGAACATTAGCTGGTAATAATGTGTATTATCTAACTGTAACAGCCCCACCAAGTTCTTGTGAAGTAGAGCAAAAGGTAATTGTTTGCTATTCTTCTCATTCGTTCAAATTAAACTAACGTAAACGTTCGTCCAGGCCTGGCGAATGCGCCGCTTGCGAACTGCGCGCGTGATGCTCGCGTGCAGTTACAGGCTACGTTTGGTGCGCCACTCTAGTGCAACTCCGGCTAGGCTCACACTCTAGTGCAAACTCGGCAGCGCGCGCGCATCTCGTGCACGCATAGCTTCTTTCACGTTTGAACCATGAGCCTCAGTTGTGGAGCGAGGGAGGTGCACTGCGGGCGGCACGCGCGCATCTTCTGCGCCGTTCGAGTACGGCGCGTAGCTTGCGTGCGCGCGGACGGCGCGCAGGGGCTGCGTACGAACATGACAAGCACGCGCGCAGTTCGCAAGCGGCTCGCCAGCGACGCAATCGCGGCGCATTCACCAGGTCTGGGCGCCATAAGAGTAACTTTGGTCATTGACTTCGCAGAAAAAGAAAGCCGTTGTTATAACTGCCAGAGTTCATCCTGGAGAAACTCCTTCATCTTGGATGATGAAAGGTTTCATGGACTATTTAACCGGAGACTCGAATCAAGCCCGAGAATTGAGGGAAAAATTTATATTTAAATTAGTACCAATGTTGAATCCAGATGGTGTGAGTGATAAATATATTCCAAACAATGCATAGTAAAATGTGTGGGACATTGTCATAGCATACATTTTTCTATTTTATAGGTAATCGTTGGAAACAATCGATGTTCACTGACCGGAAAGGACTTAAATAGACAATATCGAACGGTTATAAGGGAAACATATCCACCAGTCTGGCATACGAAAGTCATGATACGAAGGTTAGCAAGGAGAGTAAAATATATACGTGTTTTCGGGAAGAAAATTCGGTGTATTTTCTAACCAATTATTGTGTGTCAGATTACAGGAGGAATGTGGAGTAGCCATGTATGTTGATCTCCACGCACATTCCCGGAAACACAACATATTCATTTATGGATGTGAAAGCCGAAAAACCACCGACAAACGTTTACAAGAGCAAGTATTCCCTTTGATGCTTCACAAAAACGCTGCCGATAAGGTACACAAAATTTGAATCGAATTTGGTTATTGCACTAATAGAGATTTTAACCATTTCTGTTTTACAGTTCTCATTTGAAAATTGCAAGTTTAGAATACAACGTAGTAAAGAAGGCACTGGTAGAGTCGTGGTATGGATGTTAGGAGTATCTAACAGCTATACTATGGAAGCTTCTTTTGGAGGATCCGAGTTGGGCAGCAGGATGTCCACACACTTTTCTGTCCAAGACTATGAAAGTCTAGGAAGAACATTCTGCGAGACATTGCTAGATTTCTGCGATGAAGATCCTAGCAAGGAGAGATTGAGAACAAAAATTGTTACCAGACTATTAAAAGAAGGATCAAATGCAGATGAGCCAACGAATATTGATTTATCAGATTATTCTAGGTAACTTTTTTTATGAATAAAAATAACATGATTTTGTCGTGAAAATGCGTTTTAACATAATTTATTGTAGTGATGAAGGAGATACATCAAGTAGCAGTTCAGAAGCTGGGCAATGCAGAGATTCTAAGACTAAACAGCCAGCACCACCACCTTCGCCAATTTTCCCTGATATCAACAAAAATATAAACGAGGTAAGAATTTTACTTATGTCTACAGCAAGTACTTGAATTATTAATATACGTATTTAATAATTGGGCATCTTGATTTTACAGAAGCCTAGAAAGCAACGTCCAAGGTTAGAAAAGATGAAACGAATCGAAAGGAAGAAAACGAAACGGGAAACTTTACAGGTCGTTACTTAAATTATTCGTGTATCAATCATGTGAAGAATGTGGAAAGAAACTTGTAATGAATGACCAATCGTATTAAATTGCAGGTATCAAGGGCTACAATAGATTTAACATCTGATGCAATGACTGATATGTCATCGGATGCTGAATCTTACGACGGAAACCAAAGTCCTATGAGAAGAGTTCAAAAATTGATACATTCGTCGGTCAAACCAAAACCAAGGCGGAAGAAGAAAATGCCACCTGAACTGAAAATCGTAAAAGCACCGGTAACCTTCAATTTTATCGCAGTTCACGTGATTTACTTTGAGGGAAGACATTTCGTGCCCGACAGCCCGAACATAGACATCACGCCATTTTTTCTGGGCGTTGTTTTCAGCACACGCACGAAGAATGTTCGGTGAAATTTTACCGATGCCTTTTATAGGCGCTTAGAATCGCTAGGGAAACTTGGCTCTTAGTTTTGATATGCATAGAGTTTTCTTTCTAGCAGCACCTTGAACCCTCTTCGATGTTATAGTATGTTTAGGTTACATCTATACTAATCATAAAGCTGAAAAGTTTGTTTGTATGTTTGAACGCGCTAATCTCTGGAACTACCAGTCGGATTTGAAAAATTATTTTTGCATTTGATAGCCCAATTCTTGAGGAAGGCTATAGGCATTTAACTTCACGCTAGGACTCTTAGGAGCCGAGCAAAAAAAAAGAAAGAACGCTAAGCAAAAACGAAGTACCTAATAGCGCGGACGAAATCGCGGGCAGAAGCTATTACAACATACAATTGTAATACAAAATTGTATTATAACGTGTCCGCACTGTGCACTTAACTACACAGCCAAGCGCACACACGATAACCCTGTTTTTTCTGTTCTGTGGCGTAACCCATTGCCGTCAAAAACAGAAATATTCTTCGTAGCCGGAATCGGCATGGGAATAGTTATAATGTACAATCGCGGACATTTGCGGTGAACCACCTTTGAAGCTTATTATCATAGTGATAAGGTCGAAAAGTGGTTCACCCCAAATGTCCGCCATGGTACATACACTTATATTTATGCCATAAACTATCTTTTACCCGCGACTTCGTCCGCATGAAATTTCTTATTCTCCCGTTCCACCCCATCGCATTGCACCGCCCCCGCCCGCCCGCGCTTTTACTTCGTTTTCGCATAGCATTATTTCTGACCTTTTTTTCTTTTTGCTCGGCTCCTAAGGGTTGTAGCGTGATGTTATATAGCCTATAACGTTTCTCAAGGATTGGGCCATCAAATGTAAATAGAAATTTTCAAATCCGACAAGTTTTTTGTAGGTAATAATGAGTAGATACTTCAATCGTGTAGTACATACTTTTTACGTATCATCAATAGTTTTCTCAGCGCACGCCAAATAATTAATTTTATAGGCAAAATTTTGCTACTTTGGGTTAAGTACATATAGGTACCTATTATTGTTAATTTTTTGAAAATAAATTATAGCCTATGTTACTTCCTGATAATTTAGCTTTCTATTGATGAAAAACTGATTAAAATCGGTGCAGTAGCTTCGGAGCTTATTCGGTACAAACATACAAAAAAATCTTTCCTCTTTATAATTCTACTACTAATATTTTAAATGTCAAGATGTTTGGATATTTGTTACTCAATCACGCAAAAACGGCTGAACGCATTTGGATGAAATTTGGCACACAGATAGTTTATTTATAACCTGGATTAACACATAGGATACTTTTTATCCCAGTAGCAGGTTCCCGTGAGATAATTTCCGACATCCACGCGGACGAAGCTGCGGGCAACGGCTAGTATTAGTATAGATTAAAACAGTACTTTAATGTTCCAGACAAGTGATTCTCCATACCACTCAGACCCCGAGAAGACCTTAAAATGTAGAAGACCAAGAAGTGTATCAATGTTTAACGAAACAACAGAGAAATCGAGACTGAACCCAGCATCATGGCATCATTTCAGGTGTTTACCACCAGCGAAGTATGACACCTAAATATACGTTTAATTAAATTAAAGATAGTCTCAAAGATTAACTAGATATTTCTTAAATATTTCCTAGCAGTTGCACTGTCAACCTAAATTGTCCGTAAATTCATATCACGTCACGGCTGTCATTTTTTCACCGTCGCGGTCGTCGTATGAAATAGCTATATCCCGGCAATTTTAAGTAGATAGTGCGTCAACTTGCCCTACATGTACAGTCAGGGAACTTGGTTGTTGAGCACCACCAAGTTCTCTGACTGTACATTGCTACTGATAGTGACGAAATGATTGTCGTGAGTTAAGGTACTATACTAAGGCCTACAGATTTGATCGATTTTTGACGATCCACACGCATGTGATCAAACCTTAAACTTAGAGTATTACTTGGATCAACAAAATCAAGTAGGTAAGTACCTGAATGTACACATTTGCCATTTTTTTTACCTTTGTTGCTTACAAGCAACACAGGATCGACATCATAGTTTTTGTCGATCGCCACTGTGGATCGATTTCGATAAATCAATAAGTATAGTATATCGATCTTTAACAGGCGACAGTAAGTATCGATAAAATCAATCAAATCTGCAAGAAGCCGACAGATCTTATTGATCGTCAACTCACCAAACAACATATCGGACGACAATATCAATCTGCCTAGCCTTTTCCCAACTACTTTGAGGTCTAACCGAAAACAGCTGAATATCTATAGGTACCTCTATGTAAGGCTGCCTGTCCACCGGAGCGGAGCGAGGCTGCGGAGAGGAGAAACGGAGAAATATTAACCAATAGAAGCGCGAGCGGACGGCAAAGTGGAGCGGAGTTAAGATTCTATTGGTTAATATTTCTCAGTTTCTCTGCTCCGCAGCCTCGCTCCGCTCCGGTGGACAGGCATTAGACTGGTTGTCAAACTGTTGGGCTTATGACTACCCGTAACGTCTGTCAAAGATGTAAGATGACAGCCGGGACAAAGGCTTAACGTGCTTATTGAGGCACGGAGGGGTCTAGATTTGTAATGGATGGTCACATATTCACGAATCGACCGCCGCAAGCGTAGCTTAACCTTCAATCGACCGTGCGGCTGTTATTACTTAGCCACGAGCATATCGGATAACAAAAACGATTGTCAAAGTAGGCACCTTTAACTTACGTTAGCACAAGCCTACCTACTTAGTTATTTTAACTTAGGAGCTTTCGAACGCTTTTCAAGTTTCATATTCATTAAATTAATCAATAATATAGTATTTCACTCATAACTTTTAGGTGCTTATCTGATGTTAAAGCAAGAAGTACTCAACCATCTGAACTACAGGTTAAGTTGACTACACTAAAGAGAAATGTATGGACCGGTGTTCAAAGCGAAGAGAAAGGTCCACTGTCTTGGGGCATATCAAGTTTTGCCATGAATTCATACTTCACTGACAGTGAAGCTTTATTACGGTACCAATTCAATATTTTCCCTAAAGTTATTAAAAAATACTTTACTTGATCAAGGTTATTAATATTCTTTTATTACTTTTTCTAGATCCTGCTCCAAAAAGCTTGAGGAACTTGAAGGTGAACAGCAGAAAATTAAAGATGACAAAAAGAAGAAGAAATCTAAGACCAAAAAGCTTACACTTAAAGTGCCAAATTCTATGAACGATATCTTAGAACCTATGAACAAATTACCTAAGCCTTGGAAGAAAAAAGGAAAGTGAGTATCAAGTCATCTTTCACAAAGATTGTTTAACTTTATTTGTAATATTGATGATGCATGGTTGTTATTATAAACATATTTGTTTATTATCAATTTAGTGAATAGATGCATTGTTATGTTCCATTGAAAGAATTTCATAGTTATTCTCATTGATTTAAAATTTAATTTACATTTTGCAAGGTCTAACTCTATCTAAATTGATACTATCAATATATTTTTCTTTGAAAAAGAAAAATAAACTTTTCGATCTTACTACAATAAGGAATAATGAATTGCTTTATATTATTCCAGATTAAAAAATAAATCTGACAATTCTCCTTACCAAAATAATACTAGCTTTACGGACATACCAAGGAATACCCAGCAAGCACAAAAGGTGGCCTCTGTGGAAAACAGACAGGCAAAGTCACGTTTCAAAAAAGGTGCTATTGTCACAACTGCGGTGCAGTCAAAAAAACAAATTGCCAAAACCAATATTATCTCAGACAACTCCGACTCCGATACATCCATTCAGTTAACGAAGAAGATTAAAAAGAAAAGTAAAACGGTAAAAGCCAAGTTTTGTAAAACTATTTCTGAAAATAAATCTAAGAATAATTAATCAACAGCTTTCATTTTACCTGTTCAAAGTTTAGTTTATGTAAAATCCAATATGAGATAAATCCGAGCATGAGGCATTGTCAATTAATAATAATATGTTTATTTGGAATCTTCAATCTATAAAAATTAATGGGTAAATGTGTTGCTAAGCACAAAACTCACGAACGGCTGGACAAATATGGCAATTTTTTTTTTCAATTATTCATTGAAGTTCTAGGAAGGTTCTTATGAAAAGAAAAATTGGAAAAGTTGCCGCGAAAATGAGAAAATTCGGGAAAACTGAAAGTGCATTTTGTATGAATTATTGAAATTTGGACAGGATGACGTGTGTTGGGTCAACTAGTTTGTAATAAAATTGTAGTTTGTTCAATATTTAATTATGATTTTTCCCTGTGTATTAAATAGGTATCTTAGCAGACAAAACAATTACATTGCTATTGCATTGGGTTACACCTGTAAAAATAGTTGTAAGTGAGGATATAAATAAATAAATAAATAAATAAATAAATATTCACCATATGTAACAAAATATTAAAAACTCACCTACAACAGCTCTATCATACCTTTGATAATAAATATTAGAAATTTATTGAATTAAAAGATTGTCTTAGGTGTAACACATCCTTATCTTATCTATTGACCTTTTACAATTTGCTCCAGCTGAAATTCTTATCACACCACCATTGAAATACAGATAAAGTTAAACTATGCAGACTTGTTTGTCTTCTAATGTAATTTATTTTCAAGTTTTACATTCAAAAGATCTAAGAATACTTAGCTATAATACTAAGAAGACCGTTTAGACAGTTGTCAAAATACTTTGTAAAAATATGTTTGATTAGATTTTGTTTTTATATGTTAAACATTTAATAAAACAGTAATGTGAAAATATTGATTTTTAGAACATCAATTTTATTTGGTTAAAAAACAGCTTACAACGGTCACAACTCTACGGCAATGAACGCAAAGACATGACATTATAATAACGTCCAGTCGGAATATTAATCAACAATTAATTCGTGTTTTTGAGTGCATTTCTGCAATAGTTATCGCAGCATATCTAATGAGAAACGTCCAAACGGACTTCTTAGGTTGCCTTGATTATAATACTGAGCTCAAAAATCACAATTATCACAGTTAAGAACATCCACTGCAGGACAAAAAATATGCATCTCAAGCCCAAAAGAAACATTAAGTATTAAGATTGATGAGTACTAAAACTAGTAGGTTAGGCAATGAACACAATCCATCGTTTTTCAGTTTCTAGGGCATAACCAAACTATACTAAAGCAGGTACCACCTAGAATAACGTAACTTTAGTTGCCACGGTTCCATTCGTAACAAAGAAAATATAATTGAACACATCTAGTAATCATACATAAATTAATGTTAACAACATTGCAGGTTCGGGCCTGAGTACAACAAACTTTTGCAAATTCGAAGATTAGCGTATAAAACTACTTACAGACCTGCATACACTTTTACAGCAAATAAGATTTGAACCACAATTTAAGACAAGTAACTATTAAGACACCAAACGTATTTTTAAACTTCGCAAATTAACAGTTGAATTGAATTCAGTCAGTTGCGAAGACTAAGGTCAGTTGACAATGACATTGACATTCATTGTCATTACAAATGACGTTTACATTAGTTCTTTACTACTTGAAACGGCATGGCAACGACTTAAAACATACATCCTAGATCTTAAAAAACGAGTTTCGCACTTTAGTTTTGTTTCACAAAGGCCACGAAGAGTTAGCCCACCCACGTTCGCACCGACATAAAAAAATCGCGGCGGAATAAAAACGCCTAGCGCGATTTTTCCCACCTTCAACAGTGTTCGAAGGAGCGTTAAAAAACCACTTCGAACTGATTTTTCATGCAGTGCGGATGGGTTCCGTAAAATTACTAGCGGCAGCTATTTGTGAAACAGAACCAAATAAAATTTTGGATGCATCCCTTGAATATTTTTGTACCCATTTAAAATACCAATTTTTGCAATTATTTAAGGAAATAATTATCTTGAAAATGTTTAATAATTATCAATTAAACAGCATAATTAATAAATTGTATTACCCCACATTAAATCCGTTTAATATTAGGTCTTTACCTATGAAATTGCCATTCTGCAGTACTCGTCATTTCAAATCAAAATAATTTTTGTTTGGCTAAGAATTCTAATTTCAAATTAATTTTATTTTAAAAACATGGATTTTTTTTTTCCAAAAGTAGTCATTTGTTTATTGATTAGTGTTACATTTTAATCGCATTTCAATCTTTTTCGTCATCATGGATACGTTAAAAATTCGAGTAATTATGGAATATGAGTACCGTCGTGGCAGCAACGCGGCACAAGCGGCACGCAACATCAACGACGTTTACGGAGCTAACACTACAAACCAACGCACCACTTGTTATTGGTTTGCTCGCTTCCGTTCTGGAAATTTCGACCTGAAAAATGAACCTCGCGGTCGTCCGAAGACTTGGTCGACAATGACGAATTAAAGGCGATGGTGGAAGCTGATGATACACAATCTACGGCTGAATTAGCAGCAGCTTTCGACGTTAGCGTCAAAACAATATTGGTCCATTTGCGTCAAATTGGCAAGGTAAAAAAGCTTGACAAATGGGTGCCCCACGAACTCAATGATCGCCAGCGCGAAGTACGCGTCGAGACGTGCCTTGCACTGCTCAACAGACACACAAATGAAGGAATTTTGAACCGCATTGTTACCTGCGATGAAAAATGGATTCTGTTTGATAACCGCAAGCGCTCAGCAAGTTGGTTGGATCCTGGTTCAGCACCTAAACAATGCCCTAAACGAAAACTTACCCCTAGAAAAGTGATGGTCACTGTTTGGTGGTCTAGCGCCGGTGTGATTCATCACAGCTTCTTACCAAACGGGGTAAGCATTACTTCAGATGTGTACTGTGAAGAACTGAACACAATGATGGAGAAGCTGGCACATCTCCAACCAGCACTGGTCAATCGCTCGTCTCCGCTGCTCCTGCACGACAACGCGCGACCTCATACTGCACAGCAGACGGTCTCCAAGTTGCAAGAACTGGGGTTGGAAGCTCTCCGTCATCCGCCCTACTCACCAGACCTTGCGCCTACAGACTACTACTTTTTCCAGAATTTGGATAACTTCTTGGCGGGAAAAAAATTCAATACCCGAGAGGCAGTACAAAATGCCTTTGAAGAATTTGTTGCCTCCCGTCCAGCTGATTTCTTTAAGAAGGGCATCAATAAACTGCCACTGCGTTGGCAAAGATGCATTGATTGCATGGGTGATTACTTCGATTAATACAAATAAAAAATGCATGAAAAAAATTCGTTTAAATTTTTTCATACAAAACGGCAATTTCATAGGTAAAGACCTATTATTTACCTACTTACTTTCTTAATGATAAACTCCACCTATATACAATACCTACAATATGCCCAGAACTATTTTAAGATTCCATATTAAAGGTAGGAACTTACATAATATTGGAATTGGAAAATTCGGAGGTGTTATAGAACAAAACAACGGGCAAATATCCGATATCAAAGAGATTTGTAAAATAGAAAGAAAGAAAGAAAGAAAATACGTTTATTTGCGGTAAACATGACGCAAAGGACAAAAAAAAAATATAAAATAAGCAATGTGAAAAGCAAGTTTTGGGGAAAATATGCGTCACATCTACGCAAATAAAGTGAGTGCGTACGGCGTACTTACGCTACTCTAACCGATATCATCCAATGAAGTCCGATAACTAACTTCAAATAAATTACTTTCATTAGGTACAGACGCCAGCAGGTCAAGCCACCCGAAACTGTCAAAATTTCCCAATCAACCTTGAACCTAATGCTTTAGCGATAAAGATGAAAATCTATTAAAGTGACAGATTGTAGTAGCTTGATGTGCTGGCGTATGTACGACGGTAAATAAAACATTGGAATAATCAGTCATGTGGTCTATTTTACCTACGCATTCTTCGACTCAGCATCGCTGTGTGGAACGGCCTTGAGCATGCAGCACGTCCGCACTCTAATATCCGGTAATCTAAAAATCTCGCGAGATTTTTTCGCGTCCGTGGGAACACAAGTACAGAACTTCGTAAGTCACATTCATTCAAAGCTCAACGCCGAGAGTTGAAAATCGAACACCGCGCGATAAAAAATCGCGGCGGGGAAAAAATCACGGCCGTGTGAACAGATGTACCGCTTTCTGTTTGTTTCATTCGCAGCGCGGCACGCGATTTAATCCCGCCGCGATTTTTTATGTCCGTGCGAATGTGGGCTTACTGTCATCATACCTAACACGAAAACGCAATTAAATTCTAAGGCCTTAACAAACATTTGTTAGCCAATTTGACTGTGTCAAGTTTGGGGATATCGTACAAAAAGAATTGCTAACAGGAGTATTGGCAGAAAATGCTAAAACTCTAAGCTCTCCTGAATCTGAAAGCTGAAGAGCATTACTAATTCTTGCTCCTGACGAAGTATACCCAGGAAGTTGGGGTTCCCCAGTAATCGGATTAAATGTACCACACCTGGACTTTGCCAATATACAAGAAGTAACATTTTTATAAAATCGCACGTTATCTGCATCTACTGTTATGTTAACACCTGTTCTGGCTTCTCGTGTGCATTGTGTAATCTGAAAATTATGAATAGCTCAACTTATAAACTGGAATAAATAAACAAAATTCTTTAGACCTAAGTCGTTGTTACATACATACCAAATTAACAGAATTAGCTCTTCTAAGACAGCGAACAAAATCACAATATCCCATGAAACACCCAGATGGTTGCACATTTAACGCCGACGTAGACAGAGCCTGTAAAGTTAAGGAGGTGCACAGAGTCAATCTTATCAGTTATTATTAATCAGTTTATTTCAGACTAGCTGCTGCCCGCGACTTCGTCCGCGTGAAATTTCTTGTTCCCCCGACCCACCCCGTCGCATCGCATTGCCTGCCCGCGCTATTACTTCGTTTTCGCTTAGCGTTCTTTTTGCCTTTTTTTTCTTTTAGCTCGCCACGTAGTCCTTTAGATTTGGGCTATAAAATGCAGTAAGATTTTTTAAAGTCCGACTGGTAGTTCCAGAGATTAGCACGTTCGTTCACCGCATCCTCTTCCCGCTAACCTCTCCCTCCCCCTCTCACCCACTCTCACACCCCCTTCACCACATTCCCTTCCCCGTCTCTCCCACACCACCCGTCCCCATCACCTCCTCACCTCCCTTCACTTCCTCACCACCCCCTCCCCTTCACCTTTCCCTCCTCGCCTCCCCCCTTTCCAGCCACACCACCCCCTCCCTTGCCCCTCTTCCCATCCCTCGGGGGGAAAAACTATAATGACTAACTTTATTACTTGTTTAGGCAAGTATTTGTGCCAAGTTTCAAGTTACACAATAACAGTTTGGTTTCACCAAAGGACGTTGTACGACCGACGCCGGTGTAACCTTATTAAAACACATTTTTAACGCGTGGGAAGAGGCCCAAGACGCCATAGGAATTTTTTGTGACCTCTCCAAGGCATTTGATTGCGTCGATCACGAAACCCTACTCTTGAAACTTGAGCATTACGGACTTGGAAAACTTGCGCTCAGTTTAGTAAAATCTTATTTAAATGATAGACAACAGCAAGTTCAAATAAATGGTATCACTTCACTTGGTTTAAATGTAAAAATGGGTGTTCCACAAGGCTCAATATTGGGTCCTTTCCTCTTTTTAGTGTATATTAATGATTTACTCCATTTATTAAAAAATCAACCACAAATGGTGTTATTTGCTGACGATACTTCCTTGATTTTTAAGGTAGGTAGACGTGATACAAATTTTGACGAAGTTAATAACGCCCTACTGCAGGTCCAAAATTGGTTCACTGCTAATAATTTAGTATTAAATGGGAAAAAAACTAAGTGCATTAGATTTTCTTTACCAAATGTAAAAAGTAGTGATTGTGAGATAGTATTGAATCAAGAGAAACTAGAATTCGTCGATAAAACCGTTTTCTTGGGGATCACGCTCGACTCTAGGCTACAATGGGGTCCTCATTTAACATCACTTGCAGGACGGCTAAGTTCAGCAGCATATGCTGTCAGAAAAATCCGTCAATTTACTGATGTAGATACTGCGCGGCTAGTCTATTTTAGTTACTTTCATAGTATCATGTCTTACGGTATTTTACTTTGGGGACGGGCTGCAGACATCGAGTCAATTTTTATTCTGCAGAAAAGAGCCATTAGAGCCATATATAATCTCCGCAAGCGCGATTCTCTAAGGGAACTGTTTAAGGAAATTAACATCATGACGGTACCTTGTCAATATATCTACGAAAATATCATGTACGTAAGGAAAAATTTACATCTTTTTAGTAAAAGAGGTGAAAGGCATAATTATAGTACTAGAAAAAGGGACCTATTAGCTCAACCAGGTTTCAGACTAGCTAAAGTAGACACGTCGTTCATGGGATACTGTTTAAAATGTTACAATAAAATACCTCCACACATACTTCAACTCAATGAGACTAAATTCAAAACTTGTATAAAACGCACACTATGCAGGCAGGCATATTATAAGTTTGGGGATTACATAACCGATAAAAATGCTTGGCTCAATGCTGGTCCTGCTCCACAACCACAACTAATTAATTAACATTTGAAGATACTGTTGGAGATGCTGAAGATTGTAAGACTATCATTGCATTGTATAGACTCAATCTCCTTTGTATTATATAATTGCATAGCACATGTGTGAGTACTATGTACATACTCTAAAGCTACCATTTACTGGGTACGTCTTTGTTTGACTTGAATGTGCCCTGGCGACTGAGAGTATGTGACGCTCACACTAATGTCTCGCTGATGGTGGCGCGTGTTGGATCATTTAGCCAATCCATGCGTCAGGTTCGTGAATAAGCGCTGTCAGTGAAGGCTGGGCATACCTTAGCGGTCAGGGCTTATTTTAATTTAATTTAAATATTTGAATTGTTTTTTTTTAAGGACGCTGTTAACGTTCTGCATCGTTCTCACATATGAAATTTCAACATGAATGATGTAACCATTATTTTGTAACCATATCTTGATTTAAAAGAGTGTCCGTGGAGTTTCTTGCCCGTTCTTCTCCATAGGTACCTACTATGCTTTGGAATGGGCGCCTAGCTTCATCTTTCTGACTGACCGACCCCTTGACAATTCAAAAGTGCCTGTAATTGGTTTAATTGAAATAAATGCTTTGAGTTTGAGTTTGAGTTTGAGTTAATTAACCAAATTAATAAGATTTTTCATATAAACTGTATTCCCTGTTTTCATGCCCAAAGGAGTGGAATTTTAAAAAATAGTTTCGGATGTTTCCATAACTTGACTGAAAGATTATTTTTACCAATTTTCGAGTTAATCAAGCCCCGCATTAAAATCCTCCCCTGAAAAATTTACTACCCCTTTACACACCCTTTTTCGAAAAACCATGATTCACGTTATTCTTCATTTTTGGTCTCAAATCAAGAATAAAAATACTAAGTAGGTAGATATCGAGTTAATCGCGGCGCGGCAGCGCGTCGTCGAACGGAACGCGTAACATGGCTTTTTTATTTTCGTGATAACTTCGAAATTGAATGTCCGATTCTAATGAATTAAAAAGTATTCTACTGCTACATAAATACCCTTGATGATAAAACTATTTACTTGAATAAGAATTAATACTAAGATACGAATGTAACCAACTTTTGTTTCTACCGGCGCGGCGATCTAATTAAATTTTAGAACACAAAAGCTGCTATTTGTGACTTAACTATGATAGTTATATATATATTGCCTTGCGGACTTTTTTGAAGGTAATAATGAGTGCTTTGACCATGTAGTACATACTTTTTATGCATCAATAGTTTTCTCAGCGCACGCCAAATAATGAATTTTATAGGCAAATTTTTTCTACTTTGGGTTACATTATTGCAATTTTCTTAAGGATCTCTAAATTTTTTGAATATAAATTATAGCCTATGTTACTTCCTGATAAACTAGCTTTCTACTGGTGAAAAAATGGTTACAATCGGTCCTGTAGTTTCGGAGCTTATTCGGTACAAACAAACAAAAAAATCTTTCCTCTTTATAATATTAGTATAGATTGATTTAAGAAGGCAAAAAAAATTACAATGATTTTTGAGAATATATGAAGTCCAAAGTGGTGGACTTTCGCTAACTTATTCACTAATAAAAACAACGTTTTTCCTTCCTTTCAAACAATTTTGAATTCCTCCTCCTGCCTCACGACTTCTCTTTTTATTTATATAGATAGTTAGAACACGTTCTCGAAAATGGCTCTAAAGATTTCAATGAAATTTGCAATATAGAGGTTTACGGGGGCCAAAAATCGATCTGGGAAAATTCGATTTCTCTATTTTCACCCGAGCAGAGCTCGGTCGACTAGGTAGGTACTGCTACATAAAACGGGCATACTTTTCAAGTCTACTGTAAACTCTTCACAAAACCGTTTTCAACGTAGGTATCATACAAAAAAGTAGGTTTATTAGATCGGAAGTCTTACCATAAGAGCTGTAGCACATGTTGCGTATGCGCCTGTAAAATACTGTACAGCGCAAACACTTAACGCATTTAACTCTTGTGGTCCCTGTAATATAAAATTGTGTTAAAGTGTGGTTAAGTAGGCTTGTGACTTCTGCAAGACTAAAAAGTAAATTAGACAAACCTCAGTCATCGATGTCACTCGCGAGAAGCATGTGATGCAAGCATCTCTTAAGGTAACATTAGTTGGTTGTGCTGTGCTGCATACGATATTTAATAAATTTTGCAGCTGTTGCCTGTAATAAAATTACTTAATAATTAAAAATTAAATGACTAATTCTAAATTATGTCTGCAACCAGAAAAAAGAACTTACCCGTTTGATGGACATAGAGCGGCGAGCTTTTGGGTTTTCCATTGTAAAATTTTGTTTTTTACGTCACTAAAGTCAAAACCACCGTTAGTTGTGACTCCAATCTGATAAACATAGTAAAGTTCTAAACGTTTCTTTTATTACAACTTAAAATTAGTATTTTCTAGAAACATGGACTCTAACCTCGCTAAGATTGAGCAAATTCTGGTTCTTCCACTGTAAGATATTTTTTTGGACTTCATTAAAATCAATTAAAGTGCTATTTGACCCGATCTGTGGGACGAATGCAAGTCATAAATCTGATAAAATTACAATTAATGGATGACTGACGACGAAAACGTAGGTACTTACAAAACACATCAACAGAATACCAGATTGTATTCTGAACATTGTTGAGAAAATAACTTAGTTTAAAGCGTGACAATAATCTGTGTGACACTCACTATTCTAACCGATGCACTCATACTTATACACTTTAGGGCTTATTAAAATCATTATGACCCGCTATAATTTTTCATCATCCTTTCATGTGCAAGTGCCGTGAAGCAGCGAAAGTGTTAAACTATGTTAAACATCACGAGAAGGTAATGCTAACATCAATATGTGAATATTTTATTTTTGTTTGAACGGGGAAAAAATGAATTGCGTCTATAAATCGGAAGCCGGGACCGCACCAAGACGTGCAGTGGCGAAGGCGATGGCGATGGCGGCACGCAAGTACACTGGCACTACTGTTCTACACGCCTCTCTAGAAGAATAGTTGCAGGACAGACCGCAGATGGTGACACCCATAGCCGGTTGATACTTGTAGATGGCATGTATCATATTTGAGGATTTAGTTGGGTCAATCTGCCTAGCCTTTTCCCAACTATGTTGGGGTCGACTTCCAGTCTAACCGAATGCAGCTGAATACCAGTATTTTATATGGAGCGACTGCCTATCTGACCTCCACAACCCAATTTCTGGGTAATACGATACCCCTTGCTAAGACTGGTTGTCAGACTTTCGGGCTTCTGACGACCCGTAACGACTGTCAAAGATCCACGAATGACAGCCGGGACCAACGGCTTAACGTGCTTTCCGAGGCACGGAGGAGACTCGGTATGTAAAGATGGTCACCCATCCACGGACCAACCCCGGCAAGCGCAGCTTACCCTGATGGATCGGCCTGTACGGCTGTTATTATTTAGCCACGAGCTCCTTTGAGGATTAAGTTGGGTAAGAGTCCGATATAACTTTGATTCTCTAGGTGGAGGGTAGGTATCCAAGAGAAACATTCGCAAGAGAAATAGTCCCATGAATGACACTGGATATAGTGGTTAAACTTTGCTTTGAGGGCTATGGCCACCTATTTTTCCGTGATGTTTTTCCGTCTGGTTAGGTTATATACTTACGTTGGGCATCTGAGTTAGTTCGGCCCAAAAGTATTTGATCCAAATCCACCCTATGCTCGAAACGTTTCATCATTCATTCTTCACTTAAGCTCAATTTGTTATCTGTAGTGAATGGATGGATAAAAATCAATTCCTCCATTCTAATCATTCATTCATTCTTGTGACCGATGCAGCTTGTGACTGACGACATTGGCTCTGGCTTTTTTCAATTATTATTTTAACTTATTAATTTCTTTTATTTTATGATGATTGAAGGACGTGCAAATGTAAGTCATGAAATTACCGATTTTATTTTGTTTCTGTTACTTAACAATAAGTATTTTTATGTAATTTTTACAAAATGACAACTTGCTTTCAGGAGATACCCGATTTCCAAGTGTTTCAGACGGTGATAAAATACTGCCTGATCATTATTGTAGTACCTGTGCTGTCATTCTTTACCGCTAAGAGTGTCTTATTCGATGGAATTTTACGATTGGAGCCCATTACGAGCAGTGTGTATTCGGCTGTAGTTGCGGTAGTCGTCCTACATCTTACACTAGGACTTTACATCTTCAAAGCTTATAGTGACACAGAAAAAACTGAAAAACCTGTCAAAAAGGACTAAAATCTTTTAGTTACTACCTCCTGTTTTCAACATACCTCATCTCAAAATGGACAACTTATACATGAAGGGTGAACTGTTACAAGTTCATACTAAAAACAGTGAAATATACGAAGGCCGGTTTTATGGAATGACTAACGATAAGTCTAAAATTTCTCTTTACAATGTAAAGGATTCACCCAAAGGAGACCTAAGTGATGGTATTCTTCACTATTACGACTCTGATATCAGGGATATTGTAAAACTCAAAGAGCCAAATGAACAAAAGCATTTAAAAATATCTGAAAAGGAATGTGAGGAAATCATAAAGACATCTAAAAAGTACATTTACATTAACCAAGTTGATAAGAGTTTCCATGAAGCAGTGGAAGACTTGAGCCAGTTTAGTTATATTGGCTTGAGTACTGATGGTGCCAGCATGGGTAGGAAATGTAAAATGCCATTCCTGGTATTATCTACGCCTCTACAGATTTATATTTTTGACATTAAAGTTATGGAGTATCATGCATTTGACGCAGGATTAAAGAAACTCTTGCAAAGTGAGACACCTAAGAAGATAATCCATGATTCCAGGAATATATCAGATTGTTTGTATCATAAACACAATGTGAAGTTGAATTCGGTATTTGACACTCAGGTAATATTATTAACATTTACTTAGTCAAAAAATAGAACAGAAAATTAAATTTTAGTGTTATTTTATAATAATATGCTTATTCTAGGTTGGTGATTTACTCATCACCAGGAACAAAACTGGTCGCCTGCCTGATAAAGTGAAGAGTTTGTCAGAGTGTTTAAACCTTTACCTTGGTTTACAACAGTCCGTAGTAGATGACAAAGTAAGAATTCTATATTTCTATATAGCTTTCCCTTGTAGCATAAGATTTTTTTTAGTAGTTAAAGATCCAAATAATTCCAACTTACAACAGCTAGTGGAAGCACTGTACTTTATAACCTGTCGATTTATTATAGTAGTTATTTTTTTTTTTTTATATAATAATAGGTCTTTACCTATGAAATTGCCGTTTTGTATGAAAAAATTGAAACAAATTTTTTTCATGCATTTTTTATTTGTATTAATCGAAGTAATCACCCATGCAATCAATGCATCTTTGCCAACGCAGTGGCAGTTTATTGATGCCCTTCTTAAAGAAATCAGCTGGACGGGAGGCAACAAATTCTTCAAAGGCATTTTGTACTGCCTCTCGGGTATTGAATTTTTTTCCCACCAAGAAGTTATCCAAATTCTGGAAAAAGTAGTAGTCTGTAGGCGCAAGGTCTGGTGAGTAGGGCGGATGACGGAGAGCTTCCAACCCCAGTTCTTGCAACTTGGAGACCGTCTGCTGTGCAGTATGAGGTCGCGCGTTGTCGTGCAGGATCAGCGGAGACGAGCGATTGACCAATGCTGGTTGGAGATGTGCCAGCTTCTCCATCATTGTGTTCAGTTCTTCACAGTACACATCTGAAGTAATGCTCACCCTGTTTGGTAAGAAGCTGTGATGAATCACACCGGCGCTAGACCACCAAACAGTGACCATCACTTTTCTAGGGGTAAGTTTTCGTTTAGGGCATTGTTTAGGTGCTGAACCAGGATCCAACCAACTTGCTGAGCGCTTGCGGTTATCAAACAGAATCCATTTTTCATCGCAGGTAACAATGCGGTTCAAAATTCCTTCATTTGTGTGTCTATTGAGCAGTGCAAGGCACGTCTCGACGCGTACTTCGCGCTGGCGATCATTGAGTTCGTGGGGCACCCATTTGTCAAGCTTTTTTACCTTGCCAATTTGACGCAAATGGACCAATATTGTTTTGACGCTAACGTCGAAAGCTGCTGCTAATTCAGCCGTAGATTGTGTATCATCAGCTTCCACAATCGCCTTTAATTCGTCATTGTCGACGAGTCTTCGGACGACCGCGAGGTTCATTTTTCAGGTCGAAATTTCGAGAACGGAAGCGAGCAAACCAATAACAAGTGGTGCGTTGGTTTGTAGTGTTAGCTCCGTAAACGTCGTTGATGTTGCGTGCCGCTTGTGCCTCGTTGCTGCCACGACGGTACTCATATTCCATAATTACTCGAATTTTTAACGTATCCATGATGACGAAAAAGATTGAAATGCGATGAAAATGTAACACTAATCAATAAACAAATGACTACTTTTGGAAAAAAAAAATCCATGTTTTTAAAATAAAATTAATTTGAAATTAGAATTCTTAGCCAAACAAAAATTATTTTGATTTGAAATGGCCAGTACTGCAGAACGGCAATTTCATAGGTAAAGACCTAATATATCCTTTTAGTGTAAGTTTGGTATCCCTGAAATACGGAAATCGAGAAAAAATGAAAAAAAAAATTTTTTCACCAAAAACCATCGCCCAATCAAGCCTTCGGGACCCAGTGGGTTGTGGGAGTAATAGGGTGGGGAACACAATGGGATACCTCAAGGACATTGACCTTGACCTCAGGGTCATTGACCTTGACTTCAAGGTCAATGAGCTTTAGCTAATAGTCAGTGCCCTCAGAAAAATTGTTGATTTTGATCTCAGGGTCATTGACTTTCAAAATGTCCTTGACCTCAGAAGTATGAAGCGTCTATTCTACCCAAAAAAAAGTTGATACTGTAAAAAGCGACATTTTTTTTCTTTTTTTTTTCGAGCTCAAGGTAAATTTTTCATCGTCTAATATTATACGAGTCATTCACCGCCTCATCTAACCCAAATGATTCGCCAACAATAGAGGGGATCTGGCGCTTGGCGGCCGCTGCCGCGGCACGCTCGCTTCGCTCGCTCGTTTTCGCGCGTTAATGGTCACTGTTCTAACCTAACCTAACCCAAATGATTCACCAACCTTAGGAGAATCACGGATCTTACCTGTTACTGCTCCTGAGAATCGCGGATCTGCGATCGGAATTTTGACCTTGACCCGAAGGTCAATGACCCTGAGGTCAAGGCTAATGTCCTTGAAGTGTCCCATAATGTTCCCCACCCTATTTCTCCCACATCCCACCATCCCGAAGGCTTCATTAGGCGATGGCTTTTTTTTTTTTTCGTTTCCGTATTTCAGGGATCCCTAAATTACACTAAAAAGGGTATATTCTACAAAAAAAAAAATAACTTGTATAATAAATCAACGTGTTAAAGAGGTAAAGTGGAGCCCAGCTAGCCCAAGATAAGACTATTAAATACAGCTTCAATTCCTACTTAATAACTTTTGAATATTACAGCTTACCGTACTGGAATGCACTGAACGTCCACTTGCTGCAAAGATTAAGGACAGCCTTGCTAAGAATATAGCATTCCTGCATCGTCTTTCAGAAACAATAAATGATGAAATGTTACTGCCATTTGTGAGGGGAGTTGAATGCTTTGTAGAAAATATTCGTTCACTGGATGACTTTAAGGCTTGGGAACGTTGTGGTATGCAAAATCACTTACCAAAGGATTTCAAGAGTGCAATTGAGTATTAAATACTGTCTTTGTCACATTCCGAAGATAAATTGTAGGTATAGATTTTTTTTTTCTTTTCTGGCACATTTTGGTTTGATGCTGAAGTTTGGCTTTCAACTAGTTTCAAAAATTGCAGTATTAAAATTCGTGTTGTAGAGATTTAAAATTAGTTTTAAAGAGCAATTTATAAGTAATACTGCTTCATTAAAGTACTTACTTACTAAATACATAAGGCCAATAGTGTTTATGTGCAACAAATGAACATAATGACGATAATTAAATAGATATAACTGCTTCAGTGTTTAATGTATCTGTGATCACTTCATTCAAGTGTGCTTTTATTAAAATTGTCATAGATTAGGTTTATTTTTGTATTTATGGGAAAATATTGATGTAAGGTTTGTCACATTTTTTGTATAATCCTGATAAATTGTGGTTCAATAACTACTTTCTATTTTATGTAAGGTCTATATAATAATTATTGTATTAAAAAAATTATGTTTGATCATATCATAATCTAGAAAGTAAAATAGAATATGGAACTATGTAGGTATTTATTATATGGAATTATTTGTTTGATGTAAGATTAAGAATATTTTGAGAGAAGGTTTACAGATGGATTAAATAAGGTATGGTTTATGTATGGTGGACTTAATTAGATTGTCACTTTCATCTTAAAGCTAGCTTTTGTGAAGATAGAGCCATGCTTTTAAATTTTAATAAAACCTGTATGTGCTTGAAAACTGTTCTATTTTTTTTTTCCTACAGAATAAAACACCATTATAATTGCAAATAATTTGTAACTAAGCTTCTCTAAAGAAGAGGTTTGGATAAAACGCCAAGCCTTCGATGGATTCGTCTCTGCATTACAGAATAAAACACCATTATAATTTCAAATAATTTGTAATAAACTCTTAACATTATCTTTAACAGTATTAATAGTTCCTAGTGTTAGCTAAGCTTCTCTTAAGAAGAGGTTTGGATAAAACGCCAAGCCTTCGATGGATTCGTCTCTGCATGCCATTCCAAGGCGTTCAGTCGTGAATAGGCGCTCGCGTGCAAGCAGGACGGACACATTTGCAATTTGTGACAACTTCACAGGGGTTAGATAACCATTTTCTTCAAGCTGGAATGATGAGAATTTATTACGTACTGGTTCTAGGATAATCCACAAAGGAACAAATTTTTATAGTAAATATATAGCTGATTCAGGGCACAAAAAATACTTTTACTAATAATAATGGCATTACCAATTCAGAAGTAGTCTTAGCTACTTCTTCATCTTGGTGACTATTTAATTGCAGTACACATGCACCACTTGGAAACTTCCTAAGACACATTGGAGCACCAATTGTCTGCAGCAATCTGGAAGGGCATAAAAATAATGTTAACCTTAATTTTATTGCAATTCTACACACAAATATTGAAAATTAGGACAAAATAGCAGAGATTGAGCGGACATCAGTGTGACTGACACTGGCATGGCCACCATCAGGGATTTTAATTTTGATAACATAAAAAAATTGTCGAAATTTTCCACCAAATTTTGTCGGTCACTGGTTCAAAAGTTATAAGGGTGCATTGGTGGCTGATCTGGAGAGCGTCTCCCCAGCTTGGCCACATTTATATCTCAAAATCTAGGCCACCTACCAAAGATCTATTTTCTCCCAGATTTCCCTCACACAACACACACATAATACATACATATTTGGAAATCTACTGTTTTTCTTTGTGTTTTATCATTAGTTTTCTTTTGTAAATTAGTTTTTATTGTATTTTCCTTTCATATTAATTACGAGTAAATTATTTTAAATTGAGAAATTTATTGTAAAGTATTTAAACCTATTTCATGTATAGCTACAAATGTTAACGGAACGAAGCAGCCTGGATCTCACGACACAGGGAATCCTAGTGTGAGTTCCAGGAAACAACACATTGAATGTAATTTCTTAAACAATAAATTATTCTTATTCTTTCTTATTCTTATTTAGAGTCGCAAGTTTTCGATGAGTTTATTTATGATAAAATCTTTGATCTAGACTATACTTAAAAATTGAACTCATATCTTCTAAACTAAGACCCGACTAAATCTGTGACTTGGCGAAAACTTGCGACTAAATCTGGGAGAAAACAGATCTTCGCTGGTGGCCTAGTTTTTGAGATATAAATGTGGCCAAGCTGGGGAGACGCTCTCCAGATTGGCCACCAATGAACCCTTATAACTTTTGAACCAGTGACCGACAAATTCTGATATTTGCAGCAAATTTCGACTAATTAGCGACAAATTTTTCATGTTATCAAAATTAAAACCCCTGATGGTGGCCATGCCATGCCAGTGTCAGCCACACCAGACACCATGCAGCAAGCGTGGTGGGATGATATAATATCCAACCGGCTGATGGTCTTGTTGGTAGGAGATTGACATAAACCTCTTTTCTACCTAAAGGGATGGAATTAGGATACCCTCACAAAGAAAAAAGGGGTTATACCCACTTGCAGGCATTCAACAGATCTTCAGGCGATATGAGCTCTAAGCCTCTGGCTCTGTTTACCCTGCACCATACATCAGCTAATGACATAATTCCCCCACAATCCTGTAAGCAGACAATATTTCCATAATAAGTAGAATCAGGTGTGGTAAAATTCTCTTGAGAATGATACTGCTTAATCTATATCACAGAACAACAATAATTTTAGTCTCATGTGACCATACTAGACTTACCATGAGTACTGCAATCATCATATCAGAAATCTGTTGTGCGAGCCCCAAATAATAGTCCGAGTCAGATCTAAATGCATCTCTAGTCACTGGATCATCAATACCTAAACTCATGAGGTAGGCTTTGAATCTTACTGTATCATCTTCAGAGATATCACCTTGTTTATCCTGTAATAGGGTAATATTGAGAGTTATAAATAAACAAAGTAGATCCAGCAAAATAAGACTCACACACTTAGGTACATACCCTGATCTTAGTAGAAATATTTTTTGAAATGGCAACCATATCTTTAGCTTTTTCCATTAGTTTTCTTAAATCTTGAAATGCTACAGAAATGCTTTGATCAGTTGCTCTGTGTTGTTCTTCTATGCTTCTTTCAATGCCAACTATTCCAGAACGAATTTTGGAGTTAACAGGAGTGACTGAAGGTTTTGGTGATGCATTTGGGCTGGTCGCACTTATTGGTGAAGCAATAGGAGTTGCTCTTTCCCATGCTTTGGCAGCAACAGCATCAGTTAGGGCCTTATAGAAAACTTGGTCAATTCCATCCTTGAAAGAAAATTTCACAAAATGGAATGGACTGGCAACTGCTGGTCCTGGCCTTTTTCCTGAAATTGTATATTAAGGAATTGAGTACTGCCTTGTGAGTCTACTGAGAGTGTGTAAGATGTACAAACAGCAGCATTCAATTAAATTAATATAGACAACAATAATACAGGCCTATACTAAATAAATAAATTATGTTCACATGTGATGTTCGAAGTGAATATTTTCAGGATAAATTAGTCTAAAGAAACTTTTTTTTTTAAAGTCAATATTTACCTGGTAATGCTGGTCCTAGATGCAATAAAATTCTTTTAGGCCCTCCAAGACCAAATACTCCACCACTCTCTTCTTCTATGCAGAAGATGTAATATAAATGTAATGAGAGGCATACAAGCCCCTTGGGTATATCTCCTGGCTTTCCCCATAAAATTCTGTGAGTAGTTAACACTACTTCTCCATCAGTAAACTGGGTCTAAAACAAAAACTTATGTGAAGTAAAGAATAACAGAATTAGTTTACTTTATTAACATTTAGGATACTGCAGTAATGGTTATGACTACATTGTTGGTGAAAGACTGGCAGTAGAAATATATTGTAGGCTATCATTATTACACTAAAAACAACCAGGATATATTACTAAATTTAAGGAATTAGCGGAATAGGCCCCAAAACTACAAAATAAACAACCTTATCATCACCATCGTATATTTTTACACTTCTATCACGTTTGAGATAATTTTCACCTTCAAATAGGCGTGCTTCAATATATTCAAATCTATCCATCGTACAATTTCATTTATTTATAGGTATCGTTTCTAAAAAATCTAAAACAATTTGTTTTATTTTTGACGATGAATAATATTTCGAGTTTGACAGTCCGATAACCCGACATTGAATGACAGTGACACGCACAGGGCTACCAGTTTATTATATTATACCGATGATGGGTCTCAAAAATTATACAAAATCAAGTAATATTATGTATACAAAAAAATAAAACCATTTTTTGTATATATATTGCTTGATTTTGTATAACTTGAAACTAAAACCCGACTACTGAAAAATCACGCTCTAAAAAGTATGAAACAAGAAAATATTCTCATCTGAAATTAGAAAAAGGCAGACAAATTAAAAATCCCGATAAAAAAAGTATTGATTTGTGCCTTATCATGACGTGCGACTCCCGATTTTTAATTTGTCTGTCTTTTTCTAATTTCAGATGAGGATATTTTCTTGATTCATACTTTTTAGAGCGTGTTTTTTCTGTACTCGCGTTTTAGGTTTACATTTATATAATAGTACAATCCATGCGTTTAAATTATTTTGAGGTTATAATTTCGTGATAAGTCCACTTTACATTTTTAAAGAAGAATAATTATTATTATGTATTTTGGGTAGTTTTGGAGAGAAAATATGTTTGGCTCACATCTGAGGCGTAATTATGGAAATTATTGCCAATTATCAGGTGCATGCAAGCAATGTCGTGAGCAATAGCTAACAATATATATCTATATATATATATATATTTGAAATATGCTAATGCCCGTTCATTTGATACCCAAACCCAACACGGCAACATTAAAAAAATGTTTTTAGTTCATGACTTGTAGGTACTTTACATAGAAGGCGCCCTAATCAATTTAATGTGACGTCACATAGCCTATAACCAGCGGACGATCAAGAAGACGCTTCTATCGATACCTTATTTGTTAAATTATGATAAGTAGTTTAGAAGTTTTGAGGGAATAGATGAACATGGGTTACCCTTGTTTCATCGAAAAGAAATTTTGACAAATTATCACTTCCCAAACAATGGCAGGGATGTCCGCCATTGCTCCCGCAGGATGGCGCTAGTGAGGTTGGCGGTCATAACAGCTACCACTGCTGCTAACAGTTTCTCGAGGGTGAATATTTTTCGTGTGTTGATTTCATTTGCGGGAATTTCGAGGTTTATTAGTCCAGAGCAGCCATACTCAAACTTTTTTTTGTGTTGGGCCACTTTCAGATTTTATCCGTGTCCCGCGGGCCGCTACATAAATCACAACATCTGTTATTTAGGTGTTAATGAAAAATGTATTAAGTACGTTTAACTGTTTATTTAAATTTTAGTGAGAACGATGATATTGGGAACATTTTTTAACTATTACATCTAGATCTGGCTTGTAATTGCTGCACGCTACTCCTTAAAACGTCATCGAGATGAGAATCTGTAAGCCAGTTTCTGTATACGTTCTTTGTATAATTATTAAATTAAATTTTGGAATAGGATGATTCATAAAGATATGTCGATATATACAGGGTGTTTGGCAGAACGTTGAACATACGAAAATGGTGGATAGGTGGGATCATCTGCTACTTACTCAGCCCTAATTTATTTGGCCCTGGCCCTCTGGATATTTAAAATTTTATTTTTTTTGCTTTTTTCTAGTTTCACCACTTTCTTAACTTTAAAGTGTAATTTTTATTAAAAATGGGTAAAACAGGCAAATCTTTGTTTTTTTTTTTAATCTTTAATGTTGGCAGATTCTTATAAAATTATTGTTTTATTCAGATGTTAGCTAGAAAAAAAGTTATGAGTCCTCAAACTTACAGAAAGGTGTAAAAAATTACTTAAATCTTAATTTCAACTTGCATTTAAAAAAAAAACAAAAAATGATTGAGGAGTTCCAATTCGAGCAAAACATCCCTAGTGTGTGACCTTTCTAATGGTATGTAATTTGCTTTTATAAAAAAAAAACTTTAAGAGTTATTTCATAATTTTTGAGGTCTTATTCCACGTTTTTGTCCACGAGTCTAACAATTTGAGCTTGGCACTATTTCACAAATCGTAGTTATGAGCTACGTAGTGCTTTCGATTAGCCGGATTTGATGTGGCATACTTCGCTAACGAATCAGCGCAGTCATTGCCAACAATACCCGAGGAACCAGGTATCCAGGCTATTTCGATGTCCAAGCCGTTTTGGGAGCATTAAAACAGGCTTTTAATTTCTACAATGATTTGACTATGGATTTTACTATGGAGTTGATTTTGTAAGGCCTGAAAGCTACTACGGGAATCCGAAAAAATTACTGCTTTTGTTATTTGATGTGTTTTGATATAGTGTATAGCTTCTATGAAAATAACGCACGCAAAATTTGGACACATTTTTTAACAGTCTTATATGTATTCATAGGTAATTGGCTTAGTAAGTTCGTTAATAGAATTTGAAGCTACAACGGATGGGCCACTTTCAAAAGCCTGGTGGGCTGCATGCGGTCCGCGGGCAGCTGTTTGAGTATATCTGGTCCAAAGACATGGCATAGTCTGATTGAACTAAATTTTGGTTGCAAATATTTACGAGAATTTTTTGTCTGCTTGTATTTATCTCTTTTAATGGCTATATTCCACTTTTTTCTTAAGTTTTCATCGCTTGGGAACCTGTGTCCTGACTTTCTTGAAGAGCACAAAGGCACAATACAACACTGAGGCATTTTTATTTCAAGAACATTTATCTAATTTTGCTGAAAACTTCGTCGCTCCAAAGAAATAACCAATGTTTAACAGTTCACATGACCTCCAAAACAGCCAGCGCCATCTGCTTTGAGCTTTTCAGATTATCTGCCATTTTCCGCATAATTTTATTTGCCAAATTATTACTTAGCAAAAATCTCTTCACAAATAATTGTAACGCAAACCTGATGTTTGGCAAGTGAACGTTTAAACAATAACTTGTTTACCAACTAGTACTTTTACCAATTTTTATGTAGTCAAATATTTCAATTGGAATAACAAATTTTACGCAAAATAAAATAGTCAAATATTTTTTCCCTGTATAATCTAATCGTTTCTGGCACTCAGCGGCCGCTGCCGCAGCAGCGCTCGCTTCGCTCGCTCGGCTCGTGCGTAGGGGTCATAGTTTTAACCTAACCTAACCATTAAAAAAAAAATAATTTACCTACTCTAACTAGTTCCATAGATAACCTAATATCTAGTAACCATACATTTGACTTGTTTCAGACAAATTCAAGCACATAAACTTACAAAGAAGTTCGCAAATGACATCAAATTTAACAATCTAGTGAAATGTTTATTATACTTTTGACTTTATATTTTTGTCATAACAAATCATTTGACTAAACGTTTATTGTTTATAGATTGATGGCTGTAATAAATCATTTGATTAAAGACCAAATGCTTAGTGACATACGTAGTATCCCCTAAGTAGTCTGTGTTAGTGACGTTATCCTTGGTAATATTCTGCCAAGTACTTAAACATTTGACCAAATGAAAATGTGCGTACTAAAATCATTCCAAATATTGCATTGGTATAAAAAAAGGTTGCTGAAATTTGTTTGGGTAGTGAAATTTTGTCAAAATCTTTTCGGAAAAACGGCAGGATCCCTTCAAAAATACCTACACTAAAAATGGTTTACCCTACCCAAAAAAAATAGCTACTTCATAAAAGCGGGGGGTGTTAAAGTACAGTGGAGCCGAATACATTGTGAAGCAACACAAATTGACGAAAAAAAACACGCAAATACCTAAAAAATCATCCACAGTCACACACAATGCACACATTTTATCAAAAACTTTGAAAGGTAACAAACATATAGCGCCATCTTGCGGCGAAGCTTTCGGGAAAACGTATAACAACCCCATTGGAACAAGATTGGAACCTTAGATTGGAACTACACTCCTACCAACTTATCTGTGAAATGGCGAAATTTGGAACTACGGCCGTCATGTTGAAATGTCTTCGATTGTCGGTGCCGACGCATGTCATTCGATTGCGTCGACGCATCGACGGTGGCGTCCACTTTCAGTTCACAGATAAGTTGGTACTTGGTAGGCGTTGGTAGGACTGTAATGTCTACGGACTGTAACGAAATCACCTTTGACACGAGAGACTGTCGTGTCACTTCACTCACTTCACTTTTTGTTTTTTTTGACGAAAATGTCAAAGTTGTGTTCCAGACCCGATAATAAACGTAAATTACATAATAATCCTCGATGGGTGAAATAAATCTTGTGATGGAGTAACGAAATAACGCAAGAGCAAAAGGGATGCAATACTAGGAATGAATGCCAAGTTATTTACAATATTTACTGTCTAGTGTCTGTCATGTCATGTCGTAATAACCTCCAATTGGCAGTGTGTAAAATTACTTGCCTGCTTGCTATTTGCTGGTTGTAAAATGAAAGGCATGAAAGCAAGAGCCGAGAGCCTGTAATTATTTCTTAGCAACAAGCACTTTTACTTGAAAGCCTTGAGGGGAAAGACCTTTTGAATAATTTTAAGTTCAAGTTTAAACTATGGCAGACACTCAGGAATCTATACTATTAAAAATTAAAGAACAAGGTGATCTTGTAAGAAAATTAAAAGCTGCGAAGGAATCAAGTGAAAAGGTAAGTTGTACTCTATAAATATTAAAGGAGGTGTGCTCATACCATATTGATGAATTGTTTTAATATTGCATCATACTGTCAAGTAAATGCGAATTTGTTTGAATTGTAGGCTAAGAAGAATAATTTACTATACGATTTCCCAGAAATTGATAAACATTTAAGTCAGTACAGTTACATTTGTGGGTATAATCCCAGTTATTGTGATATAGAATTGAAGAATGGCTTAGGAAAGAATATAGATTTTCAAAGATACAAATACATCAAGAGGTGGTGGTACCATATGCGGAGTTTCAGTGACTCTGAAGTATTATTGTTACCTAAATTGAATCCTCCCAAAGTGTTGCAAAAAGTGAAAGATAGCATCACTTCACTTGATCAGCAGGTGTGTTGATGAGTTCTTATACTGTTGTAGACTTTGAAGCTTTGTTTGTACATAAGCTGGGCATGATTGTATGATTGATTTGGTTTCCGATACACCCCTCCTTGAGTAGATTATTGTTGAATCTCCACATATGTTTGTTTCGTCACCACAACCTCTTTTCAGAATCCTACATTCATTTTACCATTGATGAAATCTAAATCTACTTTTTTAAATTGTTCAAAATGTATGACACAAAATTGTTTTCTTTTTCCGGTCATAACAAAGTAATGCTGTGGTGACGAGATATCATATTGTTTGAAATTGTGGAGAGATAAAACTAGTGAAGCATGTCGTACAAAGCGTTGAGGTTCCTAAAGCACCGTGCAACTGCGATGCGGTTACACAACTCAGTACTCAGCACAAATTTCACAAAATGTATTGCAACATCATCTCTGTGCAAGGTATTGGTGGCCTACTTAGTGCTTTCTCATTTTATTTGAGCAATTAGCTACTTATTGTTTTTATAATTGAGTCTATTTGCCGCTAGGACCAATTATTGTTGTAGAAAAACTATTTTTTCAGTTCAGAGTACGGATGGATGCTGAAATTTAATTAATTTAAGTAATTGTTTTTGTGTTGTAAGGAGTTTGTATTTATACTTAAATTATATTCTTAAAGAAAATCTTCTGGCAGTTGCTACTAAACAATAAGGTTTCATGATTATACATCTTATATAATTTCTACATCATAAAATATTGCAATTCATTCCTGGCCTACACATTCATTATCCTTTAATTTAATTTCTTTGCATTTTTAGATTCAAGAGGAGGTAGCAAAGTTATTGTCATTGAAATCTCAGCTGGCCCCTGAAGATGCTGCTCCTCAGAAGTTCACCCTCAAAACTCCGAAAGGAACAAGAGATTACAACCCACAACAGATGAGCATAAGGAATGGTGTTCTTCAGAAGATTATTGCAGTGTTCAAAAGACACGGAGCTGAGTGTATTGACACACCTGTCTTTGAATTGAGGGTCAGTTGTTGCAGTTATATTATTACATACATCATCATAATCAGCCTATAGATTATGTTCCCACTGCTGGGTCACAGGTCTCCGCTCGGTCAGTGGGAGCGGGCCTAATCCACTGCGCGGGCCCAGTACGGGTTGGTAGATGTCACATATATTCGAATTTTTGGTTCTAGGAAATGCCTGTTTCCTCACGATGTTTTCCTTCATCGTTTTGAGAGCAGTGGTGATGAAATAATTTACACAAAGTTAAGCACCTGTCTAGGTTTGATCCTACAACCTACAACTCGTAAGTCGCGGCCTTTATCATTGGGCCACCATTGGTCTTACATACTTACATACATAAACTCACGCCTTCTTTCCTTGAGGGTAGTCAGAAACTACAGAACGCCACCTTATGCCTCCTTTCCTTATGCCTCATTTACATTCATATATCTGGTCATACATAATTAATAATTATTTTAAATTAATAACAGATACTAATTAGATCCAGTCTAACCGGATGCAGCTGAATAGCAGTATTTTACATGGAGTGACTGCCTATCTGACCTCCACAACCCAGCCTTTCGCTCTATGTAAAATACTGGTATTGAGCTGCATCCGGTTAGAGTGGAAGCCGACCTCAACATAGTTTGGAAAAGGTTAGACAGATGATGATGAACTGATAGTAGTTAGATAGAATGTCAATAAATATAATTATGTAGTAGTTGGATGGTAAAAGCTATTGTTACAGTGAAACACAAAACAATGTATTGTTTACTAAATCAATTTTAGCCAGTTCCATTGTTTTTTTTAGCTGTTTGGCCCTAGCTTATCACTGTAACAATTACAAATATGACTTTCTATTACTGCATTTTTATCAAATTCTACTTCATGCTGAATGTAATTTAGTTTACTAAAAGTACTGCAACTTACTTTGGTTTCAAAAGACAAACCCAACAAAAAAAGATATTATAAATTTGTATGTAATATATTTGCTATCCTAACTAATAATATAAATACGAAAGTGAGTTTGTTTGTTATACATACACGCTAAAACGGCTGAACGGATTTGAATGATATTTGGCACATGGGATACTTTTTATCCCAGTAGTACGTTGCGACCCCCACGCGGGCGAAGCCGCGGGCAAAAGCTAGTATATTTGCTATAATTATGTAAGAAGCTTAATACAATTGAATTTTTTTGCTATTCAAGGAAGTACTAACGGGCAAATATGGAGAGGATGCCAAACTGATCTATGACTTGAAAGACCAAGGAGGCGAGATCCTGTCTCTGAGGTATGACCTGACTGTTCCACTGGCGCGGTACTTAGCCATGAACAAGATAAACACCCTGAAAAGATACCACATCGCTAAGGTGTACCGGCGCGATAACCCGGCGATGACCAGAGGCAGATACAGGGAGTTCTATCAATGCGTAAGTTTTTTTCTTGAAAATAATAATTATTCAAGCTTTTTACCTAAGAAACAAAATTAAGTCAAGAAACAATCCAAAAATTTGGAGCTTTATTTCTGCAAGCTGTACAAAAATTGAGGGGATTCGATTTACTTATACAAATCTTCATAAGTTTAAATAAGAGTAAAAAGTTACTTACTTATTTCATATTGCCATTATTTGCTTCTAAATAAAACTTCTGGCTGGAAAATCCATTTTGCTGAAACTTCGAAAGTCTATCCTAATTTTCAAAATATACTTTCAGGATTTCGACATAGCAGGCCAGTACGACCCGATGGTGCCGGACGCAGAATGCCTGAAGGTGGTCACTGAGATACTGGACGCCCTTGAGATCGGCACTTACGTGTTGAAGGTGAATCACCGGCGGCTACTCGACGGCATGTTTGAAGCTTGCGGCGTTCCTGCTGACCAGTTCAGAACCACTTGTTCTACTATTGATAAGTTAGACAAGGTAATCAATCAATAATTTAACACACACGTACACGTGAGCCAGAGGTGTACTTAAAGGTACTATGGACAAAACTTAAGCATGCTCACTTAAGAAAATTTTCCTGTGAGAGAGCAGCTAGTCACAAACGAACATTGTGCGAACGAGTCGTGAGCCGTGCATGCGATTATCGCCTTTGAGGTGATCATGCGGAACTTTGGCCCATAGTACACCCACATTTCGCAGTTATGTTTAAGTCCCATGTAATAGGGGGCGAGCCTATTGCCATCAACCGGGCACAAATCCAGACTCCGTGCTGCTACTGAGAAATTCCAGACGGAAAAACCCAATAAAACAATCAATCAATGAAATCAAGAATAATAAAATAAAAAACAATGATCTGTGGTGGCATCTACATCGCCACATCGCGAACTACGCATCACACTGACGTCACGCAAAAACTTTCAAACAGAGTCTACCACGCGACTGGCATATACAGGGTTACTGGTAAAACACCAGCAACTTCATAAGGGGTCATCGTACTCATCATTATAACATCTTTTACTATGGTGCGAAACCTGAAATCGCGAAAAAAAAATCAGTTGCTCCCTGCATTTTGACAAGTTTGATAAATGTACTGAACAGCTAATTTTTTTTAGAAGTTGCTGGTGTTTTACCAATAACCCTGTATACAACATCCCGACATCAACGGTTGGGTGGTTGCCCACCAGACACAACACCCGTATGGTCGGAGGATCCTCCCTTTTTAATGGAGGATGAGTGAACTTTACACCTATTCCTCATACCTTTATACTGGCGACCCCGCGTGATTGAAAAGGAAAACACAAGTCAATCAATAAATCATTTATTTCACGTAAAACACACATCGAGTTTTTTATAACGAGCCGAGTCTATTTTTACCCGACTACGGCAAAGACAAAATGAAGGGGGATTTTAGCAGTCTATGTATGTATATAAGTATGTATTTACGTGTGTTCCACCGTAGCGCCTGAATAACTGAACCGATTTTAATGAATGAGGTATCAATAGATTCGTAATAATGGTCCGGGTGACATAGGCTATATAAATTCTCCATAAATTTAATATGCTGGACTTTACACGTAAATTTCTGACCACGAAAAAAATTTGAGATAATAATGACATGTTTGGTGTCAAAAGAAAGGTCTTGACGAGCACATTACAAATATGTATATATGTCATATTGTTTAAGTAAATAAATGTTCAAATTGTTAAAAATAAGTAAAAGTGGAGGTAAATAATATTAATTTAATTGGTTACAGACCGACCGCGGCGAGTGTGATTTTTCAGTAGTCGGGGGGAGGTTTAGTTTTTGAACTTACTTTTTATTATTAAGTGGAAGTCATGAAAAGTTTTGTATTTATCCTTCCTTTCGAATAGTATGAACTTAATACTTTAATGTGTGGTTTGTATTCAGCTTGCGTCGCGATTGCGAGAGAGTAAAGGAAAAGATATTCATATGATGTGTTTTGAATGTGTACCTAGAAAATTATACTAATTATGTTAATTTCACGTTTCGAAAGTAGATACAGATGGAAAAGAAAGTTAATTGTGTTCTTAAATTTTTAATCAATCTCCATATTTTGCTAACCCTCAGACGCCGTGGGAGGAAGTGCGAACAGAAATGATAAATGAAAAAGGAATATCTCCTGATGCCGCAGACCGGATAGGCGAGTACGTCCGTTTGAATGGAGGCGTAGAACTGGCCGACAAACTGCTCAAAGACGAGAAACTATCGAAGACTAAAGCAGCCATTGAAGGCTTACAAGGAATCAAGTTGCTGTTGGAGTACTGTGGACTCTTTGGTATACAGGATAAGATTCTGTTTGATTTAAGTCTCGCGAGAGGCTTGGATTATTATACCGGAGTTATCTATGAAGCTGTTTTGACTCGTAAGTTGAATTTGGTACTTTTGAGCTATGGCTTGAAGTTTTAGTAATTTCTTGTAAGAAGTATCTGAAAGGTAAAATATTTATTGGGAATAAAGAATACAGTCATGAATTCGTAAAAAAAATATACTAAAATGTTTTTATGGCGAATTTTGGTTGCCTTCGTACTTAAATGTATACCTTGTAAGTCGTATTTAAGTTGGCAAAAGATCCTTCGAAAATTTTTACAAACACACACAATATCTGTTTTAGAAATTAGCTCTTAGTTGTGTCTCATTATTTTAGCCAGCTAATCATTTTTAATTACAAATTGCCTGTACGAAATTGATTTAATTAACACACTTTGTTTCAGCCAATTACGATGATTGTTGACTTATTATTGAGAGCAGATTGTGCGTTTCCTTTCAGAGCCAATTAAAATCGGCAATGAAGACCAGACTGTCGGATCGATCGCGGGCGGTGGAAGATACGATAATCTTGTTGGCATGTTCGACTCGAAAAATAAACAGGTAATGTTCATACTTACGATAGGACTACTATAAATACACGATTTAAGGGACATCGTCACGCAAACTTACCCCCAGCGCAGAAACATTCGTCGGTGATAAAAAAAAAATTGTTTGTTTCATACAAAAGTGCAATAATCTACACGGTCAAAATGTATGGGGCATCAGATTTTTTTTTTTTTAAAGCGAGGAAAAATGTTCTGTATCAAGTAACTAATATTATAAATGCGAAAATGAGTTTGTTTGTTACTCAGACGCTTTCACATTATAACGGCTGAACGGAATTGGATGAAATTTGGCACATGGGTAGACCATGACCTGGATTAGGACATAGAATACTTTTATTCCGGTAGTACGTTCCCGTGGGATAATTTCCGAATTGTGAACGCGGGTGAAGCCGCGGGCAAAGCTATAGTCCGTTTTTTTTTTAACAAACGAGTACTGAGTTATGTCAGGAGACATGTCCGCCATGACTCACGCACAAACAATATCGTCTGGTTCACTCACTAAAACACGTGCGACGCGCAGGTTGTCGATGACTCAAACTGAATGTACATGTACATTTCGTTTGTGTGTAACGGACTTTATGTTGATTACGTGGACCAGTAGCTACGCAGTCAACATTTTCGGTACTCGTTTGTAAAAAAAAAACAGACTATAGTACTTTATATAAGCATATAGTAATTTGCAAATTACAATTACTTTATAAGGATACAGTAATTTACAAATTCTACAAACACTATACAAACAATCGTTAAAACAAATTGTAATCATGTACTGAATTCATGCTAACAGTTTGCGCGTCGATGTCCCTTAAACTCTTATGTTTATTATGATGGATGGAACCTGGCGTAGCGTATGTTGCTCAAAACAAAAACTGCCCGTGCCCCGTTGATAATGTGCCGAAATTCAAACCATACACCAAACTTCCACGTGCCCTTGCCTAGTAAAGGCTATAAAATACGCAGGCTTTTTTTCGCTACAGGGCATAAAATGCCATCATATAACATTAGACTCAGCTTATATTTTACTAGCTGCGCCCCGCGGTTTTACCCGCGTAGACCGGGATAAAAAGTAGCCTATGTGTGTAATCCAGGGTATAAGTTTTCTGCATACCAAATTTCTTCCAATTCGGTCCAGCCGTTTGAGCGTGAAGAAGTAACAAATATACAAACACACACACACACTAACAAACTTTCGCCTTTATAATATTTGTGTGATTTTAACTTAGTGCTATATTTTACTTGCTCATGGCAACAAGATCTAGTAATACGCGCAAAAACAAGTGTAATTGCATAGTTATTGAGGCGCGACAACGTTTATTGCTCGGACACGGACCGGAAAGTAGGCCATGCATATAAAAATATCCGCAAATAGTCGCTTTTAATTTAGAAGTAATTGCTCTCGCGATTGCTGAGCGTGGAGTCCTAGGTTCGATGCTTGCGTTGAGTTAAAGTTGGGCACTCACGGTCAGTCCATCGCGCCAAATGGCGTGATGTACAGTGGAGTTAATTTCCGGTCGACCACCCATAAGACTAAAATAGCTTGCACCCGGCCGGCGCGGGCGGCGTCCTTACGCAGACCGCGCCCCGCCCCTTCGAAACTGGTTTTTACGTAAAACAAAGATGCGCGTTAGTTGAAATCTCAGTAAGCTATTCGAGTTTCTATTCTTGCTTGAGAATCAGTGTGCGCGCGTAGCGTTACCAAAATTGATATACTAATTATATTTCGTGCTGTTTTGAGCGCCTCACATATTTTAGTGTTTCTCTATACAGGGTGAAATTTGAATGGTTGTTTTCCTCATAAAGGGAATCAATTTCCTATGCATCCACTTAATTGAATCCAAATGGACTAATCGTGAGCGCCCAGCTTTACCTACATAACTGGCGAAATGTGAATATATGACAGACTTCTACCTACCCCTCCGTAGAATACATCAATGTTGTTATGTATCGTATTCTTAATATATTGTATTGTGTGTTGTATATCGGGAAATACTTCTTTATTCCTTGTTTACATTATAAAGGGAACCGCTGTGCAAAATTTTAGCGTTCTAGGTTCAAGGGTTTGGGCTGGGCGTTGATGAATCAGTCAGTCAGGACTTCTCTTTTTATTTACATAGATTTAAATAATAATTTAAATTACGAACGCATGAATCAACTTATCTATACTTATGAATAATTTAATAGATAAGTTAATTCATGCGTTCGTAATTTTATGCATAAGAATTAATTTGCTAATAGATTGGACTATAACGCGTAAGCGTAACAGAATTTATGTAACAGTGACGCAAAATTATATTCAGTTACGTTGTAACTTTGGCAAATTACAGTCTTGCAACCAACGCGATGAGGATATGCCATACATGAGGCCTTCTGTCATCACCTTGAATTTTTGTGTGGATATGCCGCAGCCAACTGGTTTAATTAGCGTTTAGTAAACCGCCTAGCCTTGGGCGGCCGTTCAACTAGCGGCCTGAATGATATTAAATTTTAAGTTAAGTTGGAACTGTGACCAACCACGCGCGAGCCAAATGGGTTCCAGTAACTAAGCCAGGGCACCCCAACCAAATGGGTTAGGTTAGAACTGTGGACAACCGTGTGCGAACCGAGTGAGCGAAGCGAGTGGTGCGCAACAGCGGCCGACGAGCGCTACTTCCAAAGGCTAGGCGGTTAACTAAATAGCTAATTAAACTAGTTGGCTGCGACAGATACATAATGATTTTTTAAAAACATGTCTATTTCATGACCCTCAAAGCAGCTGCCTTTTATGAATCTCTACTTCAGAAATCTCTGATTAGGCCCCACTAAAGCACAGGGACTCCTCAACCAAATTACTGTCTCAAATACATCTGGACTATCATCTGTCTATCTGGAATCGGTTAAAAAACAAAAACTTATTGGTCCAGGTACCATGTGTAGGCGTCAGTATCGGCGTGGAGCGCATATTCTCCGTGCTTGAAGCGAAACTAGCTGCAGGTGACATCAGCGTGCGAACCAATGACGTCGACGTGTACGTCGCTTCTGCGCAGAAGAACTTCCTCGAAGAGCGCATGAAGATCTGTGCGGAGCTGTGGAATGCTGGTATTAAGGTAATTAAAGTAAATTAATTATGTTGCAAAATCAAAGATTTTCCCTCTTGATCTACTGCCGTCATTAGGATATCTCATCTTTAATGACATTGCACTCTAACCCCACCTTCTATAAGGTGTAATTTTAATCACCGTTAACTTCTGAAGGGGTCATTGTACTCATCATTATGAACAACTTTTACATGGGACCAAACCTGAACTCTTGAAAAAAATCAGTTGTGCCCTACATTTATGTTCGCATGACTCGTCAACATATAGGGAACAGCTGACTTTTTTTCGCGATTTCAGATTTCGTCTCATAGTAAAAGTTGTTCATATTGATGAGTACAATGACCCCCTTAAGAGGTTAACGGTGATTAAAATGACACCCTGTATAATTTCTAAGAGAAAACAGCAATCACACAGTATCTGAACTCACAGTAAGTGAACGGCCGGAACGGTATTCCTCTGCCGCGTCCTCAGTAGCCAACGGAAATGAAAGAAGAGAGGCTGAGTTTCTGCTGATTATTAAACTTTTCTCTATATCTTCCAGACCGAGCAATCTTACAAGAAGAACCCTAAAATGCTAACCCAACTACAACACTGCGAAGAAAACGGTATTCCCATTGCCGTAGTACTAGGAGAATCAGAACTCAAGCGTGGAGTCGTGAAAGTGAGAAACATCACCACAAGACAAGAAGACGAAGTGACAAGAGACAACCTCGTCGAAGAGCTTAAGACTAGGATTGCGGCGTTGAGTGTTAAAGAAGTTAATGGCACAGCGTAGTCTTTATGACGTCAGTTTACAGTTCAATTTAAATGATTCCTAAAGAGTTTTACACTTTATGCTGGCGGGACGGAACAAACCGGCCATATTGTTTCCGCGGCATAAAATGCAAAATAGTACTGATGCCTTCGGCAAACGGATGGGCCGAGTCGTCAGCATAGTGTGTAAAGGCCTTGATACGTGCCCCAGTTTTGTATTTTTATGATAAAGACAAGTGACCTGCCCCGTAATAAGCTAAAAAATCTTAATAAGACCATTCCAATTTAAAATCTTTAGCAAACCGAATTTCTGTCAGATAATCAATGAAGTATAATGTAGGGTTGTTTTTTCTCCCGATTAATTGCATTTTATCCTATTTTCGATTCGCAATTTTATAATTAAAAATCCTTTTGATATTTTCCCTTTGATTGTTGTTTACAGGTCGTTTTTAGAATTCTGGTTCCGAACGTTGTAGGGCCGATGTACTTCCCATATTTATGCATTTAAGGTGCGTTTTTGTCACAATTTCAATCAATTCCTTATCAAAGAAATAAAGCTTGTCATAATACACATTTTGTAAACAAAATACTACAAATACTATGACTCAATAATATTTTATAAAATGTATCATAGAATACATTTGTACACTTACATTGTAATCGGATATTTCCATCGGATCTGACTTCTGCAAGACAGAGTAGATAACATAATTTAACAATGAATAGCTGTTTATCGAAGTATTTCCTATTTTTTTTTCTAAATTCTGATGGTATTAACTATTTATTTAAAGATGTTAATTTATAATTAGCTCTTAGCTATTTTTAAATACGACTTCTTTCTTTAGTAATTTATTGTAGATTTAAACAATCTAAAGATAACAACAATAAAAATAGGAATACAGCATTAATCCATTACTGTTTTTTTTTGTATATGTGTGAGCTAAAATATTGGTATAAATAAATTTGTTAAGAAATAAATTGTTTTATAATTTAATTAACCCGTCGCGCGCTAATTAGCAGACACAATTGAAATTCTATTGTTATCTGTACACATGGTGTACAATCGACATTTTAAGAGTTAAGGCTTATTGGGGTAACTACGATTTATAATTTCTACCAAACGCATTTTGCATAAATAAATTGGCAACATATAGACGCCATTTTATCAGCCGCCGTTTTTCGCTGTCGCTATATAAAATTCCGCTGCGTTTGGTAGAAATTATGATCAATCAGAATTACCCTAATATCAAAATTACCCCAATAAACTAAAATTATTTGATGCTAACAAGTTTCCCATGTTTAAAACTTACATAAATTGTCTGACATGACAAATTTTGACAAGGGATTAAATAACTGGAGTTATCAATACAGCTTGAAATAAAAAACTGTTATTAAAATTAGGCCGAGAATTAGCATTTTTTGAAGGTACAAAAAAACAATTCCCCGAAATGCCCGCCCTTCACAACTTCGCTGGGAAGAAGAAGTGGCGCAACAAACTCCCCAGCAGCACAGCTGCCTGTTAAGTTAGAAAAAAGTGATTTTAAACAATATTAACACTACAAAATAATGAGAAAAAAATTATCATGATCGTCATCATTTCAGCCGAAAGACGTCCACTGCTGAACATATGCCTTTCCCTAGCACCGCCACTTCGACCTGTTCTGTGTTTCCCGCATCCAGTGGATTCCGGCGGCCTTTAGTCTCAAATGCACCGCGTTTCGATGCGGACGCGTTTGCATATTCTTTATATCGATTAGCTAGACGTAAGCTGTCGCACGTAATTAACTCGCCATGAGTAATGAACTTGTGGTGAATGAGCTGCTGGCGTTCCTGCAGCAGAAGCTGGATGTGATGGACGAGGTATCTGCTGTCCAGATCTGCGCGACGAACTTCAGTGACGATGACATAGCTGCTGCCAAGCTGTTGTTGTTTACTGCGCTGAACAAGCGCGACCAGATGGTGTCCCGCCGGCGTGACGGGACTAAGAGAAGCCTGCAAGATATAATCACGCTGTTCAAGGAGACCGACCCTGACGGCGTGCCGACGTTTGTGGCGAAGGAACTAAACAAGCTTCCTCCCGTCACCTTCGACCACATCGATGTAACGAGCCTTCTGAAGGACATTGTCTTTCTGAAGGCCTGTCTCGCGGATGTGCTAACGAAATTAGATGCATCCCGAAACATCGCCGCCGATTTGCGCAAAGAAGTTAGCGAGTTGCGCAACAGTGTGACGGTAATTAGGTCACCTGTCGATGCGTCTAATGTAAACACTTGCCGCGGCGCCGGCCTCGGTATATCGTCGTGTGATTCTGCGTCAGCAGTTTCGTCGCCAGCGTATCCGTCGATTGCTGAGCCTGCAGTGCGCCCCGCCCTCGCTCCTCGCAGTCCCGCGCCCGTCGCCGCGGCTTCGCCGTGCAGCGCCGCCCGAGCTCCTCGCCCCGTCCCGCTGCCAGTGTCTGCAGCCCTAGCGAAACACCTTCAAAAGAATTACGCTAGCGTCACCGCGAGCGTCCCTGGCGCTCCAAGGATGGAGCCTATGCCTGAGAAGGCGTCGAACAAGGCTGATAATGATGACGGTTTCGTGACGGTGCACAGGAGGAAGCGCCGATTGCGAATTAATAAGAACCGTTGCGGCAAAGCTCCTGCGGAGCCCGAAGTGAGCTTGCGTGCTGCAAAGCCGAATACACCGGTGTACATCTCCCGCCTGCACTACACCACTAAGGCGGAGGACATCGTGGAGTACGTGCGCCAGAAGACTAGGTACACGCCGAGGGTGCAGTTACTGGAGTCGCGCCGCAACGTCAACTTCAAGGCGTTCGTGGTGCGTGTTCCGAACTGTTACCTGGCCCTCGTCATGGAGGAAGACTTTTGGCCACAGGACGTGGTGTTCCGTCGCTTCCGCGGACAAGTTCCACAGGGCAGCACTTAAGGTCCAGCTAGTGCAAAGAGGAGTGCTACTAACCTAGTCTTAAGCCTATTTTATTAACACAAGTTTTGTTTATATTCAAATATGTATGTTTAGGTTAAGGTATTTGTCTATGGGCCAGTGTCGCCTGAAATAAATGGTTTATTATTATTATATTATTTATAAGGTCATCGGTCCACCTTCCAACGTTACGTCTTCCGGTACGTGGCCACCACTCCAGAACCTTTCGGCCCCATCGGCTATCTGTTCTGCGAGCAATGTGCCCTGCCCACTGCCACTTAAGTTTGGCAAATTTTCAGGCTAGAATGTGAGAGTGGAGAGGGAGTGGGTCTTAAAATGAACATGGATAAGAGAAAGGTAGCACCCACTCTCATGAAGATCGGAGACACTAGACTCGGAAGTTGTGGACGAGTATGTTTACCTAGGACAAACTGTCCAGTTAGGTATGTCCAACTTCGAGAAAGAGGTCAATTGTGAATCCGACTCGGCTGGGCAGTGTTCGGGAAGCTTCGCAAATTTTCCCACATACCGCGTTGTCTCAAGACGCTCACAATAGGCCTTATTAGAAGGCTAAGTCACCCAAAGGACAAAAATTTACGTAGGTAGTTGGAAAGCTGATGTGGAAGTTGGCCGTCAAAGTCTGTCGCAGACCGACAGCCGTTGGAACATCCGATCCAGACTGTCTCCTGCTGTTCTCCCCACAGCGACGTACTAAGCCGAGGCCCGTACCCCAAGGGGGTGCCTTTAGCGAGTAGTCGCTTAGTTTATAAGTTTTTATGCCCAGGATTGATTGAGGAAAGGAAAGGACACAACAAAGTCCGGGTAAGCAGCCGACAACCTCCTAGGACCTGCGAGATTCCATTCACAAAAAAGAAGACTGTTGGAACGACTCCTCGAGTGGTGACTCCGACACAGCAAGCGTTGCGTGGAACGTCCCCCAGCTTCAGCTAAATGAACCGATGACCTTAAGGCGAGTATAGCTGCTAATAACGAAAAAAAAATAAGAAAAAAATAAATACCTAAGTCTGGAGTTATGGAACATTTTGAAATTTCCTAAGCACACATTTTTAGTCAGATGAGTACTTGTACTATTGTGTATTCTGTGGATGAGGTAGATTTTTTTGATACAAGAAATTCTACCCCAACTCACTAAAAATGTGTGCATAGGAAATTTTAAAACGTTCCATATCTCCAGACTTATAAATTTTTCAATTGTGGCGCTGCCGGTTAGTAGCTGTAATCGCCTTCGGGACGGAGAGGACGCGAAAGGCGAAGAATCCGGTGCTGTGGCAAAACTTGGCAGATGCCTATGTACCGAAGTGGAGTATATGCGATAGGCTGATTAGGCGAGGTGATTGATGTTCTTTGCGATGACGTATGCACAAGTTTACAGTAAACGTCCTCGGACACGTTTGTGCCTGGGCTGGCCAGCACAGAATACCTTGGTTAGTAAACTGTTTACTAACCAAGGCATTTTAATAACCCCTAGGTATAACCCCTAGTTTGGAGATCAGGGTTTCAATGACTTGTGCATAGCATAGTTTCCAAAAAAAAAAAAAATAATAATTGTGTCCAGTGCCCACAACGTGTCCGACGGAGGACGTTTTGAAGGCCCTGGAGGATAATTATATATAAGTCTACCATAGCCTATTTTTTAGGGTATTGTAACTTAGATAAATTACGAAATGACCCACTAAAAAGTGATAAAAAACTTTTTACAATAAAAAAAAACCGACTTAAAAAAAAAAAACACTACATAGTGAAAAATAACTTAAATTTCGGAAGTCAGTACAAAAAACTAAATACAGATCCAAAAACACCGACTTCCGATAGTTATTTTTCACTTCGTAGTGTTTTTTGTAAAAAGTTTTTTATTTGTCAATGTGGTTTGCTCTTTGAAAACTTAGGTAAGCCAATGAGCGAACGATGTAAAGATCGTCCGGAACATACCTTTGCAGAATTTACCTACTCACGAAAAGTACCTACTAAAGTAGCAAAAGGCAGTCCATGTCCGACATGGAACTGCTGGCCTTGAAGCAGACGAGTCGTAAAATCCGCTAAATTAGAACGACTGCTAATCAAAAATATGTTTTTCAAAGGAGTTAATAGATCTAGGATTGTTATGGTTCTATATTATAATCACTTGCACCTACTACCTAACTGATGTTTTGCACGATTTTGATGAGACATACTGGCACTGAGATGTTGTTTTGTCGTGTGTATGAAAAGCTGTTTCTATTTCTATTTCATACCTACATGCAGAAAAAAACACAAATAATAAAAGTATGATGATTCAATGACCTTCTAGTCAACGTCCCGTTTGGACTCCATTGACCTCGATCAGCTTGTCCTACAGAACGTCCGCGTGCTTCTAGTTCCATAATGTCATGTCATGGACGCGCCAGCCAGTAGCTCTACTCATTGTTCCCACAACAACTTCTGTGGTTCCTGTCATTGTGCCCTGATGCACCGTGAAGTCCAACACGATTTTCATCGATATAAAACTCTTTATACCATTCAAATCCCGCCTATTATAAGTTATACCGTTTTACTGACAACATCTAACGTTTAGCGTGAGATGAAATGGTGCCCCGGTACAAATATTGGTTTAGTTTGCTAGTTAGTGTGCTACTATTAGTTTCGACTATCAATGGATCAGCAATAAAAGACGCTTTGGAAGAACATTTAAAGGATATCGCCCATGATGAAGGAACGGAGTCGATCAAACATGATAAGCAGAAAGGGGAAAAAATTCACCAAGAAGAAAGCCAACTTAATGACAACCACAAGAACCAATATTCAAAAGCCAATGATGAAGCAAAATATTTGAAGAAAGAACACGATAGTAAATCAGTATCAGATAGCGATGCTTATAAAGGTTACAACAGCAAGCAAGACAAAGCTGAGGACAGTGAAGCGACTGGTTTCAAGAGAGGCCACAAGAAAGGACACCATAAGCAAGGATTCCAAAATTCATATCATAAAGACGAGTCATCCAATAAAAGCACGTTTTTCGATGATTTAAATGATGAAGGCGACCGAGCTGGGTATAACAGCAGACTGAACTCACACGACAACCAGGGAGGTAGAAGCTATCATGGATCTCACAATAATGGTCAAGAACATATAAGAGATAACTATAACGGCGGCGGCTATAACAGATACGGTGACAACGGAGTGAAGCAACATGGTCATCAAGATTATGGCAAGAAATATTACTTAGATGATAATTTGAACCACAATAAGTATCGCAATACTCATAACAACCACGCCCGAGATCACATTCAAGATCGTCATGAGTTTCGAGCACCAGAAGTTCATCGCGATCCTGGATGGGATTGGCAAAGGTGGGAGGATAAAAGAGGAGGAGGAGGTTGGGATCGCCCGGAATGGCAGAGGGACCCAGGATGGGAGAGAGAACCTGGCTGGCAGAGGGACAAGGGTTGGGAGAGAGAACCTGGCTGGCACAGGGACCAAGGTTGGGAAAGAGAACCTGGTTGGCAGAGAGACCAGGGTTGGCAGAGAGATCCTGGATGGGAAAAGGATTACGGAGGCCCTGGGTATTATGATGATAGGGGTTTCCGTCATGAGGGTGGTTACGGTTACGGTCCCAAACATGGTTACGGCTACGGCTACGACGAATCTCGAGCCAACCCCGTAGCCGAAATCCCGAAAAATGCGCCTGTAGTTGCACATAGAAAGCAGACTATAACTATCTATGAAGATCCAAGATACGCTGGAAAGGATACAGGTCAACTGAGGAAGGAGGAGGGGGATAACCTTCAACTGGATTTCAAGCCCAGCAGTCATCGATACGCGAGTTACGACGATACCTACTATAACGTTCCTGTAACTCGAGAGGGCGGTATGGAAGCCAGCAAGATTAATAGATTAGTTTACAATTACCGAAGACAATGATCGTGACAGGAATAATAGCAATATGCTTTCTACAGATACTCATAAAAATAACTTGTAGAATTTCTAACTTTAAATAAGTTATTCAATTAAGCATGAATTTTAATATCCTATTTAGTGTTATCTGCAGATATCGATGAGTTCGAATAAATTGACGTGTGCCTGTATTTTTTTTAGTAGGCACTTATTTTTTTTAAAGACAAAGCGCTAAAAGTTATCGGCTCATTGTTTTCTTACGTTTGAGACAACTTTGGGATGGGAATAGGTGGTGGGTTAATAAAGCTATTAATTATTTTGTATTAGGTAAGTATAAGTAGCAATTTTCCCGAAGTTTAACAAATTCCCGAAATATTAGTATACTGAAATTGTATTGAAATTGTATATTGAAAAAAAAAGACGTTTGAATGTTACTCCAGAAAAATTATACATTTCGTAGAACCTTTGGTATTTAATTTCTAAATTCTACCTTTACGTACAAGATATCGGATATTCGGGATATGTGGATATTAAATATGAGTATTGACAGATTTCCAGTGAAGCGTGGAAGTCAAGTAGGTATCACTTTGAAGGGATTCCTCGGGGCAGTTGCTACGTGACGGACGGACGGTCAGTCGGGCGGCGTATTTCAATATGCTACATGCGGCACGGTTGAGCGGGCCGGGCTTTCGACCGTGACGGCACCGGGAGCGTGCTAAATCGGTGTCACTGGTCCGGGGCTAAACTGTGTGCTATAACTTTATGATAGTCGGTTATATCAGCTTGTGGATAATTTGTTTGTGAATGGAGTATTTAATCCGATTAACTACATAAATACATTTAATATATATGTCTATATATGTTTATAACTAACCAAAAACACGACTGGTTTTGATTTGGTTTAAAAATAAAGGTGTAAACACACCTTTGAAGTTTTATTAAAGTTGAATAAATGTTATGCGCTATAGCACTCAGTTAGGTAATGTTTATAAAATATTAGAGAGCAATAAATTTTAATAGCTTCTTCAAGTGGTCCTTCGTGCCACCTCAGAGGCATCACAATTTGTTCGGTGCGGCGTGAACTCTTGCAAAATTCACAAAACTCTTGGGTGTCTTTCACGATAATTTCAACCATAATTCCGAATTAAGTCGTTTTATTACCCCTTCCGCTTTAATTAAAAGACATTGTTATTGAGCCACTACCCACTCGTAGATATTTTTCAGTGCTTTTATTTGTAATTTAAATTTTGCAACCCTTAGCCGCGGTTCCGCTTTAGGGGGATAAACTAATTTAAACGTTAAGCTCCGGACAAAGTCTCGTTTTATAATATGTATGGTCTGGGCAACATTTTAAAATTGGATTAGACCAGCGTGCACCCGAAATAAAGAGTCGCTTGTTTTTATATTTTTCCTGTGGTTGGATAATTCAGTTGTTTTCAGAATGGGGGTAATTTATTTTGAATGGCTAAGCTGGGTGTATACCATGTGAGTCGTTATTAAAGCTACGGATATATTATATTTGTATACTTACTTACTAAACGTTTTATAATTTTAATACATTTAACGATAGGCGATTTCAGCAATTTCAGCCGGACTTGGATACTATCTGTCTTATTACAAAATATTTAATAAGTTTTTATATAGGTATAGAGTTTGACATAACGCACGCGTTGACAATGTGTTTAAACGTTTTGTTGTAAGACCGAGTACCGTCTTTTATCTCACGAAGCAGCGAGCGTTTTACCAACCAAGTTTAACCAAGTGTTTAAACAAGCTGTAATAGGGATGTTGACTAAAAACTACTATTTGTTTGATCTGTCATGTAAGATTATTAAGAAAATATTGGACACGTATTGTTCTTTTTTTACGTAATCATAAGATTACAGCTATACATTAAGTTAAAATGTGGCATGACGTCATTCATTGCAATGTTTTATACGTAGTTTGTTATAGTTATGACGTAGCGAGCCCCCACTCCTCAACTTTAATGCGTTTTAAAGTAATTTTTTATTAATATTTTTTTATTATCTGACTGACTAACTAAATGGAATTTCTTTTTTTTACCCAGGAAACATCACGATTGTGTGTGTAAGCGCAGGAGCTCTCGGTACCGTTCGAGACAATGGCGAAGTCGGAAGTGTGTGTGTGTGTGCGTGTGTGTGTGTGTTATGTGCTGACGCTACTCGTCTTCACGCACACATTCACAGCCTCTTTGTACACTTGGTTAACATAAAGTGCGCGTCGCTTTGTGAGATAAAAATACTATACGCCATGTAGAGTTCTGTTTCAGTCTTCAGGGCTCTAGTTAGCTTGACTTCAGTGAACATTTGGTGAATTTATTAGGAAGGTACTACAGAGTTGAAATCATTCTAGTTTTGCATATTTATAAATGATCCTTAGTCATTCATAGATTTCAATGAAAATTATCATAGGATCTGGTCTGCCAAAAATATTGTAAGTGAATTATAAGTGCATCTAAAAGAGATATGCATATTAGCAGCCAATCTGCAATTTAAAAAAATAACCAAAGCACTTCTGTTGCTTTGTGGTGACGACAACGAATAGTCTCTATATTTAGTTTATCTCGCCTTGTTGAATTAATTAAGAGAGTGCTCGGTTTAAATAATCCTTTGTTTTGAGTAACTGTGAGTTTTGGTAGTTTCAATTGCAGGGTAATAATTTTGTTTTATAATTCAAGGACCGGGATGGACGGGCATACAAAACAGGAGGTCTAGGACTAGCAAACATGAATAAATATGGATTTATTAAAACATTTTTTTTATTCAAACTTATTGGAGCTAAATCTTAAAAAAATCTTAAATAACAAAAAACCTTATCGAGCTAAAGGAACCTAAATTATTGTCGACTTGATTGTACCTGTACGGTCTGCACTCGCAGCTAGCGTTTGAAACGAACTATACAACCTATTGCCTCCCTTTTCAGGTAAAGTTATTTTGGTTTGTACAATTCAAAATGTTTTTCAAAATAGATGAGTTGAAGTGTCTAAGGACTCATTACTTCTATCTCCAAGCCAGACATTAAAGTCCGTGTCTCTTCTTCGTGAACAGGAAAACTGCTCCCAAAGCAACAAGGGTAAATAATCACCTTCAAACTAATCACCGTGCCCTCACTTTTTATTGTACTTGCTAACGACTTGTCTTAGCACTGAAGCAATTCAAAATGGTACCCGAATAACACGCCAATAATCGTTAGCAGCGATTGGAAAACAAAACTGTGATTATAGGGTATTATCTAGGCTTTCCCTTCTCTTTCTGTCTCGTTAATAAAAGTAATGTTGTCTCATTTGTCTCGTGAGGGGACGAGATAGAGTGACATTACTTTAACGAACTTTCGATGGTCCACAACGGGATGGGGTTCGGAATTTTCTTGTTAGTTTTCATCAGATAGAGCTTAGCTTTGTATAATTGCATACAAATTGTGTTTGGACAGAGAAAGATGTTGAGTTTCTTCTATCATATTTCAAGAATTTCAAACTTTTTCATTAATCATTATCTATAGTAATTTTTGACAGGTATCGTTATAGGTATCTTTGGCACACGTATTGGTTGTTGTTTTTAGACTTACGTAAGTATTAAAAAGACCAGTAAATTGTGATTCTTTTGTTTACTTCTGAAACCTTCAGTGTGAAGGTACTCACTTGTTGGTATATTTTATCTCAAGATCGATCTCTACAATTATTCAGTATCGATTACTTTGTAACATAATTATCAAAAAACAGTAGGTACCCATGGGTCTATCAGAATTGTTAGGTATCACAAAGGCTGTCCGTCTGTCTAAATACACATTCCTACTGTATAATTCCACAGCCCAGCACCTCACTCCACAAATCGCGCTATCAGGAGCTTATTTTCTAAGCAGTCAGCTCGTCGCCCACAAAGTTGCTCAACAATGAGCGCAAACGCAACTCTCTCCGTTATCTGCGACACTGCGACTGTTTATTGTCTGAACTTGGCTGGATGGCCGTTTTGTTGCCGATTCCCCGACAACTCGGTTTAGATGAGCAAGTTAGAGTAACGCGGGACTTTTTATACGATACGATTGGGTTTACAATCTGATGTTTAGCGTTGGTCGTTGAATTTTAATAGGCAGTATTTGGGTCTTTGGTTGGATGAATTGTAAAATCCAATCTGAAAGGCTAGGATTGTAGTAGAAAAAAAAACAGGAAAACAAGAAACGTTTGGATTGAACATGTGTTTCTCTTGTTCCCTAGAAAAAATATCAGTTTGTCTTCAGTGTTAATTTTTTTTTCTCAAACAAAATCCCCATAATTTTCTGGAACTAAAGGAACAGAAACTGTTTTTATTTATCGTCTAATTCGATTTAAGAAGTCGTGACATGTAAAACAGCCGCAATTCAAAGGGGTATTCATTCACTCGTGACGAATCCACTGCCTGTAGCTAACTAATTGGTATAAAATGAACCGCTCCCATGAGACCCGCCGCCCCGATTTTGTTTTAATCGAAATTTTCTGCGCAAAGTTTCGGCTGCGGGATGAATTGTCACAATTCTCAACATCCAATTAAACATCACGCTTTGTTAAACATCATTTACGATGTTAGGAACACCAATTTTTAACTTCAGAAAAGTATTTTGAAGAAATACTTGTTAAAGAACAATTACTTTAAAAAAAAAAGGATTTTTGACATTGAGGAGCTTCGGTACGTTCTTATGGTTTCTTATTGTATTCTGATTTTAATTTTCAGATACCGATACTTTTGAGAAGCGTTCTTACCATCGTAAAGACCTATACACATAAAAGAAAACCGGCCAAGTGCGTGTCGGACCACGCACAATGAAGGGTTCCGTAGTTGGGATGAATTTATCTTAAGAACAAACTTAACATTGTAGTTGAAAAACATTTTCTCCCATACATTCCAACTGTAAATGTAAGTTTGTACTCACAATATTGATAGATTTACCATGTTATTTTAAGACCACAGACTTCTTACAGGTTTTTCTGTAATCTACGGGTAAAGATCTATTTTCTTTATTTTTTTCAAAATTAGAGGCTCAGTAGTTTCGGAGATAAGGGGGGGGGGGGGGGGGGAATGGTCAATTTTCGTCTATTTTCTTAAATAACTTTTAAACAATTTATTTTAAAGTTATAAAAAAATATATTTTTGAGACCCTCATAGTAAGCCCTTTCATTTGACATGCCACATAGTGTAGTTTGCAAAACTTTTTTTTAAAATTTTCTTATTTGTCCCCCAAAAGTGACCTCTATATACAAAATTCATTTATTTACTTTACCCGTCCGTGTTTGGGTCACAGAAATTCATATGTGTACCAAATTTCAACTTAATCGGTCCATTAGATTCGGAGCAAATTGGCTGTGACAGACGGACAGACAGACACAGACACACAAGTGATCCTATAAGGGTTCCGTTTTATCCTTTTGAGTTACGGAACCCTAAAAAAAGAGAAAAAAGCCAGAATATTATGCAGTTCGATCGATAGCACACGTAGGCAAGTAAGCAATTGAATTGCCCAATAAACAATGTCAGCATACAGTCGGTAGTTCTGTACCGTAAACGTCAGTAGCGTTCATGCTTGATAAGTTACAGGTTCGCTAGTGTTTGCATGGTTCACAAACAGCCTTCAGGTGAGTTATGGCGGCCCCTGTGTGCAGTTTTGCTTATTAACGAGACCAACATGGCGGTCGTTTGATAAGATTTCGGTTTGTCTTGGCATTCGTGCCTCGAGGCGGCCTCCGGGCATTTGGAGTTGAGGCCACTGTAGGTGGAGTGGGAGCTTAGCATGTGTGCTCTACTTTATGGGTATTGATATTTAATTAATGTTATTGTCACACTCAGTAAAGACTTTCACCAAGAACTAGGAATTTCTTGTATGATAAAAAGAAGCGCAAAAAGCCTTGAGCCATGCGATGTTAGCATGTCCTTCTTTTATACTGTTTACTACATAGCAAGATGGTATTCTAGTAGGTAAATATCATATTTTTGAATGGATGGTGAATGTAGCAGTGATAATTAAGAATACAAAGAGTTGACGATCAAAAGCCATCGTCGCCGCGTCAGGATCACCTAAAAGTCGACAGATGTCAGTAAAAAACCAAAATCTCTCAAAATAAATGCAAATATTCAAGTAGAGCATCTACCTAGTTGTGTTACTTAGAAATTTGACAGCAACGTGTAAGGCGCGCGCGACGCATAACTGGAGGCAGGCGCAAATCGCCCGCCTGCCTCGGATGACTGGCGTGACGTGTGTACACACTATAAATAACCGTATGCCTACTACATACAGGTATATTTGACACGTTACATATGTTATGTGCTACGAGTTTATAAGAGATTTTATGAATTATTTTTGTCTTTACTATAGGTTTTCTTGTCATGAGGCTCACGAATAATTAAGACAGATGGCAGAGATGTGGACATGAATCTGTGCTCCAGGCTAGGAAGTGCATAAATAGTTAATGTAATAAATAAACAACGAGTATATCTAATAAAAACTAAATTAAAATTAGGTAAATGTAGGTAAAATACCATTTTAGCGGTTCTATTTGCAGGCAACAAGTAGGTAGATCTTCTGTCTGTGTATATGCGATGGTTAGTATATAAGTATAATTTTTTTACAGCTAAAGTAATTAAATTTATAGAGATTTATTTAATTTATTATACAGAAATGGGCCTAATGAGGTAAAAAATCTTTCTACCAAGATATGTTTTGAGGTTGCAAGATGTGCATGAATATAATTCCGTCTGTTGTTAGTATTGTCAGCAGCATAATGAAAAGTTGGCGAACAGTCAGCACGTTGCAGATCATATAAGATTAGGGACAAATTATACAACATCAGTTTTAGTATATGCGAAACCCGAAACACGTGTCTAGTATTTTTATATAAAGAATCTATGTACAAAATTTCTATGTTACCTGGTTGTCTGTACAAAAACATGATCACTACGCGGTGCCCGTGCCTAGTGTTCATCGCTCGGTGTCGATATTGTAAACTTTTTTAAAGGTTTTTGTGGCAAAATATAACACGGCATAAAAATTATTGGAATCGATTCAGTTATTTATTCTGAACAAACTATATTCAGGTTTCGCATATATACTAAAAATAATGTTGTATATGGCTCTTTTACTACCTAATTGTAATTTTATGTTGAGGACTGGACATTTTCTGTAAGCAAGCAGATGTTATCTGCTAGACAAGTTTTAGCATGCGCACAGCTCATCGAAATAGCCAACAGTAAACAAAGAATTTACTGTCAGCATAAACACGGATAATATAATAAATATTGAAGGCTGTTAAACAACATCACGCCCAAAAGTAAACACTGAAGGCTGGAAGGAGGAGCTTATTACGGTAGGCTTAGCCGAGGCGTGTTATCTCGGTAAAGTTCAGAATTCGCAAGCGCCCCGAGCTTTGCACAAAATATGAGAACGCTTCGAAACTTTGTTTCGTCGGCGTCGCTTGACAATGAAATACTCATATCATTATCATACTACACATGCGATTTATTGCGTATAGGATCATGTAGAATGTGCTTGTTTCTGTTGTGGAGTTGTTTTTTTATGCACGGTCCGTCATAATTTTTTAAAAACTCCAAATGCTCTAAATGCCGTATTCTGACTAACACAGTACTTTTTAGGGTTTCGTAGTCAACAAGGAACCCTAATAGTTTTGCCATTTACGTCTATCTGTCTGTATGTCCGCGGATTAGATTAGAAATTCTTAGTACTAGAAAGGTTTATTTGGCACGATTATACATATTGATTACACCGACAAGGTGGTATTTTTTTTTAAGGTAGCTCCCCTACGCCTAAAGTGGGGATGTCTTTTTTTTTTCTCCTCTATCCCATGGTGTGGGGTACCTATCGTTGGATAGGCCGTTTACAAATATTTCAGATGAATGAACACCATTTTTCGATTCATGGATCAGTTTGCGAAATATTAAGCTTTAAAATGCTAATTTTTGTTAAGAGTCAAGTTGTCCCCCTCCCTGCCGTACAAACCGTTCGAAGCAGGGGCGGGTCGCTAGTATCACACTAATATTATAAAGGCGAAAGTTTGTGAGTGTGTGTGTGTGCGTGTGAGTGTATGTTTGTTACTTCTGCACGCTCAAACGGCTGGGCCGATTTGGATGAAATTTGGTATGTGCAGCTTATACCCTGGATTAACACATAGGCTACTTTTTATCCCGATCTACGCGGGTGAAACCGCGGGGCGCAGCTAGTTATACATAAATTAAAGTAATTTTTCGCGTCAGTCTGTGTGGCTGCGTTGTTCTTCTAAACTACGCAACGGATTTTGATGCGGTTTTTACCATCATACAGAGAATGTATTCCGTAAGGTTTATGTGTATAAACTTAGAAATAATAACGAAAAAAAACCATGCGAAGCAGGGGCGGGTCACTAGCTACGACTGTCGATAAAAGAATCATTCCAATAGACTCCCAAACAAAGTTGTTGAGTAGGTCTTTACAAGTGAATTGGGGGACGACCGGTAAAAGAAACTGATAGATTGCCGCCGACCCGACGGGATTAGGGACGGACAATTAGAAGCGTCGCTCGTCCGATCTAATCTGTACTAAGTTCGCCATTTGTTTCAGAAGACTCGATTACCTATTGAGACGATTTATTTATGTAGATCGGATGAGATTTGTTTAGTTCATTTGTTTCATTGTGGATTAGGTATCTGCAGATTAGGTAGCTATTTTATTAGATCAGTAAGGTTAGAAAAATATTTTCAATTGCCTACCTACTCTGCTTCTCGTTGCTGTAGGTACTGAACTCGAGCTCTCTCGTTCCATCTTGGGATCATTCAGGCAAAAATCACGGCATAAATCATAAAACGATAACGTCTCAATTCATCGCACAATTTTAATACCACCATGGCGCACCGTAATTAAAATAATTACGTCATAATATCATCATCTAAAATTAAATTTTCAGCCCTTCGCCGCTCAAAGGTATCCAGTTGAACATCGAATAAATGTGGCCATTTCTCATTCTAACCGGAGCAAAACTTAATAACCCTACTGGAAACGCAATAATTACCACCGTTCAGTACGAGATTCGGGAGAGAAATAAATGAAAGTCATTAAGAGACTCGCGTTTAGATATTTCATCCCCCTTGAAGAAGACGTTAGCGGGGCCGCCACCGGTGTGGAGTGTTCCCACGCAACCAACCAAAGAGAAGCTTTTTACCGTATTTTCATAATTTCTTGCCTACGTGCAACAATTTATTTTCCTTTGATAGTCCCGAAATACGTATCTGTAGGTATTTTGTAGATGGTCTCTGACTAAAACAACCACCATTTTCTGAAAACAAATAATACGTTTACGTTCTGCAGTTTCTGCCTACCCCCATATGAAGAAAAATTCGTAGGCATCGTAGACGATGCCAACGAATTTTACCCGCGTAGCGCGTAGGCCGTAGGCGTCATCTCGTAGCAATAGTTTAGAAATGTGGAATCGGGAAGTAACAAAAACTTTTTATGCATAGGATCCTAGCCTTTTTAATTTGCAACTAAACACAACAATATTGATAACCACCTGCATAATATTATTATATACTATTTTTTTTGCAGTGTCGTATCTTCACCGTCATTCTTTGGGCGCGTCGCACCTGACAAATTATCGCCTCTCAGAGGCAATCCTCACGTTTGTTTTTGTTGAACTGTTCGTGTGTTTTGCGGGCTAAGACTAATGTGCAATGTAATTGCCCACACCATACAATATGTGCATGCTATGGAGAGAACATCTTACATAAATAATGTTTGTTTTTCTGGCAAAGGTATAGTCGTAACAATGGGTGTTTATTTTGTAATAATGTAGTTTTAGCGCCATTGATCTTAAGTCTCGTCATTTGAGTACTTGTTTAGATAATGATATTATAGTCTAGATAGTTAAGTTATAGAAAATAGAATAAATAGAATAGAATACTCTTTATTATGCACACCATTTAAAATACAGGTATCAATGTTGAAATTTTACATAGGGTGACACAATGGGCGGTCTTATCGCTAAAAGCGAAAAAAAAAGAATTTAGAAGATTTTGTTTTTTTTTTTTTTAAGAATTTAGATTTTAGAAGTTAACACAGACCGCGTATAGTTATACTTCTTTTGAAATTGTTACGTTTTCGTTTAATTGAACGTATACCCGCATTGTCCCGCATATCGAAATCAAAGGATTTAAAAAAAAGAGCTGAAAATATTAAACACAATGGGCGCGTGTTGACAGCGGGACGCGATTGCGGACGCGCCTGCTCAGGCAGAAGCAACCCTGTTCCAGCGCAAATACCAATCCGCGCTATTGACGGATTCTATTCGATTTCATTCACACTAGTGATGTTTTGTTGTACAATTGTATCGATATTCGATGATAGTGTTGACCTTATACTAGTATGCGTGGAATTCGAAAATTATTCCGATATTAATTTTGCTTAATTTATGGATTCGCTTTGAAAATTCCAGTAGCAAATGCATGTTGTGAAGAGAAAGGAATGCATTAATTAAACTTTGTTTTATTAATAGAATGAAATCGCTATTTTTATACAATTGTAATATTAAATGCGTCGATGTATTGTCAAAATATAAATCATCACTATCGCTACCGCGACTCGGGCACGCGCCATATCAGTTTGCGGTGCGTTCCGCATATATAGCGGAGATTTTTTTCACAAAGCCCTATCAAATCGACACCTATACGCAAGAGTTTTTGCTTATTTCTAACGCAGCATGAATTTTAAAAAGAATATTCTACACTACATTATTTGAAACCGCAGAATAGGAGCTTCGATTGACAATAACGTTAGATAACTGTACAAAACTAGCTAGATAGGTAAAATGTATCCTAAAATATTGTTTCCGTAGGCGTCGTAGGCCTGCGGAGACCGTAGGCTATATAATACGGTCCGTAGCAATACTACAGAAATGTGTTATCGGGAATTACCTATGTAAGTACCCGAATGAAATGTCCTTCTATAAATAATAAATTGGTTCCTAAGCAAAATTTATCAATATCCGTATGTTTATAATAAGTTCAATAACAGCAACTCAGTCAAACTCTCATTTTCTGTAAAATATTAAGAACAGTAGCATTATATCTCTATGAAACCTTCTACTTAACACAGATATCTTTATAGTATTAGGTAAAGGAGTCGTGAAAATCCATCGGCTTTATCTTCTCCCTTTAATTGTTGGCAGGAGTACTATCTCGAGTTTACTGGCGCCGATTGCACGCAATAAAACGTAACAGCCCTTTTGTTTTGAGCTGTTCATATCGTGGTTTTGTCGCCTGTGAACTACGTTTTGTGGTTAAGAAAACAAACATTCTGATTGTAGAGTTTGTGCTAGTTCTTTTGTGTATTTCCGTTGCTATTCGAAGCGGCATTTTCATGGCATCTTTCGAGGTTATAAGTTTTAGATAGATAGATGAAAACATTTATTTGGCGCACATAAAAGACACAGCACAACACATAAAAGTACATTTAAATGATTTAAATTTATATGAATACATAATAAAAATTAAAAAACAAGGTGCCAACATACAAAAAAAAATAAGAAAAACATACATAAAATATGGAAATAAAAGTGACACTATGACATAATATTTATTCAAATAACGAATATACACAATGCGGTATGCGTCTCAAGGTTGCACCAAATGGGAGTATAGCTTAGCATAAGTCAGGCAAATATACGTGACGCTGATATTCTGCTGGATCCCTGCAGTGACATACGGACGCTGAGCAGTCATGATTATGTTGGTGTTGTGTCAAAGTGTTATGCGCATTTTAATCAATGTGCGTTTTTATAATTTATAGTTGTTGTCGACGTCAGGGCATGACGATAACACGATACTGATAACGTTATAACGTGCACGTCTTTCCATACACTCTATGGAACGTCCACGTCCACGTGGACGTCCACGATAACATCGTCACGGTATAGTAGCGCACAATGCCTAATAGATCTATAGTACCTGTTACCCGAGGCATCGTTCCCATACAAACTTCAACCCCCTGTTTGATCCACTCAGAAGTGAAATTAAAAAAAAAATTGGAAAATCTAAAAGTACACGCCTCACAGACAAAAAAATATTGATGATAAATTTAACGGAAAAAAAACTAAGAATTTTCATTGATTTTTGTTAATAACTTTTGAATGGTATGAGTTTGATAACGAAAATCAATAGGGCTCATCCGAAAGATGAAATTGTGTGTGACGCCGTGAATCGTGACAACAAACAGACACACTTCCCAACAGAAAGATGAAATTGTGTGTGACGCCGTGAATCGTGACAACAAACAGACACACTTCCCAACAGAAAGATGAAATTGTGTGTGACGCCGTGAATCGTGACAACAAACAGACACACTTCCCAACAGAAAGATGAAATTGTGTGTGACGCCGTGAATCGTGACAACAAACAGACACACTTCCCAACAGAAAGATGAAATTGTGTGTGACGCCGTGAATCGTGACAACAAACAGACACACTTCCCAACAGAAAGATGAAATTGTGTGTGACGCCGTGAATCGTGACAACAAACAGACACACTTCCCAACAGAAAGATGAAATTGTGTGTGACGCCGTGAAGCGTGACAACAAACAGACACACTTCCCAACAGAAAGATGAAATTGTGTGTGACGCCGTGAATCGTGACAACAAACAGACACACTTCCCAACAGAAAGATGAAATTGTGTGTGACGCCGTGAATCGTGACAACAAACAGACACACTTCCCAACAGAAAGATGAAATTGTGTGTGACGCCGTGAATCGTGACAACAAACAGACACTTCCCAACAGAAAGTACTACACTTAATTATTTAATTACATTTTTTGTTATAAATAATCAAGGTCTATCTGGAAATATGTTAATCTTATAATTTCAAGTCTCTAGTTTTAAAAACTTACCTGCTAATATGAATTCCAGTTATTATTGAGTATAGAAACGAGTTTTTGTTGCAAAATGTTGACAAGGCGACCTAGCGAGAGTAGAGCACTCTAACACGTTGAAGCGTAGGCATGCAAAATCTTTGTGTAGCACAGTCAGCTTGCCAAAATAATATCTTCAAGTCATGATCCAAAGGTCTTTTACATATTTACTCATTCTTATATTCTTATAAGTATAGGCAAATTATTTAATTACTTAGTTTTTTCTTTTTTCCCTTTTGTCAATTTAATATAGTCATGTTACATATTTTTAACCTTAATTTCATGTGAGTAATGTGTCATACAATCGCATTTTACCTATTATTGATACGTAATACTTGTTTAAGTTTTTTCATTTAATTTCATTTGTTTTCTCTCGCTACTTTCTAGTTACCTAGCTTTATCAATGCCGTGAAACTCCATTATTGGCTAAGTGATAATTGTCATCATCTCGCTATCACTGAACAGTGTATACAGACTGTAGGATGCTGTAACTTTGACGCAACTGCTTTGAGCTGTTTATTGATAGTGTGGTGAACATTCATAACACATGTAATTAGTTATAAGCTGTTGAGTTTCCTAATAAATAAATAAATAAATAAATTTTCAGTGAAAATATTTGTGTGTCAAGCACTACGAAGGCCTACCAAAAAGCAAGTAGGTATAAAATATAACTATCACAACCAAGACGTAAAATGGCATTGTGCTCCAAAATCTTGCTCACAATGATATTTGCTATCGTAAACACGTACACCTAGGTATGCGTATTTTGAATAATTTAGTTTGTTTGCTGGAAATTTTCACGCACTTCCTCCACTCGATCTCGCCTGGATATTTGGATAAACCAAGTTTGATATGTGATTGAAACGTGACTCCACTAACAGAAGAGGTCATGTTGCGAATCATAAAACACGAATAAAATAGATGTTTTTTTGAATAAAAGAAAAACCATGTTTGTAGGTAAATTTTTGAATCTTATTAACGATTACCGTGGAAGTCCTTTGAGCGCCTAATTCATGTGTCCTGCCGGTCTATTCTGTAAAATTCTCACCGTCAAAACATAGGTGAAGTGAGGTATCAATAGTGTCAATCCTTAGCATCAGCTGGTCTATTCTGTAAAATTCTCACCGTCAAAACATAGGTGAAGTGAGGTATCAATAGTGTCAATCCTTAGCATCAGCTGGTCTATTCTGTAAAATTCTCACCGTCAAAACATAGGTGAAGTGAGGTATCAATAGTGTCAATCCTTAGCATCAGCTGATCTATTCTGTAAAATTCTCACCGTCAAAACATGGGTGAAGTGAGGTATCAATAGTGTCAATCCTTAGCATCAGCTGGTCTATTCTGTAAAAATCTCACCGTCAAAACATAGGTGAAGTGAGGTATCAATAGTGGCAATCCCTAATATCAGCTGGTCTATTCTGTAAAAATCTCACCGTCAAAACTTAGGTGAAGTGAGGTATCAATAGTGTAAATCCTTAGCATCAGCCGGTCTATTCTGTAAAAATCTCACCGTCAAAACTTAGGTGAAGTGAGTTATCAATAGTGTCAATCCCTAGCATCAGCCGGTCTATTCTGTAAAAATCTCACTGTCAAAATTTAGGTGAAGTGAGTTATCAATACTGTCAATCCCTAGCATCTGCCGGTCTATTATGTAAAAATCTTACCATCAAAACTTATGTAAAGTGAGGTATCAATAGTGTCAATCCCTAGCATCTGCCGGTCTTTTATGTAAATATCTCACCGTCAAAACTAGGTGAAGTGAGGTATCAATATTGTCAATCCCTAGCATCTGCCGGTCTATTATGTAAAAATCCTCGGGGGAGTCTGGGTCGCTCCAACGCGAATGTATACGTACATCCGTGGTGGAGCGTCCCGAACTGCCAGGCACTTCTTCTCCTGCAACCGAGCGGGTGGGCAGGTTGCGGATAGCCCAACTTCGGGTGCGGGACTGACTGTTAAGTCGAGTCCCGTGCCCGGAGCATCTTTTAGAAGATCCCGGACAAGAGAAGTTCCCGAAGCTAAATCCCAGGCTTAGGGTAACCCATATACCCCCTTTCCTATGTTCCTATGTCCTAGCCACCTATCCCTCCTTATCCACACATCCCGTCGACTCCAAAATCCCTAGGCCAAATCCCAGGCCTAGGGTGACCCCCAAACCCGCATCCTCTGTCCAGTCAATGCCTTCCCTCCTATCCTTATATCCCATCGGTCCTAGAGGAGGGGCAACCTCGATCCCCAAAAAAGCCCACCCACCATCAAAAAAAATGAAGCAGCAAGGCAAGATAACTACCCAGGTGGGTCCCGGCCAAGCCGGGGAATCCCACACCGCTCCGGCGGTCAGCCCCCAACGTAATCTGGGGGGGGCATCTAACTGCTCTTTGGGGCCGCGCTCTCCGCGGCAGGCTGCTGATTCAGCGCCCATTACACAGGCTGCGACACACGCGCCCATAGACCCAACACCGGCTGCGATGAACGCGCCTAATAATTCATTCCCGGCTGTGTCCCACGCGCCAACACCCACTACCCAGTGCATGCCTCCCATGAATATCTGGCAACAGAGTATTGTGCGGAAGAGCATCACCTACCCTGATGATGACCAAGACAGACGGAGCGAGACGGGGAAGGATGTCGGACCTGGCAGCTCTACCACTCTCCCGGTTGACGTTGACAGAGTACGCAGCAGAAAGCGCGGAAAAATCTTGGCCCGGGAGAGGAAAGTAGGCGACCGAGAGCGCAAAACCCGCGAAGGCATTAGCCAGCGCGAAGTGCGATCGGACGCCGAAGAGATGGTACGCGACCAGCCGTAAGTACGTGAAGGGGAAACCCAGCGCGAAAAGCGGCCGGACGCGGAGCCATGCGAGCGGGGGCAAGTACGCGAAGGGGCAACCCAGCGCGAAAAACCCCCACTTGCCTCAGAGTCTGCTGGGGACGCCAGACGACCCCACGACACAGACAGAGCTCACGACGGGTCTCGACCTAGGAGGAACCGGGGTAAGCGAGCTGGAGCCTCACGCCGGGAGTCGCTGGCAAACGACACCTTGCCAGGCACCTCCGAACCGCAGCCTGGACCAAGCGGCACAGGGCCGGCGAAGAGGGAGCGCCCTGACGATACGGCGTCACCAAGTACGCTTCAGGGGGACGCCAAACGGGTGAGGGTCCACTCTGCTCAGGGGGAGCAGAGAACCTATGCGCGAGCCACGAAGGATATTCCTGCGCGGCTGACTGTAGCGATCTGCTTCCCTGCCCCTTCCAGAGACCTGACAAAAGGAGAGGCCGACTTCATAAAGACAAGCCTGGAAGACCTATTACTTAACGTAGACACGGACTCGACGTCACAGCTCCCGGCCTTCCGCGGATACCCACGGGTAGCGGAAGGCACTGTGCAGATGTGGTGCGAGGACGACAATGCCCTGACTTGGTTGACCCAACATGTACCCGGAATAAGACTACCAGACACTGACCAGACTTTAACGGTACTGAAACAGTCCGACGTGCCCACCCGTGTCCGAGCCTCGCTTTTCGTCCCCCGATACAGGGGTGACGTGGCCAGGCTCCACAATATTCTGATTCGTCAGAATATTTGGTTTAACATCGCCAGGTGGTCACTGTACAGGGCAACTACCGTCGGTGGAGATAACTATGAGACGTACTTGACCATAGGTATGCCACCGGAGGAAGCTGAGAAGGTCCGGGGACGGGAGCGACGTATATCTTACCTGCTTGGTTCGATATATGTTCGCTTCTGGCCCACGACCCAACCCCCTGTGACTCAGACTGACAGCACGGATGGTAAGACGACCCAACCGACACCGACACAGACGATAGACATGGACATTGCCAAACTTGAGGAGGACATGGCCCGAGCGGCAATGGCCGATGAAGACGTTGATACCTTACCGCCCTCATCACCTGCGTGGAACGAGAACCTGTTGGTCTCGTCGCCGGATGTGGGCCTTGAGGATCAGCACGGAGTGGACGTGGGGGATAGGCCATTCGATGGATCCATCTCCGACTAGCCCCACTCCGCCACCGTCATCGCCCGTAAGCATTATCCAGACCAACCTCCAACATAGCCAGACTGCAACGGCTAGCCTACGCAGGGCACTGGAGGAAAAACCCCGAACAATCGCACTGATCCAGGAGCCGTGGATTAGGAACAACAGAATATGCGGCCTCGGTAATATCGGAGGTAAGCTAATTCTTAACACACACGGCGCGGACAAACCAAGAACCTGCGCCTACGTACCCAAAGAAATTCCCATCACACCACTCACTCAATTCTGTTCCAGAGATCTGACAGCCGTCAGGCTCCATACGGAAGGTAGCGTTCCAGATGTTGTGCTAGCCTCGGTGTACATGCCAGGCGAGAGTGCTGACTGCCCACCGAAGGAAATGGCGGACCTAGTGCAACACTGTGAGCGCGCCAAACTGGACCTGATCATCTGCACCGACTCGAACGCCCACCACCCGCTCTGGGGTAGCGAGGCACCGAACCCTAGAGGAGAGGTACTATCCACTTATTTATTCACTACTAACCTTAACATTGTTAACCGTGGCTCAGAACCCACTTGGGTAACAGTCCGGGGTCAAACAATTATAGACTTAACACTTGCTACTGAAAACGCGACTAATCTTATCACAAACTGGCACGTGTCGGATGAGCCTTCTTGCTCTGATCATAGAAGAATCCGCTTCACACTACCAACGAATACAAGGAAATCCACACCGAGGCGAAACCCGCGGCGCACCAACGTCCCCGGGTATAAACGTCTTCTAGCTTCACTACTAGATAGACAACACGGTTGGCGCAGTGGTTGAGCGATTGACTGCTGCGCAGCATGTCGCGGGTTCGATTCCCGCACGGAACAAATATTTGTACGACCTACAAGTATTTGTTCCGAGTCTGGGTGTTTTTCTATCTATAATATGTATGTATTTACAAAAAAAAAAAAAAAAAATTATATAAGTAGTTTATCAGCCATCTCGTTACCATAACACAAGCATTAGGTTGCTTAGCTTGGGGCTAGATGGCGTTGTGTGATATGTCCAAACATATTTATTATTATTATTTAAATTGTCTTTGACATATCTATTATTATTATTATCTTTTTTGCCTTTGACTTATCTCGGGACCTTGGGGTCCCGGACCTTTGGAAGGCGTACGAGGGGCCGAAGCCAACTCGCAGAGGCCCCTTAGGCAATTTCAAATGACGAGGAGGCATCAGCCGACGATTATCCCTGTATGCTCTATGCAAGTGCACCCAAGGACAACCCCCGGTTGGTGCAGGACTATTGCAGAACATGGAAACAAAACACATTGGGCCTATGGGTTTGGGTGGCTACATGGATTGGGTACCTTGAACTATGGAAGAACTATGTCCCCTGCCTGACCAATGTTATATAATATACACAGATAAATTGGCAGGGGGTGACTTGCACACTCAATAATGGGCCCCCGGAAACGGTCGCTAGCACATAGTGACGTAGCGACAAGGGGCAACATGTCCTGAGGTGCTTGAGGAGTGGAGAGGTATTCCACGGCTCTCAGAACAATCCCAGAGCCCGGAAGATGGTCAAGATCCCTACAAGCACTTACTGGAATACTTCCTTCCTCCGAGCACGTTTGCTCTTGCGAATCTCCACTCAAGCCGGCCAATAAAGGCAAGAATGAGGTGGGAGCTCTGTTCCCGTCAGTGTTCACTCCAGCCGGCCAATAAAGGCAAGCCAGAGGTGAAGAACAAGACTTCTCCCGGGAAATAGGGTCCGTGGGGTCGCTACTGCCCAACAGCTCGCCACATGCTGCCCTGCGGGTTCACGTATCTCTCTTGGTCTGGCTCCTCACCCTAGACCTGTTTCGGCAAAGTAAACTCCACCGGCACAGACCCAAAGTTCGGAGCGCGCAAGCCCCACCACGACGTCAACGTAGAGATACGGCGGTGGGGTTATTATTATTATTATCTCCTTTATTTCGTTAATATATACATACAAATTACATTTTTAAATATTAGAATATAAAAATATAAAAACATTTAAAAATATAAAACATAGTAGCCCACCGGTATCGGGAACAGGGTCCAAGCTACCGGCGGTCAGGGCTCCAGAGAGAGGAACCTCCTAACAATGCGCGCCGTGTCCAGAATAATCTTATTGGCAACAATAGTCCTGTCAGTGATGATGGATCGATCCCAGTACAATGTGATATTTCCATTTTCGAGAACTGGGTCGGGCACATACCTATAGTACGGCACTTCCGATTCCGCAAGGTTGTATTTCAGTGCAAGTTGCTGATGGATAATCCTGGCTATAAGGTTGTGTCTATGCAAGTACTCTTCGTTAGCAAGACGAGAACACCCAGAGATAATGTGTCGGATTGATTCTCCTGGACGGTGGCATGCCCGACAGATGTCAACCGTGCCGTCTTTCACAATATATTTCCGGTAGTTGTTCGTCATCATAACTTCGTCCATAATTGCACAGACAAAACCTTCGGTTTCCCCAAAGAGGTCACCGGAACGCAGCCAGGCTACGGACGCTAACAAATCTACATCGGGTCCATATAGGGCCCGGAAAAAGCGTCCGTGAAGCTCCTTACTCTGCCATACCTCCCTGCGATCGTTAGTGTCACGCACTACAGGTTTGCGCCAGTTCTCTTTAGCCAAGGAGAGCGGAGTGAGGCCCTTGTCCACCGCGACCACATCTCGATGCATCCCCACATCGGCTTCTAGGAAATATTCCCTGAGACTGCATATCTCGCGGTTGTGGAGAGTCTTAGCGTTTAAAAAGCCTCGGCCTCCACACTTTCGCGGGATATACAGTCTCATTACCGATGACCGTGGGTGATGCATTCGATATGCAGTCAACAGCGTACGGACCCTCCGATCCAGGGCGTCGAGTTCCGTCTGAGTCCATTTGAGTACGCCGAAAGAGTACATCAAAACCGGCATGACCCAACCGTTGAAGGCGCGCACCTTATTACCGCCTGATAGAAGACTATTAAATACTTTTTTCAGGCGGCCAAAGAAGCGCTCCTTCAACGATTGCTTCATGTCAGTAACATTGATGCCCAACGCTTCCGACATACCCAAATACTTATAGGTTTCGGATGCGGAGAGGGCTCTAAGGTTTATGGAATCCGAGAGTTGGGTTCCCACGGATTCCACAATCTCCCCTCGCTTTACATGCATGACCGCACATTTGTCCACACCAAATTCCATCCTGATGGCGCTACTGAAAGTTTCTGTTACTTTCAGTAGCTCCATCAGTTGCAAATTGTTGGGGGCAAAGAGTTTTAGGTCATCCATGTAGAGGAGGTGGGATATAACCTGACCACCTCTCCTCAGCCGATAGCCTAGACTTGAATCTTCCAGCAGTGTGCTTAGAGGATTCAAGGCTAAGCAGAACCAAAGCGGACTCAAACTATCGCCCTGAAATATGCCTCGCTCTATCCTTATTGGCTCGCTGTTCCTCTGGATATTTCGACATCCTGGATAGCGAAGGACCGTCCTCCATTGCCCCATACACGACATCAGGAAGGTGCGCAGAGTTGCATCTACTTTATACAACTCCAACACCCTCATGAGCCATGTATGTGGCACCGAGTCATAGGCCTTCTTATAGTCTATCCAACATGTCGACAGATCCTTTCGAGAACGACGAACCTGTTGGCTAATGGCCATATCAATGAGGAGTAGCTCCTTAGTACCACGGGACCCATTCCTACATCCATTTTGAGAGGCAGACATGATGGAGTTGGTGTCTATATGTTATTATTATTATTTTTGTTGACTGTTTTTTCTTCTCAGCTCTATGGCTGGTTTTTGCAACATTTACGGACCGAAGCCAAGTAAATGCAGCGTGTGGTGTGTTAATTTGAGGATGTGTTATGATGAGGACCTATTTCATTTTCATCTATTTGCATGAACTTTCTGACAATTCGACATGTATTTAAAATTGCAGCTTTTTGTAGGGTGATATAGAGGGTTTCTTTTAGGTTTAGTAGTTTAAGGCTATGGAGAAGATGATTTGGGATTACGCCTGTTGTGGAGAGGACTATAGGGACTACATAAACATTTTGTTGGCGCCATATTCTAGTTACTTCATCTTTGAGTTCTGCGTATTTACTAATTTTTTCAGATATTGTCTTCTGAATGTTATGTGTGTTGGGAACGGCAATATCTATTAGGTAAGTAACTTTGTTTATTTTATCCAGTAGGGTTATATCCGGTCTATTGTAGTGAATTGTCCTGTCGGTGAGAATGGCGCGGTCGTAGTAAAGTTTATGTGTGTCATTTTCTAAGATAGTTTGTGGTGTGTAATTGTAGTAAGGAGTGTATGTGTCTTGAATGAGTGTGTATTTAACTGCAATTTTTTGATGAATTACATTTGCCACCTGATTGTGCCTGTGTGTGTAGTCTGTCTGCGTGAGAGTGGTGCAAGCTCCTGTTATGTGCTGAATTGTTTCTGGTTGAATGTGACACTTGCGACATTTATCATTTGTTACTGAAGGATCTTTGATAATAAATTTTCTATAGTTTTTAGTGTTGATAATCTGGTCCTGTATTGCAATTATAAATCCTTCAGTTTCAGGGAATAAATTGCCTATTTTAAGAAATTTATTTGAAGCTACTTTGTTCACATGAGATTGTTCTAGGTCATGAGGATGTCGGCCATGAAGTACCTTTTTCTTCCAGTCCTCAATTTTTTGTTTCTGCGGGTCATCGCTAGTAATTTGTGGAGTGTCTAGCTGTTCATTTAAGTTAAGTGGTGTGTAGTTGAAATCATTTTGAGCTATGGCTTTATGAATGTTACTAGTGCTGGATTTTGAGTAAAAAAATGTTTTTAGTCGACAGACTTGTTTCCGCCAAAGGTGCTGGATGTCTATTAGGCCTCTCCCTCCGTTTTGTCTTTTGATAGTAAGTCTTTCTACAGCAGATTTAGGGTGTAAGTTGTTATGTTTTGTAAGAGTGGTGCGTGTGGTTCGTTCTAATTGTTCTGTGTCTGTTTTTGTCCATTTAATAACTCCGAATGAATATGTTAATATGGGGATGGCAAATGTATTTAGGGCCTTGATGAGATTTTTACTTGAAAGTTGTGTTTTACATATGGCGTTAAGTCTCCTTTTGTACTCTGCAGTAAGTGTTTCTTTAATCCTAACATGATCTAGTCCCTTTAGTTGCGTGTACCCTAAATATTTATATAAGTCTGTCGGTTCCATTGCTGTTATGGTGTCTGTGTCATTTATTATATAGCTGCCGGGTCGTATATTGCCACGTATGATATGAAGTGTTTTACATTTATCCAGACCAAAATGCATGTTTATATCTAGGCTAAACTCTGCTGTAGCTTCTACTAGTTTCTTCATATCTTTTTCGGTTTGTGCATATAGTTTAATATCGTCCATGTAAATGAGATGTGAGACTGTTGTTTGTTCTGTCGTGTGTTTGAGACAATAACCGGCCCGACAGCGCTGCAGCAGATGAGACAGAGGGTTTAGTGCGAGACAGAACCACAAGGGGCTCAGGGAATCACCTTGGTAGATACCTTTTTTGATAGCTATTTGTCGCGTTGTAATATTATTTTGATTACAATTTATTTGAAGTGTGGTTTTCCACAATGGCATAATGTTTCGTAGGAAATCTATTATTTTTGAGTTTATCCTATAAATTTCTAGTATTTGTATCAACCAGGAATGTGGAACACTGTCGAAAGCTTTTTTATAATCGATATAGGTACAATGAAGATTTCTATTCTTTGTGGTGGCATGTTTATGGATAGTAGAATCAATAATTAACTGCTCTTTGCATCCCATATGGCCCCGCCTGCATCCCTTCTGCTCCTCTGCCATTATATTGTGGTGTTCAATGTGTGAGTTAATTTTCGTTGTTATTGCTGATGTTAATATTTTATATATCGTGGGTAGGCATGTGATTGGTCTATATTGGGAAGGTTGTGGTGAATTTTTAGTTTTAGGCAGCATGTATGTTATACCTGTTGCAATGAAATCAGGTATAATTTGTTGTCCTAATATTATTTCTGTTAAGTTTTTTGCTATTGGTTTGTGGAGTGAAGTTAATTTTTTGAACCAAAAATTGTGTATTTTGTCTATACCAGGAGATTTCCAGTTATGTAATCTGCCTGTTAAGTGTGTAATATCAGCCTCTGTAATCTCAGTAAATTCCATTTCATCTATAGCCCCCCATTTTGCTTCTTCTTCTGATATCCACGTTGCTTTATCGTTATGTTGTTTTTGTTCTTCCCAAATGCTAGACCAGTATGTTTCTAGTTGCTCTTTTGTTGGTTGGTCAGGTGCGTCTGTATTATTCTCATCATTTGTGTCAGTGTCTGGTTTGTGTAGATTTCTATAAAACATTTTTTCATTAGTGGCAAATATGGCATTATCGTTTTTGCGTTGTTGTGCTTTTTTGTATCTTCTGAGCCTATGAGCTTTAAGTGATAGTTTTTGTTTTAAGGTGTCTAAGAACTCTTCAGGTTTTCTGTTGTTATTTTCGTGTCTAGTGTGCGTGACATTGCTCCTAAATATAGCCTCAACTCTCTTGATTACTTTATTTGACCTAATGTTGTTAATGTATTGTGTAAGCCTACTACAATCTGCTCTTAATTTTTCTATGTCTTTTTCTAACCTCTGTTGCCATGCTGGTTTGATATTCTGTTTTGGTCTTGTGTGTCCTGTGTGTTGTGTGATTTTAAAGTTAAGTTCTTCAGATACGACTACCGCTGTGCAATATACAAGTGTGTGTATATCTATAAGTTGTATATCATCGGCAATAAATTGATTAAGTATGTTTTCATTAAATAAGTTAACTAATCGGAAAAGATTAGGGCTATATCGGAGTTTAGGTAATTTTGGTCGAACGGCTGGGTCCATCCCAGAGTATTGTGCTAGTCTAGTTCTGAATTTATCATGTATTTCTTGAACATATATATCTGTTGTATATTGATCTGCAACAGTTAAGGTCTCAATATCATTTTCTAGAGTTAGGGTTATAAATTCGGTTTGAGTGGATGTGTGTGATGTTTGCGTGTAAGCTTGTGATTGGTTGTATGATTGAGAGTGTGTATAAGGTTGTATTTGGGTGTGCGTTTGTGCGTATGACTGTTCAGAAATTTCGGTTATGTTTTGTGATAGTGGGATAGCATTAGCGCCTGTGTTATTTTCTGCTTCTTGTAATTGTATTCGTGTTTCCTCTTTTAATTGTTCTATTATTTCATGGGATAAAAGTTTATTTCTAACTATAGCTCTTCGCTGATCTGAGATTCGTTGTTCTGAAACGGTTATCTCAGGATAATGTAAGGTAAAAAGTTCATGCAATTGTTGTCTGTAGGTGGTCATGTCGGTCTCTAATTTAGTGATATAAAAGTAAGTTCGCATGATAAATAGGTTAACTTCTTTGCTCCATCTCATGCGAACTCTTGCTTTTCCAGCCTTGGTGGACGCGGGTAAAAAGGAACTAACCTCCCGCGCAACATTCAAGGTCGGAGTGGGTGGAATTGAATTTAAACTAGTGATGGGATGTGATAATGCTATGGGTGACGATGGTAAGGATGGTGATGATGGTCTAGAAGGTGTGTAAGATACTGTGCTTGGACTATATGGTTCAACAGGGGTGTTTGTCCTGTCTGTCAGTCTATTACCATCGTCAATGATTTCGGCTGTAGCATCTTTGTCGGTGGGAGCCCGCCTGTTCAACTCCTCACCGCTGACGGTTCGCATGCTGAGACACTCAGCGCCAGCTCCAAGTGCGCCCCGGCGATCGCCCCCGGGCAGCGGTCCTATACGTTTTCTTTTTGAACGTGTCTCCATGTTGAATGGGTTTCCAGAGCCACGTTAGCCACGCCAGTAATTTTTCGTTCGTGTGTCCGCCCCCCACGTGATTCGATGGTCAATCAGGACGTGTGGTTGTTTAGGGGGCTTATTATTATTATTATTATATTTCGTTTATTTATTTAATTTCTTATCTATTTACATTTTTAAATATTTCTTAAAAAAAGGATATAAAAAAACATTTAAAAATATAAAAAAATAGAGGTCCGCCGGTGTCGGGAGCAGGGTCCAAGCTACCGGTGGTTAGGGCTGCAGAGACAGGAACCTTCTCACAATGCGAGCCGTATCAAGGAGTACTGCCTTCTGAATCAGGCCCTTGATCCAACCGCCTAATGATAGCCTCGAGAGATGTTGTTCGAGGCTTTCGGCCATCAGGCCATTGGCCGTTACGACAATCGGCACAATGACAGCCGAGCTCACATTCCACATATCAACAACCTCGCGAGCTAAGTCGAGATATTTTATTTGTTTCTCTTTCTCAGCTTTCACGAGGTTCTCGTCATGTGGAATGGTAACATCGACTATCATTGCTTGGCGCACTAACCGATCTATCACTACTATATCAGGCTTATTGGCGACAATAGTCCTGTCAGTAATGATAGACCGATCCCAGTACAAAGTGACATGGTCATTTTCGAGAACTGGGTCGGGCACATACTTGTAGTATGGTACCTCAGAATCGACTAGTTTATATTTCAAAGCAAGTTGCTGGTGGATAATCCTAGCTACTTGGTTATGCCTGTGCAAGTACTCGCCGTTAGCCAGACGAGAACAACCGGAGATAATATGTCTGATGGACTCACCCGGACGGTGGCATGCCCGACACACGTCAACCGTCCCATCCTTCATAATATGTTTCCGATAGTTATTCGTCAAGATAACTTCGTCCATAATTGCACAGACGAAACCTTCAGTTTCCCCGAAAAGGTCACCGAAACGTAGCCAGGATACGGACGCTAAGAAATCTACACCGGGCTCATGAAGAGCCCGATAGAAGCGCCCGTGGAGCTCCTTGCTTTGCCATACCTTCTTGCGGTCATCGGTAGTAAGTACTACAGGTTTGCGCCAGTTCTCTTTAGCCATGGACAGCGGGGTGAGCCCCTTGTCCACTGCAACCACATCACGGTGCATACCCACTTCGATTTTTAAAAAATATTCTCTGAGGCTGCACACCTCGCGGTTGTGGAGGGTCTTTGCATTTAAAAAGCCTCGACCCCCGCACTTCCGCGGGATGTACAGTCTCATCACCGATGATCGTGGGTGATGCATCCGGTTTGCAGTCAGCAGTGTACGGACCCTTCTATCCAGGGCGTCGAGTTCAGTCTGAGTCCATCTGAGTATGCCGAAAGAGTACATCAAAACCGGCATGACCCAACCGTTGAAAGCGCGCACCTTGTTTCCGCCTGAAAGAAGACTGGTTAATACCTTCTTCAGGCGACCAAAGAAGCGCTCCTTCAACGATTGCTTCATGTCAGCAACGTTGATGCCTAACGCTTCCGACATACCCAAATACTTATAGCTTTCGGATGAGGAGAGGGATCTAAGATGTATGGAATCCGAAAGTTGAATTCCATCGGATTCCATAACCTCACCTCGTTTTACATGCATGATTGCACATTTGTCCACACCAAATTCCATCCTGATGGCGCTACTGAAAGTTTCAGTAACCTTAAGTAGCTCCATCAGCCGCAATTTGTTGTGGGCAAAGAGTTTCAAATCATCCATGTAGAGGAGGTGAGATATCACCTGACCACCTCTCTTCAACCGATAGCCTAGACCTGAATCCTCCAACAGTGTGCTTAGAGGATTCAGGGCTAAGCAGAACCAAAGTGGACTCAAACTGTCGCCCTGAAATATTCCCCGTTTAATCCATACAGGATCATCATTCCCTTGGATCTGTCGACATCCAGGATAGCGAAGGACCGTCCTCCATTGCCCCATACACGACTCAAGGAAGGAGCGTAGAGTCGCATCAATCTTGTACAACTCCAACACCTTTATGAGCCATGTATGTGGCACCGAGTCATAGGCCTTCTTATAATCTATCCAGCATGTCGACAGATCCTTGCGGGATCGACGAACCTGTTGGCTAATGGCCATGTCGATGAGGAGTAGCTCCTTAGTACCGCGAGACCCGTTCCTACATCCATTTTGAGAGGTAGACATAATCGTGTTACTGTCAATGTGCGTATTAATTTTCGCTCTCAAAATGGATGTAAGAAGTTTATAGACCGTCGACAAACACGTGATCGGTCTATAATTCTTGGGTTCCACGGGACTACCTGACTTATGGAGCAGGTGGGTAACGCCTGTTGTTAGAAACGGCGGTAGCGACCCAGACTCTAAGGATGATTGGAACTGAGATGCCAGGCAAGTGTGTGAACTACTTAGCCATTTCAACCAAAAATTGTGCAGTCCGTCCGGTCCCGGTGATTTCCAATTCGGTAACGGACGGACTGCTCTGGCTACGTCTAATGGTGTAATTGCGACTTTTCCCATTTCTGGTATAGTTTCACACACTCGCTCGACATCCTGCATCCAGTCAGCCTCAGAGTGACAGACGGGTACCGACCATATGCTGCGCCAAAATTCACTCGTAGCGGCATCATCCGGGCGGCATACGTCTGTCACATTTTGTTCAGGTCGCTCCCAAGTTCTATATCACCTCCAAGTTCCATATACCTCTCATCGCTCTGGAACATGCGATTCTGCGTGTAACGATCAACCCGCCGCTTATACCGCCGAATACGGCTCGCCCATGCACAAACTTTCTGCTTCAGGAAGTCAATGCGCTCTGTGACACTGGACATGTATTCTCGAGGGCTGATTCCAGTCCCCGAGAATGCCTGCCTCACAAAGCGCATCACTCGTGGTCGTGTATTGCCCTCCCTGAAGCAGTATAGTTTGCCGATGAGTACCCTGGCCCCATCGATACGACGCTCGATCCTGCATTGCCAGGCTGGTACAGCTGGTTTTGGTCGAGTAGCTCCGTCACAGCTAGGAAAATTGACGTTAGCTAAACGACATGCCGCAACAGCCGCGCAATACAGAATCGAGTGTGTATCAACGAGGTCCTCGCTGCTTTCGAAAAAATTCTTAAGCTGCGAGTCCAAGGCACTCACCAGCGCCCTATTTTTTTTGTGCATAGGTAGGCGTGGTAAACGGGGTCTAAGTTCGGTCGGAGTGGACCTATACTCGCGAAACGCATCCTCCAGTGCGCTCCTCAACCGGTTATTGCACTGGCTACTTACTGTGTCAACCCTATCATCCTCCTCTTCAACATGATTGAACCGCGGTGAGATTGCATCTAAAGTTGACGCTTGTACCGCGGTGTGTGCTGGGGGCGAGACGATACGGCTGCTCAGTACCTCTGAGCGCAGCCTATCAAGTGCGGCATCGTCCAGCCTGTGATTGCGTTGGATGACCCGCACCTGATCCGACAGTCGTTGGGCCGAGGTGTTGACGGTTGGTTCTAGTTCCTGGAACAGAGTCAGCATCCTAACACGGTACGCAGTGAGATTAGTTCCTCCCTCTGTAGACCCGTAATATGCGCGCATGACGTTCTCGTTCATTGACTGAGTCCATCTCATGCGCTGCACACAACCACCGGCAGCGGGGACCCGGCTCGGGGCCGGATGGCCCCTAAGTCCCAAGCTCCTCGGTGGCCGGCCTCTCCCCTGCCGACGTACAGGTGTTGGCGACGTCGGCGGGGAAAAATACTCGTCGCTCGAGCTCGACGCAACTGCCGCGGCCGGTGTCGTCACAGCGCTCATAGTGGGGCTGGATACCGGCGGCGGCGGGGCGGAGCTGAACGGCGAGTCCGGAGATGGTGGGCGTGCTCGTCTTGCAGCTGATCTTGTCAACATTTTAATTTAATTTTCATGTTTGTTTTGTCGGAGATGACAGATGTCACCTCCGATTCGGTAGTTTTTGATGGAAATCTTTATGATTCTGGTTCATTTTGCTATTTTAATTTTGTCTTGTAGGTTTGGGTTTCAGGATTGTTTCAGGTTGATTTTCATAAAATAAAAATAAACTACGATTATTATTAAAATTGAAAATGTGCAGATATGAAAACAAATGTGACTTGTTGACTTTAGTGTTGCCAGCTTATTATTATTATTATTATAGGCACCTTTCAATGATAACCATAAGAGATCAGGCACAATTGGAATACACCGTGACTAAATTATCAGAATACCTAATTGAAGCATACCATGCATGCTGCAAACTAAGGGCGCCACAAACTAAGAGTGAGAGGAACCCCTGGTGGAATGCTGAACTAGGTTAACTCAGAGATACATTGCGTAAGCAATTTAATAGAGCTAAAAACACTAGACTCCAGGATGACTGGGAGATATACAAAGAGACCCAGTACACATATAAAAAGCAGATCAGAACTGCCAGGAGAGCCGCTTGGCGGAAATTCTGTGAATCCATCGAGACAAACAATGAAGCTGCAAGAGTAAGGAAAATCCTGTCAACCGATCAGGACCGAACTCTTGGCGCACTGAAAAAACCAGACAACTCATACACACTGACCGACCAAGAAACCAGTAAGGTCCTTCTTGAGACTCACTTTCCAGACTATAGACTCTTAGAGGACAGGACGTGGGAGGCTGAACCAGGATGGACCCCAACGGAGCAGGACTGGTCGAGAGCACACAACATAGTAACAAAAGACCGAATAAAGTGGGCTATAGACTTCTTTCAGCCATATAAGTCCGCAGGGCTGGATGACATATTTCCAGCCCTGCTGCAGTGGGGGGCGGATCTTTTGACACCATGGCTGGTGGAGATTTATCAAGCCTGCTTAGCACTCAGATACATACCTCTTGCGTGGCGGGAAGTGAAAGTCATTTTCATACCCAAACCTGGAAAACCAGATTATACACAACCCAAGGCTTACAGGCCTATAAGCCTCACATCATTTCTACTGAAAACCCTTGAGAGACTCTGTGATAGACACATCCGTGACGGACCTCTTCGGGTAAAACCTCTACATAAACAACAGCATGCCTACTCCACTGGCAGATCAACGGAATCAGCACTACACAGTGTAGTTTCCAAAATTGAATGCACGGTGGACTACAAGTGCTCATCACTGGCCGCCTTCATTGATATAGAAGGCGCCTTTGACAAAACCATGTTCAACAGCATCAACATGGCACTCGACAGACATGGCATAGATTCAACACTGAGAGGCTGGATCACCAACATGCTCAAAATGAGAGCTGTGCAAGTGACGGTGAACGACACTACAAGGGCCATCGTGGCACAGGGCTGCCCGCAAGGTGGCGTCCTCTCTCCGCTACTATGGAACCTGGTAGTAGACAGCCTCATCAAAACCCTCAATGACAAAGGATACTTTACTGTGGGCTATGCTGACGACATAACCATAGTAATAAATGGCACCCATGAAAATACCCTATGTAATCTCATGCGCCAAGCTTTGAAAATAGTAGAAGACTGATGCAACAAACACCAACTATCGGTGAACCCTACAAAAACCGAGCTGATTCTCTTTACAAAAAAGAGGAAGCTGACTACATTACAACTACCGCGTTTCTTTGGAACTACCCTAAGCCTATCAACTGAAACCAAATACCTGGGCATCTTTTTGGACAAACAGCTGAATTGGGCGAAACATACCAACTACATCATCACAAAAGCCAGTATATCCCTGTGGCAGTGCAAGCGACTGCTCGGCAGGAATTGGGGGATTAGCCCCAAGGTCACCTACTGGCTATACACCACAGTAATCCGACCAATTATCACATACGGCTCACTGGTCTGGTGGCCCAGGACAGACCTGAGTACAGCCCGAAAGGATCTTGAGAAACTGCAACGGTTCGCTTGTGTAGCAATAACTGGCTGCATGAGAACTACACCCACTGCTGCTCTACAGGCAATGCTTGGACTGCCGCCACTACACCTCATCATGCGTGAAGAGGCGGCCCTAGCCGCCTTTAGACTCAGTTTAGCGGGAACACTGAGCAAGGACTCTAGAGTTAAGCACATACGCATAAAGGAGGATGCGATCAGGCGACAACCAATGATGGCATCACCATGCGATAAAGCCCCGAAACAACACTGCTTTCAGAAGCATTATAACATAATACTCACGGAAGAACGGTGTGATTACTCAGGCACGCAAGAGTTGAGAGTATACACCGATGGATCAAAGACCGACTCCGGAACCGGGGTCGGAGTCTTCTCACACGACCTTAACATTAACATATCCAGTCCGCTTGGAGTATTCAACACTGTCTACCAGGCGGAGTGTGTGGGCATCATACAAGCGTGTTACGCCATAGAAGCCAGGAGAGTTACGGATACCTATATACGAATACTCTCAGACAGTGCCTCAGTGCTCCAATCCCTACAGAAAAAGTACTTTACCTCGAGACTAATACTAGAATGTCACGATGCACTCGAACGAGTAGCGGTAACTAACCGCAACACAGTGACACTGCAATGGATAAAAGGACATAGCGGATCACTTGGTAATGACGCAGCGGATGAACTTGCTAGGAGAGCATCCAGCATGTCTGTCTGTGGATCTGAGCCGATCGTACCCATTCCCTTCAACCAGTTACGCAGGTGGCTACAAGAGTTCACCCATACACAAGCGGAGAGTTGGTGGTCCTCGACATCAGGTTGCAGGCAGTCCAGGGAGGCCATCCCGTCCCTGGATGGCACGCTTACCAGGCGATTATTACGCCTGGACAGGAACGGGCTGCGCCTGGTGACGGGGACCATCACTGGACACTGCTCATTAAACAAACGCTTCCACACAATAGGAATAACGAACAGTCCTCTGTGCAGGGCCTGCATGGAGGCTGAGGAAACCGTTGCGCATGTGCTTTTTGAATGCACAGGCGTCACCCAGATTAGAACAGAAACTCTCGGAATATCCCGATCTTTCACAGATGTTTTTAACAAACCCGGAGATTTGATTAAATTCTGGAGGGAGGTGGGCTGGTTGGAATAAACCCCCGACAGCCGCCATGGCCCACGCACAATGGTCCACATGAAGGACTAAGTGCGGAAACCAAATCCTATAACATAGAACATAGAACATATGTAAAAATCTCACCGTCAAAACTTAGGTGAAATGAATTATCAATAGTGTCAATCCCTAGCATCAGCTGGTCTATTCTGTAAAAATCTCACCGTCAAAACTTAGGTAAAGTGAGGTATCAATAGTGTCAATCCCTAGCATCTGCCGGTCTACTATGTAAAAATCTCACCGTCAAAACTAGGTGAAGTGAGGTATCAATACTGTCAATCCCTAGCATCAGCTGGTCTATTCTGTAAAAATCTCCTAGCCTCATCTTTCTGACTGATCGACCCCTTGACAATTCAAAAGTGCCTGTAATTTGTTTAATTGAAATAAATGCTTTGAGTTTGAGTTTGAGCTTCTCACTGTCAAAATTTAGGTGAAGTAAGGTATCAATATTGTCAATCCCTAGCATCAGCCGGTCTATTCTGTAAAAATCTCACCGTCAAAACTTTGGTGAAGTGAGCTGTCAATAGTGTCAATCCCTAGAATCAGTGGAAAGACAGCTCACTTACTCATTTTAAGCTCACTTCACCTAAGTTTTCACTGAAATTTTCACAGAATAGATTGGCTGATGTAGATGTCACTAGGGACCCAAGTCCATAACTGTGTCAAGTTAATAATCTCACGTAATTACTAATGAAACACTATTATGTTTACTTTCTCAAACAAAGTACAGTAAATACCCTGTGTATTTAAATAATGTTTAAAAGCGGAACACACGAAAGCTTATGAATGGTAGTGTGGTGTTAACTGTTAGTTTTAAAGTTTTCGTGGCACGTCATCCGCAAGACTGTGTTACCTGCCGCTGTTATCGTGCCAGGCATAATTATAAGCCATGCAACACTGAAATAATTATATATAAAACAAACCGGAAATTGTGTTTTTGATTGCAAAAATTGCAGCTATTTTACTTGCAGTGTCTTTTTGCAGTTTTCAATTGATACCCACATTATGATCATCCGTGGTTTCAGATTGGTATAATTTGAAAAATTTAACGTATGAATAAAAACTGTATTAATCTTAAAAATTAAACGAGGTAAAATATTTTCCAGGACATTATCCAAATCTCCCTCCATAATTCACTCAACAATAAAACAAGCCAATTCTAAATTTAATGAAAATGTATTCAATAGGAGGTTCGCTGTTCGAATCAAAACGTGTCCGTCCATTAGTCGTGAACAAAGAAGACTATTAAATCAATTACCTACAGTAAATTTCTATAGGGGTGAGGAGAGGGGGGACAATTTGCATGAGCGTTGCCCAATGACGCTAATTTCGGTGGTCATCGGGGTGTAATAAAATTTTATCAGACATTCGAACATCGATTTACCTTTGACCGTAAATGTGAATGGAATTGGTCGATCTGGACGGGTTGTGGGATAGGAATTACATTCTGACAAGATTTATTACTCGTACTAGTGACTCCAGTAAGGCATCATACTCGTAGTATCTGCGATAGTTAGATACTTGGCTACGGCCGCTATGGCCCATGCACAATGGTCCACATGAAGGACTAAGTGCGGAAACCATACCTTCTAACTAGAACTAGACTAGAACTAGGTACTTGGCTATCTGATTCACTAATCGACCAACGATCGATGGTCGTATCATCAAGGAAGCCAAAATCTTTCTATCTAGAGTAAATACAAGTTGAGAAACGTTTTTACAAAAACTTTTAAGTCATACTTATACTTCCAATTTTCAGGTTATAGACATTATAAAGGAGGACTCCGCGCCACGCGTATCGAAAGTGAAGCACCGTACCGATCTATGTGTGCGTGATTTGATAAAGACGCAGTCATGTCATATAATGGCGGTCGGCATACTATGATGTAAATCTGTGCGTGAGGCGCATGTTTGTACAAACGATCCCGGCATACATACTGTGCTTCACTTTCGATATGCGTCGCGCGGAGTCCATCTATTTTTATACGTCTATATATATTTCAGGTATATTTATTTCATCAGAACACTGTTCGATTGTTAACATAATGAGCAAACACATCGATTCCTCTCTTTCGTGCTTAATGAAGTTATTGTATTGGAAGTTTGTGTCAGTTTGTCCCGGCGGTCCCACTTTGTCGTGTCGTCACCGTGAAAATCACTCATTAGGAAAACCCGCAGGAAAACGTCGGTTTAAGGGTTCCCCTCCACATCTCCTGTTAATTGTAACACATTTTTCGATTGAGTTAACTTTGTTTTTGGGTGAAGATTCAAATCATTTTGACGGCAACTCGTTAAAATATTTGAGTGATATTGATAAAGGATAATTGTTTGAGGGTGAAACGATTTCAGATGAAACACGAATGTTCTATTGAGTGATCATAAGATTTCGTTTAGGTGTTTAACACACATGAAGCACTTGTTACAATCGTGGTTAAATTATACAAGACTTAATGAATAGAATTTACAAAGTCAATAACAATGACTTTTAATCTGTATTGAACAAGGCTTGATTTTCATTAAAATAAAGGGTACAATGTAGACGTATTTATTTGACAATGGGGTGACCAAAGTGCGCCCTAAAAGAGTGGAACGCTTTATGCTTCATGAAAAAAACTTTATCAAAATTTAATAGCATTCCCCACTAGTAGGCAGAACGGCCAATGACTTTGATATTTTCGACGGTATTAATTAAAAAATTATAAAGCTTCCCGTGGTTGGAGCCCCGCAGCCATTGTTGGGCCCCCACAAAGCATTTATATCGCGGAAAAAGATAAATATGCGAGAAGCAGGTAATTGCGTACGCTTTTATTGAGCTGTTGTTTGATTTCAAAGGCTTTTTATTGTGCACAACGTTTATTGCGTGTATGTATTGACTTAACGATCGAATTCTTTAATGAACAGCTTTATTGGAATTGTGTTTGTAGAAGTTACTATTTGCAGAGCAGCAATATGCTAGACCTCACGTATATGTTTGGAATTTTTTGTTCTTTGCCCCAAGTTGTTTAAAAAGAACGAAAAAAAAAATGCGAGCCTAATTCTATGGAAATCTCGAAGGTAAATATTTTTTCTCATCATAATAAAACGCCTGGAAGGTTCTGCGATGATTTCTCGTAACAATGTTTCCCTTAGGAAGGCGCAGGTAATTATGATTGAGCACAAAATGGGTAAAAATAAGGTGGAGTATTGTTTCAGACATAATTAGGGTTTGTGGTCCCAGCGGGTATCGCGCGCCCGCTGAAATGCAAGTAACTGCTGTAGGAATACGGCGTTATTTTTACTGATACAACAAATGCGGAATGCAATTTTAATGTGGTGGTTGTGTTTTATAAGAAACTGAATATATTATCTGAATACGAAAAAGTTGCCTGTTTCCTTTTCAATATGGTCTTCCTAGTTTCTCAAAATAAACTTCGAAACTTATTAAAAGCATTTGATAATCCATACCAACACATGTATAACTTAATACTCACATCAATTTCACTCAAGAAAGTCGTATTAAATTAACGTACTACCTCAACGTTTGAACGTAACAGCAAGAAACGTCGATTATGAATATTAATATGGCGGCGACACTCGGTTAGCGGTTCAACGCTAATTCGGATAGACAAACTTCTCCCGACAGTAAACGTACCGAGAACTTGTAGACTTGCCTTCAGACAAGTTGTTTTTGTGATTAATTTTTTGAAATTTAGTTGAAGGCCGCAGGAATCTACTGGATACGGGAAGCACAGAACCGGTCGAAGTGGTGGTGCTTGTGGGAGACCTATAACGTCTTTCGGCTGAAATGATGATGATGATGAAATTTACACAGACAGTTTAGTGAGTGATGATTGGAATGTTTCGAGAAGATTGAGTCATCAATGGAACGTAAATACAGTAAGATATGTAGTTTTTCGATGAAATACTTATATTTCGCTTGAAATATTTTCTCTCATAGGTCATCATCTGCCTAGCCATTCCCAACTATGTTGGAGTCGGATTTTACATGGAGCGACTGCCTGTCTGACCTCCACAACTCAGTTACTGGGTAATACGATACATAGCCCTTGGTAAGACTGCTGGTTGTCGGACTTTCAGGCTGCTGACGACCCGTAACGACTGTCAACGAACCACGAATCCACGAATGACAACCGGGAACAACGGCCTAACGTGCTTTCCGAGGCACGGAGCGGTCTTGATATGTTCATACCTATACATAGTACCTAAAGATGGTCACCCATCTGCGGACCAACTGCTGCAAGCGTAGCTTAACCGTGCGGTTGTTATTACTTAGCCACAAGTCCCTCATAAGCCCCCAACAAGTCAAGTAGGTATGGGTCTTTTTATAGTAATCAGAAGTACCAAGAAAATATTAAGCCCCTTTTTGCTGTATAGTATTATGACTACTATGAGTAGATCTACTTGTTCCGAGTCATATAGTTGCGCTTCTACGCGTGTACCATGCTGTGTACTCAGCCAATTCAAGTCAATCCAGTTCCGCCCGCTTCGATCTTCATTGCCGCTAAGATAAAGCCATAATTAAGCGCCTTCTCGATCGATTAACTTAAGCCGAGTTTAAATAGACGTTAACTCCGAGAGAAAGGTTTACTCCGGCGTGAAATGGCATTAGGTTTTCGCGCGTTTTATGCGCCTCCAGACGAGAGGACGAGTCGCTAAGAAAAGGGGATTTAATGGGAGATTGACTTAATTAGGTACCGTCGTAAATTAGCGGAAGTATTTTTGATTGATACGACTTAAATGGATTTGTAAGTTTACAGTAGATTAGGCCACTTACCTTCTAAGTATATTTTAAGCCGTTGGAAAGTTTTCAGATCGTTGGAAAAGGCCGCATTGCTTTACAGGAAGTTCTATTTTATTTTAAAATGCGATGGAGTTGTTCAAACTCCCTCATAAAAGGAGGTATTTCAGTTCTAATTCGTTTATTCTAATGCCTATAAAACACGTAACGAAATATTTTTAGTAAATTTCTTAAAGCATGTAGGCCTAGTGTAACTTAACTAAGTTACAATAGTACAAAGGCCTAACTACACCTATTTAAAATGATTTATAACTGGAACATAAATCTGACGTCGACGTAATAATAGAAATTAATAATAAAAATATATAGTGTTGACCTCACCAAACGCAATAGTTAGCACGTTCTTCAACGCGTTTCGTGTTAAACAGTAGTTAGAAATTACTTTTGTAATTAAATCAAGCATTCTTTTCAAAGTTACGTATTAATAATTTAGTAAAGGCTTTGACAGGGCAATTCCGTCTCGAGTACTTGCTACCCTCTGTTTATGCTAAAAGGTAATAGGTAGGTAGGTAGGTGGGTTGGTGAATAGGGTTGTGAAGCGAAGTGACTGGTCGATATATTGAAATGCCAGTGGCAGTGTTACAGGCTTCGTGTCTTTAGAGTCGAGTAAAAAATGTCATGTAGAGTCTTAATAACTTTATTAGATAGATTTAACTCAGCTTCTGTACACGTCTGATTCCCATTTGCAATAACAGTGATTGATACTGCCTTACATCATAAATTAAATCCCATTTCCTGTAAGAAACCCTTTAGTTTGACCGTTGATATTTTGACACAAAATGTCGATGACAGAACTGTACGTTATGGGAATTCTAAATAAATAATGAAACGTCACATTGCCCGTCACTATAATCTGTGTTGCGTGACGTACGTTTCCTTACGATGTTATGAATAGGCGGCGACGTAAATGTTGCTCCAAATGTCAGTTTGACCTTATGCTAAGTGGCCGCCGGTGGGCCGCCCCTGAATTATTTGACAAGTACCTGTTTGATCTTTATGGCTGCCCTTTCATATCATTGCTGTCAATTTACCGTGAATTTGTGATACTTGACGGCTGACTGTATTATTAATGATACAGTGGCCTGTACATACTATAATAAGGCCTTTGAGGTTGTAGCGGCTGATAGGTGTCTACCAAATGGTATGCTTCAGTCTGTTTTTGTCAGGTGTCAGTCTAGAGTGACTGGGACATGATGACTGTCCGTGGAGTATCTACTAAGCTACTGTAATTTCATGTTTCAGAATTGCAACAAAATTAAAGCAGCAAAAGATTCCTAAAACTTTATTAATTTTGTTTTAAATCTGCCTTTCCAGTATATTTCCATTTTTATGCAGATAAGTTATTCCAACGAAGAGGGAATCATTAGCTCGCAGGTGTTCTTAATGTTACCTGTTACTTCATAATTCTTTGTATAAAATTACGTTTTAAAAAGAAAATTACAGTCCTATGAAATTGACTCCCAGAAGTGATTTTTTTGTAAACACAAGATGACGTCATTTAAGTTGCTGAATTAAAGTTACGATATTTAGGTAAGTATTGATATTTATTTCCGAGATGTAATTAGTCTGCACTTCGCATAATGTATAATCAATGTTCTTCTCCATAGAGATCTACGTTTTGGAATGGGCAACTAGCTTCAACTTTCTGACTAACTGACCGACTCTTTGACAATTCAAAAGTGCTTGTAATTGGTTTAATTGAAATAAATGCTTTGAGTTTGAGTTTTTGAGTTCAAGCATGTGTAGGTAAGCAATAAGTACACCTATAACAAATTCAGCAATAAAATTCAAACAATATCAAAACTCAGAACATAATTAAATTACGTGGCAATGATTGTTAAAATGTGAGTTCGTAGTTCGCGCGAAGTAGTCATTTACGTGTTCAAGTGATGTAACTCACAGCCCGAATTCTTCGGGAACTCGTTAGGGGTCGTTTCATACGTCCGATACGGGACGGGTCGGAAACGGCGCGACTATCGCCGGCCGCCGCGACAGTTTCTATTCAAATTAGCCGCGATTCGGCCTCGCTTTGCGGTGAAATTAACTTCTCTGGTTCCCTGTTGTGTTCTGTTCATTGCTGTTTTTGTATTACTTCACTACTGCTGCAGGGTAGTAATGTTTCGATGGATAGTGAGTCTATCTTTTTAGCCTTAAAGACGAAGGGTAGCATAAATACTGTAGGGATGTCTGAGCTCTAGACGACAACGTCACCACTTCCGGGCGTCGCGTCGTGTCGTTCAAAATGCGTGCAAACTGTACTTTTGTTCACTATTCAGTTGATATTGTATCTACGAGTACTTGTTTGTACAATGTTATACTTTAATGAAGGCTGTTTCAGGCACACATAAATTAGGCTGATTGTAGGGTTCTCATTAAGAGTCAATTTATTATACGGAAACAGATTTTGGTATAACGGTCCTCTAACCTATGAATTTGGAGCAGTGATGGGTGGTAACGGTCGCGACTTACGAGTTGTAGGTCGTAGGTTCGAACCCAGGCAGGCGCTTTACTTTGTGTAAATTATTTCATCACCACTGCTCTCAAAACGGTGAAGGAAAACATCGTGAGGAAACCGGCATGTCCTAGAATCAAAAATTCGAAGACTTGTGACATCTGCCAACCCGCACTGGGCCCGCGTGGTGGATTACGGCCCACTCCCTCTCACAGAGAGGAGGCCTGTGTCCCAGCAGTGGGAACGTTATAGGCTGATTATGTATGTGTAACCTATGAATTAGGCACCCACTTGGTCCTATACTTTCAATTTTTTTATTAGGTATACTTGCTTCTATAAAAAAATGGTAGGTACGTAATCTGCAATTCATCAAATGGTTATTACAAATAGGTAAATTTGTTTAATTTGTTATTTAAAGGTCACATGATTTCCGATAGCAAGTGTGTATCGAGCGAGTGGGATAATGTCAAGTCACCTTTTGTTCATTTTTGACATTGTTATCTGTTATATCACATTAATATATAAAGGCGAAAGTTTGTGAGTGTGTGTGCGTTTGTATGTTTGTTACTTCTTCACGCTCAAACGGCTGGACCGATTTGGATAAAATTTGGTATGTAGCTTATACTCTGGATTAACACATAGGGTCTACGCGGGTGAAACCGCGGAACGCAGCTGGTCTATCAATATAAACAATGTTTTGTTTTAATTTATCTGATTTCAGTCAGCATTCTGTATTATTTTATGAGTTCACACTAACATTTGATATATATTTTTTTTAAAGAGGTATTTCTGCCAGTACAGTTTATCGTAAACAATGATTTTAATATATAGTTTAAATAAAACTGCATTCATTTTTATCACGTGGTTTTTTTATCTTGACTTAATGACTAAGCGACGCGACGTGGAATTTCGTCAACTTTCATGCACCTTCGATAGCTCAGTTGGTAGAGCGGTGGACTGTAGATGTGTAGTAACTGTTATCCATAGGTCGCTGGTTCAAATCCGGCTCGAAGGAATCTTTTTTAACTTTAAATTTATTACTACTTTCAAGTATCTAATTGTTTAAAAGTGAGACCGATTCTGTTGTATTGAAAGTTTTCATGTACCTTCGGTAGCTCAGTTAGTAGAAGCGAACATGTACATGTTAAATGTTAGAAGTGAAAGTTACGCTATTCAAAGCTTATTGCCAGTCCTTCTACTCAATCGGCCTGTGGGTAAGATATATGTAGCGAGCCTCCAACCCTGCGCACTCAGTACAATAAAGCGTTCAGGAAGTCGTTGGGTCTGCCGTGGCGGTGCAGCGCGTCTGGGATGTTTGCTTAAGCGCGCACTGATGATTTCCAGGCCATCATGCGCAAAAAAGCAGCTTCACTGCTGGCCCGTATACGGGGTAGCAACAACGGCATGCTGAACGCAATAGCTGTAAGTTTTGACTTTTCCTTTTCAAAATCAATGGGTCATTTCTTGTATAGGTGTGGCGAGTCATGGCAAATAAAAATATGTACTAGGTTAAGGTTGAGTGAGTCAATGCCAACCGAAATAAAGTTATTATTCATTATATATTTATTTATTTAATTGTTCCCATGAATAAGTCGCTGATTCAAATCCGGTTTGAATGAAATACATAAATCATAACTGATATTATAAATGCAAAAGTGAGCTGAGTGTTTGTTTATTTGTTACGCTTTCACGCTAAAACGGCTGAACGGATTTGGATGAAATTTGGCGCATGGGTAGACAATGACCTAGACCTACGACCTACGTTAATGTACTTGCGGTTTTAATTTTTGCACTGCATAAAGTTTTATTTAAATGTTTGTTTAAGATGTTATCAGTGTAAGCAATTGTTGGTAGACTTAAATAAATAAATGTCAAACTTAAACAATATTCTGAGTCGTTATAATTATAATTCATATTCAGGCAGATTAGGAATTTCAGACATACTTTGAATTATGATAGGTAAGTACTTACTTACTAAAAATAAATTGACTTTTTTCTGCATTCCGTTGTTGCGTTATGTATAAAATATTATAAAGTAGAAAATAATAACTACTTAGTTAAGTTAATTCTAGCAAGTTGTATTGTATTCTAAATGTGTAAAGTTCAAAAGTATTACAAGCTTAGGTATTATGCCTTAGTGTTCGCACACGAATCCTTAGTATCAAATGAAACCTACATGAGGCTCGAATTACACGAGTTGAATACAATTTTTCACCGACTTAAAAAAAGGAGGTTATCAATTCGAGACGATGTGTATATTATTATTGGAACTGCAATTTATTCACATATTAAGATATCTACTCGTATTAGAGCTTCCAAACAAAGAGACAGAATTTTATAGGTGTATGTATGTTTGTCCACGTACTGTTAATTGATTGTGACCATTGTTTTTATTGGCTTACATTTACTTCAACTTAGGAAACAGTACAAGTTTCATAAAAATCGATTCAGTAGTTTTCAAGATATGGACTAATACGTGTAGATGTGACGCCCTGGTTTATTGATATGAGCTAAGGGATGTGGTGTCAAAGGGAAAACATCTCAAAACCTTGGTCAAATTCTAGTGCAATATTTACAACAAAACTATTAACTACTTATTACAAACAAATTTTCCAGTTTTTACTTAAAACTAGAAAATACGAAATAAAAAAGTAATTTAAAAAATTAAATCGACTTTCTCGAGTTTTGCGCTTAGCAACACATTTAGCCATTCATTTTTATTTATATAGGTTTTTTTTTTATGGATCTACATCACACACACAATGAAAATTCATAAAAACAAATATTCCTTCGAGCCGGATTTGAACCAGCGACCTATGGATATCCATTATTAACAGCTACAGTCCACCGCTCTACCAACTGAGCTATCGAAGGCTTATTTATGTCTGTTAAAGACTTAACTCATAACAGCGTCTCTTAGTTAGCGAAATAAAAAACAATAGGGTTTAAAAAGAAAGTTCCTTCGAGCCGGATTTGAACCAGCGACCTATGGATATCAGTCTTTATATACATCTACAGTCCACCGCTCTACCAACTGAGCTATCGAAGGCTTAGTATTGCCTTTGAAATAAGTAACTACAATAAAACATATTATGCAATCTGACGAGATGAAACATGCTCTACTTTGGTGAAGGCAAATCACGCAGTAGTGAGAGAATGGAGTGCTCACGTGCATATTTTGCCATCGAATCTCACTCAATGAAACAACACTCCAAAGTGCGACGCAGAAATGCAGCATTTAATGGACAGCTGTCAATGAGTCGAAAGAAAATATGACCCTAATTACTAATATTGGCCAATCCTAAGCAGCACGTAGTATTAGGTAGGTATGCTATATAATATCTTCCTGATGTTATTATTATTAATTTTGACGATATAAACTTCATACTTTTTTCAGACAATCTGTGTGCGGAAAAAAGGAAATCGACTCATTTAAAATATACCAAGAAACAAGACGTATATTTAACACATTATCAACATTTTGATAAGTCGATCTAACCTAACCGTCCGTCGCCGTGTCGTCGTGACTACACGCAGCGTATGTGCAATCGCTGAACGTCGCGCCAGTCAACTGCAATCCATCACTCCATTCACTCAGTACTCTGTGTTTCTGATCACAATGTTTTATTTATTTACTATAGAACACCAACAGCATATACATTCAACATTGGTTCACAAGAGTATTTAGGAAAGGTATTACTGCTAATGTATATGTTACGGTAAATGTGATTAATTGAAAATTATTAATAACTAGCTTTTGCCAGCGGCTTCGCCCGCGTGTAGGTCGGAAATTATCCCACAGGAACCTTCTACCGGGATGAAAAGTATCCTATGTCTTAATCCAGGTTTCAAACTATCTGTATACCAAATTCTATCCAAATCCGTTCAGCCGTTTTTGCGTGATTGAGTAACAAACATCCAAACATACAAACTTTCACATTTATAATATTAGTAGGATTATCCATCATTATTAATAATTACCTCATGATTTGGTAAATGTGAATATTAGGTCTTTACCTATGAAATTGCCGTTCTGCAGTACTGGCCATTTCAAATCAAAATAATTTTTGTTTGGCTAAGAATTCTAATTTCAAATTAATTTTATTTTAAAAACGTGGATTTTTTTTTTCAAAAGTAGTCATTTGTTTATTGATTAGTGTTACATTTTCATCGCATTTCAATCTTTTTCGTCATCATGGATACGTTAAAAATTCGAGTAATTATGGAATATGAGTACCGTCGTGGCAGCAACGCGGCACAAGCGGCACGCAACATCAACGACGTTTACGGAGCTAACACTACAAACCAACGCACCACTTGTTATTGGTTTGCTCGCTTCCGTTCTGGAAATTTCGACCTGAAAAATGAACCTCGCGGTCGTCCGAAGACTTTGGTCGACAATGACGAATTAAAGGCGATTGCGATCTAAATCTTTTCGGTAAAAGAGGTGAAGGACACAATTATAGGACTAGAAATAGGGACCAATTAGTTCAACCAGGTTTCAGACTGGCTAAAGTAGACTCATCCTTCATGGGGTACTGTTTAAAATGTTATAATAAAATACCTCCCCACATACTCCAGCTGAATGAAACGAAATTTAAATCTTGTATAAAGCGTCCACAAGGACGCATTAATTAATTGATTATCATTCGGATATATTGTTGGAGCTGCTGAAGATTAAGATGAGAGAAAACTTTCTTTGCATTGTTTAGATTCAATCTCTTAGTATTATATAATTGCATAGCACATGTGTGAGCACTATGTAGCTACTATTAAGCTACCTTTTACTGGGTACGTCTTTCACTGACTTGAGTGTGCCCTGGCGGTTGAGAGTATGTCATGCTCACTCAAATGTCTCGCTGGTGGTGGCGTGTGTGTTGGATCATTAAGTTCCCTTCAAAATGGTTGAGCTAATTGGTGCTGATCCATGCGTCATGTTCGTGAACGGGCGCCGTCAGTTGGGACTGGTCGTCTCTTAGCTGCCATGGCTTATTTTTTTTTAATTTTAATATTTAATTTAGTTGTTTTAGTTTTTATCTTTTTATTACGGACGCTTTTTAACGTGCACGTCTTTCTACATTGTTCTCACATGTATATTTTCAACATGAACGATGTAACCAATATTTTGTAAAAATATTATGATTTAAAAGAGTGTCCGTGGAGTTTCTTGCCCGTTCTTCTCCATAGGGATCTACTACGCTTTGGAATGGGCAACTAGCTTCATCTTTCTGACTGACCGACCCATTGACAATTCAAAAGTGCCTGTAATTGGTTTATTTGAAATAAATGCTTTGAGTTTAAGTTTGAGTTTGAATTGTGGAAGCTGATGATACACAATCTACGGCTGAATTAGCAGCAGCTTTCGACGTTAGCGTCAAAACAATATTGGTCCATTTGCGTCAAATTGGCAAGGTAAAAAAGCTTGACAAATGGGTGCCCCACGAACTCAATGATCGCCAGCGCGAAGTACGCGTCGAGACGTGCCTTGCACTGCTCAACAGACACACAAATGAAGGAATTTTGAACCACATTGTTACCTGCGATGAAAAATGGATTCTGTTTGATAACCGCAAGCGCTCAGCAAGTTGGTTGGATCCTGGTTCAGCACCTAAACAATGCCCTAAACGAAAACTTACCCCTAGAAAAGTGATGGTCACTGTTTGGTGGTCTAGCGCCGGTGTGATTCATCACAGCTTCTTACCAAACGGGGTGAGCATTACTTCAGATGTGTACTGTGAAGAACTGAACACAATGATGGAGAAGCTGGCACATCTCCAACCAGTATTGGTCAATCGCTCGTCTCCGCTGCTCCTACACGACAACGCGCGACCTCATACTGCACAGCAGACGGTCTTCAAGTTGCAAGAACTGGGGTTGGAAGCTCTCCGTCATCCGCCCTACTCACCAGACCTTGCGCCTACAGACTACTACTTTTTCCAGAATTTGGATAACTTCTTGGCGAGAAAAAAATTCAATACCCGAGAGGCAGTACAAAATGCCTTTGAAGAATTTGTTACCTCCCGTCCAGCTGATTTCTTTAAGAAGGGCATCAATAAACTGCCACTGCGTTGGCAAAGATGCATTGATTGCATGGGTGATTACTTCGATTAATACAAATAAAAAAAAACATGGAAAAAATTCGTTTAAATTTTTTCATACAAAACGGCAATTTCATAGGTAAAGACCTATTATAAAATTGAAATTCATTACTTTTAGCAGTTGTTATTAATAATTCACTACTCTCTTCGGTAAAAGTAATAAAATAAAATAAGATAGGAAGTTATTTGGCCAGTAGGTATTTCTTTATAATACCACAGTACTTACAAATAAAAGACACTTATGTGCAAAATCGTTTATTCTTTGGTTTTGCTTAAAAATATAGGTAAGTAAAATCATAGACTCCGTAAATCAACATTAAAAATTCAAATCTATCTTCTATTTCTTTGTTCAATAGGTATTTAATGATATACCTTATATATATATTATATATATATTTACTTGCTCAGCACTACGAACTGGACTTATTTGCCGATGGATTAGGACATTTGTATAATAAATTTCGTATTATTTTAAATGACATATTATAATCACTATTAATTGACACTAAACTGACATTATATTCTGCTGCTATATTAATTCTTCGTTGTAATCTAATTTATATTATTATTTATAGACATGGGCATTATTGCTATTTTAAGTAAATTTATTGTATAAGGAGACGAGTGTATGTAGCCACTATTGAATTGTTGGTTAATCTTATGAGCGTTTTGGATGTTATGTCTGTTAGCTCGTAAGACCAATTGAATAAATAAATAAATAAATAAATAAATAAATACCTACCACGTTACTTAAAGGTACTGAACTAAAATACTAAATAAATTTTGAAAATTATTACATTTATCGGTACTAAGGTTACATTATTAATAATCACCGGTAAATGTGATTAATTTCTTACTTTTACCTCGACTTTCGGTAATTATTAATAATGATAGACAATTATTAATAGTTTTCTATTAATTACACTTACCGTAACATATACACAAATTATAGGTGTACATTTAAAGAAAAAAAAAAACAGCCAAGTGCGTGTTGCACCACGCAGAATGAAGGGTTCCATAGTTGAAAAGAATTTATCCCAAAGACATTCTTAAAATTGTAATACCAAAAAAAATTTTTTTATGTGATAAAATTAAAAATTAACAATTTTTGAACTTTTTCCTTTACTTATGCTATGAGACCTTGCTTCTTGTCAAATTTCATGGTCAACGGGTCGGATCAACGGGAACTACCCTAGGTTTTGATTTTCTTGCGAGCAATGATATTATAAGTAAAAAGACGTAGATAGGTTACCCCAACATTCGATTGTCAAATATGGCTCGATGTCGAACTTTTAGATGGCATGTGGAAGTAGGACGGCATGTCGTAATTAACGTGAGCGAAAAAGAGAAAAGACGACGAAAATGTGGCTAATTAGCCAGATTTTGACATGCCACTTTCGGAGCGTGAATAACCTTTATACCTCTTTTTATTTAGGTATAATATCATTGCTTGCGAGTATCAAAATATGTCGCATAAATGGCCGTATTTTTTATTACGTTGACTTAGACGCTTGATTTTTTTTTAAACTCCAAGGGAGCATAGACCTACGGATTTGATATTAATTTCAACTTGATACCTCCACGCGTTCCTGAGAAAAAGGGTCTTGACAGACTGACAGACAGACAGATGGACAACGAAGTGATTTATAAGGGTTCCATTTTTCCTTTTTAGGTACGGATCCTTAATAAAGACATTGGACATAAACTAAAAATAAATTTATAAGCAAACCTATTTAACTTCAATAAAATAAAATAAAATACAACAGAATACAATTAATTAATGAAGGGCATGAACATAACACATGATTAATATGTAAGAGTATGTATCCCGCGATTTATTACTCGTTGTATATTTTCACAATGGTGATAACAATTATTTATAAGCAAAGCAAATTTTTCGCCTTGGTGATTATGAGCCAGTTTATAAAAGGCTAGGCAGATGATGATGATGAATGATGATAACAACACAAAGCCGGATTTGAACCTACGGTTATCTTTCATTTCAGTATTGGTGCATCTGCTGTCCACTGTTCTACTAACTGTACTCCCAAAAATTCAATCTCAGTAATATTAATACTGAGAATATATTTTAAATAGGTTTATGATATATTATTTAATTCAATTATTATTATTATAATTTTATCAATCAATTATTAATTATTACTAACACTAGTTTGTAAGCTCGCAATTGTACTAACAAATATGGATGTAATCGTATGATGTGCGATTAATCTGAAATAAATGATTATTTATTTATTTATAAGGTTGTAAAAGTTAAAAAATATTCCTTCGAGCCGGATTTGAACCAGCGACCTATGGATATCAGTCTTTATATACATCTACAGTCCACCGCTCTACCAACTGAGCTATCGAAGGCTTAGTATTGCCTTTGAAATAAGTAACTACAATAAAACATATTATGCAACATGACGAGGTGAAACGTGCTCTACTTTGCGACGAAGGTAACCACGCAGTAGATACAAAATGGAGGGCTCATAATATCCAATGGTGTGGGGTATCATTAGATAGGTCATTCAAAATTATTGCGAGTCTGTCACAACTATTTTTCGATTCAAAGATCCGTTTGCGTAATATTTAGCTTTAAAGTGCTGCCAGCTTAAATGGTTGTGTTTGGATATATGAAAAAATTCACGTTAGTAGTATATACACGTAACGAAGTTAAAAGTAAAACTAGCACAGCTAAGTAAATATGTAAATTTCGGCAACGAATCTCACGCAATAAATCAGCTCTCAAAACTGCACCACATACATTCAGCATTCAATAGACCGCTGTCAATAAGCCGTCACAAGAAAGTATTGCTTCAATTACTACTATTGGTCAATGATCGGTGAAACAGTACTCAATACCTACGAGTACTCAATCATTTATTTGCATTCGACAATGTGTACTTAGGTGGCAACTTAAAAATTATATGTGATCATTATGGACCTTTCGGGACCAGCAAAAATAGTAGGAGAGAGGAAGCTTTGAAAAACTTAAATCGAATGTTATTATACTATGATTTTTTTTTACATATATTACAACACAATTCTTTGGCCAAAGAATTAGCATTGCCATTCAACGTGGCAATGCTGCCAGTCTTCTGGGCACGTTTCCGGATGGCATCGATGCGGACGAGTACTTTGACGCTTAAGTGTCCTTTTTGTTTTTGTATTTATTTGTATAGCTAGTTAGTTAGTCATTTAGTGTAAATAGTGTTAACTTGACATATTGTTTATAAACAAAAAAAAAAAATAGTTTTTAACTTATCCTCAAAAAAATTACAACACTAAGTTTTGTATGGGTTTGATTTAAATCTTCCTGATCTATAATACATTTTGACGATATAAACTTTATCATTTTCTAAGATACTCTTTATATGGAAGAAAGATAACCGACCCCTTTTTAGAAGACCTATATTTAAAAAAATATAGTTTGCAAAGACTATAGAGAAGTTTTGGAAGTTCGTCGACATTCTGATCAGCATTTAAGCGTCGGCGTCGTCGCGATTGTACATACCTACAAACGCCGGACGTCGCGCCAGTCAACCGCAATTCATCACTCCATTTACTCAGTACTCTGTGATCATAATGGTTAAGAAGTAAAAGTATGTATCCCTCGATACATTATTGTTTTATATTATCACTATGAGAACTTAGTTTGGGGTTTTAAAAAATAATCCAAGATTTGAACCAGTGACGTTTGGATATCTGCCATTTCAGTTTTGATACATCGACAGTCCATCGCTCTATCAACTGAGCTACCGAAAGCTTACATTAGGTTTTTAAATACAATATCAGTACCTAATAATATTAGTGTTTATAGGGTTGTAAGAGTAAAAAAAAAAATTCCTTCGAGCCGGATTTGAACCAGCGACCTATGGATATCAGTCTTTATATACATCTACAGTCCACCGCTCTACCAACTGAGCTATCGAAGGCATAGTAATACGTTTGAAATAAGTAAGTAAAACAAAACATATTATGCAATCTGACGAGGTGAAACGTACTCTACGAATGGAGTGCTCACGTGCATATTTCGCTATCGAAACTCACTCAATGAAGCAGCAAACAAAGTGCATCGCCGGAATGTTGCATAATACGGACAGCTGTCAATGGGTTGACATTAGAATTGTTTTGACCAATTGTGCGTTGCATTATGCAAACGTTATGTCTTGATATTTTCCATTTTCCCGATACAAATTATGTAGATTGTGTTGGAATAAACTTTATCCTATTTCAGACAGTGTCTATAATGTAAGGAAACATATACAGGGTGTCCCGTAAATAATGGATAACCTCTTAAAGAGTCATTGTACTCATCATTATGAACAACTTTTACTATGGGACCAAACCTGAAATCACGAAAAAAAAATCAGTTGTTCCCTACATTTATTTTCGCATAACTCGTCAAAATGTAGGGAACTGCTGAATTTTTTTTCGTGATTTCAGGTTTGTCCTAAAGTAAAAGTTGTTTATAATGATGAGTACAACAACCCCTTAAAAGGTTATCCTTTATTTACGGGACACCCTGTATATTCGAGGATCTACCAATGTAAAAAATGTAAGAGAGGAATCGGAAAGTTGTACGCCGTCGACATTCTGATTGGTACCTAGTCGTCGCCGTGGCTCTACGCGCAGCGATTGTGCAGAGCTCTTGCAAGCCGTCAACTGCATTTCATCACTCCATTGACTCGGTACTATGCGATCCCAATGATTAAAAGTAAAGGAGCTTATCCTTCGATTTATTACTTGTTTTATACTATCACAATGATAACAATATACTTTATTTTTTTAGGGCTAATTTTTCAACAGTCAGTTAGCTCCTAACTGAAGAATAAACATTTCAATGTGACAGCTTTTAATAAACAGCTTTTAATAATATGTCAAACTGTCATATTTATTGTGCAGGTAAGAGTTATCTGACTATTGAAAAATCAGCCCTTAATAAAATAGGACTGAAAATAAAAATCCAAAGCTGCAGTATGAGTTATTTCAGTATTGGTACTTCGACATAACAGTCCCCCCGGTTGCCAACTGAGCTACCGAAAGCTTACACAAACATGAAAAATATAATCACAGTACTAATAATAGGGTTGTAAATGTTAAAAAAAGATTCCTTCGAGCCGGATTTGAACCAGCGACCTATGGATATCAGTCACTACACATCTACAGTCCACCGCTCTACCAACTGAGCTATCGAAGGCTTGATATTACATTTAAATAAAACTATAACTATCTTTAAAAAACTGAGTTGATATCCAAAAATATATTCCTTCGAGCCGGATTTGAACCAGCGACCTATGGATATCAGTCTTTATATACATCTACAGTCCACCGCTCTACCAACTGAGCTATCGAAGGCTTGATAATGTGCGTAAAATAACTTACTGCAAAGTAACATGTTAAGTAATCGGTGGAGGTGAAAGGTGCTCCACTTCGGTGAGTGGACGCAATCCGCGCGAAAGTGTGTGCAGACGCATTAATTGTAACCTTGAGCAGTCACGTCGTATCTGGTTTATTCGTATAGCTTTTATTGCTAATTAGTAATTAAGCACTTGTTTCTGCAGCAGAATTACGATAATTTTGACTGCCCTGAATAAAAACAGTTTCTTTAATTAATGTTACAAGCACCTGAAAAACAAACATGACGAGAACGATTTACATTTTTGCTGAATCTACCCTAATTTATTTTTTTTGGGTAAAAATAAAATTGATGGCATTTTCTTAATATAGGTCCCTTTTTTAGGAAATTAATAATTTACTCGTTGCCAAACATTGCATCTAATTTTTACTTTCCAGTGAGTTTGTTTGGTTGTTTGTTTGTTACGCTTTCACGCTAAAACGACTGAACGGATTTGGATGAAATTTGGCACACGGGTAGACCATGACCTAGATTAGAACATAGGATACATTTTATACCGGTAGTATATTCCCGTGGAATAATTTCCAACATGCACGCGGGCGAAAGCTAGTAAACAATTTATTAGGGTTGTTTCTAAAAGTAATTATGCAAAAATCTAAATCAACTAGTTGTATCTACCAATCCAAAATTTAAACCCGAATTAATATAACAAAGATAGCACAGCCGCAATAATAATTAGCAAGTTCAGAGATAAGACGGTGCTATTTCAACACGAGTTCGGTTTTACTGCACCTTGCACCGCACCCTTGTCAAATCCTCCATATTATTAGCATATTAATTGAGTATTCTGGTTTTAGGAACGTCGCCGTCGCAGGGATCCAACGTCGCGTTGGGGTAAAGCCGCTTTACAACCGCGCCACCGTACTATGAGGATTGGATATCATTCTCTAACTTCTAATGAATGCTTTGACGTAGCTGATTATCGTGTGTGCTTTGCGTATTTCAAGAGTGATTGGTTTAGCAAAGGTTTCAGCTGATTTAAGTATGATACCTAGGCATCTATTGTCCCAATGTACCTACTTACATTCCCAGTTTTGCCATTCAATAATAAACATAATGGTAACTAAATTTAACAGTTCATATTTCTGAATAGAACTTGTCATAAACATGTTAATGACTTGCTATTGTTTTTTAGATTTATGTTGACTTAAGTGTTCGTGTCATACACAAAAGTATGCAACATTTTAATTGCGGTATTTACAAAAACATGAATGGTTGGTTGTTTATTTTGATTCGCGGCATTTCAGTTTAATTCATACCTATGGGTGTTGAAACTGCTGGGGCTCTATTCTCTGAGTGTACTCACTGTTGGACATAAACACTTGCTTGTTAGGCATAACTAATAGTAAAATATGTAATTAGCTTTGTGCATACATGAGATGTCACTAAAGAACTAAAAAACAAAAGAAAGATGTAAAATCTATTTAAATTAAAATTAATGGCTAAATGTGTTGCTAAGCGTAAAACTCGAGAACTGCCAGCAGTTCTCGATATTCGTTGATATCCGAGGAAGGTTCTTATGAGGAGAAAAATTGGAAAAGTTGCCGGGAAAATTGAGCATTCGGGAAAACTGAAAGTGCATTTTCTATGGGAATTTTGTATGAATTATTGAAAGGACAATGCTCATGGATGTATGGAACCCCGTACCATGCTGCATCAAAATCAAACTTTGTTTTTTGTAGACTACACTTATCATATTAACTTCTACGACACTTAGTTTTGTGTACAAAACCCGGGTTTCATAATTATTTTATAAAATCGAAAATAACCTATAAACTAGGTTTATTTTGTTCGACGCTACCAATGACGTATTTTATGTATATACACGTCATACACGAACATTATTGCTCTAAAAACACAGAAATAAGTTCACAAAATACAAGCAAGTTCTACTTCTCAACACACAAACACAATACAATTTAATTAATCTCAACTCTCAAAAACACAGACGGACATATTCGCTAGCGTTTTTTTTTTGTAGATGGGAAATCATCAAATGACGGAGCGGGAGGGCGCGTCAGACTTTTACTGACTAAAACCCACCCATATTCCTACAAAAGAAACGTTAAAAAAATGACTGGTTAGTCGATTCATCAAAAATCGATTCTATTGCATTCTACATCTCTATGACAGGCTGTGAACGGCCAATTAACCATAGGTACAAAAATGATAATTCCTTTAATACAAATTATATTCTATTCTAGTTGTTTTTAATTAATGTAGAATCGGCAAAGTATAGATATTTTCAAAAATCAAGGTTATATTAATCATTGCACGTGAAACGGAAAGCCATGTCATCTAAAGGGAGTAAAACAATATCCATACTTTTTTACTTAAAATTAAATTCCCTGTTCAAATATCAAATCCCTGATTCGTAATGTCGTAAAAACTTATGAAAATAATTACTATAAAGTTTTGGTCTTGATGCGTGAGACTTTTTGGTACCACTTTTGGTCATTCTCCTTTGGACAGCACAACGTCTATCGGGTCAGCTAGATTTAAAATAAAGAAGAATACAAAAAAAAAAAAAAACTATAAAAAGGTTTCACACTTCTTGTTGGCTCTAACAGGTTGTTTGACATAATAGTACATTTTGATACAAGTGGAGAATTTTGTTATTGCATTCGAGGCGGAATTAATACCCGAGCGGTAGGCGAGGTTGTTTTTGAGCCGAGAACTGCAATAACAAATGTCCACGTATATCAAACGACGTTTTTCAATACACTTTTGAAGATATAAAATAAAATAACGAAATATATTATTGTCATGAATTATTTAGGAATCTAAGATTTAAATTTTCCTTTTTTTTCCGCGCTTTGCTTTCGCCAGGTTGAAGGAGAAGGAAAGGCCGATAAACAGCCTAATGTGAAAAATAGAAAATTCAAATATTTTTAAGTTTAGAACACAACTAGATGTTACTTTGTTCATAAACGTTTTTTTTTTGTATGGTTACATAATTTAAATATTCAAAAAATATTAACGCCGTAAACGCTCAACTCTTTGCCGAGATTAAAAAAAAACATTCACCTCCGATTAGAGACGGTGTAAGAATAGAGGCATTGAACAAATTTGGACTATGTATAGGTATAAGTTATCTGTGGCCATATTTATTCCCGCAAACGTGTTGGAAAGTGAAAAATCGCACGCGTGTGAAATACTTAGATTGTATTGTGAACCTAATTGTAGTGCGATATGAACCAGTTTTTGAGGAAGTGTATTGAATATAATATTTAACCAGTAAATCAAACTCCAACTCAAAGAATTTATTTAAAATTAACCATTTCCAGGTACTTTTGAATTGTAAAGGGGTCGGTCAGTCAGAAATATGAAGCTAGTTGCCCATTCCAAATCGTAGTAGGTTCCTAAGGAGAAGAACGAGCTAGAAACTCCACGGGCACTCTTTTTTAACCGACTTAAAAAAAAGGAGGACGTTCTTTCTCAATTCGGTTGTATAATACAAACGTCAGCGGTCTGTAGGAAGGTAGGTACAATCAAAATACATAAACAAAGCAAAGATTTCACTTCAGGGACAATTTAACCAACTAGGAAACTGTTGTGTCAGCAGACATACTCAACATCCAACTTATGCGACAGTTTCTCAACAATAATAGCAGCGGGAACGAAACTATTTAGCGAGTTTACTCCGTCAATAGAGGGCGCCACCTTGGCGGGAAGGAATAATTCATTTAGCGAGAATTAACTCGCGAAGTTCGCGCTGCGAATCTCCTGAGTCAACGCGTCGCACATCTTTAAATATGTTGATTGTTCATATAGTGTAGGGAAATATGGCGACAGATTTTGATAAAGGGGACTGAAATATCATAACTCGGTAAAAGTTTCTTGCGATTCTTTCCTTCATAGGTACCTCAGATAGCGCTAGGCTCGTGGTATCTTTCAGTGGTATTTTTTTGAATCTAATTAGCTGTACGTCTATTTTCAGCAGTGAGCTATTGAATGCATGTCCTGAAATTATTTGCATTATTATTTCCTTTATTTTCAAGTATCTTGACTTGGCTCGCGAGGTTGTCGACATGTGGGATGTGGACTCAGCAATCATTGTGCCGATAGTCGTATCATAGCATTATTATTATTATTTCTTGTCTTTGGCTTATCTCGGGACCCCTGGGTCTTTGGAAGGCGTACGAGGGGCCGAAGCCAACTCGCAGAGGCCCCTTAGACAATTTCAAATGACGAGGAGGCACCAGCCGACGATTATCCCTGTATGCACTATGCAAGTGCACCCAAGGACAACCCCCGGTTGGTGCAGGACTATTGCAGAACATGGAAACAAAACACATTGGACCTATGGGTTTGGGTGGCTACATGGATTGGGTACCTTGAGCTATGGAAGAACTATGTCCCCTGCCTGACCAATGTTATATAATATACACAGATAAATTGGCAGGGGGTGACTTGCACACACAATAATGGGCCCCCGGAAACGGTCGCTAGCACATAGTGACGTAGCGACAAGGGGCAACATGTCCTGAGGTGCTTGAGGAGTGGAGAGGTATTCCACGGCTCTCAGAACAATCCCAGAGCCCGGAAGATGGTCAAGATCCCTACAAGCACTTACTGGAATACTTCCTTCCTCCGAGCACGTTTGCTCTTGCGAATCTCCACTCAAGCCGGCCAATAAAGGCAAGAATGAGGTGGGAGCTCTGTTCCCGTCAGTGTTCACTCCAGCCGGCCAATAAAGGCAAGCCAGAGGTGAAGAACAAGACTTCTCCCGGGAAATAGGGTCCGTGGGGTCGCTACTGCCCAACAGCTCGCCACATACTGCCCTGCGGGTTCACATATCTCTCTTGGTCTGGCTCCTCACCCTAGACCTGTTTCGGCAAAGTAAACTCCATCGGCACAGACCCAGAGTTTGGAGCGCGCAAGCCCCACCACGACGTCAACGTAGAGATACGGCGGTGGGGTTATTATTATTATTATTATTTATTTTATTCAATGATGTTGTAATTTAATCAATGACATTCGGCGTAAAGCTTCATGATGTCGGTTGCAATAACATTGAAACTGCACCCTAATTGCGTAACACACCATCAATCGGAATCTGAATAATTTTGAAGTAAATTGCTAATCCATTGCTTCATAATTATGTTCGAAACGCGTCGCGGGTCGTCAGAAGCCCGAAGCCCGAAGGCCCGAGCCTGGTCTGAAAACCAGTCTTACCAAAGGGTATTGTATTACTTACCGAGTTACTGGGTTGTCGAGGTTTTTTTTTTTTTTTATTTGTTTCCAGACTAGTTCCGCTAACGTAATTGGCGCCCATTTTATATCTATGTCTCATCCATACAAATTCTCGCGTGCATGCCTCTCGTACTTCCATGCTTCTTCATACTTTATCTTTCTTTTATCCATCATCATATATTCAGTGGGTGGGACTCCCACTTATTACCTACTTCTCTATTTTATCTATTCTTTATTCACTTCCATTTTTCGGGGAAATAACTTTTTACACATTTACTTTTTGTTTTTACTTCTTATATAAACTTAGCTTATTATATTAAAACAATTGTATCCAAGTAATCTAAAAATATTTTAACATATAAAATATTCTCTTTATTACTATTCTTATTTTAAGACATATTTCTCGAACAAGGGTTGTCGAGGTTAGATAGGCAGTCGCTCCATGTAAAATACTGGTGTTCAGTAGCATCCGGTTAGAAGCCGACCCCAACATAGTTAGGAAAAGGCTATTTATTGACAGATTGATTGCTTCATATGTTCGAAAAATTTGTCTGCTCAACAACTTAAACAACGCAATTAATGTTGTTGAACTGTCAAAATGAAAAAGATTCCGATTGATAGTGTGTTACGCAATTGCCTCGCCGATTGCTTCCCTCACATTTTTGTGGTTAGCCGTGAGGCACACACTTTTGTTTTAAAACATTGGTGCCGATTCTGTTGTGCACAAACTAAACTTAATTTAGGCTATTGCTAACTTTTTCTCTCTATTATGACAAGAAAGGGACGGAAGTAAATTAGAGCTGTCAAATTAGTTAGAACTAATTTTTCCATAGACATTTAGACGACACGTAAAAACATGTCGACTAAAAAACACGGTGAAGCGCAAGGCGTGAACTAGTTTGACATCTCCAACTTAGTTCATAGCTATAGCCGTCCTTTTCTCGCGCTGCCTGTTAGTAAAAGATAGCGATTCTCTAATTTTAGTTTAGTGCGTTCACAAGAGAATCGGCACCATTATTTTCATTTTTTTTTTCTTTTGGTTTTGTGTTTCATGAAGTGTGTCCAAATAAACGTTTTTCTTTCTTTCTTTCTTAGTTATTTAAACAGCAAGCATTGTATTTATTATTATGTCAGAAAAGCGTGTGTAATACATTTCACCTTTTAAGATGGGTGTTTCGTTTCGAAAACAATTTTATTGCGTTGTTATTATAATGTCGGCCATTATGTCTCACGCAGTTATACTGTGTTCGTATCATAATCGTGTTTCATGGCGAGGCGGCGACGAGACGCTCGGCTTGCCGTTCCTGAAGGTTAGGGCTGCCAGTGAATACATTTTCATAGGGTGAAATATTTTTATTGAAGTGTTCTTTAGTTCTTCTTGATACGCTGTGAAAAAGCAAATTATAGCTTTTGCAGTGTTGTCAATAATACCAAGGGGTTTTAAATGGGTTTTAATGTGATCCGTAAAAAACTTATGATCCCCAACCATTCATAACATTTGATCACGATTATTGCAGTCGTCTTACGTGAAATGGATTTTCAGTCTAATTTTGGTGTGATTATTGTGCGTCAGTTGCGTTAATGGTCGCGCCGGGGTTGGACTGGGAATCTATTACTTATTAATTTAATTAAGTAAATTTGATGTTGTATTTTTTTTGCTGTCTTCCATTGTAACAAAAAATTAGTTTCTTTTTTTTTTAATCACTTTTAACATGTCCATCTTATAATTTGTGTATATATTATAATTATGTTTAAGCTGTGTACTTTTGTAAGTGACGAATTCACCATAATAATATGTATACTTATAAGTTCATTTATGTAATATGTATTAGTGAACAAGTCGTTGGAGTACCTTTAAATAAATAAATAAATAAATTAGTAATACAATACAAGTAAGTAAGTAAATGTTTCTTGTTGTTTGAATAGTGTTAATAGAATTCTGTTCATAGATCATAAGGCAGAAAATAGTTAATATTACAAGTATCTAAAAATTGTGAACCAAAGGACAAAATCATTTTCCTCGCGTGACGACCCTAGTTTAAACCCACCCTGACATTCACTTAATTACGTAGATTACAAGTTGACATTTTCGTTTGCCGCGATTTAAACTTGACTGATATGGATTATCCATATCTATTGCGATGGGTTAAATCTAGTGTGTTTATTGTTTAGCTGTATTTTTGTCGCAATAAAACAGTGTAGCGAAATTCTCGAATTTTTTCTAGTTTTGTTTTTATTTTATGAAATACTGAACTAGACGTTGTTTAGTGGCATGATTATGATAGAAAAAATCGACGGTCAGAATCAGAATTGTATCAATCAATCAATCAATCTGCCTAAGTTTTTCCCAACTATGTTGGGGTCGGCTTCCAGTCTAACCGGATGCAACTGAATACCAGTATTTTACACGGAGTGACTGCCTATCTGACCTCCACAATCCATTAACTGGGTGATACGATTACCCGTGGTAAGACTGGTTGTCAGACTTTCCGGCTTCTGACGACCCGTAACGACTGTCAAAAAAATACACGAATGACAGCCGGGACCAACGGCTTAACATGCTTTCCGAGGCACGGAGGAGTCTCGGTATGTATAGATGGTCACCCATCCACGGACCGACCCCCACAAGCGTAGCTTAACCTGATGGATCGACCCGTGCGGCTGTTAGTACTTAGCCACGAGCTCCTCCAGAATTGTATCAATCAAAGATTTTAATTTGTTTTTAACATTTTTTTTCACGCACGTTGTTTTTCCAGTTCACTTTAGACATTGGCAGAATAGTAGACATCGGCTTTACTTGCCATTTTTTAAAAATAGAATAGTATTCTATAGCAGTATTCGGTCAGAATGCGGTTATTTTCTGTCATTATGATTACAGTAGGTACTTAAATGTTTATTTTTGAGTAGTTTCATTAAAAAGTTCCTTGGACTTTTGGTAAGTAATGGTCAGTACCTACTAAGATAACATTTTCTGAATCAGTTAGTCAGAAGTTCGATTCCTACACTGTTCACACAAAAGAATATACTATTGGTTATAAACATAAATTACTATAGGTACTGATGTTGGTCAAATTAATTAATTCTGTGATTAAATTTAGATGTCACATTTCAGCTCGTGCTTATCATATTTAATTATTCTAAAAGTAACAAAGCATTTATAAATGGATGATCATTTCGTTATACCTTGAAAGCTTCCAGCCTGTCAAGTCCAATATTAATCAAAGTCGAAACAGACTAGTACCTACGCATATGAATATGTGGGAGCTTTTTAATTATAAACGAGCGTAATGATCATTTTTCATTCTTAATTGCCGTTTTCTTGCATTTTACCTAATCACCATTATCCGAGTAAACATTAATGTTCGGGTTTTCACTGAGTTGAAATTAATTCATATAACATTGTTTACATATAAAAAGGTTTGAATACATTCCGGAGATAGTACGGCTGAATGTTGATAGTTTGCAAACAGTAATAAAAACCGTTTGTTCGGGGGTTGGTTGCGTTGATTTTGGGTACATGAATATTCCGAGCTGTTTGGCATTCACGCCGCAGAGGCGGTATCTAAACACCGGGAGTGCAATAAAACTAAGCACACGACAATCCGATGAGCAATAAAACTCGACGTTGGTACAAAGTTACATGGATGTTGGATGTTGGGATGTTGGCTGAAGTGCTGGTGACGTCACTTCGCTTTCATATCACGAGCCTAAACCCCGCTTAGTGCGCGATGCTCCGTCGACGTAGCGCTGAGACACGAGGCGACGCCGCTTTTGAATAAGTGCTGTTCTTCTACTTATCGATATTTTTGCGTAGGAAAAATTTTACCTTATTCAACAGCTGATATTTTATATTTTTACCGAGGTATATTGACACAGATTCTGCTAGTTTTTCTCAGTCTGGCTCATATATCAGTTAATATGAGAAGTAATGAAAAATAAAAAAAAAACTTCGCTTAACTCATGCGATTCTTATCTTGAAAACTGAGTGACGAAAAAACTAAGACTCGATGTTACCTAGTATTTCATTTATTGGAACTTTAAATAGCTTCACCGCATTATTCAATTGAATACAAAAAAATAATTGAATTTTATACGATTGAAATCATGAGAAAGAAAGAGAAAGAAAAATATCGATACTAAACCCATCACTAACCACAACCGTGTTTGTAAAGGCGTACCTATCCCTACATAACAACGCCACCTGACACCATTATGCTATTATAATATTTTGCTACTCTGCCTGCTGATGTCTTCTTGACGACGCAGTGAATACCAAATCCATGCACAGAACCCTCCCGAGACAACGTTTCTTTGATTTTGTTTCGCGAATCAAATTTATTGGTGATTGTATTTGTATTTGATATCGGTGTTTTTTGAATTACATCGTAAAGTTTATTTTATTGTGACAGGTCCTTATATCCGCGTTTGTGTGAAGATGTAGCAAGAATTTTGAGGTAAGAATAGTTGAACAATATTTACGGTGGGTTGCATCAAGTGCTACGTATAGTTTCAGTAACATTAAAAAAAACCGGCCACAATGAAGGGTTCCGTAGTTGGGATGAATTTATCTTAAGAACAAACTTAACATTGTAGTTGAAAAACATGTTCTCCCATACATTCCAACTGTAAATGTAAGTTTGTACTCACAATATTGATAAATTTACCATGTTATTTTAAGACCACAGACTTCTTATAGGTTTCCTGTAATTTACAGGTAAAGATCTATTTTCTGTATTTTTTTCAAAATTTTAGGCTCTGTAGTTTCGGAGATAAGGGGGGGGGGATGGTAAATTTTTGTCTATTTGCTTAAATAACTTTAAAACAATTTATTTTAAAATTATAAAAAAAAATATATTTAAGACCCTCATAGTAAGCCCTTTCATTTGACATGCCACATGGTGTAGTTTGCAAAACTTTTTTTTTTTCTTATTTGCCCCCAAAAGTGACCTCTATATTCAAAATTAATTTATTTACTTTACCCGTCCGTGTTTGGGTCACAGAAATTCATATCTGTACCAAAGTTCAACTTAATCGGTCCATTAGATTTGGAGCAAATTGGCTGTGACAGACGGACAGACAGACAGACAGACAGACAGACAGACAGACACATGAGTGATCCAATAAGGGTTCCGTTTTTTCCTTTTGAGGTACGGAACCCTAAAAATGACCATAGAATCTAACTACGTCTGCTGTTGTGCCGTCATGTCAAATGTAAACCTTAAAGTTAAGAGAGTGACAAATTACAAAACGTCTTATAAACAAAGATGACACAAACCGTAACTATAACCGCCCGAAGTTGAGCGGTGAATGTTATCATTATTTGTGACGTCATTTTAACTACTATACGTCTACAACTTCTTCTTGTTACTTGTCACCCTTTCTTTTACAAATTAATTTTGACGGAAACTATAACGGAGCACTTAGTGCAACCCACTCTTAGTTTTGTTCGTTGGGGTTCAAAAGTAATTCCTCACTAAATCAACTATATATTTTTTTTAATATTTGGGGTTCAAGATGTGTGTACAAAAGTTTCATAAAATTCTATTGTATTTTCATTTGGTTCGATTGGAGGCTATTGGGCATATCATAATCAGCTTACATATGTTCCCACTGCTGGGACACAGGCCTCATCTCTTAGAGAGGGACTGGGCCGTAATCAAACACGCGGGCCTGGTCTTCGAATTTTTGGTTCAAGGACATGCCGGTTTCCTCACGATGTTTTCCTTCACCGTTTTCAGAGCAGTGCACTAGTGGTGATAAAACAATTTACACAAAATAAAGCGCCTGTCTGGGTTCGAACATACGACCTACAACTCGCAAGTCGCGGCCGTTACCACTGGGCCACCAATGCTCTCAATTGGGCATATAGTTCTTATTAATATGTTTAATAATCGATGGATGCATTAATTACGGGTTTCACGCAAATAAGACCGATCATTTGAGAAAAGGCTTTATAAAACGGAAAATTGGAAAAGCTTCTTGTTTATTGCAAAAATAAAACGAATTAACTATGAAGTTATACAAGAGGATGTACAGTAAACTCCATTCTTACCATAATTTTCCCCTTTAGGACTACAAAACACACATTTCTTTCTAAGGCGTAGGATCATGACAAAAGTTGAAAAAATATCCGGCAACAAAAGTTTGGCGCATGTTTCTACGTTTGCACGCATTTATTTTTTATTGTGAGGGTTCGAATCCAGCGGCTGGATTTTTGTTTAAAATTGCATTTTTATATTTGGAACGCGACCCGCAACCGACATGGCGGGTGACAAATACGCGCCACGCTGCCATGAATGACAATTGAAGAGATATTTTTATAAAGACGCGCCGATTTTTATTTTTATGCGAAAGAAATTGTGCTCATAAAAATGGTGTTGAAATGATGAGTGTCATTTTTCACTGTCGACGGAATGTCTCTTTATGGGGCTATTGTGTCTACATGATAAAAAACCTTGTTTTTAAACGTACCTACCATCAATAAGGGGAAAATATTTGATGGCGAATATTTCATTCGGTTTATTTTGTTTGGTTCTTTGGTGCAAAGGAACGATAAGATTTTTTTGTCACATTTTAACGTTTTGTCATTAAATCATAATGAAAAAGTTGTTTTTAATACCTATATACCTACTTTTTACATTACAACCGTCTATGTCCATAATACTTTATTAAGGTAAGCCACAGTGGTCGATGTCGAATTAAGCCTGTGCCACTGAGCTTCTGCCACCATAGAGAGCAGTTATGCCAGGAATGTGCGCACACATTAGAAAGGACAGGCACCCACAACAATGTTACCTTGTTATTTTCTTTGACAATCATTTATGATGGCACAAGTTGCGGGTCAAAACATGGCATGCAACAATGCGACGTTATCTATATTATTATTACAAACCTCCTAGGCAATTCCTTATTTTGTTTTACTTTAACTCCTCAACTTTCGATTACTTACGGATTACGGTAAAAGAAAACGTTGTGAAAAATGGCTTCCGCATTTTTTTGTTATAACGGAAGAATGAGCAGAAAAATGTAGATCCCACTGAACAAGCATTTATTAGGTACTAGCTGTTGCCCGCCACTTCGTTTGTGATCTAGGATGAAAACTAGCTTATGTCCTTCTCCGGCTGATGGTCTACCTATGTGCCAAATTTTATCCAATTCCGTTCAACCGTTTTAGCGTGAAACCGTAACAAACAAATCACATTCGCATTTATAATATTAGGATGTGTACTTATTATTATTAGTTTATTAGTTCATAAACAAAAAAAAAAAAAACAACAACACAGTACATGGCATATGGAAACAGTAGGTTGTACTACCAAGTTTAAAATTATAGTCAGCTTTCCGGGCTCCTAAACTAGGTACGCAGACCTGTATCTGTATCTTAGGAGTCGGAGATTTTACGGTTTCAATTTATAAAATACAACCGTGACTTTACTGTTAGTTTACAGTGGTTGTTAACACAGCAGATGGAGTTCTTGTTCTGGAGACAATCTTTCACTGATTGTGTTTGTATAACTAGGGGTGTGTTTATGAGTGTAGTGTGTGTGTAGGGAGGTGTGTATGTGAAGTGTGATTATTTGATAAGCTTTCTTACAAGGTAGATTTGATAAAGTTATGATTGTATAGCCAATAAATTTTCTGTCTCATCATAAGTTAAGGATATCAGCCAGTTTCTTAATTTTTTTTTAATTTCATGTAAGTTATATCTGTACAATGGAATAATTTTATTTATTTTATTATACATGCGTGAACTTTGAGCCAACAATTGTCGACTTGTAAATGCAAAACGAGAGGGGCTTGTTTTACATATAGGGAAACCCTCACGTCTTAGAAGCAGCTTTTTATCTAATGGAAGGCTGGAGTGTCTCCGCAAGACTGAACGAAGGACATATAGTTGCCTTACTGTGAGAACTTCGGCCTCAGAATATAACTGATTAGTGGGGTAGTCTCTAGGTTTGAAAAGCATTACTTTAAGAACCGCTCGTTACTAAGTACTTGTTCAGTGGGATCTAAGGGATACTTTAAAACCAAAATTTTAATTGTTTATGATAATTTAAAAACACTAATTTGTTCAAAAAACTTCAAGAAAGAAATGGTTTTCAGCAACATTTTTTAAAGGTAAGCACCGTCCGAAGGCTAAGCTAGTTCCAGTGAAGCTACGCCACTGCACTGTAGCGTACAATTATGCCAGGAATTTGCGCACATGGTGCTGGGTTACACTGAACAGGCATGCACGCAAGTGTTTGAAAGGCAATTTCATGGAATTGTGTTGTCTATCTGGCAAAAAGTTTTCGAAAAAATATATTTAAACTCTTCTTTGTATAAACAAACTTATTATTTTTATAATTACAAATAAAGTTTATTGAACTCTTCGAAAAATAACAAAATGATATACTAACATAACTAAAACTATTAAAAATCTAAAATATGGCGTCGAAAAATTCCTCCGCATCGCTGTCGACTGGTAAAGTACCCAAGAGACTGGCGGCATTGCCACGTTGTATGGCAATGCTAAGCCGCTGGCCAAGGTAAAAGCCAGCCCTTGGGTCACGGGAAGTGTCAACCAGCCGTTTGGAGATTTCGTTGAACAAACTATGAGCACTCGGACCCCACGGCCCAAGGGTTTTAAGGGTTTATTTTTATTATTTCATTAGTTTTTAAAAATCGTTTTTTGCAATGGAAATATCATCTGAACTATGTTGTTTAAAAATACAGCAGAAATGACATTTCTTTATGCAAATATTTGCACTTTTGAGTTAATTAAAAAAAAATCCGGTATTGTTCCTTGCTCTTTTATTTGTATTTTTATTCAGAAGTATCAAAGAATCGCAAAGCCCTTTTGTGCGCGACAGTACCCCTGCATATTCCTAAGCTCCAGCGGATACATTTGATTAACCTGACTAGACAGGCTTCATTGATTTACAGTTTGGCATCTACTTTAATCCTAAGCCAACTAACTAACTAACTAGATAAGGTATGAGCACCTAATGTGCATGATGTGTTTTACATTTTATAGGTAAGTAATTGATATATATAAATAAGTTATAGATACAAGGGTCTCTTAAGATACAGGCCCCCTAGTTTAGGAGACAGGGTTTATAGATTTTTTTAGTTTTAGTATATCTACCACTGTGCTCAACCTATGTGTGTCTATGTATTCCTTTGGATAATAAATATTATTATTATTATTTTATTATTAATATTAGATACCTACGCTGAAGGAAACGTGCCTTTAAATAAAAGGTATGATACTTGAGCAGACCTTTAAGATTACATTTTAGATACTCTATGGTTCACGATTTCTTTTCAGGAATTCGTGATTTTGACCAAAAAAGATCATAAAATCACTGACAGACAATACACAGCCTAAACCGCTGGGACTAGAAGCAAGCAATTTTGCACAAGAGTTCCTTATAAAACCAAAGTTAGCACTAAGGAAGGATAATCCTCTGTCCTATCGCAGGTATGCTGGAAGAGATTTCTTTAGAAATAAGCATCACCTTTGCACGTATTTTTCTGTTCCTTTCTTCTTGTTTGTTTATTTGTGTACATAAATGGTTAAATAAATAATTGGAAATTCATCACCCAAGTAAAAAGTGAAGCTACGCTAGGGATTAAAATAGAGGATGAAAATTTAGGGATTAAAATAGAGGATATAATAATTTACGGGTTAAAATAGAGGATGAAAATTTGTATGAAATTTCGTAATTTTTGCTGATGGGAAATCCCATCGGGCACACGGGTTGTTATTTTATTTTATAAACATATTAAAGACCTGCAGCTAAAATACTGGTATTCAGCTGCATCCGGTTAGACTGGAAGCCGACCCCAACCTAGTTGGGAAAAGGCTAGGCAGACTGATTATAGATAGAGAGAAATTAACGATGTCATAATTTCCTCGCACAAGTAAAATTACTGCCACGATAAATTCTTGCAATAATTCTGTTCAAAAATAGTTTTTGGCAAGGATGAGGTGTGATGCACAATAAAATTATTTATGTTATTTCCGTCAGTGCCGACAGTGAATCTGGATATGATTCGTTTAATCGAATGTAAGCTCGGTAAAAACGGCCGATCGCCCGATGCTGGACATTAATCGCCCGTTAGCGACGCATTATTCACGGGCACGCGTTGCACCGAACCCACCACCCTGTATCACCCCTTCAATACAAGCACTTATGACACACGTATCGACATTTACCAACGAACGAATACCAACCTTACAGTCATCTAAATATAGCTCAATTTAGAACGTATGCAATATAAAGTTACGCGTACAGTCGCATACAAGATCGTTAAACTAATCCAAGCCAATATATTCTCTATTTCCCAATGAATAAAATTAATTCCTTTTTAAACTACGTATATATGACCGTTCGGTTCTGTTCGTTTACGTGTTACAGGTACTATTGTATCGTCAAACTATCTGGACATTTTGCACTTTATTGAAAGGGATTTGAGTATAAATTGGTGAATTGTTGTTTGGTTACTAAAGATGTATTTATTAATGCAGATAGAATATGGCATAGCATTCATAACGCCAATATCAACAGCCACACTTGCATTCGACAATTAATTATTTGTAAACAATATTGGAGGTCGTGTGCGCTCATAAATGGCATTTGATTTTACATAGAGGCTTGATTCAATATTGATATTAGTCAATGACACAGTATTACTGAGGCACATAATCGCATTAATGACGTATACTGGTAATATATTAATTGCCCCTAATTAGTCAATTAATATATTACCAGTAACAGTTTGGATCATTGACCAGCGTATTAGGAAATAATGCATATGGATATCTATTGTCCATTAAAATTTCTTGGAATATTATCACTCTGAATGTCGCTATTCGAGTTCGACAGAAAAATATTAAGCAATTTCAAAACTACGTTACAAACAACGTTGATTAGTTTAGCGAAAAAATATTAATTCAATAAAAATAATCAATGCAATTAAGTATTCGCCCTACAAGGTTTCTATGCAAGTGCACGTAAAAATAAAGAGTTTTTATGCAGCAAACATTTTTAACCGACGTAAAAAAAGGAGGAGGTGCTTAAGTCGACACTTATATTTATGTATTTTTTTCATGTGTGATACGCATAATATTTTACAGAGTAGTCCGATTTGAAAGATTCTCATTTTATTCGGGAGATACACCTCGAAATTGGTCCTATATAAAATGTATTAACTTTGCTTGTGTAGTTTTTAAGTTGGCTTTAACAATACGTATTTTTCCCACTTAGTCTATGTGGATGATGTTCTAATTTATTTTGCAGGTAGTGGTATTCGAATTTGTGAGGGGTTAGGTACCACAGCTAAAAAGTGAAAAATATGGAGTTTTTTTATAAAAAAAAACCGATTTGTAAAAAGTTTTTAGTATTCCAAAAAACGCTATTCAAAAATAATTTATTTAAATCTGTAATCTAATTTAACTTCAAAACTTCAAAAAATAGTTATCCATCACAGCTTGAAGTGCGTAAACCGATCGACGCGTGTGATGGAGCAGAAGGCTTCCACTCGGCGGAGCGTGAAGATACCGCGATAGTTCGCTCCACTACCTCACTGTGGACACCTCCATACAGGCTAATGTGCTTATACCTAGGGTGGTTTGGCTTTATACTGTCGGTTTATTAGTTTCAATTTATGGGAGTTTATGCTGGAGTTAGTTTCAGTGAAAATGGGGTAAAATATGAAAAATTGATAGTTGATGGAAGATGCCATTTTGTGCTGAAGATAAGTCACAATTTTGGAGCTGGATCTAAGAACGGACGCAGAAACTTAACATATTTACCGGTAAATGATTCAAGCCTATTTAGTTTTTAAAGAAGTTGGGCGTTTGTGAATAAAAAACCATTTTGTTCGAATTACGACAGTAACACATTTTTTTCATAAAGCTTTTGAATTCGACTGTACTTGATGTGTGTGTACCTGGATCCAGGCACTGTCGTTACATTTGAATGAAAAAGGCCACACCGATCCCTGATACAACTCAAAGTATCTGTAATAATAATAACACTAAAGAAAATGACGCTTTTAAAGCTCCTACAATATTCATTTTTCAGTCTGCGAATATTCCCGCCAACATTATCTTTCCGAAGTTTTTGAGAACACATCTGTCGCACAAACAAAACGTAACTCCAAACGGCTCTCGAATTTAATACTGTGAAAATGAATATTTATAAAGGCGTCAACTGTTAATCCTGTATTGTTACATTTTCACTCCTCCTGACTGATGACGTCAAGACAATACGGGGCTCTTATGGTGACTGTACACTGCGTACATTTTTAATGAAGGGAACTTTGTTTGAATTCCAATTGGATTTACAACAAAGTAGGTGTATTGTTTTTGTTTATTTTTTTATTTACGCTAAACGACTTTAATACACCATTAGAGATATCACAAAAACTGACAGAAGTTGAGATAAAAGCAAAACGTTACAAATTGAAAAACAAAATTACCGCATTAATCAAATAATTGTCCAACTCACCCTTAATTAGCCGTGTATATTGTTTTAGTGTCTTGGTAAAGCTTATGTATTTTTTCGTTAAATGCATATAGTATTTAGATTTCCTAGATATTTTTATTTATAAATTGAGCTGTAAAAATCCTTTATTCATTTCGGTTCTTTTTTTATTTACAGCGAAATATACAGGGTCAAGTTAAATTGCTAGCGAAACTCCGCAAACGAGGTATAAATAAAAAGAAGATTAATTTGAATTTTTTTTTTGTCACAGACAAGATGGGTAGGTACTCGTATCGATATCTAAAACGTTAAAACAAAAAAAAAAAAAATAGATTTCCTGACTCGTACTTCATGCACTAGCAGCGATCGTTGCCAAAAAAAAACATCAAAACTGTTTTATTCTTTTTTTTGTCGTGTTTAGATATAGCTACATCGATTCCCATCACGTCTGCCGAGTTTCGCTAGCTAATTTAATTTGACCCTGTATATTTCGCTGTTAAATAATATGTAAACTTTACGTTTGCACCAGTGTACACGCTCCAAGAAAGCGCAGTGTTCATCTCAGGAATTAACGAACAAAAGGCTTAAGTTAGCTCCGACGCCTCGCCTTTGTTTGAACGATTCGTATAAAAGATCTCAGCTCATCAGCTGACGGCCCGTCGTTTACAGATCAAATCTGCTCTTAAAGGCTTGAGAAATTATTGAGCCTCCCTGTATTCAGGCCGTTTTTGCAAAGAGGAGATACAATTATGTAATGCGAGTATTTTTTATGTCACTAAAATTTTCAGAACCCATGAACACTAAAACAAGGCCTCGGGAGCGGGTCGTATAAAATTAAAATGATAACTTACTGACGCTGAACGAACCGCTAACCCATTATTTTGATCATTTATAATCAACAAAATATTTATTTAAAGCTCAAAGAGTTCGGTTTGTATATTATAAGTAAAATTGTACATTTTTCTGGCTTGCTTTCATGATACATTTTCCTAAGCCTAGATAATACTTTGGGTTAACTATTTACTTAAGTTTCAACACAAATCGTCCTTAAGTTTCCTTACATCACCTGAAAGTACAGAACAGTACAATGGGTGCAACAAAACGGATTACAAATGGCGGCGTAAATCACGGTAACACTTGCAGTTAAGGAGATATCGCCCATTCAGCCCACTGCGTCTTAATTAACCTATGTCGTAAATATTATGCAACTGCTATGTGCCATACATATCTGCTAACATAATTACGCAAGGTGGTCTTTATAAAATAATCGAAGAGGAAACTGATGAAAGTGTAGTTACTTACCGCGTCACAGACGGAAATAATCCATCTGTGACGCGGAAGAATATTTTAAAATTTATTTATAAATTTTTCAGCGGTGTTACCCGCGGTTTATGACATACACTAAAACGTGTATTATTTAGTCGGTGAGAAAAATATTGACATTTTTAGAGGCAAAAAATTGCTCATCCCACGGGAACACTACATTTTTTCGGGATATAAAGTAGCCTATGTGTTAATCCAGAGTATAAGCTATCGGTTCAGCCGTTTGAGGGTGAAGAAGTAACAAACATACAAAGACACACACTCACAAACTTTCGCCTTTAAAATATTAGTGTGATACTAGCTGCGCCCCGCGGTTTCACCCGCATAGACCGAGATAAGAAGTAGCCTATGTGTTAATCCAGGGAATAAGCTGTCTACATACTAAATTTCATCCAAATTCATGCAGCCGTTTGAGCGTGATGAAGTAATAAACATACAAACACATACACACACACACACACACACATTCACAAACGTTCGCCTTTATAATATTAGTGTGATGTGATGATTGATTTTGATCTACAATGCCATATCTACTATGCTTCAATTCCTGAAATTATTTAGTGCCTGTTCTCCTGATTCCTGTTATTAGGGTGACTGGTAATTAGTGACTGGTAATTAGTGACCGATACTTAAACACATGATTGTACTCATGATAACAAACAACTTTTACTATGGAACCAAACCTGGAGACAATTTCTCGGATTATAATCTAAAAATTAAACATAATTTAGGGTGCTTACTAGTACCTATAACATCCAATGTATTACCAATGTAATGAGCAATGTTGCCAGTTATAAAAGTCAGTGTAAATATTTACCGGTAGTCGATAGCTCAACTTTATTAAATCGGAAGGGGACGTCAGATAAATAATTGTGTTCATTTGTTTACTTACATGTAGTATACAAATATTCGCATTTTAATTAACTTGGCGTATTTATATTAAAGGCGATTCAAATAAAATAATAAATGGCTGATATGAAATGAATATGAATGATTCAGTAAATAAACATAAATAGTGAAAAAACTTTTTTACAAAAAAATACAACCGACTTCCAAAAACAATACTACAAAGTAAAAAAAAATCGGCCAAGTGCTTGTTGGAACACGCACAACGAAGGGTTCCGTAGTTGAAAAGAATTTATCTCAAAAACAAACTAAACAATGGATCCCAAAAAAATAATAATTTTATGTTATAAAACTACAAATTAACAATTTTCGGACTTTTTCTTTTATTTGTGCTGAAAGACCTTGCTTCTGGCCAAATTTCATTATTCTAGGTCAACGGGAAGTACCCTGTAGGTTTTGATTTACTTGCGACAGCTGCGAGTATCAAAATGTGTCGCAAAATGGCCGTATTTTTTTATTGCGTTGACTTAGAAGGTTGATCTTTTAGAACTCTAAGGGGCCATAGACTTACGTATTCGATATTAATTTCAACTTGATATCTCCACGCCTCCTTGAGAAAAAGGGTCATGACAGACAGACAGACAGACAGACAGACGGACAACGAAGTGATCCTATACGGAACCCTAAAAATAACTTTAATTTCGGAAGTCGGTGTCTGATTAAATGTATTTTCGTTTTTGCCACCGACTACTAAAATTAAAGTTATTTTTCACTTTGTAGTGTTGTTTTTGGAAGTCGGTTGTATTTTTTTGTAAAAAAGTTTTTATTTTTCACTTTTTAGTGGTTCACATGTGGTTACCCCTTCACAGCGTACCGGCGTGATGTTATGTTATGAACTGGTGTAAACAATAAACAGACATGAGATTTCAGCAATCCCAGTCCATTTGCTATCATTTATTGAGGAGTTCCGTTGCCTATTTCAGAAGTTCTTCATCAGATCTTCACCAAATTGAAATGGGACCACTCCGAGAAAGTACTCTTCTAAAAACTATCCAAATCGCTTCAAGTGTGCCTATAAAATTGGAAGAGTTCTCTCTATTTCTCCAGGATCCCATAATCAGATCCTGACTTGATGATCATGGGACCACCTGGGAAGTATACCGTTTCAAACAAAAAAAAAAATCCAAATCGGTCCAGCCATCTTCGAGTAATCGGGGAACATACATAAAAAAAAAGACAAAAAAAAGGTTCCGACGAATTGAGAATCTTCTCCTTTTTGGAGTCGGTTAAAAAGATCCCTAAGTCATCAGTGATCATGTAAGATATAGAAAATAGAGAAGAGAGTAGAAGTATGGAACTAGTAACAAAAAATTTTAAAAAAAGTAACCAAATCTTGGAACATGAATAATACTTAATAACCTACATATAATTAAATAGTTACGAATAATTTTTATCCGTTTGTCTCATTGTCTGGATGTATGTTCCGGATTGGCGCAAGAACAGCTGAATTAGTTTTGAATAAAATTTGGCACACAAATAGTTTATAAACTGGATAGACACACATAGTAGGATACTTTTAATCCCGGTAGTACGTTCCCGTGGGATATTTTCCGACATTCACGCGAGTGAAGCCGCGGGTAAAAGCTAGTTCGTCTTAAAGTGATTTACAGCAATAAGCTTGGGTAACATGCGAATCAATATTTTCATTTCAACTGTCGTTAAATAATCTACATAGAGACAACTAGCTTTTGCCCGCGGCTTAGTCCGCATGGAGGTTGGAAATTATCCCAGGGGAACGTATTACCAGGATAAAAAGTATCCTATGTCCTAATCCAGACCCATGACCCATGTGCTAAATTTCATCCAAATCCGCAAAGCCGTTTTAGCGTGAAAGCGTAACAAACAAACAAACACTCTTTCGCATTTTTAATATTAGTCAGGATTTCTAAGCTTATTGCTTATTTTAGCGATGCTCATGATTCTTAGAATTTCCCAAAAAAACATATAAGTGGTAGAATATTTAACAGGATTCGTCATTACTCCAAAACTATGTCAACATCTATCTTGTATCTACGACATTTAAGTAAATAAACAAATAATATCCCGCATATTTCCCGGGAGCATCTGTGCTCCGTCTTAGGACTCTTGAGTCAAGTCCGCGACTCCGAAACTGTGGTTGACGTAGATCGATGTGCGACCACGGACCAGCGTCGCCGGGACCGGGACAACACTAAGTGACTGATTGCACGACCCTAGCTCACATGTACTCAGTAGTACTTGTTTATTTACTTGTTTGAATGTTTGTTAAACATTAGAGGAGAGGAGACGTAGGGAATAGTACATTGTGATACAAGGGTGGAAAGTTTGCAATAACCTACACACCCGTCTATCACACGACGTTTTTCAATACAGTTGTGGGAAATAGTAAAAAACAAATCAAAGAATTAAATATTTTTGAGAGTAGTTTTTAACATGCAATAAATTGACCACAATGTAGATGGTTTATATTTGCCAGTCAATTCATGAAAATAAGCTAACAAAACAAGTTCTGAAAATGAGTTAGTTTTCTTTTGTTTTGTCCATAAAATAAAATTATCGTAAGTCGCCATATATCTTTCTCGAGTTTTTGGGGGCAAAATTTCATCTTGCGCAGTTTCGCCTCAGATAAAATATCGGGTGGAGTTAATTCCATTTCATCACTTGTACTTGAAGTCGTATTAAAATTTTCAGAAAATGGCGCGTTTTTGCAACTGGACATATTTTTTTTTTACAACGAAAACAGCCTATACAGCCTATTCGATTTTTGACAAATGTCGATGTGAAATTTATTAAATTAAAACCGGTAATTAAATATATTAAACAACCATTTAAAAGACTTTTGACAATTCAATGTTAAGACGTACGCACTCATTCATTTTTCCTCGTATAAAATCTATCCCGTTTTATTCTATGTATGAAAACTCCTTGCTACTAAACTTTTTAAATTGACTTATCAATTTGATACTCAACTGCAAAACAAATGATCGAGCTCGTAAAAAAAACTCACGACCGCGTAACAGAAAGATGCCTATGCAAAAGATTTAATTTTCGAATCGATAATTATAGCCTCTGAAAGTACGCCATGTTTAACAACTGTATTGAAAAAGATTTTTAGGAGCGGTAGTCTTCTTATGTAACCTTGTTTTTGCTTGGTTTTACACAAGGGCCCCTACATAATTCTGTCTCCTAAGATACAGGACTACCTAGTTTAGGAGACAGGGTTACATGAACTGGTAGAACTAGATATCCGTGTTTGTTGTTTTGTACATCTGCTCTTGTGTATCATGAATCTTGTGTGTGTAATAATAAATATAATTCTTATTCTTAATTACCTCGTTATGCGTATTGATGTTACTTCAACAATGTTGACATATTTTTGTTCGTCATGTAAGTTGATAAAAAAATATTGGACACGTATTTTTTCTTTTCGGTCACACCTACATTGAGTTAAAATGCGGCGTGTCGTCACTCCATGCCAGATTTTATACGTAATTTGTCATAGTTGTGACGTAGCGAGCCCCCACTCCCCAACTTTAATGCCTTTTATCTAAGCATTTTTTTTATTAATATGATAAAGCAAAAAATACGTGTCTAATATTTTTATTATCTGACTGACGGACTAAATATTTTGTTTTTCTCAGGAAACATCCCTCTTTTCAAAAAGCAGATTGAAATAAAGATTGTAATTATTTAAACAAACAACAGTAATTGGAACACACCTACCAGGCCAGCCGCACTCCACATTTTAGGTATGAAGCACAAGCTGATAGATAGATAGATAGATCTTTATTATGTACACCATAAAAAATACAGATGTAAATGTTGAAATTTTACATAGGGTGACACAATGGGCGGCACAAGCACGTAGTTACAAGTATCTCTGGAACTACCAGTTAGATTTGAAAAAATGTTTTTGCATTTGATAGCCCATTTCTTAAGAAATGCTATTTAACATCACGCTATGATCGTTAGGAGCCGAGCAAAAAAAAATGTCACAAAGCTAAGCGAAATCGAAGTAATAGCGAGGGAATAGATTCTTTGGCAGGGTGGTCAGCTTCTTCCTTTAGGTTTTGGTCCCTTCCATACTTATTCCTCCACCTTTGTTTCTTTTTTTTGGAAATGTTTTAAAGTTTTTTTTACATTAAAAAGTCAGGGTAACACGAAATTTTACGCGGACGAAGTCGCGGGCAGAAGCTAGTTTTCATTATCAGCAATGTCAAAGGTTATGTAGAAAAGCCATACCTACCCCTGACCAGTGACTTACGGAGAAGTAGTAAGACGCATACGTAACGCATCATTAATTTATCATCTTAACTATCTACATATTTGTAGAAAACCATGCCGTGTTTATTTTCAATATCAGCAGTGTCAATCAACAGATCGGTGGCGGGTAGGTGACGGCAGACGGTGCGCAGGGCCCAAGTGGCGTAAATAATTGATAAATTGCCACCGCAGTCCCCGGAGTGACCCGGGACTGGGCCGGCACCAAACTTGGAATTTACGATCATTTAATTGTAGCTTAATTCCCAAACTAGTCTCAGCTCATGATATATAGTTTGGGAGTAGAACCGTGATTTAGTTTTGTTTTCGTTTGTTGATATTAGTTATTATTACCAGGCAGTAAGACAAATGAAGGGAAATAAGATTTATAGGCTATGAGAGGTGTTCCACGGCTATCAGAACAATCCAGGAAGTACGGTCAAGATCCCTACCAGCATCTTACTGAAATACTTCTTTCCTCGGAGCACATTTGCACCTGCAAATCTCCACTCAAGCAGGCCAATAAAGGCAAGAATGAAGTGGGAGCTCTGTTCATCGTCAGTGTTTCATCTTCAGAGATGAGGTGTTCTCGGTGGTGGTGTTGACTTATCTCGGGAGATAGGATCCGTGAGGTTGCTACCCTAACAGCTTGCCACATGCTGCCCTGCGAGTTTATGCATCTCTCTTAGTCTGGCTCCTCAACCTAGACTTGTTTCGGCAAAGTAAAGTTTATCGGCACAGACCTAGAGTTTGGAGCGCGCAAGCCCCACCACGACGTCAACGTAAAGATACGGGGTGGTGAGGATATTATTATTTAAAGTGCCTTTGACATAATCTCGGGACCCGGGGTTCTGGACCCTTGGAAGGCGTACGAAGGGCCGAAACCTCTCGCAGGGGCCCGTTAGACGCTTTTAATGAATTGAAGCACCAACCCCCCCAAATAGATCCGTCGGTGGGGATTATTATTATCTTTTTATTATTCTCGATCCAAAACAATGCGTTAACAAATCACACAATTATTGGGAGGAACAGACTCCGAAAGTGCACGTCGATAATGAAGCAATCCTGTATTTATTACATTCCAACTGAGTACTTTGTTAAATGTTAAATCGCATGTAGGAACGTAATATGCGTTTATTTGATATACACAGAATTCAGAGAACATGATACAATATCGGTATTGTGTACGATTTGGGATGCGGGCGAATGAAAATCGAAGTGGTATTCATCCATTCCGAGCCCTAAAAGGCTTAATTTGTCTATCTGGATACATAAATTAGATGTTCATGGTGTCCGAGTACGGGATCGATTTAGAATTTAAATTCAGTCGATACAATTTAGTAGGTGTGATATTTAATTAGGACTGTAAGCGACCGATTTTCTAAGACATCAGTCAAACGTTGTGGTTGTTGACTTTATAGGTAACTGAATGAAATTGTATTTAAGTACCTACCCAGTAAAGCAATTTACGATATGACCTTTTAATTTAAACACCTTCAAAATAAAATTAATAGCCAATGTAAAATCCGATGTTAATAATATTTTGTCATTCTGAGTACTTACGAGTATAATTGACTAAAAAACAGATATAAGTCATGTGTCCGACGATTACGCCCGGGGCGGGAGTAATATGCACGCAATTACTGCTCGCGGCCACCGCCCGCCCCGGGCTACGGGCGACATTCGTTTTGTAATAAAAATGTAATACTTCACTTTATTTTATGTAGTCAGTTTTATTTACTTATGGAGAATTGAGCTTTAAAGCAGGTTATTTATTTTTAATATTGAGAAAAACGTGGAAAAGTACAGCACGTATGTAAATAATTGAATGCATTTTCATATTTGGCAGGAAAAGTTCCGTATTCACATTATTGCCAAGAAAATGTTCAAAGCATACACTACAGTACAAAGCTCTTAGCCCAGACACAAGTTGCAAGAGAACAACTACTAATCATATTAGCTAGATATTAATTACAACCCCGGGCGGAGCACTGCCGAATGAAAATGTATGATAAAATTAAACTCGGGGAATTCCCGGTAGAAACTAATAAAGTGGAAATCCGTGCAGTATTCATATTTGAGACGGCTTCTGGGAAATAGCTTTGTGTTTTAGTTTTATTTAATTATTAACTCATTTGATTCAGTGCAATGTTAATTAATAAATAATTCTAGGAAGAGCCGACCAACACATTATATCCTGTATAACTATTAACTTTACATTTAAATAGTTTTCAAAACGCAATATTTCAAACATTACGGATTTGTTGTTGTACTATTAACTTTATTTATTTAATAATATTTGAATGCACATTCCACAGCATTATGCAGTGCAACACTCCAATTATCAATTACGAGATCTCCCAAATCGAGTGTCGCGGTCCCCCTACGGCTAATCGGTCCATTATTAACGTTACAACCGCAGAAATCATGATGGCCGACAAATTCACAGGTACGTGTACAATCACAACATTTTCCGTGGGGTTACGTTGTAAATTGAACATGGCAGTCTGCGGTTTAATAACTGCGACTATCTGATGCACAGACGGACCACTGCTCTGTACGTTGATTAAATTATGACCTTTGACTGGGAAGCACCTGTTTGATTTCCCAATACCGTTAACGTTTTTAATAGATAAAAGGATGTAGTTGATAGGTTTCGGGAATTAATAACGTCTGTGTTGTTGGAATAGTTGTGACAATTTCAAGGGTGAGGTATTTGTAAAAGCTTTGCTGTGAATATTGGTTTTGGACCATTGCCATTGTACGTATGAATTATCTTTGTCCACTCGCCGGTAAGTTGAAATGCGTTCGTATTTATTAACGAAAACTGACTTAATTCACATTTAATTCATGAGTATCTTGGGTAGGTATATATTTAGACGTATAAATGCTACGTACTACAACTACGTACTATGCTACGTGCTACGTGCTACGTACGTTGTACTGACAAGCAGTCGCTTTCCACCAGCCTTGACGAAACTTAGGAGAAAGTACAAACTTATTAATCGTACATTGCAATGATACTGTTATTTGTATCACACGCATCAAATGATACAATATTTTAAAATGTTCTGTGTTGATTGTCAGAGGAGCGAGTTGCGTCAGCTGTGCGAGTATAGTGGAGCGCGAAATCGGACGAGTCGGGAGTTTGGGACGCATTCGGCGCGCGCGCCAACACCGCGTATGATGCTACAGAGAGTCGGAGATATGGATGTGGCAGTTTTTGAACATAGAAGGAAAGTGCCGTTTATTTTTCTATTATAGCATATTTTCCAGTATTAATATATGTAGGTAGGTATTTAAACGCTCTAAAAACGTAGCTTTTCCACCTTATCCTTTTCTTGGCAAAGGTCTAAGTATATTATCAACGAAGCCCGAGCTGCATACGAAGTTCGGCGAACTACGTAAGCAGCTCGGGCTCTCGTCGGACGACTGTATGGTATTTACACTGTGATATTATGCACTACTACGTAGTACTTTAATATATGGCACTACTAACAAACTTATTGTTCTGTCTTAACCTAAATGCTGCTTTATTTTCCATTTTATATTTCAGTAGGTAGTCTATTCATGTAATATATTCATAGTTCGGTGAGTGTAGTGAACAAACTAGCTTATCATTAGTTTCCACCTCAATACTGAAATTAAGTCGGTCCCTTTATTCGGTCCTTTGTGTTTGTCTAGTTAAATTAAGTTGAAAATTTATTCCGTATCAGTTTTGTTGGAACCCTCTGTGTCAGCAAGGAATTTATAATTTTGGACGCAAAATTAATATAGTTGAGGCTTTAATTAGTTTTTGATGATAATTGCGTGCACGCAGCTATTATAGTGCAGTTCAAATAATTGCTAAACATGTATACAATTGCAAATATTCCTGTTGCGGTAACGAATGATTGATAATTCCATTTGTTAATAATTTAATTATTATGAGTATTTTAATATTTAATTACGTGTGAAATTATTTTTTTTTGCACGAAAGCCGCATGTTAAAATTGACATGACAATTTCAGGATAAGTTTCCGTGCATTAGCTGTGAGTGAGCTCAGTGAGTGCGAGTGATGTTGCTAGACGCGGCAGTGAATTAATATTCTCTTCGGTCGCGCGGACGATGACGTCACGAGCAGCGGCCGCGCGTTCACGCATGCCTTGCTTCCAGACCGACCGTTCACCAACACTCATTAGGGTATACCCAGCGATTTGAATGTTTGGAAGTTTAATGGAATTTGCGTGGATTTGTAGCCATGATTCTGTGGAAATGAAAAGTTCGTATTCGTTGGCAATAAAAAGTTGATATTTCGAGTGTTTTGGTGTAAGTTGATTTTAATGATAGGTCGTTACTGGATACTGGCAAGGCATATATGCAATAATATAATATGAATTTCAACCAGTCACAAGTAAATAGAAACTCAACCTATCTGTGTTTCTGTGAATGTATATATTTGTGTTAGGGCTGATTTTTCAATAGTCAGATAACTTTTATCCGAAGAATAAATATGACAGTTTGACATATTTTCTAAACAAAAGCTGGCAAACCACCATATTTATTCCATAAATAAAAGTTATCTGACGGTTGAGAAATTAGCCCTTAGACATAGAGTTGACAGACGGTATAGTCTGGACCTGTCAATAAGAGTTACGCGTGACTCATGACTTCATGAGCTACCGATTGAATTACGTCTAGAATTTTCTGCGTATACTTATTCTATATTCCCTGAAGCTGACGACTGTGTAGACTTCAATTATATTCCAGGGAGTTATTAGTGCTTTCTCCAGAAATTAATTAAAAGGTTCCAGCCGCTTTTCTGAGAATCTGTCTCCTAATTAGATACCTAACTTTACACTTTCGAAGTAAGTAGTATGGTACATAAATATTTAGACAACATAATTAGTTGTGCTTGTGAAGCAATCTGGTTTTACAAGCAAACCCGTACATATCAATTGTTTCCATTTTATGCTGTCATCGATGCGCCGCGAATGAATAAAATGCATGTATTTGAGAGTTAGCAGACAGTAGTCGCATAGCATCGTTTGGGCTATCAGCAAAATGACTCATTCGCCGCGCGTCGATGTCAACATAAAATTGAAAACAATTATTATGTACGGGTTTTGTCTTATACTGGTGCATATTTAACAATGTAGTATTTTTTTTAAATTGTACAGCCCGACCCTGTCCGGAATCGCAGTTTAATTCCGCTTCACCTGCCTCTGTTGTTTAAAATATCTACACGATGTCCTTCCTCATCAATTGTCAAAACGAGGGCATAAATTAAAGTCCCCTGCGCCGGGGCAGCTGAGATTAATGCTGGTATTAATCGAGTGACCGCCGCACGCCCGCCCTCTTCCGGACGCAAGAACGTTTGCATGCTGTTCAACCCTATATGCGGCTTTTTGCGGTCTTTTGTTTTATAAATAAATGTTGGGACCGATTAGATTTGCAGTGTTAATTAAATGTGAATGTAGAATGTAGATGTGAGGGTTTTGTGTGAGTTTTAAATAATGTCTGTACCCTGGCCTCATGCATTGTATTGTTTTAAAAATACAACCGACTTCCAAAAATAATACTACAAAGTGAAAAATAACTTTAATTTCGGAATTTCTTCGTTTTTTGGCACTGACTCCCGAAAGTCGGTTGTATTTTTTTGTAAAAAAAAATTTATTTTTCACTTCTCAGTTATGGTACCTAACCCACACAAATTCTAATACACTACCTGCAAAAGAAATTAGAACATCATCCACATAAAAAGTGGAGAAAAAATACGTATTATTGAAGCTAACTCAAAAACTGCCCAATCAATGTCAATAAATTTTATATGGGACCAACTTTGAGGAACATTTTTTTTGTTTTATTCGAGAGAGTATTACCTCTCGAATAAAACATTTTTTTTTTAAATCGGACTACTCTATAAAAAGTTATGCGTGGTCAGGTCATACAAAAAAAAAAAAAACAAATATACGTGTCGACTTGAGACCCTCCTCCTTTATTTTCGTCGGTTAAAAATACACATAATTTATATTTTGTGACATAAAATTTTACTATAGTAGGTACTGCGCATAGTGGCATAATAGCTACATGTAGGTAATAGTGCATCAAAATATCAATACCTAAACTGTTCCTATAACAACTGAAGGTTGTAGGCTAACAATTTCTCCGAAACTCGAGTTACGTACGGAGCCGGTGTGGTCTTAATGATTTGTTGGAAGCCCCTAGGAATGAGACGTAGCGTGTAGGTGACCGCCAATTAAACTAGCGGGCGGTTTATTTCGCCCGCCGCATGCGAGTAACGAGCGTGTCTTGAAACCCTCCGGCGCCGACTGCCGTCCGCATGAGTTTCGCCACTTTACTTGCTGTGCTGCGAAATTAAGGATTGCGTGCAATACTGGTTAAAGGGTTGTCTTGTTGCCCAAGTATTTTAAAATATTTGCATTGTCGGTTTGTGTTAGTTTTTATTAACGAAAAGTAATTGATTTAACTGTTATTAAATTAGCGGGGGTTTATTTCGCCCGCCGCATGCGAGTAACGAGCGTCTCATCAAGCCTAAGTTTCGCCACTTTACTTTTAAATTTATTAACTACCTAGGTGTTTTGCTTTGCTTCAGTGAATATTCTACCAAACCTACTTTCGACATTTTCATTATACTTATCGATTTTCTAATACATTCAATTAACTAACACTCAGCTTCTCCTTATATATAAACACACCAAGCCGGATGGCCTGCCCCACATAAAACCATTTCACAGCCAGAGCACCCGAACAATGACATTTAATGTAATTTAATTTCCTGAAGGCCTATTTTATCGCCGGATTATTTGATCAAAGGGCTAATCGAGTCCACATACCTACAGTTTAGCCAAAGATAAACTTGCGACATGCGGGCGACTGTGCGTGTTTAACTAATGACCGAGTCATGGGGGCCTATCGGGAGTGTTGGGGGAAGGGGGCCGGGGGGCAGGGGGTGCAGGTCCAGCGATATCATTAGCCACAGATGCCGCTGCCCGGTGCCCGGTATAAATACATTAAGTGCGCCGTCAAACTGTTAAAGCTCGCTTCAAACATAGTTTTGCGCACAGATTACCTCGGCTTCAGCAGGGTTAACGTTTGTTTGACAGTTTTTTGTTTACGTTTTGTCTATAGTTTTGGATCATATTTATGACTCACACAACACACACTCAGTTCTCAACAACACAATACATCATTCATATACAGAGTCAAATTAAATTAGCTAACGAAATTCCGGAGACGTGGCCGATAATTTTATTATCTAAGTGATAAAACAAAAAAATAATTTTTTGACGATTTTTTTTGGAGTCATCAACCGCCGCTAGTCACTATCAGTTTAAAAATCTGTTTTTTTTAGGTAAACTTCACAGACGTGATGGGTTAGATATCTCAACACGATAAAACATATTTTATCAACTCACACTTCAAGCACACAACACCACATACCACACACACACACACACACACACACACACACACACACACACACACACACATTACCAGCGGTCAAAGATACAAAAGAAAAATCATCAAATCTTTTTTTATTTGTCGTGTTTAGATATCGTTAATATAATATATATAATCGTTAACCATCACATGTGCGGAGTTTTCAGACTAATTTAATTTGATCCCTGTATATTCTATTTATTTTCTATTCTATTATATTTTATTCTATTTTTTTTATTACTCATAATTTTCATTAATTTTGACTCATAATTTTCTATACCATCCTTAAACGACGACACTTTAAGCCTAGCGTTCCACTATTCGCATCAAAATCAATAGACAATGAAAAACAGCGGCCACTGCATGGAATATGGCGCCATAAAATTCTATAAACCCAATAAAATTCGTGCTCGGCGTTGGAACGTCCACATAAAATCTCAAAGTACATAAACATATCATAAGAGGGGATGTAGAGCGAGTTATCCTCACAAAGAGAGTTTTTCTAAGGGATAAGCGGTGGTTTTCCCAGATGGTTATTTTATACAGTGAAGTCAAGTTAACGGCCTGGGTTTTTAGTATTCGTAGCTCCGCCGTAGACGCGCTACGCCGTAGACCCAAGCGGTAAGCTTACTACCGCGTAGCATCATCCTGTGTAAATGAAGGTATTTGCTAAAATGTAACTTCAGCTTTTCACAATAATATTGTAAGCCAAGTTATTTTTGTAAGTTTCTAAAAAAGGGGTATACAAAATAAATGTTAAATAGTCTATAAATATAAAACATCATAAAGAGTTGGTGGTACTTTTTATTTACTGCCGCAATCCCTCCTCGTTTATTGCGATATAAATCGGCGACTAGATATGATTTATCAGTTCATCACTCCTGGTTAGTCGTGAGTAATGTTCCAGCCGTTATTGCAACATTATAAACGTTATGACGTATCTCTATACCAAAACGTACGTAACGTACGTACGTAAGAAAACAAATCCGAATGAACCGGACCACGACTGACTTAAAACGCATTACCATGCTCTGGGGATACTCACCCTTTATGCAGACATCGGGACGTTTAAATTGAAATGGATCGGATTCAAGAGTCCATCCATCACGGTCTTTGCCCCACATCTAATGGTTTTTTAATAATTCCACTTCGGACTTCAATGTGTCGTCCCTCATTAGAAAGAGGAGTGTGATCGAGTGCCGATTGTTCGCAATATGACAGCCAATTGACAGTTCTCGATGATAATCGAATAATGAAAGCGAGACGGCGCAGACAAAAGGTGTCATTGAGGTGTGAAATGTGAAGTGAAAAATACAGATAGAATATTAAACAACGTGTGAATTATTCGTTTGGGTTCTTGTGCTACCTTTGTGACGGGCCAGACGTTTAAGTGACTTCTTTTTTTATATAAAAACAGAATAATAAAGCTCCAATAGTTTATCTGGGCAGTGACCTTGAATTAATTACCTACGGCCGCTCGGTAGATAAATAAGTGCCCGTCCGTGCGTAACTGCCGCGCGCTCGAACTGTCGTCTACTGGTATATACTGAGATTTCGAAGCGCGTCATTTCTGCAGTTTCTCTAAAGATAAACTACTGTAAAATTATTATACTGTGATAAAAATAAACATTACGTAATTAAAAACTGGTATAGTAGTACCTTCTGAGTTTGTCTTGGATATTACTGACATCGATGAAGGAAAAACATCGTGAGGAAACCCGGACTTATAGTTAATATAAGTCTGAAATCGCCAACCTGTCTTGAGCAAGCGTGGTGGTCAACGCTCGTGCCTTCTCTGTATGAGAAGAAGCCTTTGCCCTGCAGTGGGACAGTAATAGGCTGATTTTATTAATATTATGAATAATAGTGCTAATTCACGTACTTAGACAGACAATGGAAATGAAATACTTGTGAAGACCAAGTGAGGGTAGATGCCGCCGGGATCGCGGGTAGTTCGAAAGAGATACCGTGGCCCTGGCACGGGCAACTGAAGGAACACGGGTGGGTTTTAGTCAGTAAAAGTCTGACACGCCCTCCCGCTCTGCCCGGAGCGGGAGAAGTCATTTGATAATTTCCCATCCACAAAAAAAAAAAAAAAGGGTAGATGCCCATACCCGCACTTTACGAAGACGTCGCTGAGCTGTCATCAGTCCTCCCGTGACCACGATCGCTGCAAGGCGGTCGAAACGTCGGGAAACAAGTAGGTACCTGTTTACCTCGTAAAAAGGAATATCGCGAGAAGACCCGTTCTTAGTTTTGTTTATAATGTGTGCAAATCGCGAAAGTTTAAAAAGTGAAACTTATTTTCAAAAGTACCATTCATTTCACAACAAACATTCATAAACTTCCCTTTACATTAAATTCCTAAACAAAAAGTCCTTCCAAGCATTTGAGCGCACAGTAGCATTACTCGACAATTTAATTTACAATTTCGCTGTCCTCCCTTTGTTTATCTATTTCATAAATATATTATTCCGATGTCATGAGCGGAAAGTAAGACAATAAAGGTACGAAGACAGGAATGCAAAAGGGGCGAGGAACAAAACGACCACGTTCACTGACCGCTATAAACAACGGGAAACTATGTGTGCGGTCACCTTTATATTTCATGCAAATCGACCCGCTGCCGGCGACTCTTTGTAGAATAATCGTATTGCGTGATAAACGATATTTGTTGCTTACTTTGCGGTCCTCAAGGAAAATAGTTTTTGTTAAACTATTATTCCCCTTGAAGATATTTAATAGGCGTGTTGTTATTATTTATTAATTCATACCATTTGAACTGCTTAACATAAAACAGTTCAATAAAATATTGTTAGTACATGTGCAAGGGTAGCAACGAGTACCATAAAGCGAGCCAGGATCATGCTTGTATAATGAAATTTCACTTACGCATAATATAATGTTCGACATAAAGAGTGATATCTAAAAACGCATCTCCGAACACGATCTATTCCCTCCATAAAAGTTACAAATAACCGCGAAATGACGCGTCATTAAATAATATCGTCGAGATAAGTGCAGATTAATGTGGTTTTTTATATCGTTCGATCGACATGGCGTTTGAAACGACCCCTTCACCCATTAAAACCGCGAGAGCAGCCGATGTATGCGATTTCAAATTATGATATCGTGACGTTATCGTGCAGAAAAGAAATCAAAAACCAAAAATGAGCGAACAAATTCCAAACACATTGGATTATATTAAATCAGAATATCGTACAAAAGTTACTATCAACCGTGAAGAGTCGTTATGAGAAGTTATATTACAACCGACTTCCAAAAACAACACTACAAAGTGAAAAATAACTTTAATTTCGGAAGTCAGTGTCTGGTTAAATGTATTTTCGTTTTTTGCCACCGACTACCGAAATTAAAGTTATTTTTCACTTTGCAGTGTTGTTTTTGGAAGTCGGTTGTATTTTTTTGTAAAAAAGATTTTATTTTTCACTTTTTAGTTGTGGTACCTACCCCACACAAATTCTAATACCACTACCTGCAAAACAAACTAGACCATCATCCATATAAAAGTGGGGAAAAAATACGTATTATTGAAGCTAACTCAAAAACTACCAAAGCAAAGTTAATCAATTTTCTATGGGACCAACTGTGATGTATACCCTCTCGAATTAAACCAAAAAAATACAAATCGGTCCAGCCATCTTCGAGTAATCGGGGAACATACATAAAAAAAAAGAAAAATAAAATAAAAAAAAAAGGTTCCGACGAATTGAGAACCTCCTCCTTTTTGAAATCGGTTTAAAATTGAGTAGCATTAGTTTGCACGTATCTAAAATTATTTCCCCATATTTTATGGGACACTCATATATCAAAGCTATGAAAAAGTTTGCCCCACCTACATAATATTGGTAGGGCAAGCATCTGTGCAGAAATCACCCGGTCACTAGAATATTGTTTTCACTATATTAGAAACGTGATCGCAATTTTTAAGAGCGAAAAAATTCTATTTCAACTCGACTCTCTGACGTTGGGCGTATTTGATTATACGTCGAGTGTGTATTCCCTTTTACAGTGTTATAAAGTGAACGATATTGGGGAATTTTACGATTCCATCTACATGCTATATTGAAATATTAACTTTGGATTAAAACTACGCGAGCCGGCGACGGCACGACGTAACTGATTTTGGTAAAATGTAACTTTTATAGAGGGGAACATTCGGACTTCATTACCTCAAAAGAAACCGTTATAGGATCACTTTGTTGTCCATCTGTCTGTCTGTCTGTCTGTCAGTCAGTCTGTCAAGACCCTTTTTCTCAAGAGCGCTTGGAGGTATCAAGTTGAAATTAATATCAAATACGTAGGTCTCTATGGTCCCTTGGAGCTCTAAAAAATCAAGCTTCTAAGTAAACGCAATAAAAAATACGGCCATTTATGCGACATCTTTTGATACTCGCAAATAATTGAAAACCTATATTTAATTTGTAATTTAGTTAATATGGTTAATTTGTAGTTTTATCACATAAAAAAATATTTTTGCTATTACAAACTTAAGTTTTGCAGTTGGAGAGTTGACCGTGACGTAATATCAATGTATGACAGAACATTTTTCAACTACAATGTTAAGTTTGTTTTTGAGATAAATTCTTTTCAACTACGGAACCCTTCATTGTGCGTGGTCTGACACGCATTTGGCCGGTTTTTTAATATGTTGAGCTAATTGTATTTTTGAGGAAAAAAGTTTTAATTATTAACACCTTTTCCGATTTCCTTATGACTTCCAACTACCCTTACTATAGGCATAAATATTTACATAGATGCGGGTTAGTATAATTAATCACTTAGCTGTCCCGGTATCTAAATGTATGCATGTCCTGACCGTCTCCAGTTTGATTTTCATTAGGGCAAATCATGCTCCACGCCGCTCACATCAATTTATAGGTGTACGTATCACGTGGCACAATGTATTCGTAGTATCATAGCGGTGATTGAGTGCAGTACACAATGGAGAAGCTCTGAAGACGGTGGGAATATGGCCATTTATATACAGGATGAAATTGAATTCATGGGCATCCACTTAAGGGGTCATTGTACTCATCCTTATGAACAACTTTTACTATGGAACCAAACCGGAAATCGCGATAAAAATCTGCTGTTCCCTACATTTTGACTAGTTATGCGAACATAAATGTAGGGAATAGCGGTTTTTTTCGCAATTCCAGGTTTGGTCACATAGTAAAAGTTGTTCATAATGATAAGTACAATGACCCCTTAAGAGGATGCCCATGAATTCAATGATCTACAGTGTAAATCATACTTCGTGAGATACATTAATTTATATCTTTTATCGCATTTTATGACGTCGGAAACAGGCTTAAAGGTACTTAGTTCGTTATGTCTTTCCTCTAAGCAGAAAAGAGACAAAAAATTTAACATGTACCCTACATACTTATCATACTTCAAAGAATGATTTTTTATCTGAGTTTTCAGAATAGGATATGTACAAAATCACTTTACGTCACTTCCAAACATATTTTAACTAATAAATGAATGTCTTTCGCAGAGCGTTCCGCTACCTACATTCAAGACATTGTTCTGTATCGCACTAATTATAGTTGGTAGGTAGTATGTAAACAATGTGAGCTGTAAGTAAATCAATAACTGTCAGTCGAGTCTAAATCCACATCAGTTTGAAACTTGATCCTAGTGCTTCGCTGAAGTCCATTTGATGAACGCCCATCTAACGTCTGGGATAGCTTACTGAATAGAATGAAATTGTGGGGTTCATGAGTGTTGACGTACCATCGCGGACATTTGCGGTGAACCACTTCTCGACCTTATCATAAAGGTAAAAAAGGTAGGTAGGTAGGTTCAAAAGTCCGCGATGGTACATTTAGTACGAAATACGAATACTAAGTAGGTACAGAAACGATACATTTTTCCCGAATTATAATATTCACTAGTTGAACTTATCGTCGGGTTAGAGAAAACCAGCAAAGTGCGTTTCGAACCGCGCACAATGAAGGGTTCCGTAGTTGGGATGAATTTATCCCATGCACAAACTTAACTTTGCAGTTGAAAAAATGTTCTCCCCTAAATCAATGTACATCACATTCAATTCTCCAGCCGCAAAAAATGAGAAGGTTATCGTAAAAAAAAAATGTGATGATAAAACTACAAATTGTGTCAGGTGTCAAAGGTGTCGGGGACTGCACACAATTTGTAATCACTTCCTTACGTAATAAAGATTAATTAACGATTTTAGGACTTTTTCCTTTATTTGTGCTGTGAGAACTTGCTTCTTGTCACATTTCAATATTCTAGGTCAACGGGAAGTACCCTATTACCCTTTCTCCACCGCCACCGTCAACGCGACGTCAACGAGAAACGAGATTATTCGAACCGAACGTGTCGACCTGGTGATGTTGATCGTTTGCCCACCGCAACCGAACTCGGTGGTTCAGTATGTAATGAATAATAATAGATAAAACAAAAGCCGGGTGAACGGCGCCAGTGCATGTGTGTGACGGCAGTGAGTGGACAAGGTCAAACACGTTTTGTATTACCGTACTGGTAATATCTGCCCGTCACTATCTTGAGCCGAGTTCTAGCGGTCGCGCCGATCTGCTTGAAAATCGGGGGCCAGGATCCCGGCGTTCGGGTGACGGACGTGCGGCCATAGTAAATGTATGTATCGCTAGTTTGGCGCCGTCATCTCGTTCTAGTTGACGTCCCATTGACGGTGGCGGTGGACAAACACCCTACCTGTCCGTCCTACAGTGGTTTTTATTTATTTGCAAGTATCAAAAAATGTCGCATAAGTGGCTGTATTTTTTTATTGCGTTCCAATCTCCAAGCTCCAAGGAACCGTATAGACATACGTATATTTGATATTAATTTCAATTTAATACCTCCACGCGTTCCTGGGAAAAAGGGTCTTGACAAACAGACTGACGGACTTACAGACCACGCAGTGATCCCAAAAGGGTTTCGTTTTTTCCTTTTAAGGCACGGAACCCTAAAAAGCAAATCTTACTGTTTTTTGTCTGAACCTTTACTTTTTTTTATTGACTTTATAAAGTGGCGTCGAGCTGACCATGCTGACATACTAAAATAATAAAAGCTTAAAGGATAGTGACTCGCAAGTACCTACTAACGAGAGGAAAATAATACAACTTTATATAAGGTCTATCTAGTCATCCACGAAATCTCTTAAGGGGTCATTGTACTCAACATTATGAACAACTTTTAATTTTGACCAAACCTGAAATCGCGAAAAAAAATCTGATGTTCCCTAAATTTTGACGAGATAAGCGAACTTAAATGTAGGGAACAGCTGATTTTTTCGCGATTTCAGGTTTGGTCATATAGTAAAAGTTGTTCATAATGATGAGTTCAATGACCCCTTAAGAGATTTCGTTTATGAATAGATATGTCTTTTAATATTCGTAGACACATCATATTGAGCGGACAAATACAAACATATAGTTTGGTAGGCCCCGAATCTGTTTTCACGTCAAACAGTAGTGACAACATTTGCTCATTGAAATTCATTTTCAGGAAATTAATATTAAGATAACAAGTCACAGTCTACCATTGTCTTACCGTGTCACAATGTCGAGATGACTACACCAAGTAATGTTTAAACTGAAACAATGTATCATACTATCTATCTATGTATGTGTAGTGTTTTCTGTATTGTGTATGTGTACTCATATTTAAGGCGCTGCCCTAACTGGGACACCGTAAAACGTCCACTTTTTCGGTCGCACAGTTAGCCGTATTGCTACATATTACGCCCAAAAAAAAATACAGTGTATAGTCAAGAATATAAAAAAATGACTTATTCAAAGATATCTAACAGAAACGATCTAGCATCTAAAAAAAATCGTAAAAAAGGAGACAAAACTTTTCGTGTCGAAATGCTCAATATTTTGAGCGACAATTATAAATTTTTTTGTTATTATAAAAAAGCAAATTTAACCAACTAGAGAAATATGTAAGTCAAAATTTTGTAACATATTGGTGTATTTTTTTATTAAATTAAAACTGCTAAATAACTTTCATATTGGCGGATACGAGATTTTCAATCGTATTTATATACCTTTACGATTTACTACCTAACCTTGAAGATTTGCGTCTTACGGCGCCTTAACTAAGTATAAACAATTTCAGTCTTCATTGCGGCAAAGCAGAAAAGGAAAGCAAAGCTCATGTGCGGAAAAATTGACAGGCAAAATGTATTTTATCCAGAAAGAATGTAGCCGAATGCTTCACAGGAAAATATTACATTCATCTTTCTCTTCTCCCACCACTGTTAAACATATTAAAGAAAATAAGTTATGTTATAGAAAAAGTTAAGTAAGAAGGGCTTTGTGAAGAGGTTGGTTCATGCTGTGTTTGCGATCACTAATACTTTAACCAGATGTGGTGATAGTCAAAACATTTACCGATTTTACATTTTGATTGACACCAGTTAGTCACTATACGAGTACCACATGAAAAAGAAGAGAATTAAAGCGATAGTTTTGGTATTTAGATAAAGCTGTCTGCTACACAATAGCCACGTCTACAGTAGAGATAGTATCCAAGATAAATAAGTAAGTGGTAATCAATTCAGTTCTCGTTGTCAGAAACTGAGAACTTTTAGTCAAATTGGGGTAGATTATATTGTTGGCTAAACTAAAATCAATATTGAGCCGGGATTGTTTATGTAATGTTCCCTTGTTACTACTTGTTGTGTTTTAGTTCTGCCGGTTAACTAACATACAAACTAATAACGCAGCGTTATTCGATATTCAACATTCAAATTCAAATTCTTTATTTCAGACCATAAATCTATATAGTGTTAGTATAGCCTTAACCTAATTGTTAGTAAATAATAATCTAAAATATAAATTAATTGGCAACATGGACATCTGTGCGCACATGATACCCATCACCCAGTGCCTGATAAACGGCTTATCTATTCTGTCCGCCAGTGTAGCAAGGATGTTGTTAGAAACACCTCTGAAACGCCGCAGCATTGATGCACATCGCTTGCGCATGTAAGTCATACATTCTCGCTTCTGCAAACATATACCTGATGCGCTGCAAAATTGAGGCAGCCCAACAACACCCTCAATGCATTGTTATACCTACTGAACGTGCAGAGGATTGCAAGCCTTCTGTGTTTACTTAACCCACAAGCTGCACGAGTAGAGTGACTGGCAGTAAGCTCTGAATAGTGTTAATTTTACCTCTCTAGTACACCGTGCAAACCTGCGGGCAAGCAAAAATGCTATTGAGATGTTTCGTCGGTTTTTTGCTACATAATAGTACCTTATGGTCTTCTGAGGCCCACTTGCACGTTTAGTCGGGTTAAATTAATAAATGTAGAGTTTGTAAACTCGGAGTTTAAGTAATTAGGGTTTTAACTCTTGTTACGCGTTGCGCCATTAAAAGGTAACACCGGGTTAGTTAACCTGACATTAGTGTTTTTTGAGTTGCGAACATTGCAGTTCAATCGACGAAACATAGAATTGCAATGTCTTTGCCTATAATTTACATATCATTGTGATCCGACCTAAAATGGCTGAACGAACAATGAACGGAAATTGTATACCCATCTCTTTTATATTACATTACGTTTACGATACGTAATACTTTCTTGACTTTGAATTGCATAACGTGACATTTTCATTTTAATCGTATTGTATGTGATTTTCATGGAGATTTAGTTTATTGAATGATGAAAACATCAGATGGAAGAGTATGTTTTAAGTTTTTTTATAATTTGTATTTATTTTTTTGTGAGTTTATGAATGAATTGCCTGCTGAATTACGAAGAACGGAATTTTCACTTACTATAACGTCGAACAATATAAAATACAAAATATGTTATCGGCGGTAGACCTCAAAACGTCAATTTAACGAAATAATAACGAAATAATAATAACTTTATTAGCAACTCAACTTATAATTTACAAAAATAACAGTGAAACCACACTAGGCAGAGCCTGAATCGTGGCTATCAAACAAAAACGATTACTCTAATAATAGTTAAATAAATTAAATCTGCATATCGTTCTCATGAAGTTAAAGTGCGAGTGTGTTGTATGTATATGAGTGTGAAATGTGTAAATAAGTGTTTGAGAGAGTATTATGTGTGATGTGTGTTATGTGTGTCGTGTGTGATAAAATTTAGTGAGAGTGTTTAGCTTACTCTTTAGGTAACTGTACGTAGCAATTGTTCCATCTGATAGTAGTTCATGCCGGTGATTTATTTTGACACTAACCCAGAGTTTAGCGACTTAACATAAGTGGGTTAAATATTTAGAAGTTTAAACCTAGGTTTTCTCTAACTCTCGGTGGCGCATGAGGAATTATTTGATTGAGACTGAATTAGCTTTTAATCCGAGTTAATTAGGATAACATAAGAACGCACAAGTGGAAAACAACGCACAACTGTGGAAAGCAACAGCGCAAAACTAGAAAAATATGAAACTGAAAAATAATTACCATGTAAGTCTAAGGAGTGGTAATTATTTTTCAGTTTCAAATTTTTCAAGTTTTTGTTAATTTATTTATTTTCGAACGAGGCTCACTTTGCCAACACTCGTATTGGCGATCTACTCTACTCGTACTAGAGAAATCAATGATTTTCAAATGACTCCCTTCTTACCTGTACATTTTCTTATCCTTCCATTCAAGAACAGCTACTACACACTTATCAGAGCCGAGGGAAACGAAGGAGCCGTAAGAATCGAATTTTATAAATACATAAATTAAATCCTATGAAACCTCGCACACTCGATTCGTCCGATTGGGCGCGGATAGGTGTGCGAGGTGTCTTATGATTTCATACAAGTAATTCTAAAATTCGATTCTTCCGGTTCCTTCGCTTCCTTCGGCTCTGATAAGTGTGCGTCTACCTTTAGGAAGAAAATCCTGTAATTACACGACCAAATGATACTAGAACTAAACAAAAAAAAAAGAGTGTATGACAAACCCGTTTGTCTGACTGCAGTTACACGTAGTAAAGGAAGTCGTTGGCAGTTCCGCCCCCCACTCCCCTCTCCCCGCAGGAAATTCCCGACTCGCAACTTTCCTCCGATTCGCAACTTTGCCTCCGGTGAAAGAAATACTTCGCTGGAGTTGTTCGCGTTTCTTTATTAGCCTTTTGATTTGTTGTAAGTCTGCTGCGAATAAAGGGTTGCATTTGAAAAATACTTTGATAAAATTTTCTGTTTTCAGCCGACCGTGTCGAAGTCAAAAAGAGAAGAGGAAATGGTTTGTCTACGCCATGTCTACGAATGTGATTCAGGGAGGAAATCACATCAAATATACAACGTTTTGTTGGTGAAATATTCTTCGCTGACCAATCAATAAGGAAGGAATAAGAAAGAAGTAAAAACACAATTACTTATTTAGTAGATTGTAACTTTTTCCCACGAGAGCTGAAATGAAGATGCACTGAGTTTTTCGTCAGGATTAATTTAATTTATATTTATTTTATTTATTGTACTAATTACGGTCGAATGTTATTTTTGATTATATTAACTTTTATTTATTTATTTAGGATGACAAAGGATGTACAGTGGGCAGCATCAATTGGGTACCCCAGTTGTATTAAAATTTTAATGCAACTGGGGTACCCAATTGATGCTGCCCACACACAAACACAAGAAATAAGTAATAACGACTATAGTATCTCGTAGGTGTACTCCTTCACTTACTGGAGACCACAGCATGCATAACAGGATTTAAAACTAAGCTAACAAAGTTGTATTAGCATTTAAAATATTAAAATCAAAACACATCATAAAATTGGAAAAATAGAATTAAACAAAATTAAATTAAAAAAAATAATAGTAAAAATTAAAAGATTAAAATTACAATCAAAACACATTTGATAATAAAATTAGAAAATAACGTTAAAATAAGTTTAAAATTAAAATTATATTAAATATGAACACAACACTATCAAATTAGTGTTACCACCATCAAGAATATCACCAAACAATAAATACAGTATCAACAATTAGAAAATCAACAACCAAAACACTGAATCTATACAGTTCAAATGTAAATACCAGTTAAATGGAGAGCCCGTATCTGCAACAGACAAAGTACGAATTTAGAAGGCTTAGTTCGAAACTAAAGCGTAATTTAATTTTAAAGCCAAGTTCTCCCCGCCGGCATTTAGGAATAGCCTCTTAATAAATCTGCTACTTACCCGACGTCCGGAGTTCGATTCCCGGCGGAGCACGCTGCGAATTAACTAGTTGGCCTTTCGAGTACTGACCAACGGAAGTTGCACTAACTTTGTAATTGGCGAGAATTTATTACTGATATCTTGAGAATACCCCCTCATATTTTGACAGGAGTTGTGGCTTTATTATTTTGTAAAGGGATTTCAGTTTGTGGACGTACAGGGTGAGTGGAATAAATTAATTTATAATGTAGTTAATTATAAATACCTACTGTACAAATAAAATTATAGGTATATTTCTAAGTGGGTGCTTATGCAAATCCATTTTAGGAACTTATATCGATAGCACAATATATTGTACATTATTAATAATAGGTAATATTATAAATGCGAAAATGGGTTTGTTTGTTTGAAACGCTTTGACGCTAAAACGGCAGTACGGATTTGGGTGAAATGTGGCATACGGGTAGACCATGACCTGGAAAAGGACATAGGTTAATTTTTATCGACATACCACGCGGGCGGAAGCTACTTTTAAATATTTTTTTGAAACTTATTTCGATCAATTTGCCGCGTTCTTTTTATAAAGAAAATAATTCGAATATTATTTTGTGTCCACCACCAATCAAAACCCTAGCGAAAATGTCTATCTTAAAACGACACTTCACGTAAAATAACTGTAGCTAAACTTCCAATAATTATAATTAGTTATTGAATCCGGTTACAAGACAGTCACGTCTGGCCTGCAGGTCGTCAAAGGGGAACTAATCCCAACTATGATTAATTGAATTTAGGAGAAGCTCGTGGCTCGTGCAATACCGACGAATCTGTTACTTCAGTCTGCGATACAGTTCGGTGGAACTTGCCAATCTGTTGGTCTTGCAGTTACAGACCTGTCAGGTGAGTCAGGTAAGAATTTGGTTTGGGTGGTTAGATGTTGATTTTGAATTTGTATATTGAATTATTTGGCTCTAAATTGATTTGAAAGCCAAATATTTGGATTTCAAGGAACACTAATAAAACAATATGGAATGGACGACTTCTTTTTACATCTTGGTTCTACCTCATTTTTGTGTGTGTGTGTGTGTGTGTTTTGTGTTTTTTGTGTAGTTTTAATCATCTTTATCCTCTTAAGGGGTCATTGTACTCATCAATATGAATAACTTTTACTTTGGAACCAAACTTGAAATCACGAAAAATAAACCGGCCAAGTGCGTGTAGGACCACGCACAATGAAGGGTTTCGTAGTTGGGATGAATAAACTAAGAACTAACTTAACATTGTAGTTGAAAAACATGTTCTCCCATACATTCCAACTGTAAATGTAAGTTTGTACTCACAATATTGATAGATTTACCATGCTATTTTAAGACCACAGACTTCTTATAGGTTTTCCTGTCATCTACAGGTAAAGATCTATTTCCTGTATTTTTTTCAAAATTTTAGGCTCAGTAGTTTCGGAGATAAGGGGGGGGAATGGTCAATTTTCGTATATTTTCTTAAATAACTTTAAAACAATTTATTTTAAAATTATAAAAAAAATATATTTGAGACCCTTATAGTAAGCCTTTTCCTTTGACATACCACATGGTGTAGTTTGCAAAACTTTTTTTTTAAATTTTCTTATTTGCCCCCCAAAAGTGACCTCTATATTCAAATTTAATTTATTTACTTTACCCGTCCGTGTTTGGGTTACAGAAATTCATATGTGTACCAAATTTCAACTTAATCGGTCCATTAGATTCGGAGCAAACTGGCTGTGACAGACAGACAGACAGACAGACAAACAGACAGACGGACAGACAGACAGACAGACAGATACGAGTGATCCTATAAGGGTTCCGTTTTTTCCTTTTGAGGTACGGAACCCTAAAAATCAGCTGTTCCCTACATTTTGACGAGTTATGGGAGCATAAATGTAGGGAACAACTGATTTTTTTTCACGATTTCATAATTATGAGTACAATGGCCTCTTAAGAGGATACACCCTGTATAATGGCGTGTAATACACTATTTCATAATCATCTGAAAAAAGTCTATAGGTACCTAGGTCATCACTTCCATAATGTTAACTACGCATTGACGACATTATTTTTCCACTCGTATTAATTACATTTTCTAATACAAGTGCGTTTAATTAATGCTTACATAAATGTATACCTAAGCTAACAAGTAAAGTGTACTCAGCTGAGTTACGTCAGTTTTAAACAACATTCGGTCACAAGTGGGAATAGTGCTCAAGTTTTTGATAGTTCATGCGGCTTCGGTATTTACTGGTTAAGTTTCGGGTCAGTTCGGAAAAGTTACACCATCTCTTGGGATACCGGACGAGCGTGTGTTTGATAGAATACTTTTTAGTTTGTTTACTTTATAATTTAGTGGATTATTGGTGTAGCGTCTTAAGTGGGTATGTTTTTAGGAAAAATATAGGTATTTATAAACAAATCAGTAGTTAAGGTGTCGATCAGTGCTGGTGACCTTGTGCGACTGGGCGGTGCGTTTTCGCCGCAAAGAAATTCAATTCGGCTTCATAGTAAATATTTATATTTAGTAACGAAAATATGAATATTTGAAAAATATAATGGTTAAAATAAAATAATAGGTACTCTGTTCGTAAAAGAAAAACATGAACATATCTTAAGTAGTTTGAGAGTAATATCGTTATTATGTTTTGAGTAGACATTACTTCCTGAATTCATAACGTATTTTACTGCAATACTTAAATAGATCCAATGCTGGTGTGCGCTCACCACTGTACCGCTTAGTCGACACATACAATACGCATTTTGGTGCAATAGACATATTATTCCTAAGCAGATATAAATTTAAAACTGATATTGTTAAGATTCTCAAGGATCGGCTGTAGGCTCCATAGGCACACAATCATTATTAATAGGCTAGGGACCTGCATTGTATATCACGCATGTATTTATTTGTTTGTTACATCTTTTAGAACTTCTTTTTCATTAAGGTAGCCCTGCTACAGTTCACGTTTGCTAATAGCTTGTTTTTATTATATAATGTAGTAATCTGTGGAAAATGTTGTGGGTAGTATATATTTGTAAAGTTCTAATTTTAAGACAACACTGTTTATGATTAGTATACTACTGTTTGTTTTCCCAAATGAAATAAATAAATAAATAAATGTTCACGTATAGAATTGATGGTTACGCCTTCCAGTTTACATACTTATATTTTCTTGCACATCTTATTTACATTATTGGTAGGTTAATTACATATTTAAAAAGCCACTAAAATCATATATCTGTGTCTTAAGTGGCGATGTCCAGCAGTGGACGTCATTTGGCTGAAATGATATAAAATGACAATGATGAAACATTGAAGTACTGACTATTGCTTAATTAACTGTTTAGTAAACAAGAAAATTGAACAATCTGGCGCGTTAGAAAATGAATGTAGCGCCTTTCCAAATAATGGAAAAGTAAACAAAACTGAGAACGGGTCTTCTCGCGATATTCAAAAAATCAAAAAAAAAAAAAAAAATCTGGAAAAATAAAAATTTCACTAAAGAGGATGGATACCGACTGCCTACAACTTGGAATCCAGTCATTAGCAAATACAAGCAATGCCGGTGTAGACGTCATTAGTGTTGTGTGTAGAAGTATCGACAGTGACAATAATAAAAATTGTGAAGACCAAGTGAGGGTAGATGCCAATACCCGCACTTTACGAAGACGTCGCTGAGCTGTCATCAGTCTTCCCGTGACCACGATCGCTGCAAGGCGGTCGAAACGCCGGGAAACAAGTAGGTACCTGTTTACCTCGTAAAAAGGAATATCGCGAGAAGACCCGTTCTTAGTTTTGTTTATAATGTGTACAAATCGCGAAAGTTTAATGGAAAAAGTCTCAAATTGTTAAACATATAAACTTGTGTTCTATTACTTTATCTATCCTGTTCTGTAGAGTTGTAGACAAATACCTAACGAGTCTAATATATCTAGCATTAAAATACAGGTCCATTTCTAAATCACGTCTGTGAAGTACCTACGACCGTTCGCAAACACATGTTAACGACAGTACTGGAATATTTTCCAGTTGGAACGGTAAACAGTGGTGCATCTGAGCAGCACGTGCGGACAATCAGTCATTCGGTGCTCGTCGCATGTCGCTGCGGACCGTTGCGGACCGCTGCGACTGCGACCGGTCGCCGACGGCACGGCCACCTCGCTGCATCCTAAATGAGTCTGCAACCACCTTATTGTTTTCTGATATGACACGATATCGATATTACAGTATTAGCTTGTCAGGTGTACGTAATATTGAGTTTATCGACTTGAATTTAATAATATTAGAGATGTTATGTTAGAGGATTTGGTTTCCGCACTTAGTCGTTTATGACGCGCCTACGCACCGTTGTGCGTGGGCCATGGCGGCCGTCGGGGGTTATTCCAACCAGCCCACCTCCCTCCAGAAATTCATCTCCTAGTCTGATAAAAATATCTGTGAAAGATCTAGGTGCTCCGAGGGTTTCTGTTCTAATCTGGGTGACGCCTGTGTATTTAAAGAGCACGTGCGCAACGGTTTCCTCAGCCTCCATGCAAGCCCTGCACAGAGGACTGTCCGTTATTCCTATTGTGTGGAAGTGTTTGTTTAGTGAGCAGTGCCCTGTGATGGTCCCCGTCACCAGGCGCAGGCCGGCGTAATAAACGTCTGGTTAGCCTACCATCTATAATTATAGAGATGGCAAAACCTACCGGAGGGACAATTCCCGTATTTTTAACAACGTTCGCAATCTCATCTCAGTCTCAATCTGTCAAAAATTGTATAGCGTTTACCTAAATTTTTGACATTTGATTGTCGCTGGCATGAGATTGCGACTTGAATTTGAACGTTTTTAGGTACGAGAATTGGCCTTCTGGACTACCTGCAGCCCGGTGTCGAGGGTCACCAACTCTCCGCTTGTGTATGCTTAAACTGCTGTAGCCACCTGCGCAGTTGGTTGAAGGGGATGGGTACGATTGGTTCGGGTTATTATTAGAGATATTTGTGGGTGCATTCTCATTAGGTAGTTAGAGATGTTCTAGGGGCATTCCTAGCAGATAAATTTGTGTATTTTTTTTTAAGTTTCAGTAATCAAGTAGAATATAGATACAGGTTTAATCGGTTCACAGAATTGAAGGACCAGCTACCCATTACAAAACTACAATTGCTCAGTAAAGTTCTAATTTCACACAGCTGCGTATAACAACCGCACAAACCAAACAATCGAACGTGAATTCCTCATAAAACACGATTATTACAAATGACTGCTAATGTCCAAACAGTGATAGACCACGCATGACGTGATACGATCCGGTCCGATATAATTGTCGAGGGCTGCGATCACGTGCGTTCGGCGCCGAGAGTAATGGCTGTTTGCTTAGGCCGTGTCCACGGGCGCGCTTCTAACAAACAATATGTTGACATGACGCACATTAGGCTAAAATCGACGGACGCTATGAATTCCAAGTTTTGCGTGGTTTGCGTTTAAATGCGTGTTTGATAACGTGCCTAAATACCCAAGTATGTGTTGTATGGGGAATTGGAACGTGCGGTTTGGGGCTTATTCCTGAAAATGAGAGACGAATTTGTGATATAATCGGGACGCTGTTCATGGATTTTACAGATTTATTTAAAGGACATGATGAAATAATAAAAACACCCAAAACTAGTAATATTCAGAGGCAAGGCAAATAGGCTATTGATTAACATTTCATAATCTTATCATTTATTTACCAAAAACATAGGCCGAACAGATGAATAAATTGCTGAATCGAAACCAAAAACCGCATACCAACAGTCAAACCGCTTAAACATAAATAATTTACTTTATTGTGTTTAATATGCAAAGATAAATATAATTAATAAAATGTATACGAAAATAAACATAGAACAACAGATTAACATCTCCTAAAATAATATCTTTATACGAATAAAATTATTATGTTGTTTTTAATTGTCAAATAAAATATTATTTTAAATATAAAGTATTTCAGCTTCACGTTCTGTTTAAGCTTAGTCACGTATCCGTACATTCGGGGATAAAAGTGTTTAACAAGAATTAAAATAATATTACCTATTGACTGATTGGAAATATTTCTGTTTTTGCGATCATTGTTTGGTTCTTTGGTTAGGTATTTTTCGTTTTAAAAATTTGTTTAAAATTAGGTATCAGTAGGTAAGTTGAAAGGTTGAAACTAATTGTTGATTTCAAACAGCGTCATACCTATAGCAGAAAACTAAAAACTAAAGCGTAGTTCCGCCTAAAGTTTATTGTAAGGTAAGGCCGTTCTCCTCGCTTGTACAGGTAGCGGTCACTGAGTCAGCGAATGACCGGCAGTAACAAATTTAGTTGGCGGTCGCAAACACATGTTGTTTTAGGCCGTAGTCAAACAAGGTGCAGCGTGACCGGTGCTAATACCGTGTTTGCGTTGGATATTTATGGCAGCACTCGACGTGCTCACACGCCGGAATAATTAGCTCGTTATAAAATGCACGGCGCTAAGTTATCTTGTTTAGCACGCGCTTTTGAACGCGACTGTAAGGTGCTGAAAATTACTGTTTTATAAAAACGGTGCGATTCTATATTTTTATTATGTAAGATAACTCTACGTAAGCTACTATTTACGAGAAATGAGATCTTTGTCTGAAAAAATGTGAAAGAAAGGTGTTGACGTTGACGCAGTAGCAACGAACAAACAAGCATTGGTTTCTGATTTCATTGAAACTAAAGTTTTTACTTTTGCTTTAAAATTCTGATTTTAAAACATTCGCACTACCTTTATTTTTATTTTAGGCCTTGCAGCTACACGTTGCGTTCACATTTCTGCCAAAAAACTATTCTTTCCTCTATTTTCATGCCTCCCAATTTACCTAACCCGATGTTCGTTAGCGGCTGCAAATTAATAGGAGCACACTTTATCTCGTCACAGTGTTATTCGGTTACAGATATTATATAACAGGTATCGGTTAAAGTGGTAGCGGTATCGACGGACGTGGCGGCGCGGCGAGCCGAGTCGATTAAACGTTATAAACGGATTAAGCTGACCGCCGGCTAAGTGCCACCCGACCTGCCACTAAACTGGACACTCGCTAATCTACTGCATGTATGCGCAAATATGATATTGGAGACGTGGATATGTACCCAGAAGTCTACTTTCTTCTAAAGACAACTTTAGAAATCCGCTTGATGTTTTCTTTAGCGTGAGGTGAGCAGTAGTATTTTTTTTTAAACCGACATTTACAGAAATAGTATTGCTAGTTTAGTACCACAGATAGCACAGTTCAATAAAGATTTTTGTTTTTAGGTTTAGAAAACGCTACACCAACGGAAGGATACCTTTTCACGCAACAGCGTAACCCTGTTTTCTTAGACTAAATTCGCTTATAAAATATTATATGTATAAGAATAATTTATTTTCTGAAAATACAGGTTTTACCAGATGTAAAAATTGGTGGTTTATGCAAAGTCCATATTTTGCCTGGCCAGAGCATGCTAATTAGTTATTTATTGTTTAGTGGTAGGCACTAACCTATAAAAATTTTATTTACCTTAATATATTTTTTTCCCTGTTGCATAAATTCTTGTAATATATAAAAAACAATTTTGACACAATTACTACCTTACCCTACCTTCCTTCCTTGAAACGTCTCCCTCATACAGAAACCACATAACACTTACCTTAACACAAACTAACTCCTCAAATGTCCGACTGAAGCCAAGAGCATTACGTTTCATAGCCAATACCCACGTAATCTGTACGCCGCATACATTCGCAATTCGTCTCTGTAACGGGCAGAAGTAATTAACTAAGGGTTTAATGACCCCTTCTAATTGGAGGCTAAGATTTGAAAGCCATTGTCTTACATATTCATAGAGGTACCTTGGGGCAGGTGGTTCTAATTTATTCAAAGGATAGGACATGCAAATTGGTAGCGGGATATCGGTCATGTTAATGTCAGATTTGAGTGAAAATTATTGCGGATTGGCTTCTAGGGGTAGCCTGTTACTATGGTCGTGGTTTGGATTATTATTATTGTATAAAGTAGCTGAATAACGTTAAATATTGATTGTTTTTATTTTTGATAGCAGCCTTTGTAGTAGGTATATTAACGTCATCCTACATCACAAGTTGCCGTAAATATCAATATTTTCTGAAGTTGTTTGGTTGCACTGCTACTTTTTGACATCATCTAATTTTAACACAAATGATACGATAACCTGCATTTTAGCATTTCATTTATTAGACAAGAGTTAATTTTCTTTAAAATTTACATCTGTTCCGATTTCAATAAAGTATTTTTCTCAATAATTAAGATTTAGAAAACACAAGTGTTAATCGACTTTTGTTGCTGACTGTACAGTCAGCGTCAATAATATCAGGATAAACAGACTGTTAAAAATGATCTAAACAAATATGAAAATGAAATATTAACTCAATGACACAAGGAATGTTTCCGAATGAAGACAGTACACGACAACTGTCATTCTGACAAGAACTTTATCCAATTGAGATAAAGTTTAATTTTCTTAGTTGTCGAGATCATTTTGAACAGTCTGTTCGTCCCGATATTTTTGACGCTGAATGTAGGTACCTATAGAGAAACAATCGATTGCAGTCATTAGAGAGATATTTCATCTTGCAATTTACAAGATTTTGCAAGATTCATGTTAAAGTGCGTAGTACTCTTAACCGGCGGCGTGCGTGTATGACCAGGTGTATGACCGTAAACGAGGCAAAAGGAGTTTGTAAGGATCGTAGCAGGTGGCGTTCTGTAGTTTCTGCCTACCCCTATCAATCAATCAATCAACTTTATTTCTCACCACAATTTGTATATATATTACAGTACCTACATTGATCAGATTCGACACTGAATACACAATTCAAATAAGTAGGTATACAATATTGTGGGAGACTGGTGCCTAAGCTAGGCTCGTGGCCTGTGTTTCAGGACACCAGGATCCCAACCCTTTACATTTTCATTTTGTAAATTATGCATTCCAAGCGCGCTGACAGAATGTAGTAAGGAATCAAACAATATTTATTTTGATTAATATTTAAAGGTTAAGAATGCGAGACGAATGTTAGTAGATGTGTAGTATGGTGAATGCGTGGGTGTGTGAGTGTGTGGGTGTGTGAGAGTATGGGAAGAAGGCGTGAGTTAAATTCTAAGTTCAATTACATTTATATACTAGTTATGCCCGCGATTTCATCCGCGTGAAATTTCTTTTTCCACCGTCCTACCCCGTTGCATTGCATCGCCCGCCCACGCTATTACTTCGTTTCGCTCAGCGTTCTTTCTTTTTTTCCATTTTTTTCTTTTTGCTCGGCTCCTAAGGGTCGCAGCGTGATGTTAAATATCCTATAGCCTTCCTCAAGAATTGGGCTATCAAATGCAAAAATATTTTTTCAAATACTACTGGTAGGTACAGTCAGCAACAAAAGTCGATTAACAGTTGAGTTTTCTAAATCTTAATTATTGAGAAAAATACTTCATTAAAAATAAAAACTTTTTTACAAAAAAATACAACCGACTTCCAAAAACAACAAGGAGGAAAAAATACGTATTATTGAAGCTAACTCAAAAACTACCAAAGCAAAGTTAATCAATTTTATATGGGACCAACTGTGATGATATACCCTCTCGAATAAAACAAAAAAAATCCAAATCGGTCCAGCCATCTTCGAGTAATCGGGGAACATACATAAAAAAAAAGGGTTCCGACGAATTGAGAACCTCCTCCTTTTTGAAGTCGATTAAAAATCGGAACAATAAATAAATTTTAAAATATCAAATCATATTTTGTGTTAATTTAGATGATGTCAAAAAGTAGCAGTGTTAACCGACTTCTATTGCCGACCGTACCTAGTTCCAGAGATTACCGCCTACATACAAACTTACAAACAAACTTACCTCTTTATAATACATTATTTTATGCCTACTTATCTACTATGTTGCTTCCTTTTCATCTATTAAATATTCTCACATATTGTAAAGGAAGAGGATCGTGTTGAATAGTTAATGTGACGTAATTAGTAACTCCAAGAATTAGCAATTCTTACTCGTGTTTATACCGTCATCATCACTGTACACGTAATTAGCTACCTAATTAATTATTCATATAATCTAACGTCTTAAGATGAAGCAAAGAGATTGATTTACTTCAAAATTTACATTATTAGAATACAGTCAGAGAAATTAATTTGTCAAACCAGTTGAAAATCTAAATCAATTTGCCGTGTTATAGCAATTTCATACGACTGTCAAATAATGACAATTGTGATTTGAATACACGGACTATTTATTTTGGTAGTCAAATTGTTTAACAATTAATTTCCCTGAAAAAAAAAAAAAATAGGTCGAAACTTTTAACTGTGATAAAAAGTGTGATTATATATTTAAACTGTTATTTTTTTTAGGGGAGTTACTATTTTCCACCGCAGGCCTCATAACAGACTTGCGAAATCGCCTGGAGATAGGCGATTTCGCAAAACTTTAGAATTCTTGGTTTTTTAAATAAGAATTTTATTATTATTAATTTTAATAACTTATATTTCATTCTAAGTCTGTAACTTTTAATAAAAAAATAACCCAACTGGTGTTTTATTTATTTTACCTTCATTTAAATTCATTAAGCGTATCGGCAAAAAGGCGGTATCGATGCATCTCTACTTTTTTTGTTACCACATCGACCCTATGAAGTATTCTAGTATGTGGAAGTTAAATAATTATTTTCTCTCTTATAAATTATAGAACTGTAAACAGAACAAGTAACAATAATTTATTATTGGTTTCCAAGTCACCAATCCTCGCAATCCTTCACTGGCAACCTGCCACAAATCTCTAATCCTACCCTAAAGGCACTACACTAAATGCCAAACATGCTAATTGCTATCTGTTATCTTACGCCAAAGAAGATCTTCGTGAACAACAAACTACCCTTATCTGAGACAAGGAGTTTTAGCGAAAGGGCAACAAGCCGCGGGCTGAGCTGCCGGGTAGATCCCACTTACGCAATTATCTTGGGCAGCACTATAGTGATTTATTTATTTATTTATTAGGAAACTCAACAGCTTATAACTAATTACATGTGTTATGAATGTTCTCCACACTATCAATAAACAGCTCAAAGCAGTTGCGTCAAAATTACAGCATCCTACAGTCTGTATAGGTACACTGTTCAATGATAGCGAGATGATGACAATTATCACTTAGCCAATAATAGAGTTTCACGGCATAGATAAAGCTAGGTAACTAGAAAGTAGCGAGAGAAAAGAAATGAAAAAACATAAACAAGTATACCTATCAATAATAGGTAAAATGCGATTGTTGACACATTACTCACGTGAAATTAAGGTTAAAAATATGAACCATGACTATATTAACTGACAAAAGGGAAAAGAAAAAACTAACTAAGTGATGCACTGCCTGTCGAAAAGGATGAATCGAAATTGGTGGGTTAGTTCTGAATATTGGTTTAAATGCTTTAATACTTTTTATTAACCACCAAAAGGTATTAGTTTTTTTTTTAAGAATGTATTTTAATGGTTTATTATTTTTCACACTTTTCGTATCATACTCGAATCAGTTCTGCCAAAGATATAATTGACCATTCGCCGTCAAGAAATAGCACGTATCTTAATGCTCTAAATAATAATTAACAGCGTGTCGTCCCCTGCACACTCTTGTAGTGTAACGAGTCTGACGCACTTAGCTATGTAGGTAGGTATGTCCGACTCTACGTAGTTTTAACCTAAACCGGATGACGTTTTTTACCGTCTTGAAAAAAATAAGCCTACTTATAGTAGGTGAACGGAGTAGAAGCCTATGGCATACCTACCTACTTTTTTTTTTATTGCTTCGATAGAAATTGATCTAAGTATCAATAAATATTATGGCGGAGCTCGTGGCTAAGTAATAACAGCCGCACGGGTCGCTCCATCAGGTTAAGCTACGCTTGCCGGTGACCATCTTTACATACCGAGACTCCTCCGTGCCTCAGAAAGCACGTTAAGCCGTTGGTCCCGGCTGTCATTCGTGGATCTTTGACAGTCGTTACGGATCATCAGAAGCCCGAAAGTCTGACAATCAGTCTTACCAAGGGGTATCGTATTACCCAGTTAATGGGTTGTGGAGGTCAGATAGGCAGTCGCTCCATGTAAAATTATGGTATTCAGCTGCATCCGGTTAGACCGGAAGCCGACCCCAACATAGTTGGGAAAAGGCTAGGCAGATTGATATTATCAATAAATACTACAAATTCGAAGTAAATTTTTCATACTACAACAATCAGAACAGAAATTTTGAAAAAAATAATAAATTGTAAAAAAATATCGAAATTCAAATCATATGCGCTAGGTGCATATGATTAGATATTCGATATTTTTTAAATTAAAAAAAAAAAACTATGTATGCCATAGTCTTCTACTCTGTTTACCTAGCTTATTTTGTTCAAGACGGTAAAAAAATCATTCAGTATAAATCGTTAATAAATAAAACACTTCACAAATTCAAGAAACAAATCAAAAACACCTACATAATACAGTACGCAGACAAGAAAACCCAATACATATTGCGGTCTGGTAGAAACAATGACACAAGTGCATCCCGCTTCATCCGATAGACAGACGGTATGGCACGCTTTGTGCTCGAGCCGGCAGTCGAGCAAACTCGAGCAAACTTCGAGCAGGCGGGACAGGTAGACAGGCCCTCTAAGAGCCACTCGAGCACAGGAATGCCGTTGCTCCGGCAACAGACTACCGTGGAAACTGTCCGATCTGTTTGTCTGATAGTGTTAAGGGAAATATTTTGGATGGTGAAACGTATTTACGCGTTTTGTTGAATGATATTTACAGTATGTATCAGAAAGGTGTGGCCGAACAAAACTTCAATACCTACTCGACCCAAATGTATGGGCCGTCTGTTAATTTTTTCTCGATTACGATGTTGGTCCCACGTAGAAAGTTGTTCTGTTTGATGGTCTGTACCACAGCCATAAGTTTGACCACGCCTTTCTGACACACCCTGTTAAAACATTTCTTTAAGGGCTGATTGTTCAATAGTCAGATAAATTTTATCAGAAGAATAAATATGGCGGTTTGACAGCTTTTGTATGGAAAATATGTCAAACTATCACATTTATTCTTCAGGTAAAAGTTATCAACCTATTGAACAATCAGCCCTAAAGCACATAACTTTTTTCTTAGTTTTAAATATGGCAGTCCTTCCGGTCTCCAGGTCCACCCTGCACTTTGTATGCGCTTTTGCCATCCTGAAAAGTAAGGTTAAATCTTCTACTACCTACACTTTTTATTTTCATCCTAACGGCAGAAATTATTTTGCCACTGAGCTGCTACCAAGAACATTATCTTATTTTTATTAATAGTATTTTTATTATTCTGAAACTCGTAAAATCAGATCTCAAAAGTAAAATTAATGTTTCTACCCGCAATTACCGCTAGCATTCATCGACACAAACGATTGTATTGCGAACCACTTCAAACTTTTCCTTTGACGTCGCCGCGTCTCACTCGCTCAGCTCCGTAAGGCACCTGTCCTACCGCCGACGAGTATGCGACTAGCTATCAACGATTTTCTCGCTCAAGAAACGTACAAAACGACAAAGGTTCCGTGTAAGTAAAAGAGATTCATATACAGGGTGTCCCGTAAATAATGGATCAAACGTAACGGGTAGGTAGCTTACCTAATTTCCAACAACTAATTTGAATATTAAAAAAAAAACCGTTACAGTAACCAGGATATTAATTTTTTTTCGAATTTTACGATTTTGTCTTCCAGAATTAAGCTTTTTTAATGCTGTCGCTGCAAATGATGACATTTTTAGGTATGATTTTTATTTAACATTTCTGAATAGCTTACTAATGTTATAAGATACCATTTTTTTTGAATACCGTTTTATTTGCCTTAGAAAAAAAATCTTGAGTTGAAAAGTTTTTTCTTTACGATGTTAGGACCAAAATTGAAAAAATTCTCCTGTAAAAAAAATGTATGACACCGAAGACCACCATTATTTTAAAAACTTGTACATTTAATAAGGTTTGCAAATTGGTATAAAACTTACGTCTAGTCCTTATCGTTACAAAGATATTGCTATGAATGTGATGAAGAAGACAGAAAATAAATTAAATTGGTACTATTCCATTTTTTCCTTTTCGTAATGGCTTATGCTTGAATGCTTGTAATCGAAGCAGGTAGTTAAGCGGATAGCATAATTCCGACCCGATGACGTCATCTGTCCGGAATTTGGGACCGCTACCTGTGGCGGAGTTGCACCTCAGTCAGTGTGAAAGGGATAGATAGCGCCGCTTTTTGGTAAATCGGTTAAATCGGTATGAAGTTGCGCAGGTTCTTTTGTTCTTTCCTGCGCCCTTCACTCGTACAGGCTTCATTGTTGCTTGATTTTATTAGTTTAGTTGTAACTAGTCTCTCTTCGAGTTGCTACGTCAGACAACTTTCGCTCCCGGTCAGTGGCTCGGTGTTTTCTTCTGTAAAATTTGACTTGTGCTGTGTTTTTGGACTTTGCTTTGCCTATCGATTTGGAACTCTTTGCGTATTGGACAAACGACTTGGCGATCCTACGGACTCCGAAAACATTCGTTTGTGTGTGCTTGTACGTGTGTGCAGTAGCGCTGAAACCTTATTCAGCCCAATGCCTCGTTATGAGTACACGCCACGGCAGTACGCCGAAATGCATTTTATCTACGGAGAAGCAAGAGGTAATGCCAGGGCGGCTGCAAGATTGTACCGTGAAAGATACCCGAACCTGGTTCGTTATCCCGATTATCGCGTCTTTATTAGAGTGCATAACGCGCTTCTTGAGGGAAGAATTCTTGGCACCGGAGTTGGTGGTACCCGTGAAGGACGACCGCGACAAGTTAATGACGAAGTCATTCTTCGAGAAATCGAGGAAGATCCGTCAGTCTCCGTTCGCGTCATAGCGCGACGCGTAGGAATTTCTAGATCGACGGTGCATCGAGTGCTACAACGGTGCCGATTGCACCCATATCACGTGCAACGTGTTCAAACGCTGACGTCGCGTGATTACCAGCCAAGAATAGAATTTTGCCAAAGGATGCTTAGAATGATTCGGGCGGACCCGCAGTTTTTTAACAAGATTTTATGGAGTGACGAGTCTTCATGCCGCCGAGATGGATATTTAAATTTGCATAATTTGCACAGTTGGCAGCTGATAAACCCATATTTGATGCGAGAGGACAGGAGCCAACATCAATTTAAAATAAATTTATGGGCGGGAATAATCAATGGGCAAATAATAGGGCCCTTTGAACTACCAGCTAATCTAAACGCCGAATATTATCTCCATTTTTTAAGGAATGAGTTGCCAAGGTTATTAGAAAACGTTCCAGAAGACGTACGGCAAGCAATGTGGTTGCAAAATGATGGGTGCCCCGCTCACTATGCGACGGCAGTAAGGGCGCACCTTGATGAAAGTTATCCGGACAGATGGATCGGCCGATTAGGACCAATTTTGTGGCCTCCGCGATCTCCGGATTTAAATCCCCTAGATTTTTTTTACTGGGGATGTTTAAAAGACAGGGTCTACAAGAATCCAATAACGTCGGAAGAAGAATTACGACAGCGCATCCAATCTGCTGTATCAGAAATAAACCAAAGCCGTTTTGTCCGTCGGATAAGAGCTTCCTTTATTAGGAGATGCAGACTTTGCATTCTTGTAGAGGGAAGGCAATTCGAACATTTATTGTAAAAACCAAATAAAACGATTTATTTGAACTAACTGTTTTTTTTAGTACGGCCTCCTAATTCTTTTCATACGCCTCAATAATTCAATGAACATTGCCTCTGAAATACTACAGTTACACATTTTAAAGAAAAAGTTTAAATGTACACACTTTTTTATTTTTTTTATTAACGTTGATTTGGAGCACCTCTCAGATTCATAGCAATTATCTTTGTAACGACAAGGACTAGAATGTACAACTTCATACCAATTTACCAAAAATACAAAAGCGGCGCTATCTATCCCCTTCACGCTGACTGAGGTGCAACTCCGCCACAGGTAGCGGTCCCAAATTCCGGACAGATGACGTCATCGGGTCGGAATATGCTAGCCGCTTAACTACCTGCTTCGATTACAAGCATTCAAGCATAAGCCATTACGAAAATGAAAAAATGGAATAGTACCAATTTAATTTATTTTCTGTCTTCATCACATTCATAGCAATATCTTTGTAACGATAAAGACTAGACGTAAGTTTTACACCAATTTGCAAACCTTATTAAATGTACAAGTTTTTAAAATAATGGTGGTTTTCGGTGTCATACATTTTTTTTACAGGAGAATTTTTTCAATTTTGGTCCTAACATCGTAAAGAAAAAACTTTTCAACTCAAGATTTTTTTTCTAAGGCAAATAAAACGGTATTCAAAAAAATGGTATCTTATAACATTAGTAAGCTATTCAGAAATGTTAAATAAAAATCATACCTAAAAATGTCATCATTTGCAGCGACAGCATTAAAAAAGCTTAATTCTGGAAGACAAAATCGTAAAATTCGAAAAAAAATTAATATCCTGGTTACTGTAACGGTTTTTTTTTAAATATTCAAATTAGTTGTTGGAAATTAGGTAAGCTACCTACCCGTTACGTTTGATCCATTATTTACGGGACACCCTGTATAGGGTGACTGGTAATTAGTGACCGATACTATAGCTACTATAGTATAGCACATCAGTGTACTTGTAACAACAAACAACTTTTACTATGGGACCAACGTGAAATCGCGAAAAAAAATTTGCTGTTTTGACATTTTGAACATTTGAACATTTTGACGAGTTATGCAAACATAAATGTAGGTAACAGCTGTTTTTTTTTGCGATTTCATGTTGGTCCCATAGTAAAAGTTGTTTGTTATCATGAGTGCAATCATGTGTTTAAGTATCGGTCATTAATTACCAGTATCTCTATACTCGTATCGTAATAGTTGATCGCTGGCTATTCACACCGCCTGCGAGCGAGTACTTGTTTGTCGCAGCGACAAGAGCTATCAAAGAGAGTCAGCTCAGCGATGCTCGCTTGGCGGGCAGAGCACACCCACGCTTGGTACATAAGCATACCAGCGAGCAACCGCTCGTCACCGTCGCGCATTCGCTGCTCGTTGCTCGCCAACTCATTTTTAGTTGCTAGCTCTACTCAGTTCTCGTTAATCGCCGGCGGTGGGACCGGTGCCTAACTACGAATCTAAACAATCGAGCTTGTGAAGTTACAGCTTTAGAACTTCAGCCAACTTGTTCGTTTTCACTTACGCGATAAATATGTTCGAGGTTTGTGTTTCAAGCTAGCTTTTAAACTCTATTAAATGGGTAATTTTCCGAGTTCTGCAAAATTCGACGAGTAACTACGTCACTTTAGTAACTAAATTAAACCTACATGCTCATCCAAACTTTTTCTTCTGTACCGAGAAGGTAGGTAAGTTTATTGTTTATTGTTTGAAGAAATCTGTTTTCCATAATACGCAATTTTTTACTTGTTTGTATTCCTTTAACCCCTGAGTGGAGTCTATTTAAATCACTATAAGAGTTTAAGTATTCGATCGTCTTGCAACCATTTAGCTGACCCAATATTCATAAAGCCAATAAAGAGGTTCACCCTATCGCATCTGAAAAGTAATACGATATGCAGCATTGAGTTTACAAGTAGGAATCGACTCCACACTAGACTCGAAGGGGTCGCAATTAATTCCTGATTGATTCACAAAGCTAGTTGGAATTTCACTAGTTTCCCCCCCTCCCCTGCTACCCCACTGCACACCCTTGGCCCACCTGCCTCCACGTGAGGATCAGACAAAGATACGAAGTTAACGTCAGCTCAGGTTTGTTGTACAAAATTTATAATATGAAACTTTGCTTCCGAACTGTAAAGTGTGCGGGTTTAGAATGACGATTCTGTGTCTGGTATCAAATAAATTCATTTTTCTCGTGGAGCGTATTTTGTGGTGTAGGTGTACGGGTTGTATGGTTTCCGCTATGGTGTGTTTTTTCAGGATATACTTTACCATAGAATATGGAATTTTAAATAGCATAAAAAGTTTGCTAAGGCTAAGTAGGTACTTAACAAATATTTCAGATTTGACTTTTACTAAATTCAGATTATGGCGCCCAAATGGGACATTATTACAATTTCTGCACTCTGTCTTGTAAGTATGTTAGTCACTATGTCTTAATAACATATGAAAGCAAGATAAATGGATTGATTTATCAATCCATCTTTATACTTAAAATTCGTCCCAGTGAGTCCGCACCCGGCTAAACTGACGTGATAGCAGTACAACTGCTAAGATATTCCGAGACGCAGCGAGTTCGCGGCCGCCGCTTCATTATGTACGAACTACCCCCTTTTTGCTCCTTCGGCCTTTTCTCACACCCGACGTGTATTCAACGAGTAATTATCTCGATTATTAATATGTAACGAGACGTGTAAAGAAAGTGATAAGTTTAAGATGTTGTGCTGAAGTGATTATTAATGTTTAATGAGATGAATAGGGTGGGTAGGTGTGTAAAATAATAATACTATTGGCATATTCATGTCATGTTACTTTTTACCTATTATTTATAAAGATACATCTCTTTGCTAGCAGATTAATAGGCAGTTTTTTCAGACTAGCTTTAGCTCGCGGCTTTGCCCGTGTGAATATCGGAAAATATCTAACACGAACCTACTACCAGGAAATCCTTCCTTATTCCTTGTCTACATTATAAAGGGAACCTCTGTGCAAAATTTCAGCTTTCTAGTTACATGGGTTTAGGCTGGGCGTTGTCAGTCATACAGGACTTCTCTTTTTATTTACATACTATATAGATAGATAACAGTGAAACTGGTAAGTTCCTAAGTACCTACATGGAGTCTATGTATTCATATTGGATGTGATAATGATGATATTAACAAACCAACTCACCAATAACGATCAGCTTACGCTCCAGTAATGTAATAAAACTCAACACCCACATATTCCTAAATAAGTCCCTCAGATTTCGCCTTCAAAATTCGTTAACCACTTCATAATCTAAGCTCGTAACATCATAGCGGTTTAACCCTTACACTGGTTAACTTTGCGAGCGCTTTTTCGCCCAGTCCACGAATATTTTATTAACGTAAACGCGTTAAATTAACTTCGTTACCTCGCAGGAGACGTGGCGTGGTAGCCTTTTTAACAACATTCCATTTTAATTAGGACGTACCGTATTTTTGCGGATTTTACGTTAATTATTAAGTATTTAAGAACTTATTCATTTAATAATTTCCCATAAGATTATAAATATGGGTTTTTGCAGAACAAAAGGTTTCTTGAAGAAAGAACTATCAATCTTGGGCGACGCGCGACATTGCCAAATGCACGTCGTTTATTCAGTTTTATTTTTAAAGGAAAATGGAAAGCTTTCGGTTGTAAATGTCTTAACGTTTAAAAAAGGACATTAAAAATGAGAGCTAAAATATTCACGCGACCGCTAAACAGCAAAAAGCCGACATCCGCTACGTCATTCGTGTAACACAGGTGCTTGAAAAACTCCAGTTTTGTGTAAATGAGCACGAGGGTAGTCGGTACGGCCACGCATATGGCGGGAGGAAGCGACGGGCATAAATCTGTGCGACTGTGGCGCCGCGGCCGGAACAGGAAGCGCCGGCGTCGTTTGCCGCATTGTGATATCGGCCGCCGGGCCGCGTGGACGTCTCTTTGTGAATGCCACTTTATGGAGGCTATTCGAGAGATACGCCACCACCCTGGCGTGTTCTCAAACGCTATTGTCATGCCACCTTTATGGTGATAGCTTGCTCCAATACAAGTGGGTGCTACATTTTTATGTTACTTGAGGAACTGAATAAGATACCTCGATACATTGTAGAGTTGTTTACTCTATAATGCTTATATAACGAATATTGACTGTCGGTATATATTTTCAATAGCTGTCTACCTTTAGTAGGTAAATAAATAAATAAAAAAAAACAAGCCCTATAATGTTATTGCAGTTTACCGTTTTCAAAATTAATTAACGGAACATTTTGGGAGTTTGATTCTGAAAAAGAGAAAAGAAGGTAAAAATTTCAGTAAGTATACCAGTTCATTAATATTGAGTTTAGTATAGAAAAATCTGAATCGATTAGAGGTCGAGGAACTTGTTCTTAGGATCGACCATGTCGTGGAGTTTAGCATGAAGGAAAGCTGGTGTCGTCCGTTTAATGTTACGATGAACAAATTGGAATTTGACCGCTTGCATTCGTTTAAAATCGCCAAAGTCAACGTAACTACGGTCACGTCAATTTCCAATGATTTCCGAACGAGCGTTCGGTAACTAAACGCAGATCTATACAGCGTGCGGTCTAATCGCGGAACCATTTGGAAGGCCGCATCCGTCCGCTGCCCGCAGTTATTGTGCTCGGCTGAATTTTAAAAAGGGAACAAACGTTGTGTGCTGTCCTTCCATTTGTATTTGTCTGGGAAATAATATCTGTGACTTCTGTGAAAAATTTTGCTCTCGAATTCTCTGATTGTTAGGTATTGGTTTCTACGGGAAAAGTTTTGAAAGGGGTACAGGTTGAATGAAAAAAATATTTTTTTGTAATCGTAAAAATCTTATATCATCTTAATTTCAGAGAGGAATGTATTTCTAAGCAGAGTTTCTCACGACTCTGTGGTTAAAATCAAAACATCCAGCCAACATTAAAAAGTTATCTACAATTAAAAAAATCAGTATGACTTTGCTAGCAGTTAAACAACACGTTAACGACAAACACTTATGCAAATTGAATTGTCCGGAGCACGGACATCGTCTGCGGCGCTTTTCCTACTGATCGATCCTGATAACGGTATATTTGTGGTCATCTAGCACGGTTCTTTATACACTCGTGTTTTTGTAGTTCATTGACCAAGGAGATATACCTAATAGACTCATTTTGAGAATTATTTACCTACGTACTTATATATAAGTATATGTACATATACGTATATACTCGAGGGGCTCGTGGCTAAGTAATAACAACCGCACGGGTCGATCGATCAGGTAAAGCTGCGCTTCCCGTGGTTGGTCCGAGGATGGATGACCGTATTTACATACCGAGACCCCTCCTCGCCTCGTTCGTGGATCTTTGACAGTCGTTATAGGTCGTCAGAAGCTCGAAAGTCTGACAACCAGTCTTACCAAGGGGTATCGTATTATTACCCAGTCAGTAACTGGGTTGTGGAGGTCAGATAGGCAGTCACTCCATATAAAATACTGGTATTCAGCTGCATCCAGTTAGACTGGAAGTCTACCCCAACATAGTTGGGAAAAGGCTAAGCAGATGATGTTATGTACTACTGTGTTCAGCAATAGGGATTAGTTTTTTTTTGTGAAGTTTGATGCATCAGAAATTTCAGTTTCAGTTCTTCAAAGAAAACTTCACTTGGACTAATGCAACTTTAATGCCACAATACACAAAGCATATCCAAATCCGGCTACAGTAAAACTACGAGCCGGCAAAAGATTCTGCAAACTATTTCGCAGCGTGAGTTCTCTCAATATTTATGAAGCCAACTTCTCAGCCGTCATCAATCACAAAGTTATAAATAAAACAATAAAAGGTAAAAACTTACCGCGAGGGTCGGCTACTCCACTCCCGGGCGCAATATTGGCTGAGGAAAACCCACTTATTGGAATAATATGTAGATTACAATGATATTAGAAATATTGCGAGGGACCTGTCGATACTTTATTACGTACCCGCTTCAATAACTCTTTCCGGTTTTATTAAGGGTTGTTTGATGAAATTTTGTAAACAAACAAACTGTAACTTTGGCTGTAAGTGATACTAAAAACAGCTTAGATAATTCGACAGGAAATCATCTCGCAAGGAGTGATAATTATTTTTTACAGAAGTTTGCTGTGGTGGTCTATGATAGACTTTGATACTAGTCTATGCACAGCACTGCGATTGTAAAAGCAGAATCATCAGCATAATCAGCATCATTTCAACCGAAAGACGTCCACTGCTGGACAGAGACCTCCCAAAAGTAGAATATGATGACGTTAATGAATAAATGCATTTAAAATATGTAACTAATAAACCCATAAGTCAGCCTTTAGATACGATCATTGTCATAAGTAAGAAATCTAATATCCTTTGTACACTAAACAGGGTACCATCAACAATAGTTTTCCAAATGGAGTCGGAATAAGTTATTTATGATAAATCGTATAAATCATTTTCTCTAACGCGCCTCAGTTGCGATAAAAGTGAGCGAATAAACTTGTGTGTGATTCGTAAACGTGATACTGGTGTGGCGAACTTTGCTGCCAAACTTTATGGGGAAGGAATAATGTGGCCCTGGCTTTATTTACCACGACCTGTTTCTATTTTTATGGACAATAGAGTTATGGTGCCATTAAGTATATTGACGTCATTTATAGGATTATTAGGGATGATTTCTTTTTTTTTCTAATATTCAAAGAATTTTTTATCTGTGTCGTTGCAAACTTATCATTAAAATATTCTATAACTAACTTTGTTTTTATTTAAATGCTGGAAAATTAAAAAAATAACTCGGTTATTTAACAGAACAGAAAAAGTAATTTCAGTTATACTTTTCACAAAGCTTTTTCCGGTTTTTTATACGATAAAGCAAGTTTTTTCCTCCAACAAATCACTAGAAATCCACTTAATCCCAACAAACACAGTGAAATGAAAGCGAACGTTTTTTTCTTACCTCATCTTCCTGCCTATATGCCACTTGTAATGCGTTTAATATTTCATGATATCGCCGCCAGCTCTATCTGTATCGCGCGCGCCATAAATAACGAACAAAAAGCGGCCTAGAGGGGCGGAATCAAACCTATCAATATAATATTAGACGTATATTGTTGTCTCTGGTGAGAGTGTCGAAATGAAGTTCAATTGGTGAAGTGATGTGTGACAAAGTTGGGTGTAAATAAAATATTGAAAATGTCTAGCTTAAAATGTATTAAGATGAGCTTAAGATGGAAACAAAGAAAGGGTTTTATGCATGGGAAAACACTTTATTTTCATAATAATGATAAGTATGTGAGTTGCACGTTAAGCCGTTTTTCCAGGCTGTCGTTCTTGGATCTTTGACAATCGTTAGGGGTCGTCAGAAGCCCGAATGTCTGACAATTACTCTTACCAAGGGGTTACCACTATTACCCAGTTACTGGGTTGTGGAGGTCAGATAAGCAGTCGCTCCATGTAAAATACTGGTATTCAGCTGCATCCGGTTAGACTGGAAGCCGACCCCAACATAGTTGGGAAAAGGCTAGACAGATAATGATAAAGTGAGTTGCACATTACTTTGTTACTTCAACAGTGGTGGCGAGATTCGAACTATTGTTGCTCGCCAATCCACGCATTATCCCGTTTTGATCTATTGCTTCTGTAAAAGAACTTTCATTTGCACGTATAACATGAGTTTTGAACGATAATAATTTATTTCAGAGAAGCGTTTTCCACGCAAATGTATTTACCGCTTTATTCATTGAGCGTTACCCAAAGCGTTGGTTTCCAAACCACAAAGTTGCTATAGTCGAACTACAAACAGTACTTACAATTGGCGTTGGAAATTTGAATTCAAAAGGGCTAAACGGTGAATTTATCGCGTGTTTCCGATTTAAATCGGCGAATTAACGACATTGCAGTGCGACAGGTCGCGGGGCGCCATTCGCCGGATTTATTCCAGTCGCACCGCGAAAATTATGCCGTTGCACTAATATTTACTAAGTTGGGGAAGCTTTACCTGACTGTAATTGGCTGATTTTCTAGATAGGGTTTTTCCGGAATTAGTGTTCATGATTTTTTTTTTAAATGTAGAATCAATGTGAAACACTAAATATTACTCAGGATGAGGATTGATAATTCATGAGGATTTTTTCACGAGAGAAACATAAAAGTGCTATTCATCGTCATGACGTGTGAATTTATTCAAAAATTCTGGTTCACTAAGTATTTATAATTTAGACATCAGTTACCTACATTATCAAGCAAAGTCAAGTTCTGTGTTATCGCTTATCGCACTAACACATTAGTAGTTTTGAACGGGCCCCGCCAACCGGCGACCCTTCGTAGAGCAAGTTTCATCATGTATTGTACTGAATTAAGCTGCTAATTAACTTGGGGAAATTATTAATCGCACACCAGAAAAATATTCTTACATCAAACACTTTACATCTAATAACCTACATGTATGTACACCAAATCAATGAATGCACCAGTAATTAACTAATTGAATATCAAAACTTGTACAAATAATAATCAGTATTTATGCAGAATTTTTTGTCCAAAGTCACAACAAAAATATTAATTAATTATCAAAAATACTAACTGTTCATCAAAAATAACAGATGCGCATCTATCATTATTATTGCAGTATAAGTTAACTAATTGAATATCAAAACTTGTAAATTATTAAAATTATTGGGCACCCCGAGGTTCAGTTTGGTTAGGACAGAAATAGGAGCCCCGCGCAGTGGGGCTCTGTCGACCTGATGTTAAGTCATGCAAATTTTGATGTGCAAACAGTATTTTCGATGTACGTATTCTGTTGGGAAAAATTGGTATTTTTATGTGCATTTAAATACTACCCATTTAGATTGCGTAAGAGCACTGCCATGTGCATTGATGTTTATTAACTCTGAAGGTATATTAGATAGCTACAGAGATAGAACTAGGAGATTATTTTTCAACAAGAAACAAAATCACTTGGTTTTCGACTTACATTGTCAAACAACTTTTTTTTTTAATAATTCGGCCCTTAATTTTCAGAAAATACAATTTTACGCGAACAAAAACCTGTACCTCACGTAAATTTTTACCCCTGGCATAATTTCTATAACCCCGAAAAACAAAAAAAAAGTACCATCTGTGCTTCTAACAGCGCTCATCTCGATTTACGAGCACAAATCAAACATTTAGTCGGCGGCTGTAAATCAGAATAGAACGGATTTATGGCGAAGTTTCCCAGCTTTGTGCTAAGCACGTGCCTCCGGAAAATATCGCGTAAACATGCATGTGATAAGCTACCGTAACGAACGATTGCTGCGTTTACTCGAATTTGAGGTGATACTCAATTTTGGGAACTACATAATAAAATAATAATGATAATTAAAAAAAATAATAATAATGACTATGGGATAGTGATGGACTGTTTGTTATTGATGAAGATTTGTATTGACAAATGTTAGTTAAGCTAAGCTAACTAGCTGGAAATATAACAGCTCTAGTCTCAATTAAACTACGAATCATTTTAAAATTCTGGGTAATACGTACTGGAACTCTTCGTTCACTTAAATGGTGGACAGACTATCGACGTATCGTTTCGTTGTATGACTGTGAAATAAATTTTGCCGTTCCATCAACCGAATCCCTCAATGCAGTGTGTGAGGATCACTTACCGAATTGTACTTGAACCTTCAGTTTGTAGGTCAGTGTGCAGGCACCCCTTGCTCTGTGAATTAGTTCTTTCACTGCTATGATGTAACAAAATTTTGTAACAATATTTTGATTTAAAAGAGTGTCCGTGGAGTTTTTTGCCCGTTCTTCTCCCTAGGGACCTATTACGCTTTAGAATGGGCAACTAGCTTCATCTTTCTGATTGACCGACCCCTTGACAATTCAAAAGTGCCTGTAATTGGTTTATTTGAATTAAATGCTTTGAATTTGAGTTTGTATTGTTAAACAATAGCATACCAGTTTAAACTACATTGGCCCCTAAATATCTTAGTAAGTAATGAGAAAATAAATACATTGAAAATGTCAATCATTCTGTATACCTACACGTAGTTACATTATGCTAATACAATTAGCTATTCAAACAACAGAACATCTGAGCATATCGGTTGCTACTGTTGTACTGTTTCTATACAAAAGCGTGCAGTTAATGGTTTTTTAAATATCGCCGAGCACTGTGCGGCTTCCACACGTCGGTGAACAATGGCACGAAAAAGGGGAAAATATAATTTATTTTGGAGTTAAATCTTTTGTGGAAATAATATGACATTTCTATTTGAAGTTGGCGTGTGATTTATTGGTTGCCTTGTTGCGGTCTCGCTTTTGAGCGCCGCATTCAATGGAGGTGTGTCCGCCACAGTCCGCGCGCGTTTCTGTTCAAGGATCGATGGATTGGCTGCGGTTGGACGTTTTTATATGAATTTAATTTGTAAAACACAATATTTAAACGTGAAACGAGGAACAATGTCAATTTATATTTTTACAACATAATAGAAGCAAAACATTGTGTTTATTAGTTCCACATTCCCACGTTACTAAACAATTTTTAATATTGGTTCTATTTCATCTAGAATCTATTTATGAAAAAATGTAATATGAAAAACTCTTTAACAAGCAATATGTAACAAAACAAAAACACATTCAGAAGGAGAAATGAATTTAAAATTCAACTTTAAACGAGTTATTTTCAATACAAGGCAGAGTGGGAAAAACTCGCATCGAATGGTACTGGGTACGTTAATTCAAAAAGTTTTCATTAGCGACTCTCGCGGCGGAGCGGTGAGCGTGCGCGAACATTCGCATAAAGCATCGCGAGTGAGGGAAAGAATTTAAAGTATAGTAAAGCAAATAAAACGGGAAGCGACAGTGGCGGATAAAGCCAGCGGCAACAATTGCTACATTCCAGCCTCGGAACGGTTCGAGGCTCTGTCCTGCACTCAGTGGAGCTGCCACAATCGTCACATTGAGGTAAATATAATTAGGTTTATGAATGTGGATGACATTTGATTGTTTAGTGTTTTAGGAGGAGTCGTTTTTATTGAGCAGTTTTGATACAGCAAAATTATTATAACTCATTCATGTCATCATCATCAGCATCCACAGCCCGACTTCACCCACTGCTCTCTCCCATATAGGCTTCAGTTTTCTTGTGCCAGTCCCCATGCTCCTGTGCCAGCCTTATCGAAGTATTACCCGCGATGGCAACAATGTCGTCCGCCCATCTCGCCGCCGGACGACCAACATCTCGTCTTCCATTCCTTGGACGCTACTCTGTCACAGCCTACGGCTGCGTTTCCACCAGGAATGAGCGAGGATGCGTAGCGAGGGATGTGTGTAAAACTATCAAATAAGAGCACTAGCTTAGCTCGAGCTATGAAAATAAAGCGATGTTATTCGTTAGTTTTACCCACATTCGTCGCTACGCATCCTCGCTCATTTCTGGTGGAAACGCAACCTTACTCCATCTGTCATCACTGCGCCTTGCCAGGTGTCCTGCCCAACTCTATTTGAGCTGCTATAAGTATAGACAAGATTATTAAGAAAAACATGAACGAATAGTTACTTTCGTAAACTATGTACTCCAGCTATTAATTATTGTTACACTGTAGAACAGCCAGCAGAGTTGGCAAAGCTTTGGACAACTAACTCCTAGTTTTTCTTTTGTTAAACGAGTTCAGTCGCCTCTGGAGAAATCTCGACAAAAAATTAAGCTTTGTACGATTGTTATGACGCTAATATATTACACTATTGTCCACCGAGAGGATTTTAATTCAGAAAATGAAATGCCATTTCCCTTTATGCTTCAATTGAACGAATGGACCGAGCTGTTCCAAACGAATGTTCAGCAAACATTGTTTTGACAATAAAATAAAATATTAAAATTCGGTAAACATTTCATGGTATAAGCATGGAATATAAAAACATTTTTTCTCAAAGCGACCCAAACAGTGCAAGCGGACAGTGGACGGACCGTCACTCTGCCGTGCCTAAAATTAAAGGATTCCGTCCGTCCAAAACAAATACGAGAATATTTTTATATTTTATTTTTGTTTAAAATAAAAAGCGGCGGCAAATGGTGAGTAGGACCCGCAGGTGGGAATTTAAATAATCTGACAGGGATTAAAAGGAGAAATATCAGCTTTTGACCGTCGCCACGAGTCGCCTCCGCGGGATTATCCACATTATGATATGTTGCATTTATATTTATTCCAGGTTTTATAATTTAAATGAGCATCAAGGGTGTTTAAATTCCTGGCATATTTTGATTGTTTAATTTAGCTTTACAGAGAGCTTTATTTTTACTTCAGGCTATTTTAGGAAAATGTAAAGCCATGTTATATGCCGCAATAAAATAGTTACGTCAACAAGCCTTTCAGTTGTAACCTGCATAATATTACTGAAGGGAATTAATTGCTAGCGTGCATTCAAAAGGTAAAATCTAATTGATATTTTTAGAGCGCAGTTAACATGTAATTTAACCGATGTTAATTAGTTTATAAATATACTTGCATTTATTATTGTAACAGAGAAAACGGCGCGAAGGATTCTACGTTTTCGAACTGCAAATTATAGGTGGCTAAGTCATAAGTAATTTATTCATTTGTTTAATATAGATATGTACGCTATGTTATGCCAGAGGGCGTACAAACGTTTGTAATTAATTAGGAAATCAGGCCAGCCAAGTCTCTGCCAAGTCTCTGTAACTTTATAAAATAAGCCTAAACAATAAAAAAAAAATAAAGACAACATCATAATACAAATGAATTAAATAAATAGCAACAGAAATCAATCTTATTAAAAAGAGAAAAAAAAAACAAATACAAATAAAAGAAAATGTCATTACAGTACCTACATGTTAACACACAGACTGAAAACAAATAATAAGACTACTTATGACATTATCAAAATTTATGTCAAGGACAACAATACATGTAAGCGACGAAAAAAAAAGGAAGAGGTTCTCAAGTTGACACGATTTTTTTTTTATTATGTTGACCACGCATAACTATTTTCAGAATAGCCCGATTTGATTTTTTTGTTCGAGAGAGTATACCTCAAAGTTGGTCCCATATGTATTAACATTGCTTGGGTAGTTTTTGAGATAGTTTCAATAGTACGTATTTTTAACCGACGATAAAAAAGGAGGAGGTTCTCAATTCGACACGTATGGGTTTTTTCCCCCAATTTTTATGTGAATGATGTTCTAATTTCTTTTGCAGGTGTTGGTGGTATTAGAACTTTTGTGGGTCAGGTACCACAACTACAAAGTGAAAAATAAAAACATTTTTACAAAAAAATACAACAGACTTCCAAAAACAACACTACAAAGTGAAAAATAACTTTAATTACGGAAGCCGGTGGCAAAAAACGAAAATACATTTAACCAGACACCGACTTCCGAAATTAAAGTTGTTTTTCACTTTGTATTGTTGTTTTTGGAAGTCGGTTGTATTTTTTTCTGAAACAGTTTTTATTAGCATGTCAACATCCTGTCATTAGATTTTTGCCTGTTCGTGGATATAAATTGACTCCACATCCACCACACAAATCACAAACCTTTAAGCCAATTCATTGTCCAATCAACATTTTAATGGAAACAGTATTAAGCCCAAGATCTTCTGTCGAGTGTAGACCTTTCGCAAACCAATGCATAAATTGCGAATGCCACTGAGGTTAGTACCACGGGGATGTAGCTAAACGTCAAGTTGATTAATCACCATTTCCCCTATGTTATTAACATGGTAATAGTCCGCGGATCGCTTTCTTAGCGATACTTAATGATACGGGATTTGCGGGATGATTGCGCGTTACAGACAGACACGGGTTAGCTTACGCTTATCTTTTTCGTACAGATGAGGTGGAATTACACTGAGTCACTCGGTTTGGTTTTACCCGAGTAAGCACCTTAACAATGTCTGCGGTTACTAGAATAAGTATCCCCATTTAAGGTTTACGGCGATATCTTGGTAGGTAGGCAGGTATGAAAAGGAAGCCTCCAAATAAAAATTAATTCTACACCTCTGCATCTTCGTTTACAGTAGCTGAAGTACTCGTATATTCCAAATTGTCAGTATGACAATACGACTATGTTTTAGTCGATGTATTAACTAGGATTTTACATTTTTAAACTTGAATTCAATAAAGTAGGCATGAATGTTTCAATTCTTCTTGAGGCAATGAGAACAAAGCTATTGCTACTTACATATTACGATTGTTATAGTAAATTAAACTGTCTACACAAGACTCTAATTGTAGCGCAACATCAACTACCCGCGTCATCCACCGCTCGCTAAAAGGTCCTCGACGAGCTAAAATATTTGTTCACCTATCCCGTCCCGAAGGACTGTTGTTTCTATGAATAAAATAACAATTATAAGTGATCCTCGTCCCTAGCGCGCGTGCTTAATTCCGCTTGAAACAATATTCATCTGGCGATTTACGTTACTGACACACTGCTTGCTTGTTTGTGGCACTGAACATGTTAGGCATAGGTTCAATCACCTTACTGTTGCACCATTGCTTGACCACTTTATGGTAACAAAAAAAAAAAAACAAATACTTAAAAAAACAAAAAGTACTGCAAAAACACAAACTGAAAAGAGAGAAAAAAACAAGCATTATAATATAATCTATAGAATTTTGGTATCGCAGCCGGGATCAAACAAAAGTTACACCATATTTCAGGTTATTGGTTTGTCCCGCCTGCAATACCAAAATTCTATATTTATTCTAATTTTATTTTATTTCAAGCTTTTCAGTTTTATTAATATAAAATATATTTGGTATTGACTCATTGCTAGCTTTTATTTGATAAAAATTGTTACAATTTATTTTAAAAAAATCCTTCCCCTCCTTTTTTTTTTGTATTTCTAGATGCAATATATAAATATTATATAACCTATGTCACTCCCACAATTAAGACGAATCTAACGACACTTCTTAAGTTAAAATCCATCAAGCCATTTGGCTACAGGAGGTCATAATGGAACAGCCATACATACCCACATACATACGTGCGCGCGAAAAACATTACCCTCCTTCTGGGCTAGTGGGTAAAAAGAGGTCAAGCAAAGGTGCAATGGCAAGGTGATTTGTTTCTGACCTACTTAGGTCTGCTTCCAGTCTCACTTCATGTGACTAAATCTAGGTTTAACCAAAGACTGTTTGCATTTTTTGATGATACATATAATCCGCTCAAAAGCTTAATACTTATTAACTACAATTTAATCCAACTTAGAGAGAAAATAAAGAATGCTGTGATGAGATTATTATGAGGAATTTTAGATAAGATTGCATTTGTTAGATGTGATTATGTACTTATTACTCATCTAACAAATGCAATCTTACTTACGACCTGATCCCACCATCGCTTTTTTACTACCGGACTACCAGACGTTCTGCAGGGTACCATCCATACTTGGTTAATATCCCGACCAGTCGTACTCAGCGCTTTTCTTCCACATTTACAAAGTGTGGCAGTCTCTGTCAGCGTCTGTGTTCCCTTGTGAACAGACATCTTCTGGGCACGCTTGTTCCATCATCAACCACATCCATCGCTTTCCATCAGGCGTGATTGAAGTCAAGGGCAGGCCCAGTGAGCAATGAAAAAAAAAGTTAAGTATTTATTTTATAAATATCTCACATGGGCATCAAAGTTTGCAACTGACTAATGCCGGGGCCACTTTAAACAGAATGTGTCGTTGATTATCGCGTTGAAGGGCGTAAGGGCGTTGTAGCCACCACTTACCGCGATAATTTGACCGATTCTTGACCGAATTTAACTACCGCGATGTTTATGGCGTTTATAGGCCGAAAACTGACGCGTGGCGTGGGTTGATGTTAATGTGGCTCCAGCATAATACAGTCCATCATTTCAATGCTTTCATTATGCGGCCGTGTGTCCCTCTATCTATGGGGATGTGTGAAGTTTGTTCTGTTCGTCATTCCTCCCATTATTTGGTGTGGGATTGCGACTCGTTGCCCAAATTTAGTTTTGATGACACCCACCACCGTAAGTAGCGTTGTCCTAACAGTTGGTGGAGGCTCCAAATTAGTTTTCGTTTTATCTATATTTATGTTCATGAAATAATAGCGCAGCTGTTATAATTTGCATGAAGGAAAGGCAAAATAATAAACTTTATTGGATATTTCACTAGCTTTATGAAATTGGCCAGTCATTTGGCCTAGCTCGTTAATATAATTATGTCAATCTATGTAGAAATAATTTTGAAATGTTATCTCGTGGAATCTCTTCTAACATACTCGTAACTCCATATTAGATGCTTTCTATCAAAGTCCATCGTTCAAAGTCTACCCATTTTATCTATACATCTTAATATATACTAATAAATCTATACAAATCAATAAAATCAAAGTGTCTGTTTGTAATGTAAAACAAAAAACAGCTTTTTACTATTTAGTAACACGCTGTTTTTTTGGCATATAATAATACACAGACAGACAAAAAATTTAAAAATATATTAAATTTTTTTTGACTGTGTCTGCCTGTTTGTTCCGGCTTATCTCCGAAACGACTGGACCGATTTTGACGAAACTCTCACTGGCAGATAGCTGATGTTATAGGGAGTAACTGAATCTACTTTTATCTTAGAATAATAATTAGGGTTCCGCGCAAAAAAAGTAAAACCCATGAAATTGTGAATAAAATGCGATTCAAATAGGGACGTATTGACAATCACTCGAGCGAAGCCGCGGGCAACAGCTAGTTATTAATAAACTAAAAGACGACCTATAAAACAATTACGTTACTCATGATGATCAGTAATAGCCATAATAGCGATAAAAATAACCGCGCGACGTAAAAGATATCGTAAAACGATGGTTGTAAAGTTGTTTTTACTTAAAGTTCCCTTTATGGGGGAATAACCGTAAAGAGCGAAGTTTGTCGAACGATAGGCGATATCTGTCGAACGTTACCCATCTGCGTTTATCTGTGGGGTTAACTGCCAATCAGGCGGTCGTGCCGCCGGGTAAGCGCTAAAATGTGGTCGACCGCGCGCTAAACCAGAATAGCAAACAAACGTTTATAAAATGTTCCAAATATTGCCGGTTCGATGATAGTTTGATGTGGATGCAAGATGGGAAGTTTGTTATGGAGGGAGATGGTGAAAAATTGTAATAATGGGAGCACTACCACTAAGATTTCAAAAATAGAAGCTCTATGTTACTTCTGAAACGTTATTTAGAAAGAGCTAATAAATATAACTTACCTCAACAGTTACTCCTAAACGTTAAAAATTTATATGACTCCAGTGTGGTAAACATTGGCGTCAATAAAGTTCAAACTTTTAGAATATGAATTATTATATATGTCGATCTGCATGAAACCCATTTTCTTAAGCTCTTTATTACCAAATTATCGATTATGATACCTCCGTGTTTGTTACCTACCAACAAAACAATGAAGACACGACCACAGCACACGATCATCGTCATCAAAATCCGTGCAAACACGCAACCTTATTCAATTCGCACATTCCATCTCGACCATCGATAAGAACGCCATCAAAGGCTCCAATTCTTTTTTCCCGTCAGTCTCCCCTCGCAAATGATCGAGCCGCTTATTATTTGGCGTGTGCGCAAACATTTAGCGCCCTTATCGCGGCTATTAAAGATACGGCTTCATTACCGCGAAGGTTGCGGTATTTTTGGTACTCTTGGTACCGCGAACCTATTGTACCGATTGTGCGGTACTTTTCTTTTTATGCACTTGTTTTTCCTTGTTTGTGTTTTGTTTATGTTTAGTGTTTAATTATGGTGTGATGATTGTGTTTTTGGTAAGGTGTTTAATGCGGTGGAATGGTGGAGAAATGTTGCTTGAAGAATGTAGGATTTACATAAGAAAAGCTTTTGGTACTTTAATTAAGAAATGGAAATGAATACTGCTTGGTATGTGAATTTTTATGAAGTTATTCTAAACGTAATACTACCTGACAGAATTTGACTAATTACAAAAGGATATTTGCATTAAAATATAATCTTTATATATATCTATATTCTAAATTATATATCAAAATTTTACTAAACGAAACAATTTGACGACGCAGTATACGTATTTATACGATTCTGTACATGGAACACAACGTTTTATTTCATTATTTATTGTTAAACGGGAGTTTTACGTCATTTTTACGTCCCCATACTCCCATTTAGATAAAACAGCTGACTCTCGTTTCCTAAACGACAGCCGACGGCGCCCAAATGCTAATGTTCCTACTTACAAAGGCTACAACGCATTAATTTTAACGTTATTTGTAAACAAGTTAAATGTCTGCATGAAAAAAATTACATTTTTATCCCATTTCACTTCGATACAGAATTTTATATTCAGGCTTTTAAATGACGAATTAAAATAGTCTTTATAGACAAAAGATATTGTTGATTAGTCAAGGAAGTGATTTAAAGTCTAAGCACCAGTTCTGTTTTTCAATTTATCTACGTTACAAGAGTTTCTTTTAGGCAGAGAATTGCAGATTAGGAGTTGGGACTCTACTACAAAACCCAATCAGCCAGCCTTTTCCCAACTATGTTAGAGCCGGCTTCCAGTCTAACTGATGCAGCTGAATACCAGTATTTTACATGGAGCGACTGCCTATCTGACCTCCACAACCCACTTACTGGGTACACGATACCGCTTGGTAAGACTGTCAGACTTTCGGGCTTCTGACGAACCGTAACGGCTGTCAAAGATCCATGAATGACAGCTGGGACCAATGGCTGAACGTGTTTTCCGAGGCACGAAGAGGTCTCGGTATGTAAAGATGGTTGCCCATCCACGGACCGATCGTGGCAAGCGTAGCTTAAGATGATCGATTGACCCATGCGGCTGTTATTACTTAGCCACGAGCCCCTCCTCTACTACAAAACTAAGAACAGAAATTCTCCTTCTATTCGGACAAACATTATGATACTCATAATCATTTTCGACAAGCGTGCAGAAAATGTCACCTCTAACCAACTTCACAGCGATATGTATATTCATAGGCTTTATACGGCATGTAAATAACATGTGACGTCATCCGCGGGTCGAGGGAAATGAAGTGGAATCTTTCAGATAACGCACACAATTACACCCACTGTGTTGACACACGCACACACACAGATACACAGCTCATGTAGGGTTGAGTTTACACAATGTAATGTAGGTGACATCGATAATTTGGTATAATGGGGTGTAAGTGCTAAATTGAATGTTCATACGAGATATGAGTTCATTTGTAATGATTGAAATGACGTGACCTACAAGTTATTTAGGTGTTCATTAATGGATGTTGTAGGATAACAGGAGGAGGTAACTTTCCATTCGCATATTGTGGATAAAAAATGTCAAAAATCTGTTCTTAAAGGTGATGCAATCACATCACACTAATATTATAAAGGTGAAAGTTTGTGTGTGTGTGTATCTTTGTTACTTCTTCGCGCTCAAACGGCTGGACCGATTTGGATGAAATTTGGTATATAGATAGCAAAAAAGATAGGTAAAAAGTAGCCTATGTGTTTAAATCCAGGTTTTAATCCAGGGTATAAGCATACCCTGGATTAACACATAGGCTACTTTTTATCCTGGTCTACGCGGGTGGAACCGCGGGGCGCAGCTAGTAAGTTATAAATTCTCTTGTTACATTGTTTCGGACATTATATTACAGAGGTGAAGGTGACACGTTACAAGGATCATTTCGTTGTCCGTCCGTCAGTCTGTCTGTCAAGAACCTTTTTGTCAGGAACGCGCGGAGGTATCAAGTTGAAATTATTATCAAATACGTAGGTCTACGGTCCCTTAGAACTTAAAAAAAAATCAAGCTTCTAAGTCAACGCACAAAAAAATACGGCCATTCATGCGACATATTTTATACTAAAGTCAAAACATATAGCGTAAATACATATTATAATTCTAGGTCAACGGGAAGTCGTTGACCTAGAATCATGAAATTTGGTAAGAAGCAAGGTCTCATAGCACAAGTAAAGAAAAAATTCCGAAAATAGTTAACTTGTAGTTTTTTTCCGAGAGTTAATCGTGACTTATAACGATGTATGGAATTTTTTCAACTATAAAGTTAAGTTTGGTCTTGGAATAAATTCATCCCAACTACGGAACCCTTCATTGTGTGTGATCCGATACGCACTTGGCTGATTTTTAGATATCATATCGACTATACATATAGAAAAGCTTGTGAGATTAAACATATACGTTTATACATACATGGTTGTACGATTGTATAGTTGTATCATAAGGTCCGGATATCGTCGAACCCATTTAGAAACAGTTCACAAGTGATGTCTTCATTTACGGCGAGTAGGGTAGCTTCAAACATTTTCCTGTTCGCACAATTGAGCGCCAAAGGAAGTGGTGGGAGATAACGCCCAGTGGCTCTCAATGGCTCCCAACGGGTAACCACGTTGTTTTCCACTCGTGTACACATGTGGACCACTGTACCGTCATTAAGGGTAAGCTCAATTATTTTATGGGTAATATTGCGGTATTATGTAAAGAGTAAAATGCCCGTTTTTACTGAAATTGAGCTGACTCTGCGAAATATCCTTACCTCGTACATGCAAAATATACAGGAATAATTTTCTGATATCAATTGCGTGCTACGACAACGTAGTCGCGTAGCTGTGTCTGCGTTGGCTACGCCGTAGTGACTAAGCAATACGCTACGGCGTAGTATATTTCAACCCTTCGAAATTGAATGAAATTATTTATTCTGTGAATTGGATATTGAAGTCAATTTTTCACGTCATGTATGACTAAAAAAACCGGCCAAGTACCTACGTGTCGGACCACGCACAATGTAGGGTTCCGTAGTTAAACAGAATTTATCCTAAAAACAAATTTAACATTGTAATCCCAAAAAAAAAAAAAATTTTGTGATAAAATTACAAATTAACAATTTTTGGACTATTTTCTTTACTTGTGCTGGGAGACCTTGCTTCTCGCCAAATTTCATGATTCAGGTCAACGGGAAGTACCTACTCTATAGGTTTTGATTTACTTGCGGGTATCAAAATATGTCGCATAAATGCCCGTATTTTTTTTATTGCGTTGACTTAGAAGCTTGATTTTTTTTTTGCTTTAAGGGCCCGTATACTTACGTATTTGATATTAATTTCAACTTGATACCTCCACGCGATCCTGAGAAAAAGGGTTTTGACAGACTGACATACTTGAAAATATTTTTTTATGTGATAGAATTACAAATTAACAATTTTCGGACGTTTTCCATTACTTGTGTTGTAAGACCTTGCTTTTTGCCAAATTTCATGATTCTAGGTCAATGGGAAGTACCCTAAAGGTTTTGATTTACTTGCGGGTATAAAAATATATTGCATAAATGGCCGTATCTTTTATTGCGTTGACTTAGATGCTTGATTTTTTTAGAATTCTAAGGGACCATAGACCTACGTATTTGATATTAATTTCAACTTGATACCTCCACGCGTTTCTGAAAAAAAGCTAACAAATTAATGTTTTATAATAGGGTGAATTTCAACAAGAGATTTTTATGTATCATTTCGGTGGGATTTTTTTATTTCAATGCAATCTATATATTTTTAGTGACAAATAATACTTTAGTCTATTTTATAACATTGTGCGTGAGTGGACATCAAATATTATCAAAACTTACATAAATATTTAAGGATAAAGTTTTAAGAGTCCACTGAAATTAAAAGTGTCCACCGAAATGATAAAAATTACCACCGAAATGATAAATCCACCGAAATGATACAGCTAAGAACAACCGTGCCCCCAGCCAGGGTTCCGTACTTTGTTAGGTTTGATTTCCACAAATTTTAGATAAACACTGAGACAGGACAGTACACAGTTTTTTTAATATCATCATTAATATACAGATATTACAGTTAGTATTATTACATATATCATTCTTTGAGGTTACAATAAAGGTAAGTGACTTATATTGAAGGTAAACCCTCGAAATAATTATTTTGTTGACAATTAGTAGGTATAATAATCTACACTGTGGTGACCCACACACTCATCACATTTTCGTTGAGCCGAACAAATGTGTATCTAAAGTATAGTAAACATGTACTAACTACATAGATATATGTATATATTATATATCTTAAGCACAAATATTACACAACAAATACACCTAAATAATCTAATCGACACTCTAGGTAAAAGTAGGTACATTACAAAACTATGACTTTGTATTTGACACCAGGATCTCTAAAACTTTATGTTTTTATCATTTCGGAGATACTTTTAATTCCGGTGGACTGTAATTGGTATAACAGTCCACCGAATCCACTGAAATGATAACACTGAGATGATAAAATAGAGGTTAGTTCTACATTTAACTCCGAAAAAAAATTATTTAAAAAATATGAACACTACTCAAACAAAACAGTACTTACTGCGAATTTAATACACAATTTTGAAACAAATTAAACAAATCTAGCACGAGTTATAACAGCCACCGAAATGAAACTATTTTTGTCCCCATATTACTGAAATGATAAACTTACTTTTTTGGCGGGAAACCGCAAGACGTTGGGACCGGTGCGTTCGCGCCGAGAGCTTAAGCCGGACTGATCCGGAGTGAGAAAAGGTGAAAGGGGCGTAACAACGCAATGTTGATGTGGCTATTCTACTAAAACTTACTGTCCTCTGAAATGATAACTTTTTTCCAGACAAAAGTTGACTGCCTGTCAAATCCATGAGAAAGAAGATAAACAAACAAAAATTGTTTTATTTGATCGAATATATTATAATTTAATGATAACAAAATCAATTTAAATCCATATTACGAATGTATTTGCAGGAGAAGGTATGTTATGAGCGGAATTGGGTTCAGGACAGGTCACCGTGATGATAAAATAACACTTTGTAATTTTTTTTTTGGGTATATTAGAGGGTAAATACCAATGATTTTTTTTGCCAAGGTAGAGAAATACTTACGTTGTTGAGAAAAAATATATAAAATTAATAATCAGCACATTGCACTACCGTTCTCAGGTTTGCCGTGTATTTTTTTGCTTGGGCAATTCACCCAATAGTCAAGTTAACGTTTTACTTTGTCAGTTACGGTTTTAAGATTAGTAGCAAAAACGTACATATAAATGTCTATAAAACGCGAAAAGGGCCCAAATCACACGACATTAATATTGTTTAGTAGTTACGTAGAAGTCAGCCAATGACTGTTGAACGTTACATACAAGTTAAATAAAAGTACAAAGACCGACTTTTCAGTCTACTCATTGTGATGACACCCTTATGTGACCGCTTAAGTCACATTGCAGTTATAATGACGTTGTACAATACAACTCAACGACAACCGTTTTGATTCGCGTTTTTGATATTGTGCGTTTATGAAAGAATAAGAAAAAAAAAAGTAAATGAAGTTAATTTCCATGATTACAAAATATCTATACTGTATCTACATTACTTAAATTAGTGTGATATAATTAAATACTAGTTATGATAGGTAATCTTTCAGGGAACTTTAGTTTTATGGCAATGTATTAGGGGTTAAAGTATGAAATTGCCGATTTGTACTGAAAAATTGAAGTTCCTTTTTTTTAATTTAACATATTTATTTAATCAAAATAATTACCATTATTATCTATACGTTGCTGCCATCAAAAGGAAGAAAGGAAAGAAGGTCATATAAGCCTTTGCGATAGAACTCTCGTGATCTAGATTCGACAAACTGTGTGAAAGCATTTTGTACTGCCTCCTGAGAAGAAAACTTTTTATCACGTAGAAAATTGTCCAAATCACGAAAAAAATGGTAGTCCGTTGGAGCAAGGTCTGGCGAAATCGGAGGGTGTCGAATGGTTTCTAATTGCAGTTCCTGTAGAGTTAAAACGGTTTCTCGTGTTGTATGAGGTCTCGCGTTATCAATCAATCTGCCTAGCCTTTTCCCAACTATGTTGGGGTCGGCTTCCAGTCTATCCGGATGCAGCTGAATACCAGTATTTTACATGGAGCGACTGCCTATTTCACCTCCACAACCCATTAACTGGGTAATACGATACCCCTTCGTAAGACTGATTGTCAGACTTTCGGGCTTCTGACGACCCGTAACGACTGTCAAAGATCCACGAATGACAGCCGGGACCAATGGCTTAACGTGCTTTCTGAGGCACGGAGGAGTCTCGGTATGTAAAGATGGTCACCCATCCACGGACCATCCCCGGCAAGCGTAGCTTAACCTGATGGATCGACCCGTGCGGCTGTTATTACGAGGTCTCGCGTTATCATGGAGCAATAATGGTGAAGATCGATTCATGAGTCGGGGCTGTTTCACTGCTAGTTTTGCTATCATTGTTCGGAGTTTAGCACACTAGACATCTGCCGTTATTGCTTCACCAGATCGGAGAAAGCTATAGTGAATAACACCATGCTGAGACCACCAAACAGTTACCGTTACCTTTTTATTGGTAAGCTTAGCTTTAGGACACTGTTGCGGCGTAAGACCTGGGGTCAGCCATTGCATTTTTCGCTTACGGTTATCGTAAAGAATCCACTTTTCATCACATGTCACAATTCGATCCAATATTCCTTCATTTCTGTATCGATTCCACAAAGGCAACACAAGTTTCAACACGCGTAGGACTGTCGAAGATCGACGAATGACAGTCGGGACCAACGGCTTGATGTGCCGTCCGAGGCACGGAAGGGTCTTGGTATGTAAAGATAGTCACCCATCCACGGACCAACCACGGCAAGCGTAGCTTAACCTGATCGATCGACCCGTTGCACAAGCCCCTGACTGTATGTTATTATTTGGTTAGACACACTATTAGCAGCTAATTAGCTCATGCGCGTGTATCAAATAACTAAGTTCGTGTAATTTAATAAAATTTAGTAGAGATAAATAAATAAATAAATATGTTTGGACATATCACACAACGCCATCTAGCCCCAAGCTAAGCAACCTAATGCATGTGTTATGGTAACGAGATGGCTGATAAACTACTTATATACATTTTTTTTTTTTTGTAAATACATACATATTATAGATAGAAAAACACCCAGACTCGGAACAAATACTTGTAGGTCGTACAAATATTTGTTCCGTGCGGGAATCGAACCCGCGACATGCTGCGCAGCAGTCAATCGCTCAACCACTGCGCCAACCGTGTCGTCAAAAGATGAACCATTCTAAAAATGACCGCCCCTCCACAAAACGTGATTATTTAAATGTGTGAGAGGAAATACTTATTGCAACACTTTACTTGTGTGGGTGCGGTAACTTTACTGTCAACATGAACTTGTCGCCGCACTTAGGTCAACTAATCTTGCGATCAGTCCAGGTAACAACATTGTACACCACACACTTTGTATGGAATGACACGTTCGCTCTGTTGCGAGTTCGTCTCATTTATACACTAGTTGGCCGACAAATCCGACTGTTTCACGTTTGGGCAAGTTGCCTGTACCGTTTGCATTAAAAAATCTGTGTTATTGTGTATATTTTTATGTATGTTAGTCTGTAAGGTATTTATTTACTTTAGTTGTGGACCGTACTCGCCTGTGACTGAGCAACAATGACAATTACCAATTATGTGTACCTATTGCGTCTATGCACTTCTTTGCATGTGAGCGTTACCGCTGTGAGGGGCGTTCATTTTTTGAATTAATTAATTTTTAGATTTAAATAGAATTTTTAGAACGGTTTATCTACTACCTGTGTAAAATCTAATAATAATTTCCTAATTATAGCCTTACATCAAATAAATATTTTTCATAATAACGAATAATATTGTCCTCCAAATATATAATATGTTTATCCACCCACAAATCAGCAGAGAGATTCGATCCATCACTCATTACCGCTTTCCTTCACCACAGCTATTATTTCTTCGGACATTTCCTCAGATATGGCCTTAAGCCTTATATTAACACGGAATCTTTTAATAAGTATGTTTCTACTTACTCTAGAATTTTTAAGAATACTTGTAAGGCAGCTAAAGCTTTATACATTAGCAACAAGGTTAAATCAGCAGAGAATAAAATTAAGACAGTTTGGAAAATTATCAATAATGAAACTAATAGGATCAAAAAGCATAATTTTGATTACACACTGGAGACGTCATGTGGTCTCATTTGCGATAGCAAAGAAGTTGCTCAAGAATTTGTAAATTTCTTTACCAGTATCCCACTTAAAACTACTGAAATATTAAACTCCTCGCCCTCACTTTCTTTTAATTTAGTAAAGGCGAACGTTTCGGCCTGCCCGATTGAATTTAACTTTAAGCACATTAACCCCATAACAGTAATAAAAGCTTTTAAGCAAATTAAGATCAAACCGACCGAAGATCTTTGGGGAATGTCTATTAAAGTCTGTACCTCCATAATTGAGACTATAGCGCCTTACTTAGCCTTAATATTTAATTTGTGTGTGGATCAGGGAGTTTTCCCGGATTTAATGAAATACAGTAAGGTAATACCACTTTTTAAATCCGGGGACAGTAAGGACACAAATAATTATAGACCCGTATCCGTGTTGCCAGTTTTCAGCAAGGTTTTTGAAAAAGTAATGCTTAATCAAATGCTCAATCATTTTAACACGAATAAAATACTTCACGATCAACAGTTTGGTTTCACCAAAGGACGTTGTACGACCGACGCCGGTGTAACCTTATTAAAACACATTTTTAACGCGTGGGAAGAGGCCCAAGACGCCATAGGAATTTTTTGTGACCTCTCCAAGGCATTTGATTGCGTTGATCACGAAACCCTACTCTTGAAACTTGAGCATTACGGACTTGGAAAACTTGCGCTCAGTTTAGTAAAATCTTATTTAAATGATAGACAACAGCAAGTTCAAATAAATGGTATCACTTCACTTGGTTTAAATGTAAAAATGGGTGTTCCACAAGGCTCAATATTGGGTCCTTTCCTCTTTTTAGTGTATATTAATGATTTACTCCATTTATTAAAAAATCAACCACAAATGGTGTTATTTGCTGACGATACTTCCTTGATTTTTAAGGTAGGTAGACGTGATACAAATTTTGACGAAGTTAATAACGCCCTACTGCAGGTCCAAAATTGGTTCACTGCTAATAATTTAGTATTAAATGGAAAAAAAACTAAGTGCATTAGATTTTCTTTACCAAATGTAAAAAGTAGTGATTGTGAGATAGTATTGAATCAAGAGAAACTAGAATTCGTCGATAAAACCGTTTTCTTGGGGATCACGCTCGACTCTAGGCTACAATGGGGTCCTCATTTAACATCACTTGCAGGACGGCTAAGTTCAGCAGCATATGCTGTCAGAAAAATCCGTCAATTTACTGATGTAGATACTGCGCGGCTAGTCTATTTTAGTTACTTTCATAGTATCATGTCTTACGGTATTTTACTTTGGGGACGGGCTGCAGACATCGAGTCAATTTTTATTCTGCAGAAAAGAGCCATTAGAGCCATATATAATCTCCGCAAGCGCGATTCTCTAAGGGAACTGTTTAAGGAAATTAACATCATGACGGTACCTTGTCAATATATCTACGAAAATATCATGTACGTAAGGAAAAATTTACATCTTTTTAGTAAAAGAGGTGAAAGGCATAATTATAGTACTAGAAAAAGGGACCTATTAGCTCAACCAGGTTTCAGACTAGCTAAAGTAGACACGTCGTTCATGGGATACTGTTTAAAATGTTACAATAAAATACCTCCACACATACTTCAGCTCAATGAGACTAAATTCAAAACTTGTATAAAACGCACACTATGCAGGCAGGCATATTATAAGTTTGGGGATTACATAACCGATAAAAATGCTTGGCTCAATGCTGGTCCTGCTCCACAACCACAACTAATTAATTAACATTTGAAGATACTGTTGGAGATGCTGAAGATTGTAAGACTATCATTGCATTGTATAGACTCAATCTCCTTTGTATTATTTAATTGCATAGCACATGTGTGAGTACTATGTACATACTCTAAAGCTACCATTTACTGGGTACGTCTTTGTTTGACTTGAATGTGCCCTGGCGACTGAGAGTGTGTGACGCTCACACTAATGTCTCGCTGATGGTGGCGCGTGTTGGATCATTTAGCCAATCCATGCGTCAGGTTCGTGAATAAGCGCTGTCAGTGAAGGCTGGGCATACCTTAGCGGTCAGGGTTTATTTTAATTTAATTTAAATATTTGAATTGTTTTTTTTTTAAGGACGCTTTTAACGTTCTGCATCGTTCTCACATATGAAATTTCAACATGAATGATGTAACCATTATTTTGTAACCATATCTTGATTTAAAAGAGTGTCCGTGGAGTTTCTTGCCCGTTCTTCTCCATAGGTACCTACTATGCTTTGGAATGGGCGCCTAGCTTCATCTTTCTGACTGACCGACCCCTTGACAATTCAAAAGTGCCTGTAATTGGTTTAATTGAAATAAATGCTTTGAGTTTGAGTTTGAGTTTGATAAGCTTCATGCCGTACAAATGTTCCACTATCAATCTTTTTGACGCCACTTTTGTGAAAGGATATCGTTAATAAATGATTGGATGGGTGATGTTTTTCTCGACTGAATAAAAGTGTGTGTGACCCTAGTGATATATAAAAATAACACTTAATAAGTATTTTTTACAAAGTTGCCTCCATAGCAACATACCTACCTACATTCGATTTATATCGTATGTGAAATGTTATAATGTCTGTTTATTTGTATTGTGCTTGTTTGGTGAATATTTTTTTTTTTTTAACATTTATTTCGTATGTATTTCGTATATCGATCGTAAATGTACGTAGCGGACTGAATATTAACCTTGTAACGGACCGCAACTGCCATAATGCTGTAATGTAATATTTATATTTTTTGTTCCAATTCCTGTCACTAAGCAGCGGTCCATATGCCCATGAAATATTTGCGATGTACCTAATATTCTGTACCGTGCTAGGTATGCAGAATAATAATAATTATTCTTTAAATATTTAAAAGAATTTATATTAGCTATATAAATTCTATTGAATATTTAGACATCTCCGTAATCTTTATTATCAGCAAACAAAAAGTATCTAGACAAAAGAAATAAAAATTTATCTCAAGCAAAACACCCCATAAAAGTGAATGTCTCGAGAACTTTATAAACGCGATAACGACTAAAGTTGTTCCGAGCTTTGTTTCTCCGCTTACATAAACATGACCAGACAACCAAGACCTGCCATGGTCCAAACTATGTTCGAAAACTCTCGAAGAAAAACGAAATTGGATGAAGTGTCAGAGGTCTTGGTAGCGTGGTCGCTGCTCGCCTAGATACGGTGAAGCTATGAAAAAAGAGGATTTCAAGGAGTGTCCGTCTTAAGCTCCGCCCACGCCACGGCACGCCCACAAAGATCCTCTTTAGAAAGGAGCAGAGTGAGACATTTCTTCAGTTTCAGTATAATATAAATGAAGCTGTGAGCGAGCTTCGTATACCGGCTGATATCTCTGTGTGCGGACACTTAATATAAGCACACATACGTACACTATTTACACAGACACATACACACACACACACTAGGATTTATATTTAGAAAGTTTTCAGTGTGATAACGTTCAAGTATTTGTTGAACACACACTTATGAAGCGGCTCATTTACCGGACTATGTACGTATAGAAGTAAATTAGAGATAGCGTGGGAGGGAGGTAAATGAGGCTCGCGATCAATAAATGTGACCTCCAGAGAAGTATTTTCGTGGAATAGATATGTGTGCCTTGATCATATAGATAGGTACCTATAGATGTATTTAGTTTACATGGTTTTATATACCCACCTAATTTATTGCATTGGGATATTTAAACTAATGTTAAATGTAGAGCTTCTCATAATAAGACGTGCTTGAATTAGTTACTTATTTAGATTTTCCTAATAGCAGACCGATCCTATAAGAGTATCTTTGAGGATGCTGCGGTTTTAAAATCACAAAACCGAAAAAAATATTTTATAAAAATTTTGACAATATCTTCGAAACTGCGTATAATTGTCCTGCCCTCATCCCATTTTATTTGGGTCGGCGCAACATATCTTTTTCTTCCATATTTTTCTATTAGTCGTCATCTCGGTAGTCACTCCAATTCCATATCATCATTCACACAGTTCATCCATCGTTTCTTTGGTTTTCCCCTACTCGTATAGCCATCCACATTTATGCTAAATACTTTCCTTTATTTCGTCATCTTTGGACAGAACCTTACTGGCTTCAACATCTCAGTCCGTATCGATCCAGTTATACATTCATATCTCGGCATAATAATTCACAATAGTTGAACAACAACTAAACAAACACTGATACTTCGATTTGCTTTTTATTTTTATTATTGCTGAACATTCAATCTCTATTAATATAGACCAAGTTTCCAGAGCCGCCCGACGTTACTTATTTCCCGATGAACAAAGTGTATGGGATACAGTACTGTTAGTATGTAAGTACTTTGAACGTACGCATACTTGCTAGCTTGGGCCGACGGCCAATTTTCAAATATTAGGTAAGTACTAAAGTTACGTCGAAATATTACTCACTTTTGTTACAGTCTGAATACGGATTTTTGTGTATGTTTTACAGAATATTGTTAATAATTAATAATCAATATTGTCAGACATATCTCGTCGGCGGTTTATTCCGCCAGACGCTTTAAAGGTCGCAAAAAATGACGTCATCTTACTTATAGTTAGTCTTAATTTCTTTATATTGATACTCGGGGAACTATTTCAATACTATTTGTAAGCAGCCAGATCAATCGTAGCGGTGAAACATCCAATCTGCCTAGCCTTTTCCCAACTATGTTGGGGTCGGCTTCCAGTCTATCCGGTTAGACTGCAGCTGAATACCAGTATTTTGCATGGAACGACTGCCTATCTGACCTCCACAACCCATTAACTGGGTAATACACAGGGACCGAAACCGGTACGATCATTACCGGTATTTTTCGGTTACAACCTTTATTTTTTTTACAGGTATTTTCAAAGGTTACCTTAATTCTTAAATACTGAATAGGTACAACCTGTATTAATACCGGTTACCGAAATAAAAATTACCTCTATCTTAGGTACACGTGCCGTCGGCATACCGAGTTAATTTCTATGATGAGGGAAAAAGATAAACAAATGGTATTTTACCAATTTACAATGTAGGTACTTAATATTATCTTACTTACCATTGTTCATTTACTATTTTTTATTTCAAGCTTCAACTCAAATACCTACTCCGCAAAAAGGCGCACTAAAAACACGTAAACAGTACTGGTAGGTACAGCACGCATGACGGTCTCCCTGCTAATGTACCGGCATTGCGATATTCTGTTTCTTTCTCGTAATCAAGGTCATTTTTAGGTAACCGGTATTAAAACGGTAACATGTTTCTTCTTCTTGGGTTACTCAGATAGCGGTTACCTTAACCGTAGAGGTAACCAAAATTCTTCGATATCTGTACCGTAATTCATAAAGGTTTTCGGTCCCTGGTAATACGATACCCCTTGGTAAGACTGGTTGTCAGACTTTCGGGCTTCTGACGACTCGTAACGACTGTCAAAGATCCACGAATGACAGCCGGGACCAACGGCTTAACGTGCTTTCCGAGGCACGGAGCAGTCTCGGTATGTAAAGATAGTCACCCATCCACGGACCGACCCTGGCAAGCGTAGCTTAACCTAATGGTTCGACCCGTGCGGCTGTTATTACTTAGCCATGAGCTCCGAGCGGTCAAACATCCCCCAGACACAATTAATTGTGTCTGTCAAACATGAGAGAGTTCATACAGGATGTGTAATCTACATAAGCAGTTAAAATATTTTCTAGTTTTCGACAAAGATACAGAGCCCGAAACTTCTTATCTTTTGTATTTAGCACATCTTGCTACTTCTGTTTAAAATACAGAGTGGCGATTAGGTTATCACATTAATTGAAACCACGCATTCAGTACAAGATTCTGGACCCTCCTGAGTTTAAATTATTCGTCATTTATTTAAAAAAAAAATCACCAGTTTCCTACAATACCTTTGCGGTCAAAATGTATGGAACAGCTGATTTTTTTTTATTAACCGTCATATAATTTCAACTCAAGGGTGTCCAGAATCATGTACTGAACATGTGATGTCTTAATCACCACTCTGTATATCTTAAGTACTATAATAATAATATAATAATTAATATATCTTACACAGTTGTCAATTACAGGCTAGCATTCTCAGAAATAAGTATAATAACACATCTTCTATATACTTATTATAAAATAAAGTCGCTTTTTGTGTCTGTCTGTGTGGCCGCGTTGTTCTTCTAAACTACGCAACGGATTTTGATGTTGTTTTCAATATCATTTAGAGAACTTATTCCGGAAGGTTTTATGTATAATGCATTAAAATGTAACTTTTATATAATATAGAAACCTTCATGTTTTTTCAAGTCTTAAAAACCGTGCGAAGCAGGAGCGGCTCACTAGTAAATATTAAAACCAACTAGGTAATTAGGTACTACATGCTGTAGAATGAATTTTAACTTGATTTATTTGGTCCGCGCAGTTAGCGTTTGCAGGAACAAGCCTCTTTTTCAAATATCGAAATCTAAACAAACATCCGCTTGTCATAATCCTGAAAAAGTAAAAAAATAAGCAGAGCAAACGTCACGGTATCCGGAAACGGATCCTCGTTTAATTTTTAATTCGGTCGGCAGGCGACGCGGCGCTGTCGTCGCCGTCTTCCTGCCCGTCGCTTCCGGTTGTGAGCACTTTTTTTAAAGGTTGTATTTCCGTTTTGGTACAGAAGCCTATGTTACGCGGAATTGGACATGATTCGGACGAAACGGTTTTGATTTTTCAATTGTTTTTGCAGATTCAAAAGTTAGACTAGTTCAGAGAATATTTTGTAGGATTTTGTTGGTAGGTAAGTAAATCTGTCGTTACTCAATAACATATATATGGCTAGCACGAATTTCTTGTTGAAGTGCAGGGTAGAAACTGATGAACACTGGATGAAAAACGAACTACCATACGAACTTGTAAAAGCCCCAGGTAGGACATAAGTTAAAAAAAGTAAGTTAAAAAACAAAAACACGACTACTGAAAAATCACGCTCTAAAAAAGTATGAAACAAGAAAATATTCTCATCTAAAATTTAAAAAAGACAGACAAATTAAAAATCCGGAGAACATGACGTGTGACTCCGTGTTCCAGATAAGAATATTTTCTTGTTTCAATTTAATGTGACGTAACATAGCCTTTAATCAGCGGAAGATCAAGACGCTTCCAACGATATGTCGTTTTGTCAAATTATGATAAGTGGTTTAGAAGTTATGAGGGAACATATGAACATACATACCGGTCAAAATCATAACACTCCTTATTGCTTCGCCGTAATCGGGTAAAAATATGCGTTAAAAATATTTAATACACGTGTGTATTTTCACCCGTAGTTATAAACCGCTTCCACAGCACTGAGTTCGCTGTACATCCAGCATTTTAAATGACTGAAGGCCTTTTGCGATTATTTTCCGCCAACCGGCGTTTTTTCTCAACGGATGAAAAATCCGCATCTGCAGGATATTATCATTAATTATGAATCAGGAGGTTTCACAGTCAACGCTCTGACGTTTATAAATTGTATGAGACAACTTTTGGTCGTCAGGAGACAGGAAGCTATTTTTAATTTATTTATGAATAGATTTCGGTTCATTATGGATGTTTGTTTACCCATTTTGGTTATTATAACATTGTTTTGGTAAAGTTATAGAAACTGGAAATATTGTGGTGTTCGGCAATACAAACCTATTTCAACTCAACAACCTTCTTTCTTTGTTTTTATTATCTACTAGTGACCCGCCCGCAAAACATCGTGATAACTTAATTATAATATTAAAATTTCCGGAATACTTTTTTTTAAATTATGGTGAAAACTGCATTAAAATCCGTTGCGTAGGTAGTTTAGAAGAACATCTCGGTCACACAGACACGAAAACCGACTGTAATTTATAAAACTAACTGCGGTTCGCGTTTTCACCTGCATATGGCTCGTTCCCGTGGGAATATGGGGATAAAAAGTATCCTATGTCCTAACCTATGCTGTACCCATGTACCAAATTTCATCCAAACCCGTTTTAGCGTGAAAGCGTAATAAACAAATAAACTCACCTTCGTATTTATAATATTAGGTAGGATTTGAATGTTACTTATAGATTTTAGAAACGTAACTAATTTGTTCACTGAACTGACATTGTTTTTATTCTGTGTATTTTATTTTGTAGTATTTAGTATTTGTATTATTTTATTTTATTTTGTGGAGGAGCTCGTGGCTAAGTAATAACAGCCGCACGGGTCGATCCATCGGGTTAAGCTACGCTTGCCGGGGTTGGTCCGTCGATGGGTGACCATCTTTACATACCGAGACTCCTCCGTGCCTCGGAAAGCACGTTAAGCCGTTGCTCCCGGCTGTCATTCGTGGATCTTTGACAATCGTTACGGGTCAGAAGCCCGAAAGTCTGACAATCAGTCTTACCAAGGGGTATCGTATTACCCAGTTAATGGGTTGTGGAGGTCAGATAGGCAGTCGCTCCATGTAAAATAATGGTATTCAGCTGCATCCGGTTAGACTGGAAGCCGACCCCAACATAGTTGGGAAAAGGCTAGGCCGATTGATTGTATTTTATTTTGTAGGCACCTTCACATTCGCACCTCTATTATACTCAACCCTAAGATCCTCGCGACACTACAAATCAATACCCAAAACATATCTAAAGCTGCCCTCAAGCGATGGATCTCTTTTCGGGCACGTAAATCAAAGCGGCAAAGACAAGGGCCGGCTAATGTCCGCCAAGGGTCAGTTGGTGGGCGGAGGATGGATGGCCCCGTTCTCTGCGGCCGCGGGATGGATGGGATGGCCCCCGAGACCTGCACACCTGGCTGCGCGCAGTAAATCTTCAGGTAACCTGATGTAATTAAAGGTGTGGGTAATTGTTGTGGTGAATGTTTGGGGAATTATGTTGTTAAAGCGGTTGTTATTAGTTACACATAATATGTTGTGAATCTTAGAATTTGCCGGTGGAAAACAACAAAACGCATCTTTATTATCATTTTATTATAACTTAATTTTCAGTGACACTAAACTTCTATAAATATATTAAATTAGCTTCTGCTCTCGAATTCGTTTGCGTGAACTTTCTTGTGCCCCCGGCCCACCCCGTCGCATTGCATCGCCTGCTCGCGCTATTACTTCGGTTTTGCTTAGAGCTCTTTTTGACTTTTTTTTCTTTTCACTCGGCTCTTCAGGGTCCTAGCGTGATGTTAGATAGTCTAAAGCTTTATTCAAGAGTTAGGCTATCAAATGCAAAAAGATTTTTTTTTAAATCCGACTGGTGGTTCTAGAGAACATACAAACAAACAAAAAAACAATCTCTTCAGCTTTGTGAGCGCGTTGTTATTCTAAACTACGTAAATAATGGACAATGATGCGGTTTTCACCATCATTTAGATAAATTATTCCGGAAGGGATGTTTCGTCAAGTCGCAAAACTCGTGCAAAGCAGGGGCGGGGGGGCACTATTTTACTTATATGAGCCAAGCAAGGTATCTCACAAAGTATAATTAAGATCGTAAATTACTTTTATCTAAACTTAACAAGAATCCCTTTTAAGGTACAAAAGTTAAATTTTAATAACATTCCTGTCTAATTAAATCAAAATCTAAACACCTTACAACAATATACGAGTAGCACTTGAGCTTGACATTCTATGTTACAGAGACCTCACACAAAGGTAACCCGAGATCCCACATTCCTTCGTACTTAAGTTTCAGATTGTCATCCTGGAGTAGCGTGTTGTCAAGTGGAAGCCATGATGTATGTATGCCGCGGTCCCCCGGGCACTGTGAGCTCGTCCCGGGAAGGATCCTCGCGATTTATACCCCGGATTGCGCTGTCCACTTCAAACAAACACGCCGTTAAATTGTAATATGAGGTAAACTAGAATTTGTAGAGAAATGAAGAAACGAATTTTCTTTTAGATATAGAGTTTCATCAAATGAAAACTTAGACGTTTTTGTGGTGTTTTATTTTCTTATGTAAAATGACAAAGTTGTATGAAATTAAAACAATGTTTTATCTACTTACAAGAATTGCCAAAGTTAGATCCAAAAAGATTCTAGAACCAAAAAAATGGTAGATATTTTAAGACAAAAAAGTAGTTCTTCTGATTCTTGAATTCTCACTCCCCACTTTCCCACTTTACATGAAAGAGTCTCTAGTCCCATAGCACTGGTGTAAGATGATATTTACTTAATGAAATGAAACCTCTGAATGCAGAAAACATATTTTTGTTCACTTCTTCAATATACCTACTTACACCATTCATTCAATCATATCTTTGTCAATAACTCAAGGAAAACTGCAAACAAACACCCTTAGAGCCTAATCATTTATATCGTGATGTCCGTCATTACTCGCACAGTGCGCACGCGGCACTAAACTTGTGAACAAATAAATCGCGCCAACACTTGCGTCTTCCCATCGATATGATTAATAGGCGCTCGTGAACTATCTGCCTTACCCTTATGAATTAAGATGTTATTGGTGTAGTCTGTGAATGTTGGGTAATGAAAGGAAAGTAATTAATACTGGAGCATATTTATGTAATGCGTCTGTTTGAGTAGGTATCTCTTCCTTTCGTTGTTTTCATTATAAACAAATCTAGACACTGGAAAAAATTGTTTAATTACTTATCTAAATGGTATTTGATTACCAACAAGACTACGGTTATTAATGGATCAAGTGGTGACTATTTGAGACCCTTCCAAGACTCAATGTGAGACGATTCGAATGCCTATAAAAAAGTTATTAGTTTACAGTTTTGCTTATGCACTAATAATGTGCTATATGCGACACATAGAATCAAGTAATACCAATAACTTAAATCGCATAATTAACTTAATGACGACCACATCATGGCTGACCAATAGTCCGTAGCGTTCCGGTTGCTGGCGCCCAACGTGGGACCCAAACATAGTGTTGCCAGCATCGACATTATCGCCCACCAACACCTATAAATAAATATGGCGGCAAAAATGGCGCCGGTTTATCAGCCACCGGAAGTGGACACTGGGGACCGGAAGCCCAGTAATAAATGTTATTAGATAGCCCCTGGGCTTAGTTGGGCTCGGATTATGTGCGTTTTTTTCATACTTCTTTCGTCCACCGGTTTTTGTTAATGTGTCTGGGCTTGAAAATAAATTGCTCCTGACAATTTTAGGCGGGTTTGTTTGGTGTGGTTTTAATAAGGGGACTTAATTTTAACGTGTGTTTAGACTGACTTTTATCACAGATTTAAGGGGGACCCGCAGTAGTAGCTGGGAAATTTTAATTTTCTTACGTGTTTTGCAATTTGCAGGTCAGTTTCAGGTAGTATCTTCATCAAAATATGATTTTGGACTATAAAAATATGTATTTACATAGGTATAACCATAAGAATCATCAATACATATCTCTAAGTTAGCTTTGTTCTCTTTAAGTTTGATGTCGGAAATCATGACATTTTGGAACAAATCTAACTTAGAAAGATGTATTCATGATTCTTAAGGTTAAAATTATGTAAACACATATTTGTTATTTTGAGAGCAGTGGTGATGAAATAATTTACACAAAGTAAAGCGCCTGTCTGGGTTCGAAGCTACGACCTACAACTTGTAAGTCGCGACCGTTACCACTGGGCCACCACTGCTCTCAAAACGGTGAAGGAAAACATCGTGAGGAAACCGGCATGTCCTAGAATAAAAAATTCGAAGACTTGTGACATCTGCCAACCCGCACTGGGCCCGCGTGGTGGATTACGGCCCACTCCCTCTCACAGAGAGGAGGCCTGTGTCCCAGCAGTGGGAACGTTGTAGACTGATTATGATTATGTATATTTGTTATAGTCGCGGATCATACTTTTATCAACATACAACCTGATACTGAGCTGGAAATTGCAAAAAACGGAAGCAAATTTGAATATCGCGGGCTACTACTGCGCAATCACCTTAACAAAACAAACATAAGATTACCAACGACAGTTAAGATGTAGGTTTCGTTACTCAGTTCACAGCTTACCACAAACTTTTTAAAACCCCTTTAATTACAATCATTAACACACCATTATCGGAAAAACTTATAGATAATCATAATAACTCAACAAACGTTAATTATCAATAATAATCCCCAATACATCACACACAGTGAGCAAAATGAAAAAAAGCCGGCGCAAAAAGTTCACATACAAATAGTGGATGTTTGCTCAATACTTCTGGCTGTCAAAAGCACCGGCAAACGATGCGTCGGTTATTTACCTATGACGTGCAGGCAACTACAAATTGGCAGATGCTACTGTTGTAAGCCTATTTTTTTACAAACCTTTCCCCTCTATTACTACGACATAAGGTTCCATTTTGACTGGCTGTATTTGGTTTGCACTGGATCAGGTCAAACGCTCGATTTGATTCTACCATGCTCGAGTTGTACAGTTGCTTACACGGTGTTTTATGTAATTTTGTGTCTAAATTTGAGTTTTGTGTGATTATTATGAGTTTGAATCTTCCAAATCAAATTAGTAAACCATTGTACAATCAATTACAGATAAAAAAAAACGTTCATTGTTCTTTGGGTACTACTCGGATCCAACATCATCGCGGACCGTCATAACATTGTCTATACCTAGAGGTAAAAATCAAAATGTCCGACCCGTGACACATCATTTAGCCTTTTAATGGAAGAGCACGTTCAGTCAATATTAAAACATTATCATTTCCCAATAAATTGATATTTAATACACTATCAATAGTCTAAAGTGCTACATAAAATATCGTTTAACATCGGTTTTCCTACGGACAGGGAGGAGGCATCGCAGTTTGAGCCCGATAGCCGATAGTGTCAATACTGGCAAGCCTCCAGCTATGAACTACTGGTTATAGGCTATTTACATATGAACTCAAGCGATAGCGAGCCAACATGAATAAAATATTGAACTACTATTAGAGGCGGTCGGATATAGTGGAGTATGGTGGTACTTGTAGCTTAAACTATAAGTCCTTGTAGGTAAACATCTGCTGGATGTTTACTATTCCGAGGATAAAACAGTTAAAACAGAATTGGTAGTAGTGGCTATATATATTTAGAAGAATTCCATTAGGACGGTGCGCTGTTACAAATGGGTAGTCAAATCATTACTTTTTTACACAAAAGTATGTTTATTAAATAAAATGCTTTGCACTCTTAAAATGTTTTTTGCCCGAATTGTTGATAGATGTGCATGGTACGATTCTGAACTATAAATATAATTTTAGATAGGTACAGTTTCTCGATAAATGTACCGAACTGAAAAATTTTTATTTCGGTACATTTATTGAGAACCTATCCAAGATTATATTTATAGGTCAGAATCGTACCATGCACATCTATCAACAATTCGGGCAAAAAAACATTTTAAGAATGTAAAACATACTCGTAAACATACTTTTGTGTAAAAAGTAATGATTTGACTACCCATTTGTAATATTCTAGCTATTCGACTCGTCGCCGTCTAACTGACAGATCAAAAATATCTCCTTTCACAGTCTCCTTTGTTTTCCATCAAAGTTTGTCTCGTAATCTAAACCTTTAACCCATGAAGGTTGCATGCTAAACCACATAATATTAAAATCTGAACAGTACCTACTGTCTTGAGGATTTCCAAAAATATAATTTGTTACAAGTGGGATATTTTGTAACAAACTAGGTTCATCGTGGGTTATCAAGATTTGTCGATCATCTAAAATAATGATCTGTCCAAGTTTGTAGACATGACACTATTTCCCTGGGGCAAAAAAACAGGTTGACCAAAATCAAAAATTCACACTTCAGTTGGCAAGACCCTAAGCTCGTTACGTTGGCCACTAATTACACCCACATTTCTGTAGCTTAAAATTTCAAATTGCAACCCTCTCGTGTCCTCTGTCCCTCTCCGACACGCTTAAAACAATACCAACTGTGGCGAACGAAGGCTTGTGTGTGCGGGTGCGTGTGTGTGAGTGGGTAAACACCGGTTTAAGCCTAACTGGCCTTAATGAATCGTAATGGCCCCTATAATTCGCGGCGTAACTAACTGGCCATGTGGGGACGCCTCCGCCCCCCGCGAACGCTCCTCCGCTGGTCTCCCCGGTATTTGGAAGCGAGCCATATCGCGACTATGACAACGGCGATTCTTTTTTTAAATTTTCAGGCCGGCCGCGTTTGGCGCTACAATTTGCGGTTCGTGCTTAGATTGCAACGTCAAAATATAGTCGCATGGTAAATATGATGTGATTTTTAGTTAACACTTGTGTTCAACCGTTAGTTTATTTATCGTAACTCTGTTTTTCGACCGTTTAGAAAATATAAGTAAACATTCCGCTGCTATTTTGTTTTTGAAAAGCAAATAACAAGTATTTTAAAATAGTTTGAATAAATATCATGCTTGAAAAATATTTGGTGGCCATATTTATAAATACAATCCGTATTTACACGTGTTATGTTTTATTTATCAGGTCATATTTAGGTATCGTGGCTAAGTAATAACAGCCGCACGGGTCGATCCATCAGGTTAAGCTACGCTTGCCGGGGTCGGTCCGTGAATGGGTGACCATTTTTACATACCGAGACTCCTCCGTGCCTCGGAAAGCACGTTAAGCCGTTGGTCCCGGCTGTCATTCGTGGATCCTTGACAATCGTTACGGGTCGTCAGAAGCCCGTAAGTTCTGACAACCAGTCTTACCAAGGGATATCGTATTACCCAGTTAATGGGTTGTGGAGGTCAGATAGGCCGTCGCTCCATGTAAAATACTGGTATTCAGCTGCATCCGGTTAGACTGGAAGCCGACCCCAACATAGTTCGGAAAATACTAGGCAGATTGATTGATTTAGGTATATTTCTGACATTTGCCACGGTATAAAAACCAGCATAACTGAACGTTTTAAAGAGTTACAAACGTAAAGTGCAACATCCTGCTCCCCAACTTTAAACTAAAGCCCGAAGGAGCTCGTTATTCCTTCTGTAATTTATTTAATTGCTCTGTGGCGGTAATTATTCATGAAATTACGGCAATTACGTCTCTGGAAACAATTATTTATTGTGCAAACTTGAGTCTTAACTCACATTTTATTCCATAATGCATCATCAGATAACCGGGTGGACGGAACAGTATCGTTACATTGAAATAGCTACAATTTGTTACTTTGTAACTAAATTGTCTTGCTTTTCTGTTTACTCATTTCTATAATTACCTACACTTGGTTTGTTTTGAGATTTGAAATGGTGATACAAATGTGTCGCTTATTGAGCCATCCTGGTGAAAAAGTTCAGAATATTACTTAAAATTGGTTTGCACTTTTAATTATTAGACTACATTTTAAGTACAATTTAACTACGAGTACCTTGTTGTGACTTATGTTATGAGTCACAGTGTCACTTTGTTTCTTTATAATAAAACTAGCTGCGCCCCGCGGTGTTACCCGCGGTTTATGAGATACACTAAAACGTGTATTATTTAATCGGTGAGAAAAGTATTCACAAAAAAATTGCTCATCCCACGGGAACACTACATTTTTTCAGGATGTAAAGTAGCCTATGTGTGCTATGTGTATACAGGATGTCAGCTACTTCCACATCAAATTTTATCAAAATCGGTCGAGCCGTTTGAGTTTGAAGGAGTAACAAATATATTTGAATTCCTCGCTCATCCCACGGGGGCACTACATTCTTTTCGGGATAAAAAGTAGCCTATGTGTTAATCCAGGGTATAAGCTGTCTACATACCGGATTTCATTCAAATCGGTCCAGCCGTTTGAGCGTGAAGAAGTAACAAACATACACACACACACACTCACACATACACAACCACTCACAAACTTTCGCCTTTATAATATTATATTAAGTGTGATGGTGTGATTAATTATTTTTGTTTTTTTGTTTTCAAACTTTTATTATTGCGATTTTAGTTCAGTTGGTGATCTTCCTGTGCTAGTCACAATAAATACTTTTTCTTTGTTTCTCTATTTTTTCGGAATAAAAAGTAGCCTATCTGTTTATCCAGAGTGTCAGCTACTTCCACACCAAATTTCATCAAAATCGGTCGAGGCGTTTGATTTTGAAAGAGTAGCAAATATATTTGAATTTCTTGCTCATCCCACGGGAGCACTATATTTTTCCGGGATAAAAAGTAGCCTATGTGTTAATCCAGGTTATAAGCTGTGTACATACCGAATTTCATCCAAATCGGTACAGCCGTTTGAGCGTGAAGAAGTAACAAACATACACACACACACACACACTCACAAACTTTCGCCTTTATAATATTAGTGTGTCACAATAAATACTTTTTCTTTCTTTCTCTATTTTTTGGGATAAAAAGTAGCCTATCTGTTTATCCAGAGTGTCAGCTACTTCCACACCAAATTTCATTAAAATCGGTCGAGGCGTTTGAGTTTGAAAGAGTAGCAAATATATTTGAATTTCTTGCTCATCCCACGGGAGCACTACATTTTTCCGGGATAAAAAGTAACCTATGTGTTAATCCAGGTTATAAGCTGTGTACATACCGAATTTCATCCAAATCGGTACAGCCGTTTGAGCGTGAAGAAGTAACAAACATACACACACACACACACACTCACAAACTTTCGCCTTTATAATATTAGTGTGATGTGAAGTGTGATGTGATAGTGTGATTATTTATTTTTGTTTTTTTGTTTTCAAACTTTTATTATTATGTTTTTTGTTTAGTTGGTGATCTTCCTGTGCTAGTCACAATAAATACTTTTTCTTTCTTTCTCTATTTTTTCGGGATAAAAAGTAGCCTATGTGTTTATCCAGAGTGTCAGCTACTTTCACACTAAATTTCATTAAAATCGGTCGAGGCGTTTGAGTTTGAAAGAGTAGCAAATATATTTGAATTTCTTGCTCATCCCACGGGAGCACTACATTTTTCCGGGATAAAAAGTAGCCCATGTGTTAATCCAGGTTATAAGCTGTGTACATACCGAATTTCATCCAAATCGGTACAGCCGTTTGAGCGTGAAGAAGTAACAAACATACACACACACACACACACTCACAAACTTTCGCCTTTATAATATTAGTGTGATGTGAAGTGTGATGTGATAGTGTGATTATTTATTTTTGTTTTTTTGTTTTCAAACTTTTATTATTATGTTTTTTGTTTAGTTGGTGATCTTCCTGTGCTAGTCACAATAAATACTTTTTCTTTCTTTCTCTATTTTTTCGGGATAAAAAGTAGCCTATGTGTTTATCCAGAGTGTCAGCTACTTTCACACTAAATTTCATTAAAATCGGTCGAGGCGTTTGAGTTTGAAAGAGTAGCAAATATATTTGAATTTCTTGCTCATCCCACGGGAGCACTACATTTTTCCGGGATAAAAAGTAGCCCATGTGTTAATCCAGGTTATAAGCTGTGTACATACCGAATTTCATCCAAATCGGTACAGCCGTTTGAGCGTGAAGAAGTAACAAACATACACACACACACACACACACTCACAAACTTTCGCCTTTATAATATTAGTGTGATTGGTGTGTGTATTTATTTTTTGTAATATATTATTACCTTACATAACATAGGTATAGTCAGCCGATAATGTTCCCACTGCTGGGACACAGGCCTCCTTTCTTCGAAAGGGAGTGGGCTGTTATCTACCACGCGGGCCCAGTGCGGGTTGGTAGATGTCACATGTCTTCGAATTTTTGGTTCTAGGACATGCCGCTTCCTCACTGTTTTGAGAGCAGTAATGATGAAATTATTTACAAAAAGTAAGGCACACACAGTAAAGAACCCACACTCGTAAGCTATCTATAGTTAGCTCGTTGCATTTTTAGGGTTCCGTACCCAAAGGGTAAAACGGGACCCTATTACTATGACTCCGCTGTCCGTCTGTCCGTATGTCACCAGGCTGTATGTCATGAACCGTGATAGTTAGACAGTTGAAATTTTCACAGATGATGGATTTCTGTTTCGCTATAACAACAAATACTAAAAAACAGGCTCCCATACAGAAAACGTGATTTTTTGCCGTATTTAGGTATAGATAATGGTACGGAACCCTTCGTGCGCGAGTCCGACTCGCACTTGACTGGTTTTTTGTGTGCACTAAATAAATGATGTAGCTAGAGATAAACTACTCTAAAAATGAACGCCCCTCCACAAAATGTGATTATTTAAATGCGTGAGAGGAAATACTTATTGCAACACTTTACTTGTGTGGGTGCGGCGACTTTACTGTCAACATGCACTCGTCGCCGCACTTAGAGGTCAACTAATCGTGCGATCAGTCTAGGTACGAGTATTGTACGACGGGGAACGTGCGCTTTGTATGGAACAACACGTTTGCTTTGTAGCGCTTTCGTGTCTTTTATACATTAGTTCGCCGACAAATCTGGCAATTCACATAAAAAAAAATCTGTGTTACCTACTGTGTATATTTTTATTATATTAGTCTGTAAGGTATTTATTTACTTTAGTTGTTGACCGTACTCGCCGGTGACTGAGCAACCAATGACAAGGACCAAATATGTGTACCTATTGCATGTTGCACACCTTCTTTGCATGTGAGCGTAACCGCTGTGGAGGGGCGTTCATTTTTAAAATGGTTTATCTCTATCTATCTATCTACATGTTCATTATATACTTACACGAAGCACTTTATATAACTCCAAAATTAAATTACTTTTTATGTTATGACTCCTAGGTAATAAGTAGGTTAATATGAGACTGCAAGTGTGTCCTGCAGAAGCTGCTGCAGCAAATGAACATACGGAAAAATTAAACCACAAACCGCTACTTAATTCAAGAAAATTAGTGCTCCGTTCCTGAAAACAGAACATTACATTTTCATCTGTAAACCCCAGAAAATCACGTAGAGCAGAGTACAACTGCGATCATTTCCCTAATACCACCCGAGTCGAGTCCGCCTAGACAAATTGTTATCAAAACGAAGGAAAACAACGTGGAGTTAGATTCGGCGTGGTTCGACAGCGTCCATCCTGCATATTAATCACAGGACGGCGCCATCTGCCGGCGGTCGCCACTCTTACCGGACCTCACCTAAATTAAAATATTCTGCATTTCGCTACGACAAACATGCAACATTTGGTGCTAATCGTCGTGGAGGATTCTTGGGTTGCGTCTCATTTTCGGGTGTAATTTGTAAACGTATAGTTTGTATTTGTCTGTACATTATTTGTGTTTATTTATAGTTTAATGCAAATATTACATTTTTAAATAATATGACGCAAATAACATTTCAGTTAAATATAACGTAGTTTTTTTCTGAATCTGCTCTTTGACCTAAATCACGCCTGATGGAAAGCGATGGATGAGGTCTATAATAGAACGAGCGTACCCAGAAGGTGCGAGTAGATAAGTTACTACGTACTAGATAACTTCATACGTAACTTGAGATTGGGCACCTAATCTACGAGTATGTACAGACGCCAGCACATTAGATTTTCATCTTTACCGCTAGTGCATTAGGTTTAAGGTTGATTGGGAAAAATTGACAGTTTCGGGTGGCTTGACTTGCTAGTGTCTGTACCTTATCTAACCAAACCTAACCTAATCCAACCAAGGATAAAAAATGACCACGGGAATACTTATGTATACTCGTGCTTATTTTTTATCCTTGGTTTTAGTGTTACCTTGTAATAGCTGCAATTCATACGTAGGTGAGTTCAATTACAAACACATAAACCTGCCAAACAAATCGATGATATATTGAAGCAAACAAGAGGCGATCACAATAAAAGGCGACACAAGCACGCCTGGCCACATTGTTCAAACAACGCTACAAATGAATAGTTAGGTAACCCGTCCTACGTGATAAATTCATTTTTGGGAAGGTTTAATTTGTTTGCAGCCGCCGCTATTTCGAATACGCCATTTCTCATTGAACAGATTACGGAGATTACGAATTCATTAGGGACGCTATATCTTTTGTTCATGGCGTTGGGACGCGGCTAATTGATATTTTGGGCACACATGTAGTTCGTTGCCGTAATAATTGGTTCAGCAATTAATTTTCGAAAGAGTCGCCGCACCTTTGAGCTGAGTTTTGTATGGATGCGTGGAAATCCTGTGGGGTTTCATAAAATAAAAGTTGTCGCAATGTTTGTGGTAGTATAAATTTTATCATTAATTTACTTTTTATTTTTTCTGTACATTGCCTCGGCACGGATAATCTCTTAACATACCCAATACTAGGGGACAACCCATACAATACCATAATACCTATACAATACAGTCAATAAGCTAATAGACACATAGTTCGGTAGGGATGTCCTGACGTCGGATCCGGTTGGATTCCGACCGTGTTCGGGACAGCGCACACCACAGCAGGAGAGCCGCGGTAGCGCGGACAGGAATTAATTGCGGCGTCTGAGGTGTCCCGTAATTATCGTGCCTGTGGACGTGCCGCCGATATCCGCGGGGATGCGTGCGGTTGGCTTAGAAATATTTTGTGTTTCTGTTATTGGGATGTTTGGGTAATTGCTTTTAGACCCCAAATATCGGGTGACAGTGGTCTGCCAAAATACGCGATTTAACGAGTGAGTTTTAAATAATAAACATATATTATCCACCAACCCGCACTGGGCCCGCGTGCTGGATTACGTACGGCCCACTCTCTCTCGCAGAGAGGACACCTGTGTCCCAGCAGTGGGGACGTTATAGGCTTAATAAACTAGAAATATTGTGATAGCCATGTTTATTTGTTTTTGGTCTTGAAGATAGCAAGGAGCGCATGAACACATTACACTGGGTGGAAAAACAAAAGACGTATTGAACTAGGATGGTTGATGGTTCGCTATAAATTATGTCCCAGAATCAACGCACAACCCCTTAAGGGGTCATTGTACTCATCATTATGAACAACTTTTACTGTGGGACCAAATCTGAAATCAGGAAAAAAAACAGCTGTACCCTACATTTTGACGAGTTATGCGAACATAGGATTTTTTTTCACGTTTTCAGATTTGGTCCCATAGTAAAAGTTGTTCATAATGATGAGTACAATGCCCCCTTAAGAGGTTGTGTTTTACAGTGGTGCTTGGTATCTTTATAACTGAATACTTATTTTGTTTCCAAACTGGTAGTTTTTTCAATTTCAATTTTCCATTAATACCTGCAAAACCATAATTATAATACCTACATAACATAAAATTACATCATTTCAAAGTTAGGACGTAGATTAGCTACAAAATGCGCTGAGGCATACGGAAGCGCCACGCGGTAAAGACAGGGGTCGCATCGCTCGGCACGGGCATCGAACCGCAACCAACCTGCGCTCGACGCCGACTGAATTAATTGCTCAACCCACGTCGCACTTCGCTCACTTCAAATTTCCTTGGAGAAAATTTTACTGTTGATATTGTAATTAGGGTTGAATTAAGAAATTTAAGCAGGATGATTTATGATTTTGGGATCATATTTGATTAATTATGTGTTTTTAAATGTCCTTTCTTCTGTTTCAAATACTTATTAATAAGTTTGTTCAGATGTATAAAATAATGCGCTTTTATTCGTTTAGTTTTCTATTGCCTATACCTTATTTGATGAAGCTATTTCAATCAACAAAACAGTCGTAATTTCACGTTATTTTTATATTTTTTAGTACCTATTAAGTATGTAAAGTTTATTCAAAATACCGTATTTGGAAAAAGAACAATAAAATGATAAGAAAGACCATATGTCCACCGCCACCGTCAACGGGACATCAACGAAAAACGAGATTATTCGAATTGAACGTGACGTCCAGGTGACGGCAATTGTTTTCACCGCTACCGAACTCGGTGGCAGCGGTTCTATATATTACGAGTATATGATAGATAGACTAAATAAAAGCCGGGCGAATGGCACTAGTGCGACGGCGTGTGTGGACAAGATCTAACGTTTTTTGTATTGCCGGCACATCGACCCGAGTTCTAGCGGTCGCGCCGAACTGCTCAAAAATTCGGGGACTGGAGTTCCAGCGGTCGGGTGATGGACGTGCGGTGGATACGCGCCCATAGTAAATGCATGTATCGCTACTGCGGCGCCGTCATCTCGTTCTCGTTGACGTCCTGTTGACGGTGGTGATGGACAAACGGCCTAAGTCGTGCCTTGCTTGTTACAATAAAAGGATGAACACCATGATATAATATATGAACAAGCAGATATGAAGGTATAGTCGCACACACAAATAGTCTGCAAGCACGCACACATTTTCTTAACGAGCTTTACTGTTATCTTTAACCGTAATCCCTTCACGTCGATATTAATACACAATCTGAATAATTCTACACCTTTACCTGAATACCTAATTGAGGTCTCAGCCGATCAGTATTCGTCGCTTGTGCGTTCTTACCGGGAAGATAAGCCCGGGATCCCGTCGCCTGAATCCCGCGATACTTGTGACTAATCGCCGGGATTCACCTCGCGCCGTCTCACGATAATCCCGGACAAATTATAGGGGTGCTTATTACTACGTGGGGTTTCGTGATCATTATTTAACAGTCAGTTGAGGTAAGTCCCAACGTTCGTGTAGATAAACGCTGTGTTTATAGAAATATAAATAAATGTCTGCGGGAATGTTTGCTGTGTTAGCCCATTTTTCATCGTGCTAGAATACTGAAATATTGGGTATCATACATGAACAGATTGAAATTATAATACCTACCAGTAATTAATTATTTAGTTAATTAATTCAAACAATTAATTAATGTTGTACACAAAACCACAAACCAAAGTTTCATAGCCAGACGCACAAAAAACAGAAACTATGCTCATTTCACTCACAGATATAGAATCCAAATAGCCAATGAAACCGGATCTATAAAATAAAAGACCGGCGACTCATAAATAAATACACTGAAAAATGCAAAGGGAAAAATAAAAAGAGGAATAATGGAGGGTATAAAAGAGGACAGTTTGCGTCACAAAGCCGCATGCGGGCCTCAGATATTGACAGTAAATTTCATTCATACGGCATTAGTGCCGCACCATCAGATCCAGGGATATCTCCCGCAAACAATGCTGCTACGAAACTGTGGAGGAGGTAACCGTATTTATGAAATAATATATCGATACATGTATCTTCAGTTAGTTATGTACCTATAAACAACAGTTTAAGATAAAAGCAAAAGTGTAAAACTCAGTATAAAGTCCTTTAAAAAATGTTACAATAAGAAGATATAGATACTAATCATAAACCTTAACCTTACCAATGGCCAAGTAGGCAAAAAATAATCCAATGTTTCTACAAAGTAGGTAACAAATGAACCTAATGAAGTTGTATTCAAAGTATTCGTAGCAACAAAATGATTTTCGTAGCTCCGCGTAACCGCTGTGGATGGCGTAGCGGCATCTACGCCAAACCGCTACGCGGCCTACACGCGCCGACCAATTTAGCGTAGCACACCACAGAGAAAAACGATGGACTGAGAACGAAAATAACAGCTTTGAACTGTTTGGACAAGAACGTATTGGTAACAGAGGACTTTGTGTGTGTGAGTGAAATGTCATGGTATATGAAAATATTATTTTTACGTAGTACGCACAGGCACCACATACTGGTATTCAGCTGCATCTGGTTAGACTGGAAGCCGACCCCAACATAATTCGGAAAAGGCTAGCCAGATTGATTGACGCACAGGCACCGCATGAAAAAAATTCTGTGATTGGTACTGTTATGTTTTTTTAAGTGAGATCGCTATATTAGGAATGTACTAAAACCTATTGTATATATGTTTTTATTTTAAAATCCCCAGAACAAAAGGAATTCCCATAAAAACGTTAGCTCCAAAACACGCAATGGCTACGTCTGTATTTGACAATTACAAATCGCACAAAACACAACATTATCCTTATCTCGTTTGTTTGAAGTCACAAATAAAACATAATTCGTATGAAATCCCGGAACAAGCTTTGGGCCCATTCTTCAAGTTAAGCCAATATTTGGCGAGGCCGGGACAACTTCCGCGAATGTGACCCGGTAATTTATCGGCGGACAAACTGAAGTTTATCGAAAGAACGAGAATAACTTTATTATATAGTGACCGGAAGTGGAGGGTGGACGTTCACCCGCCAGACGCAACTGTACGCTCGGACACACAAGTGTTTAATAATAGTTTGAGCAGTTCTATTCGTTTTTAATCTGACGGAAGCCCTTTCATGAAATGCCCCATTAATTTATGGGCAGACGTTTCGTTTTACCATTGAGAATCAATATGTTAACAAATATTAAGGCAATCTAGGGGGAGGGGCTTGTGGCTAAGTAATAACAGCCGCACGGGCCGATCGAAGGTTAAGCAACGCTCACCGCGGTTGGTCTGTGGATGAGTGACCATCTTTACATACCAAGACCCCTCCGTGCCTCGGAAAGCACGTCAAGTCGTTGGTTACGGAGGTCAGTCATGGATCTTTGACAGTCGTTAAGGGTCGTCAGAAGCACGAAAGTCTGACAACCATCGTACCAAGGGGTATCGTATTACCCAGTAACTGGGTTATGTGTGGAGGTTAGATACGCAGACTGGAAGCTGACCCCAACATCGTTGGGAAAAGTATTGTCTCAATTGTGTGCCTCACCACGAATTTACCAAGTTCACGTAAAGAAATTAATTCTCTTGAAATATCAAATAGAAATTGTACCTATTCATGTATGGATGACTGAAAATAGGTAAAGGTAACAAATCTAAATTTAATTAAACAACCAATAGTAAGAGTAAATTAACAACAAATTGCTCAATGTGGTTCATTCAAACGCATGAAAATCCTTTGAAAAATCTCCGTGCACGGCTGTACAGTTTTGCGTCGTTTCATTTTTATAGAGTCGAAGGCATTTCTTAGCAATAATGAAATATGTCGCGTCCACCGGCCGGCCCTCATTGTAAACACATTTCGGAAATCGTCCTCATACGAGGACGTCCATGAGGAAATCGTCCACGTTTTAGTAATTTTATTTCGAGGAATCTTGCATTTTCCTTTGTAGTAAATATTCCGAGTATGGACGTGTTGTATGCATTTATGCAAGAGTGGAATTATGCAACTGCGTTTGTGATATTTTTGTTTGCATGTACAGCTGATGTTGATCATTAGGTGTACATAGCATGTGTACACTACAGTGGTCTGGTTGATGTACAAATTATATTTTTGAGACAACGTACAATTACTAATTTTTGTTTATGACCTCTTTGAATGTTAGGAACTTAAATATGAATAATCATTAGCCACAAGGTGCAGAAAGCAGCAAAAACTTAGGAATTATCGGGTGATAATCAAACGCAGCTGAAAATAAAATGTATTAATTAGTGAAAAAAATGTCACAAGGCTGCTAGGGAGATGGCCCTCTTACCTGCGATCATTCGCATCAAAGTTCAAGGTACGTTTTAAATTATATTATTATGGTCAATCTTGAGATTGGTCAAAACATTCAAAATAGAAATGAAATCCCATTATTTTTAATCAGCAGCTACCGTAATAATTAAAACAAAAACCGGTACAATTTTACAGTAACTAGAAACAATCAATCTCATCTCTTTTCCAAACAGATCCTAAACTTCTTCGAATATTCGACGTAAATGAAAAGTGTCCAATAAAGCTTGATTTGGCGTCTACTGGGCGCCGAACGGAGTCGGACACAACGGACCTACAGATATGATACTGTCAAGTCTTTCACGCTCCACTACACTTATTCAAGGAGACGGCGACGTGACGTCTTTACTGATACTCAAAGGTTGAAAGGACGTAAATTGATTCGTTTCAAGTTATTTTTTATTTATATATGTAGGTACAGCCGAAGGCGTTAAATGCTTTAAAATTATGTTATAAGCAACGCTCAATGGGTAATTACTATACCTTATGTTAACCCCCTTACTAGTAATAGCTGATCAGGACAAAAGTATAAAACGTTCTTCATGATACATTAGTACCGAATGGGATCAGACAGTAGAACATTAGGTACTTTAAAATTGCATAGCTAAGTTTTAAACTAGCCACCAACTGCTAATTTAAGCGTCTACACTGGGTCAAATTAAATTAGCTAGTGACACTCAGCAGACGTGACAGGTATCGATATCTAAACACGAAAAAATTTAAATCAAAAAGATTTAAGAAATACTTAAGAATTTAAGAGAAACACTCAATATACGACCGAGCAGCTGAAGACCTAAGAGCCTCATTCACACCGTTAGTTATTTGATGCGATGGAGCCATAGGAACTGAATATAACAGTTTTTTTTTTAAAAACCGCATCAAAGCTTAATGAGAAATGGGGAACGCATATTCTCAAATAGTAAAAGTACAAATACAAGGCTGAAAGTGAAAATACAAATCTCAGTTATAAGAGCAGTTTCAATGAGAATAAGAGGCACGCGAAAACATGTTAGGGCCTTTCAATGTGAAGAGGGAGCAGGAATACTTTAGTGACAGCCTGATCTAGTGAAACAGAAATATCTACATGTGTTTTTTTTATATTTTTATTTAAATGTGTGCTATGTATGTAACGTTGTTTTGTCTCTAATAATAAAAGGTATGTATTTTTAAAAGATTTAAGTTATTATTTTTTTTTGGAATTAACGACCGCTGGTAGTGTTGTTACTTGAAGTATGATTTTAAAAATCTGAGTTTATTAATTTATTTATTTTAAGGAGAACCAACAGTTATAACAGATAGATAACAATTGAATATAAAACATAAAGCCAATTACAGGTTCTCACGGGTAAAAACAGAAAAAGTAGTACAAATCTTAATATCACTAACAAGCACATAGAGAAAAAAAACACAAAAACAATATTATATACCTACATATATTAGGTCTTTACCTATGAAATTGCCGTTCTGCAGTACTGGCCATTTCAAATCAAAATAATTTTTGTTTGGCTAAGAATTCTAATTTCAAATTAATTTTATTTTAAAAACATGGATTTTTTTTTCCAAAAGTAGTCATTTGTTTATTGATTAGTGTTACATTTTCATCGCATTTGAATCTTTTTCGTCATCATGGAGACGTTAAAAATTCGAGTAATTATGGAATATGAGTACCGTCGTGGCAGCAACGCGGCACAAGCGGCACGCAACATCAACGACTTTTACGGAGCTAACACTACAAACCAACGCACTACTTGTTATTGGTTTGCTCGCTTCCGTTCTGGAAATTTTGACTTGAAAAATGAACCTCGCGGTCGTCCGAAGACTTTGGTCGACAATGACGAATTAAAGGCGATTGTGGAAGCTGATGATACACAATCTACGGCTGAATTAGCAGCAGCTTTCGACGTTAGCGTCAAAACAATATTGTGCCATTTGCGTCAAATTGGCAAGGTAAAAAAGCTTGACAAATGGGTGCCCCACGAACTCAATGATCGCCAGCGCGAAGTACGCGTCGAGACGTGCCTTGCACTGCTCAACAGACACACAAATGAAGGAATTTTGAACCGCATTGTTACCTGCGATGAAAAATGGATTCTGTTTGATAACCGCGAGCGCTCAGCAAGTTGGTTGGATCCTGGTTCAGCACCTAAACAATGCCCTAAACGAAAACTTACCCCTAGAAAAGTGATGGTCACTGTTTGGTGGTCTAGCGCCGGTGTGATTCATCACAGCTTCTTACCAAACGGGGCGAGCATTACTTCAGATGTGTACTGTGAAGAACTGAACACAATGATGGAGAAGCTGGCACATCTCCAACCAGCATTGGTCAATCGCTCGTCTCCGCTGCTCCTGCACGACAACGCGCGACCTCATACTGCACAGCAGACGGTCTCCAAGTTGCAAGAACTGGGGTTGGAAGCTCTCCGTCATCCGCCCTACTCACCAGACCTTGCGCCTACAGACTACTACTTTTTCCAGAATTTGGATAACTTCTTGGCGGGAAAAAAATTCAATACCCGAGAGGCAGTACAAAATGCCTTTGAAGAATTTGTTGCCTCCCGTCCAGCTGATTTCTTTAAGAAGGGGGCATAAATAAACTGCCACTGCGTTGGCAAAGATGCATTGATTGCATGGGTGATTAGTTCGGTTAATACAAATAAAAAATGCATGAAAAAAATTCGTTTAAATTTTTTCATACAAAACGGCAATTTCATAGATAAAGACCTACTATAATATATATAAGGTACAAAAACACTATGCAGTTTTGAAGAAGTCAGCGTTCAGCCGACTGTGTGCAGTATAGGTTTTAGTGGTAAATGGATCAAATGAGAAATCTTTACAAAGAACATTAAAATCCTTACTCGCTCGCACCATATATGAGTTTTGCCTGATTTAGATATCAACATTCATCACGTCTGTAAAGTTTATTTTTAAACTGATATTTCATCTACACTACGGTTGATGACCTCAAAACAAAATCATCAAAAAAAGTTTTTTTTTTGCTTTAACATGTTTTGATATCGATAACCATCAGGCTGCGGAGTTTTGCTAACTAATTTAATTTGGTCCTGTATATATAAATTATAGTTTGGATGCTTCCAGTTACATTCTATAGTCAAATACCCTTGTCCGGTGCGCAGTGAGTCCACAGTTTTGATAAAGGCTCGTTTAATACTACAAAGTGATCTGAAGCGAGTCCACTGTCGCCCCGAGCGACGCTTTATGAAAATTTTGTCAAGAACGCACTACTCACTAGCCACCCGACTTGAAACCTCTTTTGATATCTTACGTGGTAGGTAATTGAAAAAGGACAGGTATTATTTATCTTGTAAGTAAAGCATTGGAATATATTCTGAAAATGTGTTTTGATATATTTTTGTATCTTTTACTTATGTATGGAGGCCGGCTTTACACCCTCACCCGTTACGTTCCCAAAAATTTGCAAATGTAAACGCTCTTGTAACTAGCTTAAGGTAATTTCTTCAAGTTAACTCAATTTATGTAAGTTACTTACATACATTTTACAAAAGCAACTTACAAGTGTATTGGCGGCCTTACTCTATGATTTATAAAATTTAAGGTCTACATATAAATTAATTAGGTAGGTATTTTAAGCACATCCCAGAGAAGAACACTAAACACAATAAATTATTGTGCACAAATTGCAAAACACGTGAGTAATAAAAGTTATTACGAAACAAAGTAAAACTGAAATATTACCTGCAGGTAAATATGGTAACAAATAGACATTAAATAAATAAATAAATAAATAAATAAATCTTTATTGATCACATTCAAGTATTGCAGTACATGGGTATATAATTTGTACATAGTAAAATTACAGATTTGCTACAATTTTAGTGGGTGCGGTTCTGATCTCCTAGCTAGGTTGCTGAATAACCTGTATGAAGGAGTGGCAGTTCCAATCCCCCTTGGATTACAAGGATTTGCATTTTACTGTTTACGTACATATGTACCTATTTGGCTGTTATAAATATATGGTATAACTAAATGTAAAAATAAAAACTATTTCATGTGTGTGTGGTGGATGAGCGTGAGTGTGGGTGTGTGTGTGCGTGTATGTGTGTGTGCGGGTGTGTGTGTGTGTGTGTGTGTGTGTATGTGCGCGCGCGTGTGAGTGTGTGATGCCGTGTTTACTTGTGCTTGTTGTGTTGTACATTAATTAAACGCTGTAGGAATGAACGCACGACTACATTTGTTCAGACCTTCCGTACCACGTGCACCATTTATAACTATGCAGTCAGCTGATAAAACTTCCTGCTATTATTTTTAGAGATCCGTAACTCACACATTATTTTCAAAAAGCAACATTACTGGGTCACTAGTTATTTTTGGGGTTTTATCGAAATATAATGTACTTTGTTACTTTTCCTACTAGGTAGGTGTTTTATATTCATTTTGGGACTGACCCCAACTTCGTCGGGAAAAGGCAGATGGTGATGATTATGATTCGAGTTAGATTTATTTACTTAGCATTAAGGAAGTAAATAAATGTGTTGTTTTTTCGACGTATAGAAATAAAGAAAGAAAAACGTTTATTTGGACACACTTCGTGAAACACAAAAACCAAAGAAGAAGAAGATGAAAATAACGTATAGCCATTTTTTTTCTTTGCTATTGTATTTTTTGAGCGTGCGATAATTCATTTGCGTATTTCTTACGTCGCTGTTTTCGCGTATATGTTAATATTACTCACATTAATCGTTAGTGGAAGCTTATAATTGGCCATCGTTTGTTTATCGTGCACTAGATGTTGAAATGTATAGCTGTAAGTTTTCCTATAATAAATAAAATAAAATAAAACTTAATTTTGTAATCTTTGCTACTGAACCCTTCAAAAAAAATTTTTGTTTCATAATAGGTAGTTACAACAAAAAAATCATACATAAATAATGTGATTGTGCAATTAAGATTCTCATTTTGTGTATATCTATTTATCTACACAACATTAAAGTATTTTTAAATATTTTTTTTTAATATGCACTAGCTTTTGCCAGCGGCTTCGCCCGCGTGGATTTTGGATAATATCCCACGGGAACGTACTACGGGAAAATTCTTCCCTATTCCTTGTCTACATTATAAAAGGATCCTCTGTGCAAAATTTCAGCTTTCTGGGTTCAAGGGTTTGGGCTGGGCCTTGATGAGTCAGTCAGTCAGTCAGGACTTCTTTTTATATTCTTTTCTTCTCTTTTTATTTATACAGGGCTACTGGTAATTCGACGTATATCCGTCAGGGGCTGATAAGGGGGCCAAAATGCAACAAATTGAACCCCCCATATGTATGGCCGAAATTCAATAGTTTTCGAGATATTTGAATTATAAGAGTTTTTCGATATTTACCCAAAATTTGACATTTAATTCCAAATAAAAAAAAGTGATGTTGTAGTTGGCACTTCATTTAAGCTATGGACATAATTAAAACTACTTAATTTAACAAAATAATTAAAATAATGAGCGATATAAGAATAATATCTTACCAATATTTTCATTTTACGCTTCAAAAATGTTGTCTCGTCAAAAAAATTTCTATGACATTAATCGTACAAATAACTAAAACAACTTGTTGCGGCGGCCTAAAGCCTTGGGGTGAAAATCGAAATTTTCTTAGTGGACTGTATGAGGGGCGGTTCGGTGACACAAGTAGGTGTTTTGGTGGTGTGGGAAAATGATGATGGTACCTGCCTGGTGAGCTATGGCGACACGACGAGAAGGGTTTCCTTAGCCACGTGGCTGGCGCGTCCAGGATATCACGTACGGACGAGAATCTGCACTTTCCACAACACACATACACGCACTTGCACTGTTCAATAGCAATCTTCGTTCTTCGCGGTGAAAATATGAGTCCTTTTTCGACTTGGGATTAATTTTACCCACAGGCGTCGATGTTGGTTGAGAACTGGCGGATCTTCCTGGCGGCAGCGTATGCGCGCCATTGCGGATCTTCCTTCTCGCTCTCACTTAGGCATTATAAGGGTTGTGGAAGGGAGAAGGAAAGCGGAAGGAACTTTATGTTACACAGATACTAATTAATTAGAGTTGCCAGTAATTAGGCATGAAATATAAAATAAAGAAAGTAATGGCGTTAACATTCCTCGCGGCCTTAAAGGGTCACCTTTAAAGAGAATAATATAATAATATATACAGTGAAATTACACTTAAATCTAACTAAAGAGGGAATGGACTGAATAAGATATTACTGAGTAGGAATGGGGCATAAGCGGACCACAGGTCGCACAAGAATCCCATTAGAAGTGCGTACTGAAACGACTCGCGTGCTACCGTCTATAGACGTATGCAACTTCTCAATAACACCTAGAGGCCAGGACAGAGGAGGCGCATTATCATTAACTATCACTACTACAGTGCCTTCCTTAATCATGTCTCCATCAGGTTTATTCCATTTTAAGCGTGATTGTAAACTATGAAGATACTCGCTTCGCCATCTTTTCCAGTACGACTGGACTAATTTATCCATAAGAGAGTGTCTTTGAAGCAGGTGATCAGACAGTAAACCTACTTCCGCGGCGGGTAATGAGTTAAGCGGTACAGTATGTAAAAAATGCGAAGGGGTAAGAGCTTTAGGCTCTTCCGGATCAGCGCTAAGAACAGTAAGAGGTCTGGAGTTCAACAGGCACTCTATTTGAGAGAGAATTGTAACTAATTCTTCATAAGATAGAAGTTGTTGACCTATTGTCTTGAAAAGGTGAGTCTTCACGGCCTTCACCATGGACTCCCAACATCCACCAAAGTGCGGTGACGCGGGCGGAATAAAATGCCAATTAATGCGATGCTCAGCGAGCTCCTCTTCAAAGCGCGGGCGGTATTCTTTATTTATGAAATTATACAAGTCGCGTAAAAACGAATTAGCTCCTCGAAAATTGGTCGCGTTGTCCGAATACAAGCATTGTACCGGTCCACGGCGGGATAAAAACCGTTTCAACGCGGCTATGAACGACACAGTCGTAAGATCTGTAGCTAATTCAATATGAACAGCGCGAGTAGTCATACAGGTAAAGATACATAAATAACCCTTGCGACTCTTCGCACCTCGAGTGCGTACGGGCACATACTGTATAGGGCCAGCGTAATCACACCCTGTATGAGAAAAAGCTTTGGTTGCAACATTTACTCTAGATTTAGGGAGATCGCCCATAATCGGCGGACCATGAGGTCGCGGTCTCCACCTGTGACATGCGTTACACTTGTGGATTCTATGACGAATAATGCGTCTAGCGGACAAAATCCAATACTTATGGCGCAATAACGACATAGTGAGTTCTGGACCTGCATGTAAATATTTTATATGATAATAGTCTACGAGGATTTCAACTATGCGATCATGACGGGGTAACACTACCGGGTGTTTAGTACTATAGGCCTCAGCCGAATGAGTTAATCGACCCCCAACGCGGATTAAATCGTCACCATCTACAAATGGCTTGAGTTTAATAAGAGCGGGTGAACAAATTTTATTATTTTTTAACTCGGAATAATCATCCATGAAGTGTTTTCTTTGAACATGACGCAACAAAATGGTTTCAGCGAACTCGAGGTCGCTAGCGGTAACGGCGTCAGTCCGACGCGGGAGTTTTTTCATGAAGCGGTATATGAAAACAACAATACGCAGCAGTTTAGTCCACGACGACGTACGTTCTGCGAGTGCGAGTAGAAGCGAATTTTCCGAACTTGAATCCGCGACTATGGGATGCGCGTGGACCTTTTCTTCCGGAATGGGTTCCGAATTCAAGTCTGTAACCTTATGTATGGGCCATTCGGAAGGGTCGCGCTTAGCCCAAGCGGGTCCGTGCAACCATAATGGGTGCTCAATGAATTTGTCAGGTGTTAAACCACGTGACAAACAGTCCGCTGGGTTTTCAGTACCAGGTACGTGGTAGAAATGTTCCGCGGGGACGTTGTCTACGATGCGAACGACACGATTGGCCACAAACGTGTGCCAACGATGCGGAGAAGAATTTATCCAGCAAAGAGTCACCTTAGAATCGGTGAATGCGTAAATAGCGGTAACATTATAACGCGGATTATAAGTGTCATGAACACGGCGAAGAAGTTTAGCGAGGAGTTCGGCACCACAGAGCTCCAGTCGAGCGATAGTCAATGGTTTAACCGGCGATACCTTCGACTTGGCACAAACCAGCTGAACGACTACGTCATCGTTGCGAGTAACGTGCGCATAGATGACAGCGCCGTAGGCGCTTTCACTGGCGTCGGAAAATCCAATGAGGCGAAGAATACAATTTTCAAAAATACCTAAATGGCGCGGGATTTTAAAATCATTTAAAAGCGGCAGGGCAGAGCGAAAAGTTTGCCAAATATTTATGATGTGACGCGGGGGAGTGTCATCCCAATCGAGCTTCAGTAACCACAATTCTTTGATAAGTAGTTTAGCATAGAGAACTACAGGCGCGACAAGCCCCATGATGTCCCACAGTCTAGCTACGGCCGACAGAATAGCACGTTTAGTACACGTGTCTGGCGGTGCGGAAATAAGAAATTCAAAACAATCATTTGACCTACACCAGCGCAAGCCGAGAACCTTTTGTTCTACCGACTTGTCGAATTCTAGTTGTTCGGTCAACCTATGCGACGCGGGAATACTGTTTAGTACAGTTTGAGAGTTACTGGTCCACTTGACCAACTCGAACTGACCTCCTCTAAAGAGTTTAATCAGTTCGTGCGAAACCTGGACTGCACGTGATTCGGAGCTTACGCTGTAGACTACGTCATCCATATACAGCGAATCCGCGATGATAGCGCTGGCGCGCGGGAAGTGATGACCATCGTCTTGAACCAACTGTTGTACTGTGCGGATCGCATGGTAGGGACTTGACTTGAGACCAAAACAGACACGGTTAAACTGATATAGAACCAGAGGATCGTTTGGACTAAAACGATATAAGATGCGTTGAAAGCGACGATCGCTTTCTCTTACTTCAATCTGTAAGAACATTTGTCGGCAATCAGCCGAGAGCGCGAATGCGAACAATCGAAAATTCAGAATTATAGTAAACAAGTCACCCTGTAAATTTGGGCCACTGTGTAAAATATCGTTGAGAGATAATCCAGTACTCGTTTTAGCACTAGCGTCTAACACGGAGCGTAGTTTTGTTGTTGTCTTATCTAAACGTACAACTGCGTGATGCGGAATTACATAGTCAGGACAACTACTGTCTGAACTATCGAGCGGAGCAGGAGATAAATATCCATTATCAATATATTCGCGAATGACGTCATCATACGCAGTACGTAACTCGGGTGCGGATTCTAATTTCTTTTCTAGGCAGAAAAAACGTTTTTTCGCGATATCGAGTGAGTTCCCCAATGAGAACACATCGCTGCGAAACGGTAGGGCTACAGAGTATCTACCTGTGTCCCCATCGCGTTCCGTGGTCGAATTATAAAAGTACTCGCACTCAAGTTCGTCGAGCGATTTGCTCGTCGAAAGAGTGACGGGCGCTTCATCGACCTGCCAGAATTTTTTCAACGCCGATTCTAACGAGTCTTTGTCGGATGGTTGCGAAATATGTGAGTAACAAGACTGTGGAGGCTTATTACGACGTACAGGTAGCGCGGGCACAGTGCCCATGATGACGTAACCGAGTACCGTCTGCATGGCGGGCGGCGCGGAGGAGTTGCTGCTAACTACGCGGGGCAGCATAAGATGCGGGAAAAGCGAAGCCCCGATCAACACATCGATGCGACCGGGTTTGCCGAACGATTCGTCGGCGAGCGGTAAACCTTTTAAGTAAGGCAAGGCGGAAGTATCTACGGGAGCGGTAGGTAGATTATCGGTGATTGCATCGACAACTAGCGAATTAACGTTAAAAGTAACGTTCGGATTAAAACGGGAAAAGAAAGCGAATTGTACGGAACCCTTAACGGATTTTTCCGTACCACCGATACCCTTAACGGAAGGCGTATCAGATGAATGTCTAGTCAAACCTAATCGTTTGCAACATTCTGCGGTAATAAAATTAATTTGTGAGCCACTGTCTAATAGACAGCGAATAAAATGCTCCTTACCAAATGAATCTCGAACTATTACAGTAGCGGTTGACAACAAAATAGTAGTATTCGTATTACATTGCGGCTTTGATACGCGGGAGTTCGAGTCGTAAAAGATCGACGTAGCAATGGATGCATTACATTGCGGGGCGTTCTGAGCGGTGGCGGCGAGCGGCACGGCGGCGGCGTGAGCATCTTGCTCGCTCGAAGCCGTGGAGTTTGAACCCGATTGTGTACGTGCGGTATCATCAACACCGTTCGATAATACAGTCGCGTGCGATTCGCGATTAAAGTGTAAAAGCGTATGATGTTTATTTTTACAAGATTTACATCTAGATTCAGACTGACAGACTCTGGCCTTATGTTTAATACTTAAACAGTTAGTACATGCATCGTTTTGCTTCACCGATTTGAAACGATCACTTGGTGTCATTTTAGAAAAGGCAGGACATTTAAATAAATGTTTATGAACAAAGCTATCACACAAACATTTTGCGAATTTATCAATTACAGTGTAAGATTGCGGTTGCGGAGTTTTAGACGTTTTTTTATTTACAGGATTGTTGTTAGACTGAGTGAAACTCAAGCTGTTTAAAGCTTTAGTATTTTGTAAAATGCGAGATTGATTTTTAATGAACTGTACTAAATTGTCGAATTTAGGAATTTCGTCTTTTGAGTTCATTTCAAAAAGTCGAGCGGTTTCAGAATCAACCTTTTTTATAGCGACATGGAAAAAAATCAAATCTGATAAATCATTTATTTTAAGGTTTTTTAATGCGTTTGCGGCGGAAACAAAATTATCAGAAAAGGATTCGAAATTTTGAATAGATGCGGTATTAAAAGATTTATGTTCAAACATCCGATTAAGGTAACTAGAAGCTAATATACGTTTGTCTTCGTACTTGTTTATGAGTGAATTAAAAATTAATTGGTAGTTATCGCCATTAGGGCAAACTCCTGAGAACGCGGTTTGAGCCTTATCTTTCAATTTCCCCATCAAATAATATAATTTCTCCGAATCAGTCAATGTATTATTTTCGTGTACCGTGCTTTTAAAATTAGCATAGAACAGGGGCCAGTTACGAATATCGCCATCGAATGACATAATTTCAATGGGAGGCAAGCGAACTGTTTGCTTATTGACACCACTACCACTAGAAGTAGGAGCCGATGTGGCTGATGATTTTGAGTAACTTGAATAATTATATTTAACGCAGCAATATAATTCCTCAAAACTAATCCACGACTGATCATCAATATTATTTTCCGGGTCTTGTCTTAGAAGAAGCGAGTTATATTTATTAAATGCCTCGAGGAACTCGGTGCGCAACGCATCAACATTGACACACGCACACAAGAACTTCTCTACCGGTTCCATACCGGACTTCATTTTTTCCATTAAATCGTAAATGATTTGCATGCGGGCAAAAATCATATTACGACATGACAGTGCTATTTGAATCGCGGATTCTATCTGATCATCCGAATCAATGGTCACTTTCTTAGGCATTTTAGATATTTTTGTAGGTTTTTATAATAGCTAAAATAAATCACAAACTTCAACGAGTTGCGCGCGGTGCGGGATTGGTAGGTGGTACCTACGAATATAGTACCGAACGATAGCGAAGCGAGCGAGCGGTAGATTTTGCTTCTACCTACGTATATTAAAATATTAAGTTGAGCGGGATGCGAAATACCTGTGAATGTACGCAATGACAAGTAGGTACTGTAATAAATGAATAAATGAAAGCGGTTTAGTATAAGAGTATAAGGAACGAAGATTGAAATGAAATATAGTTGCGGGATGATGATATACGGATATAATATTGATATCCGTTATCAAGAGGATAAAGAAAAATAGGTATCCGTGATCATGGGACCAAAACTGTTGGATATCTGTGATCGTAGGACCAAAAACTGTTGGATATCCGTGATCGTAGGACCAAAAAATGTCGGATATCCGTCTCGAAGGACCAAAAAATGTTGCGGCGGCCTAAAGCCTTGGGGTGAAAATCGAAATTTTCTTAGTGGACTGTATGAGGGGCGGTTCGGTGACACAAGTAGGTGTTTTGGTGGTGTGGGAAAATGATGATGGTACCTGCCTGGTGAGCTATGGCGACACGACGAGAAGGGTTTCCTTAGCCACGTGGCTGGCGCGTCCAGGATATCACGTACGGACGAGAATCTGCACTTTCCACAACACACATACACGCACTTGCACTGTTCAATAGCAATCTTCGTTCTTCGCGGTGAAAATATGAGTCCTTTTTCGACTTGGGATTAATTTTACCCACAGGCGTCGATGTTTGGTTGAGAACTGGCGGATCTTCCTGGCGGCAGCGTATGCGCGCCATTGCGGATCTTCCTTCTCGCTCTCACTTAGGCATTATAAGGGTTGTGGAAGGGAGAAGGAAAGCGGAAGGAACTTTATGTTACACAGATACTAATTAATTAGAGTTGCCAGTAATTAGGCATGAAATATAAAATAAAGAAAGTAATGGCGTTAACACAACTTGCCTATTCTGTAAGCTTTCCAAATACATAATTCGTGGCATGGCATGTGTTTGAATCGGTGCGGGAAGAGAAAAGGTCATTTGTATTTATATGAAATAAAATGCATTAAAAAATTTACGTCAAATTTTATAAAAAAATTTACGTCAAATTTTATAAAAAAATTTACACATCTTGTTCAAAATGAGCCCCTCGATTACGAATGCAGGTTCGAATTCTCTTCCTAACTTCGGTTTTCGTCACTCTTGATGTGAAAGTTGTTCTCATCTGTTGCGCCGCGTTTATTAATCGCTGTCGAAGTTCTTCGACTGCATTTATTGGGGTCACATAAACTAATTCCTTCATATGACCCCAAACGTAAAAATCAAGTGGTATGATATCAGGGCTTCGTGCTGGCCACGGAATTGGCCCTCCCCTCCCAATCCATCGGTTTGGATATCCCTCGTCTAGCTACTGTCGGACAGTAATCCGGTAATGTGCTGGGCAACCATCATGTAGAAACATGAGGTTGTTTTTTATTTCTTCGGGAACATCCGCCAACAAATCGTCTAGGTTGTTTCTTAAAAACTCCTCGTAATTTTCGCCATTCGAATTTTGGTGCAAGAAATGAGGGCCCAGCAAATAATTATCATCCATACGTTCAGGGAAAATCTCATTTGCGACGCAGTTTCTTTTAGGTTTTTGGATTCCTGCCTACTTTAGGTGCCCAAAAATGTAAGTTATGGTAATTCGTTATACCATCCTGGTCAAACTTTGACTCGTCAGTCCACAAAATATTTCTTAGGAAATGTTCCTGGTCAGCGTCAGCGTTTAACATAAACCGAGAAAATTCGAGTCGCCTGGCAGGATCTCCCTCGTGCGATGTTTGGACAGGTTGATAATGGTATGGGTGTCTACCTGATAGATGTACTACCGACCACACTTTCCACTGGGACATACCGAGCTGTCTTGCATCAATGTTCGTTGAGATGTTTGGGTCATCAATAAAACACTGAAGAATGGTGTCCTCTTCGTCAGCCGTTACCGTCGAGGTCTGCCAGCGTTGATTTGTGCTCTCTGAACACTGCCAGTTTCAGACAATCGTCGATAGGTGCTCCCGAAAACAGTAACGTGGGGAAGTCGACGATTGGGAAAGCGGCGTTGGTAATCTCGCCGAGCCGCAGCCGCGTTTCCATTGGCAAAACCATAACAAAACATTATGTCTGCGTATTCGTTATTAGAATACAAAGCCATGTTATCCGAAATAACAATGATAACAAAAATAATAACAAGAGAAACAAGAATTAACAATAATGATCGATAACAAATTAACGCGATTAGAGATTGGTTAATAACAAGATAACAACACACGTGCTTGCGCGGCGTAGAGTCGAAACTTACTAAGGAAGGCGACGCGAGCGCAGCAGACGCCGTGTACTCCCCCGCCCGCACACCCCGCCCCATCACGAAGAATTTCGCCAGTAAAATCGGTTGTTTTAGCGAGGATCATAAACTAAAAACACAGATGATTTCTCTCCCCGCACTGCGCGCCGCCGCGCCGGTTCAAACACATGCCATGCCACGAATTATGTGTGTTAAAATTGACTTTTATACCTTTTTGGAAAGCTTACAGAATAGGTAAGTTGTTTTAGTTATTTGTACGATTAATGTCATAGTAATTTTTGTGACGAGACAACATTTTTGAAGCGTAAAATGAAAATATTAATAAGATATTATTATTAAATCGCTCATTATTTTAATTATTTTGTTAAATTAAGAAGTTTTAATTATGTCAATAGCTTAATTAAAGTGCCAGCTACAACATCATTATTAATGGTACCCATTCAAATATGTATTTTTTTTTATTTGGAATTAAATGTCAAATTTTGGGTAAATATCGAAAAACTCTTAAAATTCAAATATCTCAAAAACTATTGAATTTCGGCCATACATATGGGGGGTTCAATTTGTTGCATTTTGGCCCCCTTATCAGCCCCTGACGAATATACGTCGAATTACCAGTAACCTTGTATAGATAAGAATGAGTGAATAAAATCCAATTCAGCGTCTGTTCTAGATATAATAATATAATTAAGTAGTCAAGACCGACTAACATATCATAGCCAACATTAAATTACAAAGTAAACATTTAATTAAAAAAGTAGGTACATATTAATATTTTTTACCTAATAATATTTTCATACGGAACCAACGGCGGCGAGTTTTTTCCTTCTACGTCGTGTAAATACGTTTGGCTCGTTTCCGAGCTTACCAGAAAATATTGGCGGATTTTTTATTTTTTTAATGATTGCGTCCAGACTACGGTTTTCCTTTTTGCTGTCTATTTTTTATTTAATCTTGTTATCTTCTTAATCGTTAAACTGAGTAAAGTCTTTCAAATTCAAATTCAAAAAATTTTATTTCGAGCAAAGACTCATATAGGGTTAGTAACATTGTTCCTTAAAACTAAGTATTAGTAAACAACACGAAACGATGGCACATGTAACTGACGGTAGTGGATTATATACGGACAGTCCACTCTGTCAGCAATCATTTTCAGAACCCTGTTAGGGCTAGCCATGACTCGAGCTACCATGGATTCATGGATTCATAATTTAAACTAGATGAATTAACATAAACACATAACATCACGCTTGTATTCCTCGAAGGGTAGGCAGAGCTGTACGTACTCATAGTACACCCACATTTCGCCAGATGTTTAAGTCCGATGTAATAGAGGTCGAAATAACTTTAAGTGTAGCATACTACAGACATTTTATTCCCAAGGTTTTAATGCTTGCATGTATTAAGGCACCCTCAGACAGGCGTGACGTGACAGCGTGACGTGACTTCAGTAGAACAATTTCTATGAAAACTTCATGGAAATTGTTCAATCAGAATCGAGTCGCACCGACGCGTCACGCCTGTCTGTAGACGCATTTAGGTAATATTCTTGCTAGGAATGCAGTATTATATTATTTTCTTATATGATTCAAACAGTAAGAAATAAAAGGCTACTTTTTTTGTGTATGAGATAATATGATTGCCAGGAAATGCTACGGCGTAATACAGTGTCTAGATTTTTTAGCATTTGCCATGAAACAGAAACGTTTCGTCATGTAAAATAAATCATCACTTTAACTTCAAAACTTTGGGCCCATTTTTTCTCACCCAATGATTTAGTTTACGTGAAGCACAAACAATATAGAGCGTGAACACGTGTTAACAGCGCCATAACCGTGTGAGTTAACTGCCGAACTTAGGGCACTTTGTGAAATATGACGCAGTGCGAAACGACCCTTATCGTCTAGCTGATTTTGTTTTATGTTCTGTTGCGGACTTCGGCGCCAAAACGTGCGTGTGATTGAAGACGAAAAAAAGTTAAAATTGAAAACTTGATAATGTTTTTCAAATCAAAAAGTCAATCGTTTACTTTGTACTGTGGCAATTATTTGCGATTCTTTCCAATCCTCCCTGTCCTTCCCTGATGTCAAAAGTTGTGCCTATTTATAAATAAGGTTACTGCTATAGTAATTGGCCACGCTTTAGTTACTGGCCACTCATTATAAAAGAGGTAGAAACAAGGTAATGCAAGCAAGCTCATGAATGAAAAGGACCAAAGCAATATTTTACGTCCTTTTCACTCATGAGCTTGCTTCTTCTTCTTGTTTTTACCTCTTTTTTATGAGTGGCCAATTACTAAAGCGTGGCCAATTACTATAGCAGTTACCTTATTTATTATTATTATATAATTATACGAGTACAGGGTGTAAGTGTAAACAGTGGCAACCTTTTAAGAGGTCATTGTACTCATCATTATGAACAACTTTTACTATGGGACCAAAATCTGAAACCGAGAAAAAAATTAGCTGTTCAGTACATTGTTCGCATAATTCGTCAAAATGTAGGGAACAGCTGATTTATTGTTCGCGATTTCAGGTTTGGTCCCATAGTAAAAGTTGTTCATAATGATGAGTACAATGACCCCTTAAAAGGTTGCCACTGTTTACACTTACACCCGGTATATTGTATATATATATATTTTTTATGTTTACACTGCCTGGTGCAATATGAATATAGGGCTCCCATAATATACCAACAATAAAATCTGACTGACTTGTGTATTAATGACACGTGTTTTTGTCATATCATGATTGGTATCCATGTCTGAACTTTGCTTTCTTTAGGGTTAACAAAATCATTTTTCTTACAAGTATTAATAAACTAGCACAGGTGTTTCCAAACAGCATATCATAGATTTTTATTACAAAAGGGTTCGACAAGAAGTGAGGCTTTAACCATCGACACACAACGTAATGGTTTATACCCCTGTTACGTTAGATTTAGTGCGCGATATCATGCTTTCAACTTTTTGCATCCAGCTAAGGTACATGAAAAGTTATACCAAATTAGGTAGAGAATTATAAGGTAAAATTGGGCTGTCTCTAGTTTTTAATACGAATATACCTACTTATAAGTCTTTCCTATGGACACAACTCACAAGCAAATATAAATAACGTTTCTTTAACTTTACTTACTTAAAAAATAAATCATAGAACCGATCACAAACCGACCGATCAATACATTTTACCAACTTCTTTTTACCATTCTTTAACACAAAACCATATCTTTTTAATTTAAGAACAGAACGTATTGAATTACCGTTTGTTTTTTCCAAGTTGCCGTAATTAGCCCTCGGCCACACCTGCGAGGCTTCTCTCGAACTCTGACCAGGGAATCCCGAGGAATGCTATTGTGTAATGCGATCGTTTCTCCTTGCCTAGTTCTCGTAAACAACTCGACTAACTATTTATGAGAGGTTTCCTACTACAAACAAATCGCTGAATAGTTTAATAACCTTAGCTCCGAGTCGGGGAAGCAGTTGTGTTATTTTACCTAACCAATAATAACTTTCAGCTTCGCATAAATCGCAGCATTAATTTTACAACTCAAATGTAACAATTTAGTAGTAGGCAAGTAAGCACTTAGTTATACGCCAGCGGCGCCCTGCCTCGCAACTTAAGCGGCCCTCCCTTACCGCTAAACAAATTTGACAGCTCCAAGTTAGCCTAAGTTTGGGTACACGTGTACAAACTTTGTTCTACAACCTACTTAAACGTCTGTCATCCTTATATTATCAACATAAGGAGTAATTTCGTCTGGCATTTTTGATGTGGTGGTTGCATGTATGATTGTGTTTGGTTAAAGTAGCGTCTGACTAGTTAGCATTGTGCCCACGTTGAAACAAGTTGTCATGATTATTAAGGTGTTTAGCGCTGAGTTAGACTTGGCGCATGATTACTTTGTGAACTTATCTGTTCAAACCACGCACGCATAATGCTGTGCATATATAAAGATAAGCAGACGTACCTATTTCATTCATGTGAAGTAGTGCCTCAAAACTTAAACGTTCAGCGACAATTATAGGAGCTACAAAGCTGTCGTGTTTAAATGCATTTATTTTTTTTGCAGGGCAGGTGACTTCCATGGTGTCCTCCACACATAATCAGCCTAAGTATAATACTACTGGGACATATGCCTCTTCTCGGTGAGAGGGACTGGGGCTATAATCTACGACGCGGGCTCAATGCGGGTTGGTAGATGTCACATGTCTTCGAATTTTTGGTTCTAGGACATGCCGGTTTCCTCACGATGTTTTTATTTACTGTATTGAGAGCAGTGGTGATGAAATAATTTACACAAAATAAAGCACCTTTCAGGGTTCGAACCTATGACCTACAACTCGTAAGCCGCAGCCATTATCACTGGGCCACCACGCTGCTCTGTGTGGTCTTCCGGTTTCTGAAAAACTAAAGAAGAATAAGTTTGTAGCAAAGAACGTGCTAAATCAATGAATGACCAGACTCAGACTGGTTTGACCAGACTCGATTACTTAAGAACCCAAAGATTCACACTACCCCTGGAGCCTCTTGCTTCATGGGACTACAAAGACCATTGCATATCAAGGAGTAGACAGGGGGGCGCGGTAATGGTCGGGAAGACGTGCCCTTAGGATATTGAAAGATTGTTAGAGCCGTACAGGATATGCATCCTTTGTAGCAAGAGACGAGCTAAATTCTACATGATATGTAATATATCATGCACTCGTAACTCAACAACGACATGTATGTACAGTCAACAAAAGAAATATCTAGGCAGGGTATACTAACATTATTTGTATGTGAATTGCTTCATGTTCAATTTTGTGTTGGTGTGTTACAATGTAGGAGTATTGCAAAAACAAAGTAATGTATATAAAATTGAACATGAAGCAATTCACATACAAATATGTTAGTATACCCTGCCTAGATGTCTCTTTTGTTGACTGTACCTAAAAATGCAATCTGTAAAAATCTTACATCTTTACTGTATAACTTTCAGCCAATACAGACTCATCTACAAAAAGTACGTCAAAAGCTTATACACAGTACAGTCTAAAATGTATTCCAGATTGATTATTAAATAACGACCATTAAATTTTCGACAGGGGTGATCAAAAAACGCGGGATTAATTCAGATTTAAGCTCCGCGAGTCGGAAGCTTTTAAATTCGCATAAATACAACATGTCATGGGCGGTGGCCGGCTGCCTTTATCAATTACAAAGAGAGCCGCTTCAAAAAATGTAAAGCGAAATACGTTACATGGACGAGCGTTTAATATTTAGTGAAGCATTTAGCACTATGAAGGAGGTAGCCATTCATCATGTATGTCATGTATCTCTGATTTTTGTTATTGGCTTGGAGAGCTTTGTGGCTTCGATCGTGCTATGGAAATCGGTGTAAGTATCGCCTAGAGACGATAATGTAAATATGGTGGTAAGCATATAAGAAAGGCTACGGGATCTCCAGTGAAAACTAAATGGCTATCACTAGATTATTATTGACGTATAATATCTTTCCTCTCGCTTTTATCTGTGGGAGTGATTTCGTGAAAAGGGACGGAAGTGACGGCAGTGTGTAACAGGAAGTAAAAATATTTTTCTAAAAGTTTTAAGTGACGGATTGAAATATTGGTTGGGGTACTAGAAAGTACCTACTTTTTCCAAGGTCAGATGTCAGATGTTACACGTCATATGCAAATACTGTAAGGCTCCCCAGCCTTGGGGATTCCCCATACTTAGAAGGGGTTCCCCATACTTAGAACTGAAACTCAAAAATTTTTTTTCATCAAACCCAGTGTGGGGTATTTATGGATAGGTCTTCAAAAATGATATTGAGGTTTCTAATATGAATAGTTTGCGTGAGACACTTCCAAAGTGGTAAAATGTGTCGTCCCCCCCCCCCTGTAACTGTTCTAAAATAAGAGAATGATAAAACTAAAAAAATATATGATGTACTATGGACAAAACTTAAGCATGCTCACTTAAGAAAATATTCCTGTGAGAGCGCAGCTAGTGACAAACGAACATTGTGCGATCGAGTCGTGAGCCGTGCATGCGATTATCGCTTTTGAGGTGATCATGCGGAACTTTGGCCCATAGTACATTACCATGTAAACTACCACCGAAAATTGGTTTGAACGAGATCTAGTAAGTAGTTTTTTTTAATATGTCATAAATCGTAAACCGCAATTTACCTTTCATTCAATCAACTCTAATTGAGTTGATTTAAAACATCGATCAAAGTTACAACAAACTACAAGAACTTTTATATTATGTTACTTGCTGCTACGAAACCCTTCATGGGCGAGTCCGACTCGCACTTGGCCGCTTTTAATAACAATATTTCATATAGGTACACCCATTAAAGATAATTTAATAATTAACTTTCATCTTTTTACTGATATACGAGTAAGGTTCCACTTATCGTATCAATTACAAAAGACTTGCACAGTCGACAAAAAACTTGATTTAATTTCGAAATTGTGAACAACACTTGAGCTCCGATGTTCATAAGTGGACAAAACAGTGTAGTGGCATATTTTATTAAATGTTTTATTTCAGTGCCGGCCGCCACTTTGTGCAGTGCTATGTCCCTTGCGATTCAAAAATGTACGTGGAATAAGGTTAAAAATCTTAAAACATTTAATTTTGTGAAATCTAATATTTTATAGACGAATTTTGCCCCTTAGTTTTGGCTTATGATAAAGAATTATCTGAATAAAAATTTTAAATGTAATATTTAATTATTTAATATTCCTTTCACTAGGTTTTCATTTAATGATGACGACTATAATGAAATCAGAACAAGCGCTTAGCTGGAATTCATTTTAATAAGATCAACGTTTAAATCTCTGAAAATATTGAATTTTCAGATCACGAATCATATTAAATCCATCCCCGAGAACTGACTGAGAATCATAATTGTGTATCGAAAAATGTGTATTTTTAAGCAAACAATTTAATTACATTCATCGATATATCTCCTTACACAGGAACAGTGCATAACTCATTAATTAATATTATAAAGCCAAAGCTTTTACCATTATTAAACAGACCGCAGTTTAATAAAAGTTTTACATATATTAATTACAAGTGGCTTAACAAATGAAAAATATTTGCTCATTTATAGCGAACATGATAAATTGTAAATTACTTGGAAATGTGCGTTTTGGCGGGTACTCGGAGCTTAAATTTTAAAATGGTG